>CM037093.1:39180179-40380179 GCA_020916435.1 Oxytropis ochrocephala | reverse complement strand
ATTGTAGAGAGAGAGAGGGGGGATTCACGATTGAAAATTGAAATTAGGGTTTATAAAAATCTGATCTGTTTTTTTTAGTTTTACAAATAATTTTATTTAAGTTTTTATGAAAATATTTTATAATTATCCATTGGATTATGATTTAATAGTTATTGTAATCTATTGGATTTGAAAAAATTAATGGATGGATCACACCCATCCACAAACTCAAATAGATGGATCCAATCCAATCCATTAATATATTTTTTTTGTAATAGATGGATTGGATGGATTTTTGTATGGATATCCAATGGATAAATGGACTAAATTGACACCTCTAAGTCACATGTTGCAACAACAACAAATTCTGCCTTAGTGGTAGAGAGTGTCACTATTGGCCCCTTCTTTGAAGACCGGTATAACCAACAATAAATTCCCAACATGAAAGCATAAACAGATGTTTGTATTCTATCATCAACATCACCAACATAATCACTATCTAAAAAACCAATTAATTCATATTTTCCTCCTCTTTTGTAATGAATTTACATGCTCTTAGTCCTCCTCAAATATCTCAGAATTCTCTTAATGGCTTGCAAGTGCATGTGAGTGGGATTTTCCATGTTTCTACTAACCAAGCAAACAGAGAACATGATGGCAGGTCTGGTGGCAGTCAAATACATTAGGTTGCCAACCGTTTTCTTATACATGGTGATGTCTACACTGCCACCACTGCGTTCTTTGGTTAAATTGCATCATGACACAATTGGATTCTTGACAGCATTCACCTGAATCATATTGAATCTGTCAAGAACCTCATTTGCTTACTTATTCTGATGAATGAAGCTTCCCTTGTCATTTTGTGTTACCTCCACTCCTAGGAAGTAGTTCTTCCTACCCAAACCAGTCATGTCAAACTCTCTTCTCATGGATTCCTTGAATTGTGTCTGCATGCTTGAGTTGTTCCCAGTATAGATCAAGTGATCCACATAAAGAGACACAACATGCAAATCATCAATAGAACTCACTTTGACAAATAGAGTATGCTCTGAAGGACATTTTTGAAACCCTACGTTCAAGAAATACTTCCAAATCTTGCTATACCAAGCTCTTGGACACTACAAAATTTAGTGACCAATTTTTCGGTCACTATATAAGAAAAATCGGTCACTACAACATTTAGTGACTAAATTTGCGACCAAAAATAATCGGTCGCTGTATCATTGGTCGCTAACCTTCACGTTTTGTGATTAAGGGCTTATTTAACAAGAATTAGGGAAATGAAACCTGGGAAAACAATAATTGGCAATTTAATCATAGGAGTGAACAAAATAAACGACAGAAGAGTACAAAGTCATGTGAATACATGAATTGCTAAAAACAACAAACCCTAACATAAAAGAGGTGTGGGAATTTGAAGAAAGAAGAAGAAGAAGAAGAAAGAAGAAGAAGAAGAAGAAGAAGAAGAAGAAGAAGAAAAGAAGAAGAAGAAGAAGAAGAAGAAGAAGAAGAAAGAAGAAGAAAGAAGAAGAAGAGAAGAAGAAGAAGAAGAAGAAGAAGAGAAGAAGAAAGAAGAAGAGAAGAAGAAGAAGAGAAGAAGAAGAAGAAGAAGAAAGAAGAAGAAGAAGAAGAAGAAGAAAGAAGAAGAAGAAGAAGAAGAAGAGAAGAGAGAAGAAGAAGAAGAAGAAGAAGAAGAAGAAGAGAAGAAGAAAGAAGAAAGAAGAAGAAGAAGAGAAGAAGAGAGAAGAAGAAGAAGAAGAAGAAGAAAGAAGAAGAAGAAGAAGAAGAAGAAGAAGAAGAAGAAGAGAAGAAGAAGAAGAAAGAAAGAAGAAGAAGAAGAAGAAGAGAAGAAGAAGAAGAAGAAGAAGAAGAAGAAGAAGAAGAAGAAGAAGAAGAAGAAGAAGAAGAAGAAGAAGAGAGAAGAAGAAGAAGAAGAGAGAAGAAGAAGAAAGAAGAAGAAGAGAAGAAGAAGAAGAAAGAAGAAGAAGAAGAGAAGAAGAAGAGAAGAAGAAGAAAGAGAAGAAGAGAAGAAAGAAGAAGAAGAAGAAGAAGAAGAAGAAGAAGAAGAAGAAGAAGAAGAAGAAGAAGAAGAAGAAGAAGAAGAAGAAGAAGAAGAAGAAGAAGAAGAAGAAGAAGAAAGAAGAAGAAGAAGAAGAAGAAGAAGAAGAAAGAAGAAGAAGAAAGAAGAAGAAGAAGAAGAAGAAGAAGAAAAGAAGAAGAAGAAGAAGAAGAAGAAGAAGAAGAAGAAGAAGAAGAAGAAGAAGAAGAAGAAGAAGAAGAAGAAGAAGAAGAAGAAGAAGAAGAAAGGTTTAGCCATCACCATATTTACTTTAGCTGAATTGACTATCACGACAAAGCAAGGGAGACGGCGCCATTGAAGCTTTCCAAAGGCAGAGACTGCAAATCATGTTGGGGCTAGGGTTGGGGAAAATGAAAAACCAGTCTCCAAAATATAATTAAACGGAGAATGGAAAATTGGGTAAAACATAATTAAAAGAATACTGTTTTATTCTGTGACCAAAATATCAGTCGCTAAATTTATATACTAAAAAAGCCACTACAACAAATTTCACTATTAGCTACTAATAATTTTTAGTCTCCAACTTTAGCGACCTATATTTTGGTCGCTGACATTATCGGTCACTATTTTGGTTGCTAAATTTAGACTTCGAGTCGAACAACTATTTTTCTCGAATTCGGTCTCTAAATCAGCCTCTACAGTGACCAAATATATTCGGTCTCCAAATCGGTCACAAAATGATGTTTTTTTAGTAGTGGGAGCTTTCATCAAACCATACAAACCTTTGTTTAGCTTGTACGCTTTGTCTTCCTCACCTTTTTTCTCATATCCTGGAGGTTGATCAGCTACATATACTGTATCCATGAATAAATGTACTCTTGATATCTAATTGGAAGAACCTCCAGCCTATAATTAAGAGTAGCTATGACAATTACTGCTCTTATAGTGTCCCATCTTGCAATAGGAGCAAACACTTCACTAAAATTTATGTCGTGTTTCTGTAAATATCCTTTGGCAACAAGCCTTGCCTTGATGTAGGTTTCGGTCGAGTAGATAGGACGAGATGCTTACCAAGCTTAGAAGCTAAAATACTCCAAGGATAGTACCGAGATGACCCTCCTCACATTGATCTGACAGGGGGTGTGGTACCTGCACACACTCTCTTACTTTGATCACGGAAGTTGGAAGCTATATTTTATCCTTGTGATGATTATGGTTGGCCGGCCTCGACGCCTCTGAGTGCTTGGGAAGACTTGCTGATGGGGTGGCCACTGTGGGCCCCCTTCCTCCGGTCTCTAATGGATCTGTTAAGCTCGGAGATCAGAGAGGAGGCTTGCCCACGCAAAGCAAAAGTGGGGTCGAAGTTGATGTGTACTTCTTCCTCGGTCTCTGATGGAGCTTTGAGCTCGGAGATCAGAGAGGAAGCATGCTCGCGCGAAGCGAAAAGATAGGGGGAGAAGTTGCTATGGACTTCTTCTTTCGGCCTCCACCTCTGATGGAGCTCGTCAGCTCAGAGATCAGAGAGAAGGCATGCTTGCGTGAAGCAAAAAGGGGCGATGTTGTTGTGGACTTCTTCCTTGGCTCTTGATGGAGCTTTAAGCTTGGAGATCAGAGAAGAGACTGGGCTCAGAAAGAGCTGTTGAACCCGCTGTGGGCTATTTTCGATATTGGATGAACCTTCACTTGGATAGAATAGTCCCTTCAGAACAGAAGCACGAGGTGGGAAATGGATTAAGAACAACCCTGCTACCATCGCACAAAGGAGAACCATATTATCGGAGACCTCGGCGATCCCATACTGAAAGACGAAGTAATGAAAAACATGTTTTTTCAGAAACAAACTAGAGCTGGAGAAGGAGACTGGTCCGAGGCTCTTGGTGGTTGGTGACAATAACTGTCACATTAGATTGGGTGTGAGGTGTAGCAAGGAAGTGGAAATTGCTTACATCGGTATAGGAGATGGAACTGGTAGCTCAGGCGTGCCAAGGTTGTAGCCGAGGTAGATGATGTTGAGCTCACCGGGGGGTGGTACCTGCAAGCACTCTGATGCCTAATTAAGTCAGCTAGATAAGTGGAAAGGTATGCAAAAAATGAAGACATACATGATACTGGAGGGGTGTCGGTCTATTTATAGACGCGGTTGTCGTATCCGAGGCGTCGAATTTGTCTGCTGCAATCTGGGCCGTCCATGGGAGCCCTTGACAGTTGAGTGTGTATTGGGCCAAATACAACACCGGATTGGGCCTGGCCCAACTCTTGTGAGGTTAGGCCTAAGTCGGAACAGTTAGTTTCATAATGAGTTTGGGTTAAATGTGTTATCTTTAGTGAATAGTATTCAAGTACCCATGTCTAAAATAAATAAAAATAGATGGGGTTTTTTTTTACCCCCACCCTCTTCACATTTACCCCCACATAATATGCAAACCCCAAAATACCCTTTAAAAAACATTTTTTTTTTTTTAAAAAATTTAGTCAATCGTATATATGTTTTATGAACATATATACGATCCTATATATTTAGGCATCGTATATACAGTTGTTGGACGTATATTCGATTGGTTTGTTTGAAGTCAATCGTATTTACGTTTTGTAGGGGTATATACGATGCCTAAATATATAGGATCGTATATATGTTCAACCAAAGGTATATACGATGCCCTTCAATTTTGTTAACGATTGTGATTTGATCAACAGTTTTAATTTTAACGGTTGTGATTTGATCAACGGTGTAGATATGGATAACTAAACACATGTAATTACAAAAACGTGGTGCAATAAAAATACTAAACTCGTGTGAAACTATAAATCGTCAGAATCATCGGCTAAGTCAACACATCTAGGCGCATCACTAGGAGGGGGACGGGGCTCCAGAGGACACATAGACTGCTAGAGGGAAAAACAACCCAGATAGGGATCCAACCATGAAGCAAACTTCGGAGAATGGTGATGAGACCACAACGTAGCATAATAGTAGGCAATAGACATGTGTAGAAGAGATCAAAATATGCAACCAAAGTGTTGATTGTTCTTGTTCGTAATAGCTATGATCTTATACTTAGACGAAACATAGGTACCTCTCAAAGGCGATAAGTATAATTCATAGAAGTAGACAACCGAACTAGTGCCACATTATAGCTTGATAGTTTTCACCACCGCCCGTGGTTGAGCCTCAGGATTTGACGGCGAACTTAAAAGCCACCTAGGCACGTTTTACCCCGCAACTAAATACCCATCTCTCGCAAATCCAACCACTTCGCCTCTCCTATAAAAACCGTAGGAATCAGTAGTTAAGGCTTGGCGAAGCTCTAAAAGTCTATTCTGCCCTAACATACTAGTATACAGTGGCTCCATTTCCTTTGTTTCTTGAATTAAATCTCACCTAATGAGAGGCCAACTATCATCACCCATATCGAGACCAACCACAATTACCATCAGCCGTAACATCAATAATATTTTGAACATAAGATTGCATGTGATTAGGAACAAACGCAGAATCGTAGATTTAGTCTCTACTGTCTGTGATAAATTCTAGAAGCACCCTGAGATAATTTAGAAGACCGCTGTGTAGTATTTTTCAAAGACTGCTGTGAAGTATTTTTAGAAGACCGCTGTGATGATTTTATATTAGAAGTCTCAGATTCTTCAGTCAATTTCACCTTCTCATCTACATGCTCCCACCCAGAAGGATCACGCTTAGCATCAAATAATTTCTGTTTTTTCTTCTTAGGTGCACCATTTGTTTTGACTTTAGATTTAGGTGGAACAATTGAAGAAATAGAAGGGAATGCTATCTCATTAAGTTGCCTCTTAATAAGAAATTTCTCCTCCTCACACACTTTATTAAATCTTGCCAAGATATCCTCAAACTGATAAGAAATATCACAACCAGATGATTTGTCCTAGGTGGATTTAGCATCTACTGCATCCAAGCTCAAATGTTTCCAGTGATCATCAACAACGTTCAACGGAATAAAAGTACCGGAAGAATGATAAATACCTATCTCACAAGCACAAGGAAGAAGATGTGTCTTCCTTTTAATGCACCCACACCGGCCTCTGTCATATCCAACCCCAGATGTCGATCTTTGAAACTCTTTAACCATGTGACCCAATGCATTTAAGGAAACACTACTTTGGAGATTTTTAAACAATGGAATATTGGAGGAGACTTCAATTCTGTTAATGCTTCTTTGAAAAGACCCGATGATTTGATCAAAATGAATTGTAAGCATGTCATAAATAGAAATAAAACATTTAGATAGATCACCACTAGAAGTCTTCAATTGTCTGTTCAAACTCCAATGCAATGACTCCGCTCTTAAATAATAAACACGTGTCAAAAAAATTTAATCTACGCTAAAAATACTAAACACGTGTCAAAAAAATTTAATCTACGATAAAAATACGAAACACGTGTCAAAAATTTTTAATCTACGATAAAAATATTAAACACGTGTCAAAAATTTAATCTACGATAAAAATACTAAACACGTGCCAAAAAAATGTAATCTGCGCTAAAAATACTAAACACGTGTCAAAAAAATTTAAACTACGATAAAAATACTAAACACGTGTCAAAAAAATTTAATCTACGCTAAAAATACTAAACACGTGTCAAAAAAATTTAAACTAAGCTAAAAATACTAAACACGTGTCAAACAAATTTAAACTACGCTAAAAATACTAAACATGTGTCAAAAAAATTTAATCTACGATAAAAATACTGAACACGTGTCAAAAATTTTTAATCTACGATAAAAATACTAAATGCCAAAATACCTGTTGGTGGTCTGATACCCAAGTGTGGGATATGGCTAGTCCATGCTAAGATAAATCACTCCTTGTGCGGTGTCAACCATGTGTCATACACATATTTAATAAGAGCAGGTTTATCAGAGCAAGAATGTTCAAAAATCTTCAGATTAGCTAAGTACTCTGACTCGCTGTAATACCCCAATTTTGTCCGTCCTTTTTAACTCAAGCCAATTTCAGTTATCCAGCTCAACTAAATCGAAATACCGTTGTTTAAATTAGGCAGGCACGCGAATGATCGATCTTTTCGTGCGTTCTTCAATTTAATCTTCGTATTTGGGTTTAGTCGTGCATAAGTAGGTCTACCAAAAGTCATTTTTTCTAGAAATTTGGCTTGTCTTTTCAATTCAGGCTTAAGAATGCGATTCTGAGTTAATTTTAGTGTTTTTAGTCAATGAGCCCATTTCTTCTATTTGGTCCTCGTTTTAGCGTATTTGTCTAGTCGGGCTTGTTCTCGTCTTTGTGTTTGGCCCGACTCTTTTTCTTATTATTATTCTTATTTTGTGCAGTTAATTTATTTTGAGCATATATATAATCCAAAAATGCCAAAAAAAATCTATTTAATTTTTATTACAACTTAGGAGAGTCCAAATGTACAAATGTCAGAAAAATACAAAAAATAATAGCACAAAATGTACAAAAATAATCAAATCTGAAAATACAAAAAATAATAGTAAAAGGCAGCAGCAGCAGCAGATTTAGGGCTTTCAACAGCTTCTCCCCAAGCTGATGGGTCAGGACCGCTCCGCTCGAAACCTGAAAGTCCAATCAAAGCCCGATCAAATCGTAATCAATGCTAAGACCTAATTTTAACTATAAAAAGACAGCCAGACACGAATTCAAGGGGACAATACGGCGAAAAATCAACCTAATACAAAAAAACAGATCTGTCCAAAATGTAGAGGGAACAACCACCAGCAACCACCATCACCAACCCCAGCAACCACCATTCACCATCCAAACAACCACCGTCACCTAACCCCCCACACCACCTTCGACCCTCTCTCAAAAACTGTCCCTTTCTCACCCATCGTGACCCCCCTCCGTTTTCATCACTGTCACGCCCTCTCTCTCTCCACCGCCGAGAAACTCCACCATGCCATCAGCCTCCTCGAAAACCAACTCCGTTCCAAAGTCCTCTCCCGCCACGACGAACTCCTCTCTCAACTCTCCGATCTGAACTCTCCGATCCAAACACCGGCCAAACAAACACAAGAAGAAAATAAGAGGAAGAAGAGAGTAAAACCGAAAGAAAGAGAGCCAAGAAACAAGAAGAAATCGAAGGAACGAACCTGGAGGAGTGCAAATGACAAGATTGATTGTGGCGAGATTTTCGCCATTGATTGTGGGAGAAGGAGTGTGTGCAAGCAGCAAAAAGGAATAAGGAGAGGGAAGAAATTTTTAGGTTTTTTTTAGGTTTGGGCTTATGTGGGTATCCAAAATTATTTTTTTTATTTTATTATCAGATTACTTCTTGCACCACTCTGATTAATGCGCGCGCCCCCACCTCACTTAAGCCCAGTTTCGCATACTGGGCCCTCCTATGCGAACCGGGCTTACGTTTTACACCCCCTGTTTAGTTATACCACTCCCCGTAACTAGTAACACCCCCATTTTGCAATTTTCACCTTTTTCTCGTTTTTTTAATTAATTCTTTCTAACTCAAACACTTTTCAATAAATAAAACTCTGTTAGTGGTCATGCGAAGCCTTTGCTTGCATGATCATTAACAATGAGGACCTAGTGATGATCACTTGGAGCCTTTGCTCAATTGATCATCATGAACGTCTAATTTTTCTAAAGACTTTCAATAAATAAAACTTTGTTAGTGGTCATGCGAAGCCTTTGCTTGCATAATCATTAACAATGAGGAACTAGTGGTGATCACTTGGAGCCTTTGCTCAATTGATCATCATGAACGCCTAATTTTTCTAAAGACATTCAATAAATCAAAAACTTTGTTAGTGGTCATGCGAAGCCTTTGCTTGCATAATCATTAAAATGAGGAACTAGTGGTGATCACTTGGAGCCTTTGCTCAATTGATCATCATGAACGCCTAATTTTCACAACTAAACAAGTTAAAAATAAAAACCCAGAACTACGTAGCTTTGAATTCTCCATCGCACTGGGAGATACGTAGGAGCGGATCCCCTCCGTCTAGCACAACAAACCAAAAACATTTTACCTTTCAAAAACCAAAGCGGCTAACTCTCGTCAAGTGCCGCAAATAAAAAATTCCTTAAGTCTTTTCAACCAAGAGGCAAATTTAAGTATTTTCAAAATCAACACTTAAAATCACACGTTTAATTAAAGGTTCCTTTTCAGTAGAAAGGAGGTGTGGGGCGCTAATACCTTCCCCATGCCTTACCGACCCCCGAACCCAAATCTCCCAGTTTTCCAAAAGACCATCTGCCTTCCAAAAAGGTTTTTTTTTCAATATTTTCCTTATAAAAAATATTGGTGGCGACTTCATTGTTTTTAAAACGTTGTAAACGAAGGAAAATCCCTCGGGGACTTTTTCGGGCGCAACAGCTGGCGACTTCACTGGGGACTTTTCTTTTTTTAAGTGGGTCAAGCCTAACTAATTAAACGTGTGGTTTAATGTGCTATCGATTTGATTTGGATACTCTTGTTTGCTTCTATCCCTTCTCGGTTTCCTTTCCTTTTTATCATGCTGTATACAGGTGCGTTTGTTTTCTCTCCTTCTGGTGCATGGAAATCACATACACTTGTGTGCAAGTATACACTGTCCAAAAACAAGTAGTAAAATGATCGAACCCACAGAGACTGAAAAACTCACTTTTAAAATCAATATAAGTAATAAAGTGTAAAGTAACCAAGTAACAAAATAATTTTGGATTTTGTTTGATGATCACAACTAAGTTAAAAAGCAAAGTAAAAATGTTGATAGTGTAAAGAGAAAAGCTAGTTGGAATGTCTTTATCAAGTAATTTACTTATAAGTGTTTGATGCAGTATGTGATGCAGCTGCACTGAATGCTGTTGCATTAGCTATGTGCATTTCGGTCACTTTCTTCAGAGTATCATTACCAGCTCTTATGATCCTTGTTCTATGCAGTAAAGAAAGGGGTGTTAGTGCCAATCTTGCCTCCTAACAATTATCCAATTCGCTTAAATAAATTCACTCTTGTATTTTAAGTACCCACAATTATCCTATGGACTATACTATCCTATCTCTAGGACTTAGCATGATTTTCACAAAGTTTTCTTTATGTAAAACACTCACCCATATTAGTTCTTGAGTTCTTAATTGTAAGCCATTTCTGGTCATTTACAAATCTTACTTATTCTAAGTGATCAAGTTCAAAATAAGTTTGGAAAAATTATCAAGCAAGAACTAAAGTACAAACATACATACATGCATCATACTTACTTAAAAGCTCATTAAATGATTAGAACATTCCAACTAAGAAAGGTTTAGCTAACAAGAGACATTGCAAGATATATATAAACTGAATAGACCATGTTTATATATATAGAAATCACAAAAGAGAAACAACAAGAGTAAAGTTACAAATGTTGAAAACCTTTCTATGAAATCTTCTAGCAATGCACTAGCATTACTCCTTAGCACTATACAAACACTATGAAAATGAGTTAAGGAGGATTTATGAATTCCTTCCTCTTCCTCTAAAAATATAAAAAATAACTATGTATATTGAAATTTTGATCTAACTTATGGATTGTGATATCTTTCCAAATGAAGATGTGAGGTCCTTTTATAGCCTTCAAGTGAGGTGCTTCCTTTCTTCATGTTGAAGTAATCTTGAGTGGATCATAGATGTAGTTGCTTTTCAGAGGTTTGTCCCATGTTGAAATCTTTGACTAATGACATAGGGCGGTTCCATGGTGATAGAACATGTGTCCCTATGTTGGTGACTCTTCAAAGCTATACCTATAGCTATGTGTGAATGGTAGGCGCCTACTATACAAGGTTGGATGGCATCAGAGAACCAGGCAGGAGGTCATCACTTGCAAGTGGATGCATATGAAACAGGCTGCTTATTCACCAAGTAGTGCAGATTTGATGCAGGATCAGTGCAGGAGCATTGATGCAGTTAGCATTGAGACTACACTGAACAAAAACATCAAACATACCACAATATATCCAAAATGGCCTAATAATAACTATAACCATTCAAATCACTCAAGTTATCATATATCACACTAAATACTATATAAACTCTTTACTATTACTTAAAAGAGAGCAATTACTAAGTTTAAACATATGAAATACTCTATATAAAATAGAGTTATCACACCCCCAAACTTAAACCATTGCTTGTCCGCAAGTAATGACAAAGACAAACTATTAAAACTATAATTCTAGAAGATAGATCAGCTTGATTTTTGGATTTTCATGAGGAGTTCCCTATGAACTTCATTTATCAACAATTTTTCTTGTGCCTTTATTTCTTCAAAACTACCAAAGTTATTTAAACTCTTTTGTGTGTGTGTGAACCTACTGAGTTGAGATTGGTTCCAAGACTAAGTGAAAAAATTTCCTCCTAGCCTTTGAAAGGATTGATTCATCTTTGGTCACACCAAACTATTTTTCAAAAGAGAGATTAGACTCACAAAATTTTCTCAAGTGTTGGGGAGTTCTAAAATCAAAGGGCTTGGTTGAATCTTTCAAAGCTTTTGAGCCAATGCATTTTTCTATTTTTTTGTGTGGATCTTTTGAGCAGATGCAATACTTCTTTGAAGTGATTTGTGCATTGATTTTTTTCTGCATTTTGTTTTTTCTTCAATGCAGTTTGCATTGATGCTTCTGCACTGATGATGCTTTTTCTTTTTCTAGCTCATATTACCTTCCTCACTGACCTACAGATGCAAATGCACTTTGGCACAGGTCTTTGACCTCCAGATGCATATATTTTTTTCTTTGCACTTTGGCACAGGTTCAGTTTTTGCACTATCCTCCAGATACATTTATTCCTGCATGGCACAGGTCTTTGACCTCCAGATGCATTCATGTACTTAGGCACAGGTATAGTTTCAAAAGATTCAGGGTATGGCTTTGTCCACATTTTTGTATTCTTTTTCTACATTGTTTACTCTTTATACTTTTAAAATTCAGCCTTTGTTTTCATAAAACACCCCCAAACTTAATTCTTTAAGCTCTTCTTTCTTTTTAGTAAAACTTTGTTTTGACCTAAGCTTACCAAAAATTCCCCTTGCATCAGATTGATCTTTAAATAGCAAGGTTCTTTTCACAAACTCAGTTTTGAAGTGTTGAAGTAAAAATAATTTTGGTTTTTTTGAGAAATAAGGCTTCTTTTCTCTTTTTCATCATTGAAATTCCATCCATAGGGTTTTCACCATATTTTTGAAAAACTAATCTTTTCTACTAAAATATTTAGATACTACTTTGTTAAGTACATCTAATATTTAAACAAACTAAAAACTATTTAAAACATATATATTTACTAAATAAAACATATTAATTAAACACACAACATATTAGATAGAAACAAACATAATTAAACATAACATGCAAATCCCCCCCCAAACTTAAGGGGTAGCATTGTCCTCACTGCTAGTTTGTTCAGAAATACAAACCATAATTTGTTCAAAATAGGGGAGAGGGATTAAAAACAACCAGGGAAATAGTTTAAACAGAATTAACACAAGCTATAGTAGTAGTATGTGAAAGCTTGTAAATGCAGGAGTGTGTTTCACCTTCTGCTTCTTCTCCTTAGGTGGCTTGCTTGGAGTTTCTTCTGTAGGTGCAGATGCACCTCCTACTTCTGGTGTAGTTGCAGGAACTTTTTCTTGAATCGATGCAGTGCATCGGTCGATCGCATCGATTTCTTCCTCTTTGGTTTTAATTTTGCTCGCTCGCTCGCAGTTGCTCAAGAACTTCTGAGTGTTGTGCAATGCATCCCTTTTCTCTTGAGCCATTTGTTCCAGAACAAGCTTGATTGTTGCTTCATCATGCATAGTTGTTGCCTGTTGTGATGCAGCAGCAAGTGATGCAGGAGCATCACTCTGCATCTCAACATTTTGAGCAACAGGCTCCTGTGCAGATGAATCTTCTCCTTTGTCTTCTTTGTTGAGTCCTTCTTCTTCTCTTTCCTGCAAAATCTCTTTCTCAAGAGCAGAAATAACATTAGTAGTAATGTTGCTTGGGCTAGAAGGTACTTCTTGTTCTGTTGGCATAACAGGGGTTAGTTCTTCTGTGTGAGTTGTTTTGTGTGGTTCATTTGTTGGAGAGGGTGGTGGAGGGGTTGTTTGTGGTGGTGATAGTACTGGTGGATCATTGAGGGAGGGTAATGGTGATTTTGGAATGGAGGAGGACTCTTGATTTGGTGAGATGATGGGTGTTTTGGTAACTGGTGAAGTGATAGGGGTTTGTTGTTGGGTTGATGCTGAGGTTTGTTTGGCATATTTCTGCCTAGCAATTTCTTCTAAAATTACTCCTCTAGCATGCTTCTCTTCTTCTTCATCAATTTTAGTCTCACTTTCTTCCTCCTCTTCTTCTTCAACTTCCTTATCCATTTCTTTTTCAAGTTCCTCATCCTCATTATCAGAATCAAACATTTCTTCAATCACAGGTTCTATCACAACCTTTTTCTTTCCTTTGGATTGCTTCCTAGTCACCTTCTTCTTGGTGCTAGGTTCCTCTACCTTCTCTTTACCTTTCCTTCCTTCTTCAACCTCTTTCTCCTCTTCTTCTTCACCTTCAGCTCTCAGTACCCAACTTGGGAATTCAGGGGCATTCACTTGGCCCACAAGATCAAAGATCTTGTCAAAGACCAATTGAAGTCAGTCATGTTGATCATTCTGAAATTTCCATACAGCCCTCTGCTTCTGCATGTAATGCTCTTGCATTGCAGGTGCAAGGCCTCTTACATTTCTCAATTTCTCCTTTACTTCAGCACTCAAATTACCAGGGGGAAATTTCCTTTGTTCATTAGCAGCTATTGGGACACCCTCTTTCATGCACAATTCAGTAATGAGACAAGGGAAAAACAGAAATCCCTTTGATTTTGTTGAGCATGCAAGAATCTCTCTAGCAATCAATCTACCTATGTCTACATTTCCCTCAGAGAGAATTGTATCTAGCAAGATCAATCTCTCTTTGGTCATTGCATATGTGTGTGATGTAGGCAGAATTGAATTGGCTATGAACAAATGCCAATTACCTAATGCATTTATCAAATAATTGCTTCTAAGCTTAATCTCATTAGGTGTAAATTTTTCCCATACAGCCCCTGGTATAGCAATTCTATTTCTCAATTCTTCCATTTCTTTCTTAAAGGCCTTGGCCACTCTATTTTCAAAATCATTTCCATTATACTTCAGCATATAATGTTCATTCAATTTCTTGGCATGGAAGTGTACAAGTTTACCTCTCACCATGGAAGTGTAGGAGTGTTCTGGTCCTTCTTGTGGTGTGATTCCAGCATAGAACTCTCTCACTATGTCTTCAATATAGCCTCCTCTTGGTAGCACGAAGTGGTCCCAATTGAGATTGGCCACTGTTGACATGAATGATGGGCTTGCCTTCTTCAAATCATACCCTCTTTCGGGTAGTAGATGCATGTTCCAGAGATGAACATTGTCATCGGTTCTGATTGTTGATTCCTTGGCTTTGCCTTCTTTGATTGATGATGATGATGCATGCATGACCTTCTTCTCTTTTTTGGGAGTTTTGGCCTGCTTGCCTGATGATTTCTGTGCTGATTGCTTTTTCACCATTGTAATTGCTTTGAATTTCTAGGTTTTTTTGAGTGTTTGTGTGATTGAGAAAAATTGGAGATGAGAATTGTGAAGGGTAGTTTGTGTTTCAGATGAGAGAAATTTGTGAGATTGCGAATGAAAAGGGTAACGGTAACAATCTTAAGGCCTTATGTTTCAGGGAGAAGGAAGTTAGTGGAGTTATTAGGTAGCCGTTAGCAATGCGTACTGCGCATGCATCATGCCATGTGTCATGCTTGGTTACCAATGCTTCATTAACCTTGCTTAACTCCCCTCTGATGCAGGGCACATTTTTCTTCAATGCAGGTGCATTTGATGCAGCTGCATTAGTTTCCTGCATTTCTGCAAAACAACTAAAAACATAAAATTGCACAAAATAATTAAAAACAATGGGTTGCCTCCCATTAAGCGCTTGTTTTAAGAGTCTTGTCAGCCTGACTACCTCTTTTCACTTAGAGATTTTGTAAATGGATGGTGGTTTTGTCTCTCACCCCATGTTCACCATAGTACATTTTGACTCTTTGACCATTTACTTTGAAGACAGTATTTGAGGATTTATCAAATAAGTCTACTGCTCCATGTGGATAAACCTTTATCAACTTATATGGTCCTGACCACCTTGATCTAAGTTTTCCAGAAATAGCTTCAACCTAGAGTTATATAGCGTAACTAGTCCTCCTTCTTTCAATTCTCTTTCGTGAATTTTCTTGTCATGCCATTTCTTAGTCTTAGCTTTGTAGATTTCAGCATTCTCATAAGAGGTTTGCCTAATTTCTTCTAGCTCATCAAGCTCTATCATTCTCTTTTACCGCTTTGTTCAGATTGAAATTGAGCTTCTTCATAGCCCAATAGGATTTGTTTTCCAATTCCACGTGTAAATGGCATGCTTTTCCATAGACTAATTTGTAAGGGGACATTCCTAAGGGTGTTTTGAATCTTTGTTCTATATGCCCATAAAGCATCATCCAAATGTAAAGACCAATCTTTCCTATTTGGACTTACCATTTTTTCTAGCATTCTCTTAATTTCCCTATTGGATAATTCTCGCTTGTCCACTAGTTTGAGGATGGTAGGTCAGTAGCTATCTTATGCTTAACTCCATACTTAGCTAGAAGGTTTTCTATGATCTTATTGCAAAAGTGTGAACTTTCATCATTAATGATAGCTCACAGGAGTTCCAAATCTAGTGAATATATTTCTTTGCAGAAACTTACTCACCGATTTAGCATCATTATTAGGTAATGCTACCGCCTCTACCCATTTGGACACATAATCAACAAACTACTAAGATATATAAATTTCCAAAAGAAGGTGGAAAAGGTCCCATGAAATCCATGCCCCAAACATCAAATAATTCAATTTCTAAAATATTTGTTCTAGGCATTTCATGCTTATCAGAAATATTTCCTGCTCTTTGACATTTATCACAGTATTTGACCATAAAATAAACATCTTTAAATAAAGTAGGCCAAAAATAACCAGATCAGAATACCTTAGTCTTTGTTCTAGTGCTTCCAAAGTGTCCTCCATAAGGTGCAGAATGGCAATGCAGAAGCACTACTTGTTGCTCCTCTTCAGGTATGCATTTCCTCATTAATTGATCAGGGCACATCTTGTAAAGGAATGGATCATCCCAATAGTATTGTTTGACTATGTGGAAGAATTTTCTCCTTTGTTGATATGTCATATTCACTGGTACTATTTTGCTTGCAAGGAAATTTACAATATCAGCAAACCATGGTGCAGATGCATTAGATGCTCCTGCATTGCTTATAGCAAATGCAGTTTCATGTTTTGCATTGACTGTGATTGCCAATAGTTTCTCATCTGGAAAACTCTCCTTGATTTCTTCTCCTTGTGTACCAAGTGATTCTCCTTCAATCCTTGATAAATGGTCTGCTACTTGATTTTCTACCCCTTTCTTGTCTCTAATTTCTAAATCAAATTCTTGTAGGAGTAAAATCCACCTTATCAGCCTTGGTTTTGCATCCTTCTTTGAAATTAGATACTTAATGGCAGAGTGATCGAGATAGACAATAATTTTAGTGCCAACTAAGTAAGATCTAAATTTTTCAAATGCAAAGACTACAACTAATAATTCCTTTTCGAAGAATGTGTAGTTCACTTGAGCTTCAATTAATGTCTTGCTAGCATAATATCCGGAATGAAAGACCTTATCATACCTTTGTCCTAGGATCGCCTCCTACCGCAAAGTCACTAGCATCACACATTAATTCAAATGGCCTACTCCAACTGAGTTACTATAATTGGTGCAAATACCAATGCCTTTTAAGTTTATCAAAAGCTTCTATACAAAAGTTATTAAAGATAAATTCTACATCATGTTGCAAAAGCATGCATAATGGTTTTGAGATTTTTGAAAAATCTTTGATAAACCTTCTATAGAAACCAAAGATGGCCTAAGAAGCTCCCGATACCTTTAATTGTATTGGGTGGTGGTAAATTCTCAATGACATCAACCTTAGCTTTGTCTACCTCTAGACCTTTCTTTGAAATTCTATGTCCTAGCACTATGCCCTCTTGTACCATGAAATGGCACTTTTCCCGATTTAAGACTAAATTTATTTCTTCACATCTCTTGAGAATTTGTTCCAAGTTTGTTAAGCAAACTTGAAATGTTTCTCCAAAGATAGAGAAATCATCCATGAATACTTCCATTGATTGCTCAATGAAATCTGAGAATATAGACATCATGCATCTTTGGAATGTAGTGTGTGCATTACATAAGCCAAATGGCATCCTTCTAAAAGCAAAGGTTCCATAAGGGCATGTAAAAGTGGTTTTGTGTTGATCCTTCAGGCTCAATGGCTATTTGATTATAGCCTGAATAGCCATCTAGGAAACAATAAAATTCTTTCCCTGCTAGTCTATCTAACATTTGGTCTATGAATGGTAAAGGAAAGTGATCCTTTTTGGTAGATTTGTTGACTTTTCTGTAATCCATCTGCATTCTCCACCCTGTGTGATTCTAGTTGGTATCAACTCATTCTTTTCATTGGCTATTATTGTCACACCCCCTTTCTTTGGTACACATTGGACAGAGGACTTACCAAGCACTCGCATCGATATGGAATATATGATTCCAAAGCATCTAGCCACTTTATGATTTCTTTTTCACAACCTCTTTCATAATAGGATTTAGTCTTCTTTGACTCTCTATCTTGTTTTTGGAATTTTCTTCCAAAATAACCCTATGCATGCATATAGAAGGACTAATTCCTTTGATATCCGCCATTTGCCAACCTATAGCTTTGGTATGCTTCTTTAGAGTACTAATGAGATCACTCTTCTGTTTTGATGTTAAATTAGAAGCAATGATAATGTGTAAAGTCTCATTTGTTCCTAGGAAAGCATACTTAAGGTGTTCAGGCAGTATCTTCAATTCTAATTTAGGAGGTTTTTCTATTGAGGGTAAGTTCTTCTTGAGAATTGGATCCTCAAGATTGAGTGGTTCATAAGTTCTAGCCCATACTTCCTTACAAGAGTTTTCAATTGGCAGACTCTCTTTTTCTAGTATTTCATCATCTAGCAATGCAGCTGCATCTAATGCATCTGCATTGGCTAAGTGATCATACTGCTTGTAAAATTGTTTTTCTACCAATTGATCTAGAGAGAATAAGGATGAACACTCTTCTGTATCCTCTGAAGGATACTTCATAGCATTCATTACATTGAATTTGATCTCTTGATCATTCACTCTCATAGTGAGTTCACCTTTCTGCACATCAATTATGGTTTTACCAGTTGCTAGAAATGGTCTACCTAGAATAATAGGCACTTCCTTATCTGCATCAAAGTCAAGGATAACAAAATCTACATGAAATACGAATTTATCTACCTTAACTAGGATGTCTTCTATGATACCTTCAGGATAGGCTATTGATCTATCAGCTAATTGAAGTGTCACAGTGGTTGGTTTTGCATTTCCTATTTCTAACTGGTCAAAAATAGATTTAGGCATCAAGTTGATGCTTGCACCTAAATCACATAAAGCTTTACTCAAAGATAAGATTTTCCTATAGAAAATGGAATTGTAAAACTACCTGGATCCTTCAATTTCCTAGGAATCTTATTTTGCATAAGCAAACTACAATCTTCTGTCATGGCAACTGTTTCAAACTCTCCTAATCATCTTCTCTTAGTAAGCACATCCTTCATAAATTTTGCATAGTTTGGCATTTGTTGGAGTGCTTCTACTAAGGGAACATTGATGTGTAATTGTTTTAGTACCTCTAAGAATTTACCAAACTACTTCTCCTCATGTGCTTTTTTCAGTCTTTGAGGGTAAGGAGGAGGAGGGTATTCAGGTACTAACTTAGGTAGTGGACTTTGAATTTCTTGTGATGCAGGAGCACTAGATGCTTCTGCATTGGTTTCTTTTTGATTTTTTGCTTTTTCTCCCTTTTCTACACTTTCCTTCTCAGTTAATTCTACCAAATCCTTACCACTTCTCAATGAAATAGCCTTAACCTGCTCCTTTTCTTTGTTTTGAGAAGGAGTAGCTTCTGTATTTGAAGGTAAGGCTCCATGTGGCCTTTGATACAGAGCTGTGGCTAATTGACCAACTTGATTCTCTAAGTTCTTAATGGAAGCATCTTGGGTTTGTCTAGCAGTTCTAGATTCACCTATAAATGCTTTAAGCATGGTTTCTAGAGAATTCTCAGTGGTAGGTTGAGAGTTTCTTTGGTTATTTTGAGCTGGGAATCCTGGTGGGTTGGTTGGTGTAGTTGGAGCAGTTCTAGGTGCAGGTGCACTATTGTTGCTCCATCTAAAATTTGGGTGGTCTTTCCAACCAGGATTATAAGTGTTGGAATAAGGGTTGTTATTCCTATTATAACCTACATAATTTTCTGAGAGATAGGGTTGCTAGAACACTCCTTATACAAGTGACCTCCTCCACAGTACACACAACTAGGTGTGCCTGGAGGTACTTGTTCTCATTCAAGAATAAAGATGTTGTCCGGTGATGCACGTTGCATTAGATTCGTTAGCATTGCGAAGTGAAGTTTTTCATCAAATTAGCTAGAGTGGCTACTTGAGCAAGATAGGGCAGATATATCATTAACTTCATGTACCCCCGATGGTTTCTTTTGGGCACTTACCCTCTCAAAGAGGCCAACTAGAGCTATTAGTTGCTATTCTATCAATTAATTCACATGCTTCATTGTATGGCCATTTAATAACACTCCACCGGATGATGCATCAAGCATTATTCGGTTTGAGGTTCTAAACCATTATAAAATGTTTCCATTTGAATAATAACATGTAAACCATGATGAGGACATTTTCTTAAAAGTTACTTCCATCTTTCCCATGCTTCAAATAAAGATTCAAACTCTTTTTGTCTAAAAGATGTAATATGTGATGCAGCTGCACCTATAAACCAAAGTAAAAATGTTGATAGTGTAAAGAGAAAAGCTAGTTGGAATGTCTTTATCAAGTAATTTACTTATAAGTGTTTGATGCAGTATGTGATGCAGCTGCACTGAATGCTGTTGCAATAGCTATGTGCCTTTCGGTCACTTTCTTCAGAGTATCATTACAAACTCTTATGATCCTTGTTCTATGCACGAAAGAAAGAAAGGGGTATTAGTGCCAATCTTGCCTCCTAACAATTATCCAATTTGCTTAAATAAATTCACTCTTGTATTTTAAGTACCCACAATTATCCTATGGACTATACTATCCCGTCTCTAGGACTTAACATGGTTTTCACAAAGTTTTCTTTATGTAAAACACTCACCCATATTAGTTCTTGAGTTCTTAATTGTAAGCCATTTACGGTCATTTACAAATCTTACTTATTCTAAGTGATCAAGTTCAAAATAAGTTTGGAAAAATTATCAAGCAAGAACTAAAGTACAAACATACATACATGCATCATACTTACTTAAAAGCTCATTAAATGATTAGAACATTCCAACTAAGAAAGGTTTAGCTAACAAGAGACATTGCAAGATATATATAAACTGAATAGACCATGTTTATATATATAGAAATCACAAAAGAGAAACAACAAGAGTAAAGTTACAAATGTTGAAAACCTTTCTATGAAATCTTCTAGCAATGCACTAGCATTACTCCTTAGCACTATACAAACACTATGAAAATGAGTTAAGGAGGATTTATGAATTCCTTCCTCTTCCTCTAAAAATATAAAAAATAACTATGTATATTGAAATTTTGATCTAACTTATGGATTGTGATATCTTTCCAAATGAAGATGTGAGGTCCTTTTATAGCCTTCAAGTGAGGTGCTTCCTTTCTTCATGTTGAAGTAATCTTGAGTGGATCATAGCTGTAGTTGCTTTTCAGAGGTTTATCCCATGTTGAAATCTTTGACTAATGACATAGGGCGGTTCCATGGTGATAGAACATGTGTCCCTATGTTGGTGACTCTTCAAAGCTATGCCTATAGCTATGTGTGAATGGTAGGCGCCTACTATACAAGGTGGGATGACATCAGAGAACCAGGCAGGAGGTCATCACTTGCAAGTGGATGCATATGAAACAGGCTGCTTATTCACCAAGTAGTGCAGATTTGATGCAGGATCGGTCGCGAGAGCATTGATGCGAGCTTAGCATTGAGACCGCATCGAACAAAAACATCAAACATACCACAATATATCCAAAATGGCCTAATAATAACTATAACCATTCAAATCACTCAAGTTATCATATATCACACTAAATACTATATAAACTCTTTATTATTACTTAAAAGAGAGCAATTACTAAGGTTAAACATATGAAATACTCTATATAAAATAGAGTTATCACCTTCCATGTTTATTTTTCCTTCCTCCTCTTTGCTTATGTGCTTAGTACCCTCATGCATTTCCCCAATCCCAATCATGTTCCCTTCTTCTTTGCTCCCTTTCTTCAAAGTAAGCTCATTCATTTCTCCCCAATTATATCATGATCCCCTCTTCTTGGCTCCCTTTCTGGAGGTAAGCAATGCACTTGATTGGTGTTGAAACCCTAGGCTAGCTTATTTGATATTGAACCCTAGGGTAGACGACGTGTTATTGCTTGCTATTGTCTGGACTGTTCTGGTCTTTTCCTTCGCAGGTGAGGGTATATGTGGGTAGTTTTAGGCGTTATGTCCTCGCTACACACACTCACACCTTATGCTTACTATGTTTTGAGTGGGGCCTAAAACCCAAGGTCTGAACGAAAACCTAGGAGAGTGGGAACGATTAGTGACTGCCATTCGTAGACCTTTGTCTGTATGGCTCTTATAAAAGTTCCGCCCAAGAGTGTGATTTGTCATGATGCCTCACACTCGGTAGCTTTCTACGATTGTGGGTGTCATCGTGAGAAAGACTTTAGCTCTTGGTTGCCATTGTGAGGAAGTGATCAGAACCTACATGGGAGGATTACCCTTTTCGTCGACTTTAGACCCTAAGATTCCCACCCTTCGTAGGACACAAGGGGCATACCAAATTGTGTGTTGCATTGTAATCTAGGCATGTTTTCAAAAAGGAGAAGGAGATTTTTCAAAAAAGAAAATAGAGAAAGAGCTGCCGTCGTAGCCTTTCTTTTGCTTGGTCCGACGGGCGACATGTGGTTCACTCTTTTCAAAAAAAGAGAAAAAGTCATGATTGTAGCCTTTCCCTTACTAGGTCCATATGAAGCCACGTACGGCCCGCATTTTCCAAAAAAAACTTGAATCATTGTCAATAAAAACTCTTCCATTTATCTTGCAGAGCATCATCATCATTTGCATACATCCTTGCATTACATAAAGCAAAATTTCCAAAAAAGGGCAAAAAGCAAAACTTTCAAAAAAAAATCATCATAGTCTCTTCTTTTATCGGGCTATATGAGGTGATGTTCCCAAAATTTCAGTCACCAAACTCGAAAAAATGTTTTAATCTTATTTTTCACATGCATGTCAAGTCGCATTATCGCCGTCATTTTCATATAAAGACATCATCTGCATTGCATAAAACAAAAACTTGATAAAATTCATACATGCATTTTTCTCTATCTCATTAAGGTTTGTCAAGAGTGCATCCTCCGCACGTGTGCGTTTCCATTCACTAAGGCTTTTTCCCCTAATTTTCTCGAAAGATTCAAAAAATCGTGTCTTATTAGGGGCGTGTCTCATGCATTATTGTTTTCCTTTTTCACGCATCATGAAAAATAAACATTAACGTCTCATTTCACATGCATCTCCATTCAATATCTCTCATGCATTAGGAAAGTAATTGTAAGCATCACACATTTCATTTCATTGCATAAGAAAAATGAAAACCAGAAGCAGTTATCATCCATATCGCATTTCATTCATCCTTAATTATGTAAAAACTGTCATCGAATAAAAGTGGGCATCACATCAATATTGCATGCATATATCATTCCGCTATTCATATAGCCTTGGCTCAAACGCGCCATTTTCTGCATGCATTATTATTTCTCTCTTTCATATCATAACAAATAAACAAAAAAATCCAAAAATGTATGTTTTCTACTAGATTTTAGAAAATGCATCGCATGTACCCCTTTTCCCTTTTTCATGGCATAAAAAAATAATAAGCAATTGAACGTTTCATTTTGCATGCATTTCCACGCGTTAAGAATAATTGTGTGTATCATGCATTTCATTTCATTGCATAAAAACAAAATAAAGCAAGAAGCAATTATCATCCGCATTGCATAAGCATCACATTCATCTGGGTGAAGGTACAAAAAATCATCATCAAATAATGCAGACATCGCGTCAATGTGGCACTCATGCATCATTTCATTAACCTCATCACTTTGTTCGAATACATCATTTCTCCCCGCATGCATCCTTTCGAAACAAAGAAAAATTTCCTCATGTGATGGCTTAATTGGTCGAAGTGCACCTTTGAACGACGAAGGGTAATATCTCAAATTTGTTTGTCGACTACAAATTTGAGATGTTACTCTACGATATCAGGGCACTTTAACCCAGTCACACGTGTTTTATTTTCAAGTAGGAAGTTAAGTTGAGTCAACTAATTGTCGAAACGTTTCAGTATATTGTGTGAAGTATTGAGTCAGGATCCACTCATATCTTGTCCTGCCTCTATAAAAATCATTCTCAAAAGAAGCATCATTCTTGCATCATTCATCATCCAAAAATGCGTTGGCATTTCATATTTCGTCTTGCATAAAAAGAAAACATCAAAAAAAAAAACTTTTAGAATAATCACACTTTTCAAGTGAACGTGCTTTCATGCATTTCCCTCTACCTTTGTAATTATCAGTTCCTTTTCTTGATTATTCTTTTCTAGATAATTCCCATGAAAATCTTACCATTTTGGGCCTCATCCTAGGAATCAATCATTGGGCCTAAAATTCCATGATATCACCATTCCCAAAATTGATTTGATACCTCACCTTGAGGGAAATTCCCATTTTACCCTTTCCTTTAAATTTGAATTTTTATGCAAAAAGGTTTAATATTTATGCGCAAAAGAAATCACAATTAAGCACAAATCTTCCTCAAATAATTCATTGATGATTGCTCAGTGATTTGGGACGAAAAACCGCTTTTATTGTGAAATGACCAAAATGCCCTTTCACCCTAAAAACCCTAGTTCTTTGCCCAAAGCACATTTTCACTTCAAAAATGACTTTTCACCCTAGGAATGACCTCTAATACCTTGAGATGCATGTTAAATGGCTTGTCATGTGAAATTGTCCTTTATTTGCAAAATGACTAAAATACCCTTTTGTACTGAAAAACCCTAGTTTGTCCAAAAAGTGCATTCCAACTCCAAAAATGATTTTAGAAGCTTTGAAATGACTTTTAGAACCCTAAATGCAATGCATGATGCTCTTTTCTCTTCTATTTATTTATTTTTGTGGAAAATTAGGGTTTTGACCTAAGCCGGACAAAATTGGGGTATGACAGGTACGACAAACTACCACTTAGAAATTAAAGGTAATGAAATAACCTTTTATGAGTTTACTAGTTAATTTAAATTAGATAACTAAAATTTGTAACCAAAATAACTTAGATAACTATAACCGTTGTCTAGTTTTATTTCATGAAATGATTTCTTTTTACACTTTTAGTTATCTAATTTAAAACAACTAGTAAACTCATAAAAGATTATTTTATTACTTTTAATTTCAAAAGAGTTGTTCGTCATACGATTCATACCAACAACTAAAGTTTTTATCGAGGAGTTCCCATGTTCCAAGTTAGATTTCGTGAGGTTCCCTCAACTTAAAGATACAACCAAATCATTTTCAGTTTTCTGTGGCTAGTTTTACCTTCTTGTACCATTTGGAGTCTGCAACGGTCATGATAAAGATACACAACAACAGAAATCATAAAAAAGATCGCATCCATTAGTAGCGCTTTTGACATAAGCGCTCTTTATTGAGAACACGGAACGACCATTAGGAGCGCTTAGAGGACGAGCACTGCTTATTGCTAAACACAAAATGATCATAGGGAGCGCTTAGAGGACGAGCGCTCCTTATTGCTAAACACAGAATGATCATAGGGAGCGCTTAGAGGACGAGCGCTCCTTATTGCTAAACACGGAGTGATAATAGGGAGCGCTTAGAGGACGAGCGCTCCTTATTGCAAAACAGGGAAAGACCATAGGTAGCGCTTAGTAACGAGCGCTCCTTATTATTGTTAAAAAATTGTTTTTTACACGCGTTCATCCACTTTGCCAAACCCCTGACCATGACTAGTTTTTTTCTTCTCTCTCAAACCCTCTCGGGCTAAGCTCTCTCTCAAACCCTCTCGCCCATCGGACCTGGACCAGCTCGCTGTCTCCCTAACCATGCCGCCAACCGCGTCGCACCCTATGCATCCGCTAAGGTAACTTTTTCCAACTATTTTTGCTAGGGTTTTTTTTAATTATTTCGAGCTGATTTGGCTTTCGTTTTTAAACCCTAATATTTCCGTTTGATTTGATTTATCTTTGGTTTTGGGCGCCGGAGTCGGCTTGGCAGCACGATATGTTTGCAGATCAGCACGTAGCTCTCAGATATCCTCATAGCTCTCAGATCTGCTTCTTCTCAGTGCATCTGCGAAGGAAGCGAGAAAGCGGAAAGAAGGGGACGAAAGCGAGAAAGAACCCTTGATCGGAGAAAGCGAATAAATAGACGAAGGAACCAACAGCCACAGCAACAACGACACAGAGTGCGTGAGTCAAGAAAGGGTGAAAGGAGGAAAGGGTACTACACTTGACCAAGTCCAGCGGCTGATTGAATTGAACCATCGTGAGATAAAGTTGAGGCAACTGATTTCTCCTTTTTTTCTATTTTTATTTTCAATCCAAAGACTTGATTTTTATGCCAAAAAGGTTAATATTTATGCACAAAAATAATCACAATTAAGCACAAATATTCCTCAAATAAAATCATTGATGATTGTTCGATGATTTGGGACGAAATCATCGTTTTTATTGTGAAATGATCAAAATGCCCTTTCACCCTAAAAACCCTAGTTCTTTGCCCGAAGCACATTTTCACTTCAAAAAATGACTTTTTCCCCTAGGAGTGACCTCTAATACCTCAAAAATGCATGTTGAATGACTTGTCTTGAGAAATTGTCCCTTATTCGCAAAATGACCAAAATACCCTTTTGCCCTTGCAAAACCCTAGCTTGTCCAAAAAGTGTATTCCAACTCCAAAAATGATTTTAGAAATTTTGAAATGACTTTTAGAAACCTAAATGCAATGCATGATGCTCTCTTCTCCTCTATTTATTTATTTTTGTGGAAGATTAGGGTTTTGACCTAAGCCGGACAAAATTGGGGTATGACAGTTGCCCCTTATCTAGATTTTAACAAGGAATATGAATTGGCCGAAACATATTCCAAGGCAAAATAGAGATAAAGAATTCAGAAATTATACCGATTTTGTCTACTTAGGAAAAACTCGAATTTTCCTTTTCTTTTTTATCTTCTAGTTTTTCTTTTTGGGTGAATGGATGCCACCCGAAAGCAATTTGTAATGAATGAAGTGTCGACTCATTAAGCCAACAAAGGCAAGAAATAAATTGGTGCCAACCTCAAAGCGGCAAAAAGCAAGCAAAAATAAAGCAAAAAGAAAAGCGAGAAGAAGGTATCGACCTGCGGGAGGCCGATCTTCGCGAGAGAAAACAAGAAAGTGATAAAGAACGCAATAAAGAAGGAGCGCTTGTGGCTCTGAAAGAACACTTAGGTTACGAAGGAGCACTGCTGCTCGAAGGAGCATTTGAGCTCGGAGGTGGCCTATTCGGACCAGGCCCGAGGTTCAATATCAAGTTGTAGGGTCGATACATTTTACCTTGATGGACTTACGCTATGCTTTATCCGATACGACTAGTCCGAAGGGCCGCGGTTCGGGGCGATCCGTCATGATCCGTGATGATTTGGCGAAATGAAGGACACGAGGTGCGAAGGGCCTATCCGTCATGCTCGTGATGACTTGGCGAAATGAAGGACACGAGGTCCGGCGGTCGATCCGTCATGCTCCGTGATGACTTGGCGAGATGAAGGTCGAGTTCAAAGTATTTGCTTGGATCGTTGATTTGAACTAAAGCCGAAGGACCCCAGTGCGTCCGATGATTCGTCGGTGCTCGATAACAGCGAGATCTTGAAGGGACGCATTGGTCTGAAGGGACACGCGAGTCTGAAGGGATTCGCAAATCTGTTGTTTGACCGATTGAGATAGCTACTTGTTGGCGATCTTTGAATTGAGGTGAAGTACTGCATATGTCGGTTGATGCAAGGATGATGCATGAAGCATGGGTGCATGTTATGCAAGGGCATGTTATGCGGGGAGCATGTTATGCGAGTGCATGCAATGTTATGATTTTGGTGTGATGATGCATGTAGTAGATCGTTTTTTTTTTTTTAATTCTTTTTCGACCGACTTTCTTTTTTAGTCGTTTGATTTTTTCTGTTTTTTTTCCGATTAGCTTTCTCTTTTCGATCATTTGTTTTCGCTTTTTGACAAAGGCTTGTTTTTTTCTTGGTTCAACCGACTCGATACTCGGCAAGAGATCGAGAAGCCGATAGAGACCGCAAGGCTCATGAATCGAAACGCAAGTTTGCTTTATGGTTCACCGTCGGAATGGTTTGTGAGTGCAACCTTCTTTGTAAGATTAATTTTCTTTGGGAAGTTGCTTATTTCCCATGACTTTTTAAAGATTTCGCCATGATTTGTAATGCTCTATGATGTATGCACATGTTTTCTGATTCAGATCACCATCATCATAAAGCGCTTATTTTGAAGCGTAAAAAAAGCAGAAATAACAACAAACAAGACATGAGAAAATTGAGCTTTATTGATGTGGAAGCCGATCGTACAGAATGTTACGACGATTATTCGATACATTTGTGATTTTAAACTACAAAAGACACGAAAAACAAAAGAGAAGCTAATTTACGATCGTCCGTCTCGTGGAGCGATCTTGACCTTTGCGTCCTTAATCTTGATCACTCCCTCATCCAAGTCTTCAGGGGAGTTGTATGCCTTTCTTTACTTTTCATGCTCAAGTTTTCTGACCCTAATTTTTGCCTGGATCGCCCTTTGCGGGTTTCAATCCACCGGGTCACTCTGATCTTGCCTAGGCCGCCCTTTCGCGTTTTCAACCTAGCGAGCTAATTCTTACTTGGCTCGTCTTTCTTTTTTTTTCACTTATTTCTTTCAGGCATAATACTTCTTCACAGTGTCTGAATTGACTGGGTTCTTGAGATCTTCACCGTCCATATTTGTGAGTATCAGCGCTCCCCCAGTAAAGGCTTTCTTGACTACATACGGGCCGTCATAAGTGGCGCCCACTTCCTCGAGGATCACTCGAATGGGCAGAATCTTCTTGAGTACCGAGATCCCTTGCTTGAATTCACGAGGTCGGACTTTCTTGTCGAAAGTCGTTCTCATACTCTGTTGGTACAGTTGCCCGTGACACAAGGCTACAATTCTTTTCTCCTCAATGAGATTTAGCTGATCCAGACGAGCCTGTACCCACTCGGCTTCTTCCAACTTGGTTTCCATCAAGACCCGCGGTGAGGTATGTCAACCTCGATAGGAGGGCGCTTCGACCCACATACCAGAGAGAAGGGGTTGCCCGGTCAGTGCGCACCGAGGTATGATAGCCATGCAAGCGAAAGGAGCATTTCATGCCGATCTTTGTAGGTTACCACCATTTTCGCACTATTTTCTTGATATTCTTGTTGGTCGCTTCAACCGCCCCATTCATCTTTGGGCGGTAGGGAGAGGAATTATGATTTGAATTTTGAATTCTTTGCATAGGTTCTTCATCATTTTGCCGTTCGAGTTCTTTGCGCCGTTATCCGTGATGATCTTGTAGGGAAGACCATATCGGCAAATCAGATCTTTCTTCACAAATTTGGCAACCATCGAATGGTTATTGGAGTATGAAGGCGGCTTCAACCCATTTTGTGAAATAGTCAACGGCGACCAGGATGAAACGATGCCCATTTGATGCTTTGGGTTCAATTGGACCTATGGCGTCCATGCCCCACATTGAGAGCGGCCAAGACGCGATCGAGCGTTTAATTTGGCAAAGCGGTACATGGATATGATCGGCGATAGATCCGCACTTGTGGCACTTTCTTACAAAGCTATAATGATCGATTCCATACGCACCCGGTAATAACCAGCCCTTAGGATCTTTCTAGCCATGATATGTCCACTGGAATGGGTTCCGAACGAGCCCTCGTGCACATCTCTCATGATTCTTTCAGCTTCTTCTTTGGAAACACACCTCAGGAGAACCATATCGTAGTTTCTTTTGTAGAGAACTTCACCACTCAAGAAGAAATTCCTTGACAATCTTCTGAGAGTTCTCTTGTCATTCTCTGATGCCCCAGGTGGGTATTCCTGATTAGTGATGTATTGCTTAATGTCATGATACCAAGGCTTTCGTCGAGTTCCTCATCTATTCTTTGCGAGTAGTGATCTGTGAGCGAGCTCGGTCTTTGGTCTCGATATTAGTCAGGCTCTTGTCACAGCTAACATTGAACATAGCAGACAGTGTTGCCAATGCGTCAGCCAACTGGTTTTCACCTCGAGGGATATGCTTAAAGGTGATCTCATCAAAAGACTTCATCAACTCTTGCATATAATCACAATAAGGAATCAGTTTGGGATTTCTGGTCTCCCAATCACCTCTTACTTGATGAATAACCAGGGCTGAGTCCCCATACACATCTAGCCTTTTAACTTTCCACTCTAAGGCTGCTTGAATACCTAGGATGCACGCTTCATATTCTGCTATGTTATTTGTGACATAGAAGCTCAGTCTTGCGATGGACAGAATGAAGCGGTTGTCGAGAGATATCAACCTGGCGCACCGCTCCATGCCCCCATACATTTGACGCACCATCAAATATCATTCTCCATCTTTCACTTTCTTGGGATTTCCCCTCGTCGAACAGTGCCATGATATCTTCATCAGGAAAATCATGCCGCATTGGTTGGTAATCCGAATCGGGTGACATGCCAAATACTCGGCAAGCAAGTGCACTACCTTTAAGCGCCTTTTTGCGTGGCGTCACAGGATATCGTATTCGGACAATTGCATCCGCCAACGAGCAATTCGTCCCGTGAGAGAGTGGCTTCTCAAATATGTACTTGATTGGATCCATTTTGACACCAACCAAGTTGTGTGACTTAGCATGTTGCGCCTTAAGCGATGAGCAGCCCAAACTAGGGCACAACAAGTCTTTTCCAAAGATAGAATATCTTGTCTCACGATCGGTGAACTTTTTGCTTAGATAGTATATTGCATGCTCCTTTTTCCCGGATTCATCGTCTTTGCCCCAACACACACGACCCATTGAATTATCTAGCATCGTAAGGTATAAGATGAGAGGCCCGCACGACACGGTGGCATTAAGACGGTGGATTCTGCAAGTACACCTTGATTTTCTCAAAGGCGACTGACGCGATCATTCCACTTCGACTCTTGACTTTTGCATAGCAATTTGAAAATTGGCTCGCAAGTAGCAGTCAGCTGGAAAATGAATCCGGAGATGTAATTCAACCTTCCGAGGAAACCACAGACTTCTTTCTCCGTTTTGGGTACTGGCATTTCGAGGATAGCTTTTACTTTGTCTCGATCCACCTCAATTCCTTTCTGGCTGACAATGAAGCCTAATGACTTCCACCGATCTCACCCCAAACGTGCACTTGGCTGGGTTCAATTTGAGTTTATATTTCCTCAACCGTTCAAAGAGCTTTTCCATATTGACAATGTGCTCCTCGTCGGTTTTGGATTTTGAGATCATGTCATCAACATAAACCTCAATCTCTCTATGCATCATATCATGGAATAAGGTAACCATGGCCCTCTGGTAGGTTGCGCCAGCATTTTTCAACCCAAATGGCATGACCTTATAATAGAATGATCCCCAAAGTGTTATGAAAGTTGTCTTTTCCATGTCCTCAGGGTCCATCTTGATCTGATTATATCCCGAATATCCATCCATGAAGGAGAATAACGAGTGTTGAGCTGTACTATCCACTAAGACATCAATGTGAGGCAAAGGAAAATCGTCCTTAGGACTAGCACGATTCAGATCCCGGTAGTCGACGCACATTCTGACCTCCCCTTCCTTCTTGGGAACTGGGACAATATTGGCAACCCACTCCGGGTACTTGGCCACTGCTAGGAACCCCGCATCAAGTTGCTTCTTCACCGTCTCGATTTTGAGGACATCTCTCGGCTTCATCCTTCTCAACTTACGCTTTTGTGGTGGGCATTCGAGGCTTGATCGGTAACTTGTGTACCACAATGTCAATGTCCAACCCAGGCATATCTTGGTAGGACCATGCAAACACATCCACATAATCGTGCAACAGCTGAACCAACTTCATGCTATTTTCCTCACTCATGGTGGTACCCACTTTGACCTCTTTCTTATTCTCAAGCTGTACCCAAGTTGATCACTTGATAGATTCCTCGTGTGGTGAATTACCCTTTCTTCTTGTTTCATTTCCTCATGAGTTACGGAGGAGTTTCCAGTCTTCCTCAACATCCCCTCAACTTGATTGATAGGGTGATCAAAGTCAAAATATGGGTATCAGCCTTTGTTATTTTGAGAGACAATTCTTTGTGGATCCGCCTTTTGCCGGCTTAAAAAGCGAGAATGAAAGGCGAAACAAGAAAACAAACAAATAATAAAGCGAGAAAAGACTCACGCCATGAAGAGAAAATGATTTTTATTGATTGAGAAATTCAAAACAAGCGTTTTTATTGATGATGATGATTACGAAAGAAAAAACATGTGCCCCTAACAACTTGTCCTATGGCCTTGGCAGAGCCACGAGGTTGCATTACAAATAATTACTTTGAATTAAAAGCCACGGGAAAGGCAGACTTCCCAATTCTTCAACTCTTCTCCAAGAAGGCAATGACGGATCGGACTAACACCACCTCTTGAACCTTCAAGACCATCCCCGATGATGACCACTTGGTTGTATTGCTCATCTTCTTCACCCCATCCCGTAATTTGGATATCTTCCATTCGGATTCGAGCACTTTCGGGAGCATCATATCGACCAAGTAATCAAACTTTCCACTGGGCTCCCCAGGGTATCCCAACATCCCTCTTTTGTAGGCACTGCTATTTCGCGCTTCATTGATTTCTTCCTTGTATGGGAAGGAACTGGTCTTCGGTGGCTATTGGTCGAACCACGGCTTGAACCAATCTCGGATCGGGATTGCATGAGAATTTCAATTGGCTTTTTGGTCTCCCTACCTTTGTCCGAATGTAGAGTCAACACTTCATCTTTCATACCATGGGTTTCTACGGACCACATATCGGTCCATCAGTCCCGCAGATCATCTTGAAGCTTTCACAATCTCCCACGCATAAAGAGTCAACACACCCTTCTTCGTGGCAACACCCTCTTTAATAACCTCAGCCCGACATAACTCAGCGTAGATAACACTCAATGGAGTTTTGATCTTCTGCACCTTTCTTGCCAATTCCCCGACGAAACTTTCTATAGCGTTGGCAGCCGGCCCCTGATGACCTGGCAATGGATTGATTGTTGTATTCGGGTTGTTCTGCTTAAACGAGATCCAACCAGCATCTATCAGGTCTTGCACCACATGCTTAAAAGCTTTACACTCCTCCACAGTATGACCGACCCCGTTTTCATGGAAACTGCAGGTAGCATTAGCATTGTACCCTCTGGGAAATGGTGGCTGAACGACTTTCATTGGCTGAGTGTTGATCAGATTATTGGAGGTCAAGTGATTAAACAGCTCAGTGTATGTCATCGGAATTGGGTCAAAACAACTGATAACCCTGAGCCTTGGGACTGTCAATGCCTTGCTGAGGTGGCACGGGAGCAGAGAATGGAACAGTTTATGGTGGAGGTGTACCAAAAGATGAATTTCCCCCTGAGATGACATTAGTTTCTCCTTCTTTCTTCTTAGGGAAATGGGGCTGGTACTTCTTACGAGTGTTTGAACCGCCGAATTTCTGCATTGCGAGGTGATTCGAGATCTTCCCCTTGAAGGCCATGTTCAAGTCTTTCCCAAAGACTATCATATCGAGAAACCGGGTGAAACACTCGTAATCACTGTCATAGTAGATTGCTGGCAGGGTTTCTAGGAACATGTACACCATTTCCTTCTCAGTCAGAGGAGGTTGAACCTGAGCAGCTGTGCTTCGCCATTTCTGAGCATACTCTTTGAAAGTCTCCTTTTCGCCCTTACTCATGTGCTGCAACTGCGACCTATCCGGGGCCATGTCCATGTTGTACTTATCTTTGTCTCATGAAAGCTTGAGACAAATCCTTCCAACAACGGATTTCAGAAGATTGCAATTTCATATACCAATCTAGAGGAGCTCCGGCCAAACTGTTTTGGAAGCAGTAAATCAGCAGCTTGTCATCATTGGCATAAGGACCCATTTTTCGGACGAACATTGTAACATGGCTCTCTGGACAGCCGATCCCTCTGTACTTGTCTACCTCAGGAGCTTTGAACACAGCTCACGGGCTTCCTTGGCTCTAACACCAGTACCCTCCATAGCCCTTACTCTTTCTTCAAGTGCGCGAATCAGATCATTTGGCTGAGATCCCTCAAACATGTGTCCTTGGGGGTGGCTCCCCATATTGTAATAATATCCTCCTCCTGGCTGAAGAACATTTTGAGGGTGTGCTGTGTAACACCCCAAAATAATTCAATTAATTAACTTAGTTGAGTTATTAAGGGTTTGCAACATTTTACTTTTAAGTCAAATAATTCATTAAGTGAAGGTTAAGCATGTGTTGCATTTTAGGAAAATGTCTAAGTTAGGAAAGGGTGTGGGTAGAAGAAGCCCACGGCCTAATAAGGCCAAGGCCTCATTTAAGTCCCTTAGGACATGTTAAATGGTGCCTTCGTAGGAGACCATTTACATTGTTCCAAAAATAGTCAAAGTTGCCAAAATTAAGAAAGTAGAGAGAAGTGAGACTTAGAGAGAAGGAAGAGAACCGAAGGGAGAACCAAGAGAAAAAGGGAAGAGTGATTTGAATCTTGAAGGATTCCTAGAAGTGCTAGTGAAGAGGGTGTGTCTACTGGTTGTAATCGGGTTAGGGGCTCTTTTAATCCTTGTAATGTTTTGTGTTTGGTAGTATTTTTGGTGTGAGTGGTTACGATCACCTTGCATGTGTGTTTTATGTGTTGTTCATAACATGTTTTTTTGTGTTTTTGCTCTTCTTGTGTTTTGTGGTGAAGTATGATGGTGGATCGGTTGGGAAAGAGAGAGGAGTGTAACACTCTCTGCGCTGCGTGTGGTCTGAAGGAGCATTGCATGGTGAGGCATCGGAGGGTGAATCGGCGTAGTGTGAAGAAAATGAGTTTGCATGTAGAGTTAGGGAGAGGATCGGAGACAATGGAGTGAGTATATCCGAGTGTGCATGAGTGTGGTGATCTTTGGAAATGGGTTGCATGTTGGGTTTAAGTAAAGAAATAGAGTAAAAGAAGTAAAATGGGAGTTAAGCGCCTTTATTACGCTGCGTAAACAGAAGTACCCCTTGACTTAGAGTGAGAGAAACCGAGGTTGAGGAAGTCAGCGCCTAGAGTGTCTTAGTGTTGAGAGTGCGTTGGTGAGTTTGAGGAGAGTATGTGTCTAAACACCATTAGCGAGGGGTAGGGACGCATAAACCGAAGTGTAGGTGTTTCGCCTTAAGGTTACCGAGGTGTAGAGGGAGTGAACCGAAGTCCTCAGGCCGAGGTAGCGTCACTACAAGAAAATCGCTGATTTGCCACGGACATTTCCGTGGCAAATGCACAAATTTCCGTGGTAAAACAACATTTGCCACGGATTTGCCACGGACAAAAATTGGTGGCAAAAAAGCTCGTCGCAAATCGTTTGCCACGGAATTTCCGTGGCAAATGTTTCCGTCGCAAATCCGTCGCTAATCCGTCGCAAATATCCGTGGCAAAGTCGTCGCAAATTTCATCGCAAATCCGTCGCAAATTAAAAAAAAATTAAAAAAAAAAATTAAATCATACTTTGGGCTAGAAAGCTACTACATCCTAAAAACATTAATTATAAAATCAAGCTAACAATTATAAATTGTAACAAGTATATAGATTAATCTATTATAAATGTATCTAAACCAGATACATCTATCCCTATGATCACTTGAAAAACAAATGGAGGAAAGAACCATTCATAAGACCAAAGTATATTCAGGCTGTTAAAAGCAGCTAATATAATTACATATACTTTGTTCACATCCAAAGCCACATATGCAAGCACTTCCTACATTAGATTCACTACTAGAAAAAAGGCTTTTTATATCGGTTAAAAAAGGCTTTTCATATCGGTTCCGTAACCGATATAGATAAAGGGGATATTAAAAACAGGCGCTTTCTATATCGGTTAAAGAACCGATATGGAAAATATTTTTATATCGGTTCCCGATGAGAACCGTTATGGAAAGTCGGTTTTTAAACCTATAAAGCGTTTTTTTATATCGGTTTCTTAGTTGAACCGATATTGAAAATCACTTTTATATCGGTTATTTAAAGGAACCGATATGAAAAGTCTTTTTTAAAAATAAAAATAAAAATTCCTCAATTGGATATACAGCAAACAACAAAATCACAACAAATACAATATTTATATAAAAATACAAAGATCTCAAATTATACTCAATATCCATATCCAAATACAAAAAACGAATCTAATACACACACTATCTATATTTTACTAACCACTAAAAATTTGTGATGAAAGTCTAATTGGAGCAAACTTCATTACCTCATCTGCAGTATGCACTTACGATGATCGATTCTGCGCTCTTCTAAGATTAATCGCTCTTTCACAACCAGATCCATTACCTAAAATAGTGAAGAAGCAGAGTTCTATCAAGGGCAAATATAAATTGGTATGTGTTGAATGAAAGGAGCAAATGAATTAAACATACGGTGTACGAGTAATGCCGGGAAGACGATAATCGCATGAGGTGTCAAAACACGACCCTTTTTAACAATGAACTATGAGAAAAAGAGAAATATGAGTTGAGGTGTTCCAAATCATTAGATGCAGTATCATGGCGAAATTGAGAAACATACAATGTTTGTTGCATTGTTTTCTGACAGATAACCATCTTGGTCGAGCATGATTGCATCATCTGCTATTGCATTATTTCCTTCAATCTGCACTAGTTCAACAACATTTTAGTAATTTAGTAAGATATATGATTGAGAATGACAGGATGCAACAAAATAATGATCTCTATCAACGTGCTTGTACCAGTTAATTAATTATCAAACTATTATATGCTGTAACGCATATAATAAATCATAACACTTCCAAGTTCCAACAAAAAGAACAATTATATGATTTGTTGACATTAGCCTAAGGATTAACCTGTCAAAATTCATTATTAACTTAGCAACCATCCATGTTCTAAAAGAAATTATTGAGGAGGTTATTGTGATGAATCTTTGAATCCAAATTCTGTTCAAGAAAACAAAGAAAAGGGGAAGATATACAATCAATGAAATGAACTAAAGGAGTATGTTAATCAAACAGCTAGCTCTCCAATACATACATATAAAATGTTAGAAAACCATAATAATATGGAGCCTAAATATCAAAAGCCAAGGCTTTCGCTGAATCAAACAACCTGTCAAGATGTTCCTCGAGCTTAAATATCTTTCCATTATACACTCGAAGACCCTCCCAAACAGAGTCGCCTCCTTGGACAACTGAATCAAACACGGAAACCTGAATCATGATCAGAGAGTAACAAATAAAAATCGTGAGAATATGTCCACAATAAATCTGAATATTTATTCTATAAACAAAAGATCATCAAGTGTCCTACAATTAAGTACCTTGGCACTATCACGCGACACAATTTCATCACCAACCCAAGCAAGCAATTTCTCATTTCTTTGGGAACTGGAAGATTAGGAGGAGGTAAAAGTGAGCTCAAAAGAGATGATTTTTTTCTTCACATGGCGCGCGAAGCATATTATACGAGGTAGACTTTGCTCCAACAAATCATAGAGAGAAAAAGGAAATTGCTGAAAAGAAGTAAAGTTTCTACCATAACCACAGTCAAGATTTTGTGTGAAAATAATAGTACTAGACAATGGGCCAAACAATGATAAGATACTATGGATACTGCAAACAAAATACACGAGGATACTTTTTGGTTGCTCAAAACCAGTAGATTTATGTACTGATTTATACCACCAAGGAGCCACAATCCATCTATTGGCTTTGGGCCCGCTTCCCTAGCTGGAAAGTTTTAAAATTGTGAACTCGTTATACACCAAATAGTAGTGCCATAACAAAATTTTCCAATGACCAAATGTCGCAAAAATGACTAAAACTCGGATTATCGAAATTGGAAACACTAGAAAAGGAATTTGTAAGTGGCACAAGGTGCATGCGGGCTCGCATATCAACATATTTGAATGTAAGCGGAACGTAGATAGTCACGAGCCACGTGAAGACACGAGCGGAGGAGCTTCTCAGGTCGTGTCGCATTCGCAGAGTGAACTCACGTGTGCCGAGCTCGCAAGGAGAGAAATCTAAGAAGACCAAAACAAAATCGAATCAATATCAATATCAAAATCTAAATCTAAACCCTAACCTTATATAAATCGGAAGAAAAGCAAAAATTGAAGTTAGGGTTTTGATTCAAAAATGGAGGGGTTTTGGTTGAATCTTTTGCAAAATTGGGGGTTAGGGTTTCCATTCAAGCAACAATGGAGGCAATTCCATAAAATAGAAGTAGAGAAGAAGAAAAAACCCAAACCTTTTAAGAAGAAGAAGAGAGGACATCGATTGAGAAAAGATCTAGAGGCAACTTAGAAAGGAGAACCGTTGGTCATCGTGGTGGTGGTGCTTGGAGCAAGGTGGGATGTGAGGCGAGGCGGCGAGGTGGTGGTCTTTGGTTGAGAGAGGCGTAATGAGAGAGGCGTGAAATGAGAGATCTTCTATTCATTTGAGTTTGTGTTGTGTTAGAGTTGAAGCGAGAGATTTGGAATTTGCGTTTTCATATCGGTTAGTTTCTCAACCGATATGAAAAATGTAATCATAATTTCAAAAATGCCACCGCCTCCTTTTCCATATCATTAGTATTTGAACCGATATAAATTGCTGATATAAAATCCGTTTTTTCCACTAGTGATTACAATGTGAATACAACACATGTCCAAAGATGGAGATTGCCACTTAATAATCAATACAAAAGGTAAACATCCAGAGAAATATAAGAGTTGTACACGCCAAACATGTTGAAATTATGATCACATATATATCTCTTTCAATGAGAGAACCTTAACATGGTCAGTTGGACATGACAATTCCTTCATCTAGGTTGAAAATAGTATATAAGATATAGAATCGAGAATGGCAAAGACTACCAGGAAATGGCTCTTGTCATGTCATCATCCACCAACTACAATATGAAGAATTGAAGCTCACAAAATGGAAGCAGGCTTTACGCGCCTTTCTCTTGCTTTTCTTTTGCTTTGGTGGTGGAGAACTACTTTGATCGCCGCATCGAAAACAACCTTCACATTCGTATCAAAAGGCTAATAATGTTAATGTCTTCATATTATTTAACCTCAAGAACTTTCAAAAATTCAAAGAACATATGTGTACCTTTTGTGTTTTGAAGCGCATTAAATGTGGCTGGAGCCCCAATAAGTTTTCTCGGTTCCTCGCCCTTGTAAAAGATAGTAAATCGGACTCAATAAACTATCACGTAAGACGATGGCTTAAATATGAATAGAGGCTAAAAGACATAAGAATGAAATATAAAATAAAGCAAAAGCAATTAACAGTATATATAAAGGAAGCATTAGAAAATGGCAAGTACACGTGTTTTTGTCGTGATTGCACGACACTAGGATGGTCTTGAAAGAAGCTGGTTATCATCCCGAAGATCTACAAGACATAAAATTTAGTTGGCATTAAATGCCCAAACAAGTATTTCATAACAACTTTATAACGAAACCATCAAACGGATACAATTAAGCTAAACAATATATGTAGGGGGAAACACATTCCAAAAGCAATTGTGTGAAAATTATCAACAGAGAGTTTTTGGAGCAGAAGCTCTCTCTTTGTTTCCATAGGCAATTACAAAAAGAAATTTTGATGAAAGGACTTATTATGTCAAGCACTTACTCCACCAAGGTAACAAGTCATGAATTAATACTTTCACTATTCTATCATCTTAAACTTCTTAAGAAAATTCATAACTCCGGACTTCTCAAGCATTGCAAACAACCGCACTACACTTGCTTTTTAGTTTTACAGAAGTAAACATTGAACTAAGATGAAAAATTACCAAGGATGTTCTCTGTCTTAGATGAAAACTTAAGAAGATAACATTCCATGAAATTCTTTGTTATATCTGAACCAATTATTGGTTATATTCATTCTGAGGTAAGCTTGGAAGATAGGAAAGAACTTCATTCATTCAATCTATCTTGAATAACAAGCCATTAAAGGAAATATATAACTACAAAGTGGCTTCAGATTCAAGAATTTAGGTGAATATGTGTAGTTCAAGGATGTGTTTAATAAATAAATAACCGCCATCATTAAAATCACAAGAGATACATAGCATGAGTAAAAGGTCTCAAATGGTATTTTCATTAAACTAAGAAACTTAACAATATCAGAGAACTACTATAACTATTATTTGAATGTTATACGCCACATAAGGAGCACATCAACCATTTAAACAATAAACATAGATTAGAGAAGGAAATAAAGGAGCAAGAATCTAACCAAGTTTTGTTCCAACAAGAATAATTGGAACACCGGGAGCATAATGCCTCAACTCAGAATCCTTTGCAAAAAGGAGAAAAAAATTAGTCCAAATTAGAGAGGACAAGATAAAAGTAAAAAGAATAATAATCAAAACAAAACTCACTTTCTTGGCAATATTTTCATAGTTGGCCACGCTTATGAGAGAGAAACAAAGCGGGGAAAACATACGCTCCACGATAACTCAAGGGTCTTAATCTATTGTAATCTTCTTGACCTGTTCCATAAGTTGAAAACATTAAATCATTGACAAGATACTTGTAAAACACAAGAAGAATAAGATATATAGCCAGGAAACCAAACTTATCAGCAGTATCCCATAAACTCAGATTCACAGTGCTTAGCATGATGGTAAGATGAATCAAATAGCCAATTAGACATGAACACTCTAGAAAAAGATAACAAACAAAGGACAAAACTTTACCCATAGTTGCATTCAGAACAAGCGTATGGACCATTCCAGAGATACACATGTAGAATTATACCCATCAGAACATAAGATTTTGCAGCTGCTAGGAATATCAACAGAATGATTACTGTAAGAGATGTAATTATCCCTCACCCACTTATATACCTCAGACAATGGCAAAAGATCCAAAATATTCAAAACCTGGACAGAATTTGAATTTTCCTTAACAATGTCTATGGTCCATACAAGATAAAGCAATTCATTGACCCTATTTTGCCCTAGCAGTTGGGAAGAAGTATCAGCGCATTCACCAAAGTTGTATCAGTGAGGAAAATATTTTTGTAATCCTCAATGCTCCTAATTCTTTCCATAGAGTTCAGAAAGTTTTGATTGAAGCAAACCTATATGAAAATAGAAAGCCACAAAAGATTGAGAACACATGAAAATAGAAAGTATCTCAAGATTTTTATCAATCGTGCATCTGTCAAAAGGGTTAAAGAAGCGACTCAAATTTATCAATCTCAATAGTGCACTTCTTAGTGATGATAAATCCAGCGATCTATAATGCATACATTACATAAATTTATGATGTGAGAAAATAATTTGGGTTTGAACAAAATGGTTGGTTCTTGGTCGAGCGAGGCGGTGTATAACTTTGAGCTAGGTTAATACATGAACATGTATAGATGTTGATGGTGAAAGTCAAAGAAGTATATCTTCTTTGCATCAATGATTCACAAGAAAGGAGTTACTATGATGCAACATTTTCTCGATATCTAAATCATTTTATGCAGCAACTATGATAATACTCATTTAAGAAAAAAAACAGAATGAAGATGAACAAGAAATCAAGGAATCGAACAATAAAGGTGAAGAAAACAATACCCATTTGCAGAGTGGCGGTTTGCGAGAATAGCGAGTTCACGGTTCCAACGTCGCAGTTCACGGTTCCAACACTGAACAAAAATCAAGGAATCTGCATAAATCTTACCTCAAGTTAGAGGAAACCACAAAACCTAAGAAGACCAAAACAAAATCAAAATCAAAATCAATATCAAAATCAAAATCAAAATCAAAATCAATATCAAAACCCTAACCTTATATAAATCATAAGAAAAGCAAAAATTGGGGTTAGGGTTTTGAGAGAGAGGGGGGATTCGAAGTTTCTGGGCTGAAGAGAGAGTACGTGAAGACGTCGGTGGAGGAGAACGGTGGCGAATCGGAGAACGGCGGCCAACGGAACAAAATCAACGTCGCAAATCAACGACGCTTCCATGGACTCCTCCTTCCTTCTCTGGCTTATTTCTCAAATCTCTCTCTTTCATTTTTGCGGTTGTAAAAGCAATGTGAGAAGAAGGGGGTCGGATCGGATGAGAAGAAGAAGAGAACATGAGCAGATGAGAAAGAAGAGAAAGAGGTTAGGGTTTCAAAGAGCACGACGGTGGGGAGTGTGGGTGACGGTGAGGTGGTGGTGATTGAGAGTGAGGGAGGGAGGCGGTGAGGAGAGAGCGAGAGGGTGAGGAGGAGAGAGCAGAGCGAGAGGGTGAGGAGGAGAGAGCGTGACGTTCTGTTTTTAGGATAGGAGGGATCGTGCTCATTTTATTTTGATTAATGGGTTGCCACGGACTTGCCACGGAATCTCCGTGGCAAATTTTTGTCCTTTCACATGTCCGTGGCAAACCCGTGGCAAACACCAGCGGGAAATTTCGCGCCCTTATTTTTTACACATGCCGTCGCAAATCCGTGGCAAATTACTGACGGAATAAGCTCCGTGGCAATTGCTGGTGGCTAAAACAAGTTTTTCTTGTAGTGCGTCACCGAGGTGAAACGCCCAAAATGCCTAAGTGTAGGTGAATTGAACCAGGGAATGCCGAGAAGTGAATCCCCATGAGTTAGACGATTTTACTGTAAGGGAGCGCGTAATTGTGAGTATGTCACCGAAGTGAGGGTTTGAGTGTAACATGCCGAGGTGCCAAAGCTGAGCTAGGTGCCGAGGTGATGTAGAATACCGAGTTGGAGTAGTTAGCCGAGGTACACACATAGTGTGCCGAAGTGATGTTAGGCGTCAATGTTGCCTAGCACATTGTGGGACGCCACTGTGAGTGCTATGTTAGCACCAAATGTGCATAAGTAAGGGAGCGATAGGTGGTGGTGATTGAGAGTGATTGAGAGGTCGGTTGTAGGTCCTAGGGTGATTCTACCGGTGTAGTAGGGTCGACCTTAGCACTGTGATGATGTCTAGATGGTGTGGACGTCGGTGTGGCGGCGGAGTAGAGCAGCCGAATGCGGCGGTGGACGGCGGTGTAAGTATTCACATGCGTTATGTTTGATTGGTGTGTGATTGCATTTGTCATGAAGTCACATGTTCATGTGCATATTACGACGGAGGAGGTTTCGGCCTCGATGTGGTAGGACTTCGGTCTCCATATCAAATAACGACGGAGAGCCGATAGGCTAAATAACGACGGAGTAAATAACGACGGAGAGCCGATAGGCTAAATAACGACGGTGGAGGTACCTCATTGCATAATGCCCCGTGGTTGGGTTGCATACATGCATACATTTCATAATTTAATGTGTTTTGAGTGATTGATAATTGTTGTGGTTGTTTGAACTATCGGTGAGTGGTTTGTATTAGTGAACCGAGGTGCTTTAGTGCTATCTCTAACCTTAAGCTTCTTCACATTATATTACTTGTGTTAAGAGACTCACCCTATTTTGCTTTTATGTTGCTTCTCATGTCGGCAACTTGCGGTACACATGAGTGATAGTTGTGCCTAGCTCAAGTCGGTTGTGGTTGCCGCTCTGGTCGTGTAACACTTTGGGTTGGGCCGAGTAGATTTTAGTGCTTCTTATGCCGATCTTGTGTACTTTCTGCTAGATAGTCTTTTGAACTAAAACTATCACATTTTGTTGTAACTTTTTACTATGTATTATGACTTGATGTCTTACTGGCCGAGGTGCCTTATGTTATGGGCTTAGACCACTTTTTGCAGATGTGATGCGCATGATTACATGTTTAGTATAATCTTTGTGCATTTGTTTGAACTTAATTGAATTTCTGTTTTCCTTTTAAATCATCAAATGTAGCCCTCCTTTGAGTGGAATTTTGAAACTCTGATTTTAATTTAGTAGATCGAATTGATTAGATAAGGGGGTGTTACATTGTTGGTATCAAAGCATAAGTTCGGTCTTGTCCGACCAAGTATTGAGTCTAAGTGTCTTAAGCCTCGAGTCTTAGGCTCGTTCTAAACCAGTTCTTGATTGTGTAATCAGTGAAGTAAGAATGGCTAGAAGAGCTGGAAGAGATGATGCTGCTATAGCCGCTGCGTTGGGAAGCGATGGCAAATGCTATGGGAATCGACCTCAAGATAATGCCGATGATCTTTGGAGCTCGTAGGCTCGCTACTTTCCAGAGGAGAATCCTCCTACCTTGAGGGAGGTATGATCACGATGGGGCTCTAGCATGGTTGAAAGAAATAGAGAGAATTTTCAGAGTGATGGATTGCACCGATGAACAAAAAGTGAGGTTTGGGACTCATATGCTCGCTGAGGAAGCCGACGAATGGTGGCTTGGAGTTCTTCCAAGACTGGAAGCTGCAGAGGAGGAGATCACATGGGAGAATTTTAAGAAAGGGTTCGTGAGGAAGTACTACCCAGAAGATGTGAGAGGAAAGAAAGAGATGGAATTCTTGGAGCTCAAACAAGGTAACATGACCGTGTCGAGTATCTTTGCCAAGTTTTCCGAAATGATAAAGTTTTACCCCATTACAACTGGACCGATCTGCAGAGTTCTCCAAGTGTATCAAGTTTGAAACGGTTTGAAGCCCGAGATCAAGCGGGCAATTGGGTATCAAAGGATAAGGGTGTATTCGAGTTGGTGGACAGGTTGTAGAATTTATGAAGAAGATAGTGTGGCTACTAGCCGAAATTTGGGAAAGATAAGAAGACTTTTCAACCTCGATCGTTGGAAACCTTACGACCATTCTGGTGGTAGAGGAAGGGGGAATTCCGCAGGGAGAGGAAAGCCTAGTAGGGGAAGGCGAAGGAGTGCAAGGCTGAGGTGAAGAGGTGTTATAGATGTGGCAAGGAGGGACACCTATCTGCTGAGTGTGGGCGAAAGGAGATAGTCTGTTTCAATTGTGGAGAGATGGGGCACATCAGTCCCAAGTGTCCAAAGCCGAAGCAAGTGAGAGGCGTGGGGAAAGTGTTTGCATTAGCTGGGTCCGAGGTAGAGATCGAAATCACAGGTACGTGTTATATCAACGGTGTTTCTCTAGTTGCAATTATAGATACTGGCGCAACTCATTCCTTCATTTCTGCCATGTGTGCTAATAGACTGAGTTTAGTGTTGTCTTCTTTGGTAAGGGAGATGGTCATTGACACTCCGGCTAAGGGTTCAGTGACTACCTCTCTGGTATGTTCAAAGTGCCCACTGACTGTATTCGGCAGGGACTTCACTGTTAACTTAATTTGTTTACCACTAGAGGGAATGGACGTCATCCTTGGTATGGGTGGTTGGTAGACAACCATGTTCATATCAATTCTTACCGAGAGATCGGTTAGTTTTCCTGCTACCGAGGTGAAGGAATCGGCTTTACTTCCTGCTAGACAAGTGCACAAGTTGTTAGGAGAAGGGGTTACTCTGTTTGCATTATGGGCGTCATTAACAGTAGAGAATCAAGTCAAGATTGAAGATCTGCCAGTGGTTAGAGAGTTTTTGCCGAGGTGTTTCTGAAGAAATTCTGATGTGCCACCGAGAGAGATCGAGTTCACCATAGAATTGATTCTGGAACAAGACCGGTGTCTATGGCACCTTATAGGATGTCCGCATCCGAAGTCCGAGTCAATTTGAAGAAGCAGTTGGAAGAATTGCTAGAAAGGAAATTCGTGAGACCGAGCATATCAGTGGGGAGCACTGTGTGTTGCTAGTGAAGAAGAAAGATGGAAGCATGAGGTTGTGCGTGGACTACGCACGGTTGAACAAGGTTACAATTAAGAACAAGTATCCACTACCAAGAATTGACGATTTGATGGATCAATTAGTGGGTGTTGGGTATTTTCAAGATTGATTTGAGGTCGGGCTACCATCAAATCAAAGTGAAGGAACGAAGACGTACCAAAGACGGCTTTTAGAACTCCGGTATGGACACTATGAGTACTTAGTAATGCCATTCGGTGTCACTAATGCTCGTGGGTATTCATGGAGTATATGAATCGTATTTTCCATGAGTACTTAGATCGGTTTGTGGTAGTGTTCATAGAGCGATATCTTGGTCTACTCCAAGTCGGCAGAAGAGCATACGCCGAGCACTTAAGGGGTAGTCTTGAAGGTTACGAAGGAGAAGAAGCTGTATGCGAAGCTATCCAAGTGTGAGTTTTGGTTGAGGAAGTGAGTTTCCTAGGCCATGTGATTTCCAAAGAATGGGATTGCAGTGGACCCTTCAAAGATTGAAGTGTGTTGAAGTGGGAGACACCCAAGTCGACCAAAGTGAGGAGCTTCATTGGGTTAGCGGTTACTACTGAGAGAAGATTCATTGAGGTTTCTCCAAATTGGCGTTGCCATTAACCCAATTGACATGTAAAGATAGGGCTTTCGTATGGGATGACCGATGCGAAGAGAGTTTCCAAGAGTTGAAGAGGAGATTGACAACGTCGCCGATCTTGACGTTGCCAAATCCAGAGGATCCTTTTGTGATCTATTGTGATGCATCTAAGTTAGGTTTGGGCTGTGTGCTGATGCAAGAAGGTAAAGTAGTGGCGTGCGCTTGAGGCAACCGAAGACTCATGAGAAGAATTACCCCACTCATGATTTAGAGCTAGCTGCCGTAGTGTTTGCATTGAAGATATGGAGGCATTACCTTTATTGTTCGAGGTTCGAGGTGTTTGTTTAGTGATCACAAGAGTTTACAGTACTTGTTTGATCACAAGGAATTGAATATGAGGCAGAGGAGATGGTTGGAGTTATTGAAGGACTATGACTTTGGTCTGAACTATCACCCAGGGAAGGCCAATGTTGTAGCTGATGCGTTGAGTAGGAAATCTCTGCATATGTCATCGATGATGGTAAAGGAGCTGGAATTGATTGAACAGTTTCGAGATTTGAGTCTAGTATGTGAAGTAACACCTCGGAGTGTTAAGTTGGGGATGCTGAAGATCACAAATGAGTTCATGGTTAGTATAAGGGAAGCACAAAAGGTTGATGTGAAGTTGGTTGATGTGTTTGTGAGAGTTGGCGAGCCGATAACAAAGATTTTGAGTTGGATGCGCAAGGATTGTTGAGGTTCGAGAGTCGGATATGTATACCGATGATGAGGAGATCAAGAAGGCAATTGCGGAGGAGTGTCACCGAGAAGTCGGTTGAGTATCCATCCGGGAGCTACGAAGATGTATCAAGACTTGAAGAAATTATTCTGGTGGCAAGGAATGAAGAAGGATGTAGCTCGTTTCGTCTATGCTTGTTTGACTTGCCGAAGTCAAAGGTGGAGCACCGAGGAAAAGTCGGGCAGGTTGATGCAACCGTTGCATATTCCTCGAATGGAAGTGGGACAACATTTCCATGGACTTTTTGTAAGGGTTCGCGAGGACAACAAGAGTGTTTGACACCATTTGGGTGATTGTTGATAGGTGACAAAGTCATCACACTTTATTCCTATTAACATCACATACCCAAAGGCCGAGGTTAGCGTAAATTTATATCAATGTCATTGTGAAGCTTCATGGAATCCCTTTGAGTATTGTATCAGACAGAGATCCAAGGTTTACTTCGGAATTTTGGAAGAGTTTGCAAGAGGCGTTGGGTTCCAAGTTGCGTTTGAGCTCGGCATACCATCCTCAAACTGATGGTCAATCCGAGAGGACTATCCAGTCCTTAGAAGACTTATTGAGGGCTTGTGTGCTTGAGCAAGGAGGTGCGTGGGATTCGTATCTACCATTGATAGAATTCACTTACAACAAATCATCATTCAAGTATTGGAATGGCACCATTTGAAGCATTGTATGGCCGTAGGTGTAGGACTCCACTATGTTGGCATGAAACAGGAGAGAGGGTTGTGTTAGGACCCGAGTTGGTTAGAGAGACTACCGAGAAGGTTAAGATGATCAGAGAGAAGATGAGGGCGTCACAAAGCAGACAAAAGAGTTACCATGACAAAAGGAGGAAAGACTTAGAATTTCAAGCCGGCGACCATGTATTCCTTAGAGTCACCCCTGTGACTGGAGTTGGACGAGCTCTGAGGTCCAAGAAACTATCACCTCGTTTCATTGGACCCTATCAAATCTTGGAGAGAGTTGGGAAGGTGGCGTACCGAATTGCATTGCCACCCAATCTGTCAAATTTGCACGATGTGTTCCATGTATCTCAACTGAGGAAGTATGTTCCTGACCCGTCCCATGTCATTCAAATGGATGATGTGCAAGTGAGAGACGACCTCACTGTGGAGACAATGCCGATCAGAATTGAAGACCGAGAAGTAAAGACCCTTAGGGAAAAGAAATCAAGTTGGTGAAGGTGGTTTGGGTAGGAGTCTGTGGTGAGCATGCTACTTGGGAGCTAGAGAGCAAGATGAAGGAAGTCTATTAGAAATTTTGTTTGATTGAGGTAAGATTCCGAGGACGTAATCTCCTAAGTAGGGGAGGTTGTAACACCCCAAAATAATTCAATTAATTAACTTAGTTGAGTTATTATGCGTTTGCAACATTTTACTTTTAAGTCAAATAATTCATTAAGTGAAAGTTAAGCATGTGTTGCATTTTAGGAAAATGTCTAAGTTAGGAAAGGGTGTGGGTAGAAGAAGCCCACGGCCTAATAAGGCCAAGGCCTCATTTAAGTCCCTTAGGACATGTTAAATGGTGCCTTCGTAGGAGACCATTTACATTGTTCCAAAAATAGTCAAAGTTACCAAAATTAAGAAAGTAGAGAGAAGTGAGACTTAGAGAGAAGGAAGAGAACCGAAGGGAGAACCAAGAGAAAAAGGGAAGAGTGAGCTAAATCTTGAAGGATTCCTAGAAGTGCTAGTGAAGAGGGTGTGTCTACGGTTGTAATCAGGTTAGGGGGCTCTTTTAATCCTTGTAATGTTTTGTGTTTGGTAGTATTTTGGTGTGAGTGGTTCTGATCACCTTGCATGTGTGTTTTATGTGTTGTTCATAACATGTTTTGCTGTGTTTTTGCTCTTGCTGTGATTTGTGGTGAAGTACGATGGTGGATCGGTTGGGAAAGAGAGAGGAGTGTAACACTCTCTCTGTTTTGTGTGGTACGAAGGGAGCATTGCATGGTGAGGCATCAGAGGGTGAATCAGCGTAGTGTGAAGAAAATGAGTTTGCATGTAGAGTTAGGGAGAGGATCGGAGACAATGGAGTGAGTATCCGAGTGTGCATGAGTGTGGTGATCTTTGGAAATGGGTTGCATGTTGGGTTTAAGTAAAGAAGCAGAGTAAAAGAAGTAAAATGGGAGTTAAGTGCCTTTATTACGCGCGTGAAAGAAGTACCCTTGACTTAGAGTGAGAGAAACCGAAGTTGAGGGAAGTCAACGCCTAGAGTGTCTTAGTGTTGAGAGTGCTGTTGGTGAGTTTGAGGAGAGTATGTGTCTAAACACCATTAGCGAGGGTAGGGACGCATAAACCGGAAGTGTAGGTGTTTCGCGCTTAAGGTTACCGAGGTGTAGAGGAGTGAACCAAGTCCTCGGCCGAGAGGTGGCGTCACCGAGGTGAAAGCGCCCAAAATGCCTAAGTGTAGGTGAACCGAACCAGGGAATGCCGAGAAGTGAATCCCCGTGAGTTAGGCGATTTTAGTGTGGGAGCGCGTAATTGTGAGTATGTCACCGAAGTGAGGGTTTGAGTGTAACATGCCGAGGTGCCAAAGCCGAGCTAGGTGCCGAGGTGATGTAGAATACCGAGTTGGAGTAGTTAGCGAGGTACACACATAGTGTGCCGAAGTGATGTTAGCGCCAATGTTGCCTAGCACATTGTGGGGACGCCACTTGTGAGTGCTATGTTAGCACCAAATGTGCATAAGTAAGGGAGCGATAGAGTCCATTTTGGTCCTTAGGTGACATTTTGGTCCCTAAGTGTCGTTGCGGTCCTCGGTGTGACAATTAGTCCACCATGGAGTGCCGAGGTGATTGAGAGGTCGGTTGTAGGTCCTAGGGTGATTCTACCGGTGTAGTAGGGTCGACCTTAGCACTGTGATGATGTCTAGATGGTGTGGACGTCAGTGTGAGCGACGGAGTAGAACGACGGAGTAACGACGGTGGACGACGGTGTAAGTATTCACATGCGTTATGTTTGATTGGTGTGTGATTGCATTTGTCATGAAGTCACATGTTCATGTGCATATTACGACGGAGGAGGTTTCGGCCTCGATGTGGTAGGACTTCGGTCTCCATATCAAATAACGACGGAGAGCCGATAGGCTAAATAACGACGGAGTAAATAACGACGGAGAGCCGATAGGCTAAATAACGACGGTGGAGGTACCTCATTGCATAATGCCCTGTGGTTGGGTTGCATACATGCATACATTTCATAATTTAATGTGTTTTTGAGCTGATTGATAATTGTTGTGGTTGTTTGAACTATCGGTGAGTGGGTCAGATTATTTGAACCGAGGTGCTTTAGTGCTATCTCTAACCTTAAGCTTCTTCACATTATATTACTTGTGTTAAGAGACTCACCCTATTTGCTTTTATGTTGCTTCTCATGTCGGCAACTTGCGGTACACATGAGTGATAGTTGTGCCTAGCTCAAGAGTCGGTTGTGTGTCGCTCTGCAGTCGTGTGTAACTTTGGGTTGGGCCGAGTATATTTTAGTGCTTCTTATGCCGATCTTGTGTACTTTCTCGCTAGATAGTCTTTTGAACTAAAACTATCACATTTTGTTGTAACTTTTACTATGTATTATGACTTGATGTCTTCTTCGCCGAGGTGCCTTATGTTATGGGCTTAGACCCTTTGCCGATGTGATGCGCATGATTACATGTTTAGTATAATCTTTGTCAAATTTGTTTGAACTTAATTGAATTTCTGTTTTCCTTTTAAATCATCAAATGTAGCCTCCTTTGAGTGGAATTTTGAAACTCGATTTTAATTTAGTAGATCGAATTGATTAGATAAGGGGTGTTACATGCTGCAAACCCGGAGTGGGGGACCGAGCACGATATGAGGGCTAGGAGTGCGGTCGTGGTCCTCGGCAGCTCCCGTGCGCGGTGGCGGTGACTTGATTAGGTGCAACCACACCCAACAAGCGCAGGTCTAACGCATGCGGCATGTACCCGGCGAGCATACCCCGAGGATATCTCGTGAAGTGCATTGGTTTGACACATTCATCTCTGGAGCAAACACGGGATGGCCAGACCCGGATCCCGAGGAAGCGTGGTCGTAGCATTCAGCGATCTTTGGAGGAGGAACGAAAGAAGTGACACACCCACTACGGCGGCGGCTTCAACGGTTGTCCCACTCTGTAAACCTTGCAGCATGACCATCATCTCATGCACCTGGGCTTCCATAGCACCCATCTTATCTTTCAAAGCCCGGTTCTCCTGAGCTAGCTACTCAGGGTTCAGAATTTGCATGCCCACATCTTCCTGTTCTGGATTACTTTCGGTTTCAATCTCTGGATGCTCTGGCAGATTAGCCATCAGCTTGGCTTGTAATCGGGTGAAGTATCGGTGACGGAGAACCAGCGTGCCTTTTCTGTTTATTTAGACATTTATTGCATGAGAAACAAGATGAATTCATGAATGAATGTATGAATGCATGCACAATGTTTGCTTGATGCCGGGAACCATGGGATACCCTATCTTGTCATAAGCGCACAAACTTTTTATTTAGGAATTGAAATAATCAAGGAATCAAAATAGCATACTTCATTCATCAAGATTTCAAAGCTTCCACAATTTCCATTAAAGGGAAAAGACAGTACAATGCTCATAAAAAGAAAAGTACAATATTCTTGAATACAAAACTCAAAATAAACGCTTAAGCTGAAAAGTACAAGTAAACAACTCAAAAACAAATAGCCTCAAGCTCCCCAACTCTCTTCCTTTTATCACGACACTTGCACCTCGAGATCGCTCCTTGAACTCTGTGATCAATGCTCTGCAAGACTTCACAAACTGGTACACCTCGGGTGGGGTATTGAAGAAATGCATCCCGACCTCGACCATCCTCGCATTTTTGGGAACCCCAACATAGCCTTCTTGGACAACTCGATAAGCTTCGAGAACTTGCTCTTCCACAACTGGATCTCATCCCTAAGCTCCTTAATGATCTCTTGATCTTCAATCTTCCCAATCAAATCTAGGAAGCGCTTCTCCCAATATTGGCTCGGCTCGGACTGCTGTAGGCATCTTCTAGACAATGAAGGTCCTCTTCAATTCACCAAATACTTCTCTTTCAAACCTCAAGGCTTCTTTGGTATTCCTTGAGAGTTTCATCAATGACACCTCTCTCTTGCTCGAGGTCTCTCGGTTGACCCTCAACTCGCCACGAGATGTGATTCTTTGCCCCGATTCAATGGCGGTGTTTTCCACTCCCGAGCTTCTTCAAGTGCCTTCCTTGTCTTACTGTTTATACCTTTGGAGCTCCTCTGCAGCCCCCTTGAGATATCTTTGGGCTTCTATCTTGCCTTGCTCTTCTTTCTTGAATCGCTTAACACTTTCTTCCACAAATGATCATTTTGACATTGTTTTCTTCCTCTAGCTTTTCCTTCTCTAAAGCTATCTCCTCTAACTTAGCCTCGCAATGCTTTCTTTTCCTCTTCTACCCTTGCTAAAGCGGATTTGACTTCGTTCGACTCCTCATAGGTAGGAACATAAGGCTCGTATCTCCTCCTCAAGGGAAATGTCCTTTGACTCGGTGATTTTGTACCTTGAAGCTCTCCTTGAGCCATTGATTGAAGGTAGTGTCACCGGTTCTTTTTGTGACTATTCATTTCCTTTTCGCACTACTGATTCCCATGATTCTTTGAACTCTTGAAGCAAATCACCGCATTTAGGCATCCCTTATAGAGGTAAACACGGACAACATGCTTTCGGAGGGTGAGTTCCTCATCTGCAACCGAGTTGCCTTAGTGGTCAATGAAGGATTGTAATTGATACACCCCGAGTCCCCATGAGAGAGGCACGTTTTGAAAGCTTCCACGGTGAATACCACCGCAGTCTGTCATCCCAACAAGCGTTTGTATACCATCGGATTTGGAGATCATTGAGGTTTTTTGAAACTCAACCCACTCAGAGCGATTCGACCTTCACCTCACACCTAGAGCATAAGAAATTAGCTCCCTAACATCGGTTCGGTCATGGATCACATGGGTAATGAGCTAGGCATAGAGAACATGAGTGGAAAGACACGTCTTCTTTTTATGGAACTGACTGTAGCGGGTGAGAGCATGGTATGTGTTAGCAAGAACAAAGCAGTACACAGGATTGATAGGGTTCTTGGTGTCCTGAAGGCCAAGAATGCACCGATCACATCTTCATCAACATACTTTTCTATTTGAGGAAGAGAACAACCCCAAATATGGTGAGAGCAAGCACTAACTTGAATGGACCCCACTTTTTAGCCAAAGCATAGGATTGCATCGGGCCCTCAAAATACTCTTGCGGATACCCCACTATACCATTTCTTTTTAACTTTTGCAACCTCAATTCGCCCACACCAATCCTAAGCGACATTGCAAGCTTCTCATCGGTGTAGTATTGTCCCCGATATTGGTAAGGCCTAGCGTGAGATCCGGAGAACCCCAAAAGTTGCTCATATTCCTCTAATGTAGGTGATAGTGAAAATTCTTAAAGAAGAAACATCTCACATCAGAGTCGTAGAACTGGCTCAAAGCCACAAGAGCATCCTCTTGAACACTCAACTGCAAAAGCCTACGAATATTCCCATATGCCTGATCAAAGGAATCCCTCTCAATCGGGCCCATAAGGGCCGCACTCGCGCCTCGGACTACCAACCTCAACCTTCTTCATAACTGGGAAGCGAGAAATGAGTGAAGTCTTGCTATTCAATTCCATTCTGATGCACCTATGACAAGACGGTACACTATTCAGTGGTTCCCGGCAAGCAAATGCAAATGAAATGCAATATGAATGCAAATATTTACAACATTTAGCTTTAATGAATGCGGCATGATGCGATTATGATGGGAATGATGCATGTGGGGAAAATAAAAGCGATGCATATGGACGGAAGTTCAAAAGTTTAGGAGACACACTACGTGCCGCCTCACGCATTGGTTTATTTGAAAGAAGGAAAATATTTTTGTATTTTTCTTGGAAAAACTTGGAACTTTTCGAGGAAGACATGCCCCAAACTACCATGCAGCACACAATTCGTATGCCCTCGTGTCCTACAAAGGTGGGAATCCTGAGTTCTAGGGCAACTTCAAAGGTTCCTCTCATGTAGTTCTAAATCACACCCTCACAATGGCTACCGAAGCTGTAGAATCCTCATGCCGACACCCACAGATGTAGAATGCTACCAAGTGTGAGGCGTCATGAGAAAGCGTACTCCGATTGAGACTTTCATGAGTATCAGACAGACAAAGGTCTTGAATGACAGTCACTAATCGCCTCCACTCCCCTAAGTGTTTGTTGGATCCGGGTATAGGAGCCCACTCATAGCACTCATAAGGTGTGAAAGTGTGTGATCGAGGACATACTTCCTAAAATCTACCCAACCCCACCGCAAGGAAAACCGAGCATGATCCGGCATAACAGTGTCGTCTACCCTAGGGTTCAACACGCATACATCATTTTAATATACAAACCATCCTAAGAAGTCAACAGCAATTACACGCATTGCTTACCTCAAGAAAGGGAGCTAACAAGGAGGGGACATAATAGAATGGGGAAATGCATGTTTTTACCTTAAGAAAGGAGAGAGAGAGAAGAGGATCATGGGAATTGAGGAATGCATGCATAAGCATAATCATAGACATATAGGAGAAGAGAAAAGAAAAGAAGAAAGGGAAACCAATTTTCAAATCAAACAAATAGAACACACAATCAAAGTTAACTAGGCTTGACCCTCATCTCTTTTTTAAAAAAAAAAAAAAAACGATTGTCCCAATGAGAGTCGGCAATTTGTTGCACCCGAAAAATCCGGTTTGGACTTTTCGTTTGACAACGTGAAAAATAGTAGAGCCGCCACCAATATTTATTTAGGAAAACATTGAAAAAACCTTTTTGGAAAGCGGGTGGTCTTTTGAAAACACAGAGATGTAGGTTCGGGAATTCGGTTGCGCATGGGGAAGGTATTAGCACTTCCCACACGCCCTTTCTACCGAAAAGGAACCATTAACTTGATGTGGTTTTGAAATGTTTGATTTGAAATACATCGTTCTCTTCTTTTTTTTTTTTTTTTGAGAAATTGCTTTATTGAAAACGGGGGAAAAGAAATGTTTTTGGTATCTTTGTAAAGCGGAACAAAACAAAGATTTTTTTTTTTAAAAGGGTGCTTGACGGGACATGAACCCGGTCCTACGTACCCTCACGGAATGAGGGATCAAAGCTACGTAGTTCTCGTTTTTTGTGCGTCTGAAAACGGCTTAGGGGTTTAAGTTTTGGAGTTTTTTGAAGTAAGACTCGAGTGTTCGCGAACACCAAACAAGCAGAGGCTTCGAGTGGCATTCAATACTAACTCGAAAGAAAAGAGAGTTGGAACCGGTAATCAAACAAGCAATGGCTTCGAGTGATTACAAGTGACAACGTTGCATTATTCTTTTTTTTTTTGAAAATTGTTTTGAAAAAATGGTGAGCATCAGTGATAATTACTACTAATAACTCGTGTTATTTTGGAAATTTGGATTAGTTTTTGTTGTTTAATTAATATGTGGGAGCTTTCATAATAGTCAAACAAGCAAAGGCTTCGAGTGACTATCACTAATAACTCCTCATTAGCGATCAAACAAGCAATGGCTTCGAGTGATGGCTAATGATTTGTTTATGAAAATGCCTTAGGGTTTTTATTTGAAAGAAAAGCATGTAATTTTGAATTTGAAAAGAAATAGAACATTTCAAATCCTTTTTCAAGACAAAACCGAGACAACAATTAGAGAACAAACGAAGCAATCATAAGGAGTATTCACAAGTTGCTATGAACAATTGAATGCATGATTAAACAAACATGTAGGTGCAAGAGTATACAATCATGGGATGCAAGGCATAGCATTATTGAGTGCATGATTAGGCAAACATATGAATGAATGAGTATACAATTGTGGAATGCGAGGCATAGCATTATTGAATGCATGATTAGGCAAACATATGAATGCATGAGTATACAATTATGGAATGCAAGGCATAGCATTATTGGATGCATGAACATGTAAGAGAGTATGTGAATGCAAGAGGCATAGGCACATATAGATGCATGAACATGTAAGCACAAATGATGAAATGCAAAGTGTAAAAATGTTTTGGGTATTTTTGCAAATAGACAAGTAGTAAAACTTTTAGTAAAAAGTTAATGAATGGTAAAAGTAAATATGCATGAAGTGAATGGTAATTATTTAATAAGATGGTAAAGTAAAAAGTTAAAATGCTTTTTTTAGTTTTGGTAAAAAGTTAATGAGTGGTAAGGTAAAAACATGAATGTGTGGTTAAAAGTGAAAAAAAACACATTAATACTATTATACACCTCTACACAAGATCAAACACACATTTTAAGCACACAAGTGAACCCTAAAAAGGCCTCTAAGGCCGAAATCACATATGCACAAGACAATAGATTATTTCATGCTAAAACTCATAATCCACACATAGAACAAATCATGCAAATCAAGTACATCATGCATTTCATTTACATAACTCAAAAAAATGAAAAAGGAGCAACAAAAAAAACTCTAAATTCTAAGGCCTAAAACCGAACCCCTACACTCATGAATCAAACCAAAGCTCAACTCACAAGTTATGATATGAACAAGAAGATGCATATAATGTGTGGAAGTTCTTTATTCATGAAGGAGTGGAAAAAAATGAGTGTGAAAATGCAAAACATATGATTAAAACACAAGAACACCCTCTTCAAGACCAAGGGCTTACTTCAAACACCCAAAGCTCCCAATGTCCTTGACATAGTGTTTGAAATGAGCCCTCTAAGCCTCTTAGAGAGGAAGAGGAGTAGAAGGAAGATTCACATGCTAATAGTTAAAAATGCAAGAGATAAGATGTTTACCTCAAGATCAAAGCTACACAAGAGTAGAAAAATGAAGATCAAGAACAAATCACCAACAAATGCCACGCAAACTTGAAGAAAACAACCTCCTTAGTAGAGTAAAAATGGAATCAAGGATGAAAGGAAGAAGATATATGAATATGGAGTGGATTTGAGGTGATTTGGTGGATGAAACTTGAAAAGAAAATGGAGGAGAAAGGAGAGGGAGGGTTCGGCCTAGAGAGGGAGAGAGGAGGAGAGGTTTTTGTTCTAGGTTAAAAATGAGAGTGTCTATCTCTTTGGTCTCTTGCTTTTGGGTTTTTATATGGGGTGCAAACTCAAGGGTATTTATGACAATGTGATTCTTGCAAACCAATAGGATTTGAGATAAAATTTGAATCAATGGTCAAGATGCAATGTCACATGGATTGAGGGTAATTAAAAAGCACAAAATGAGGAGAGAGAGGGGCTGAATGCGCAGCTTAATGAGGGTGGTGAAGGATAATTTTATTTACAAAATTGTATTTTTCCATGAAGCTTATTACACAAGTGCCATTTTGATTCAAATGAAGGGTGAGGATTGCACACAAAACTTGAATGGAAGGCCAAGATTTAAACACAATTTGCAACCAATAAATAAATCAAAATTGCATGATTATGGGCTGGTGTGCGCAACTAGGGAGTGGGAGAGTGAGTGGAATTGCAAATTGTACTATTGTACTATACTTGACCTTTCAAAATTCAAAAGAAATGGAATATCCCTTTCTAGATAATTCTTCTAAATTCATGCCATTTTGGGCCATGTCCCATGATTCAATGATTGGGCTCTGAATTTTATGATCTCACCAATCCCAAAATTGATTTGTTTACCCCACCTCAAAGGAAATGACCATTTATCCTTCTATCCAAAGACTTGATTTTTATGCCAAAAAGGTTAATATTTATATACAAAAATAATCACAATTAAGCACAAATATTCTTCAAATAAATCATTGATGATTGTTCAGTGAGTTGGGACGAAATACTGTTTTTATTGTGAAATGACCAAAATGCCCTTTCACCCTAAAAACCCTAGTTCTTTGCCTGAAGCACATTTTCACTTCAAAAAATGACTTTTTCCCCTAGGAGTGACCTCTAATACCTCAAAAATGCATGTTGAATGAATTGTCTTGAGAAATTGTCCCTTATTCGCAAAATGACCAAAATACCCTTTTGCACTGCAAAACCCTAGCTTGTCCAAAAAGTGTATTCCAACTCCAAAAATGATTTTAGAAATTTTGAAATGACTTTTAGAAACCTAAATGCAATGCATGATGCTCTCTTCTCCTCTATTTATTTATTTTTGTGGAAGATTAGGGTTTTGACCTAAGCCGGACAAAATTGGGGTATGACACTACTCAAGTTCATATTCTAGGATCCATTTGCTGAGTCTGTGATTGCTTGAAACACTTACTTATTGTAGTTTATGTTCAAGCTCTTTAATGTGAACAAAACTGAGAAGAGAAATCTTTAGGAAACTAAAAAAGAGTTTTCTAGTAGGTGAATACAGCTTGGTGAAGTTGTGTAAGAGAGCACCTGTCTTTTGTGTGTTGACCAAAAGTAAGTGGTGTTGTATGTATTTTGTGGTTGAGCAAAAGCAAGTGTAAATTTGGAAAATAGTGGAAATACACACTTGGAAGTGGGGAGAGAAAGTAGCCACAAATTGGGGGAACCTCTATATATAACTCTCCTGTGTTCTTTAATTGCTTTCCATACTATTTTACTGATTGCTTTACACTTGAGATTTTTTAAAACCGGGAGAAGGTTAATTTCATCAACATTCTCGAGATAGTTTTTCAAACCAATATAAATCTTTCAATCTACTAATACCTGTTTGAATACATCTCTCACATAAGCTAAGGATATCTTAAATCATTATTAATTACTATTCATCATCAATTAGAAATATATGTGCTAGTTGGTTTTGGAACTAACTTCAACATTATCATCTCGAAGTTTATCTTGAGAGTAATTTGTTGAGAAGGTTACATGCAGCAAGAATTAAAAAGGGCACACAATTGAACCCCCTTCTCATGTAACTTAGTCACTTCAGCATTACGTGGATCCCAAGAAAACAAATAATAAGTTATAAAATAGGGAAGACCCCATCTATTAGAGAAAAATGCTCCCTAAAAAATTTTGAATATAGTCTCATCAAAGCAAGCCTGAAAGTTCATACTTGAAGCTTCGTAAATAGTAAGAGAGATGTTTCTAAAGCTTATAGGAAATAATAAAGGGATCTTTAGTTGCTAGCACCACCAATTGAAAATCATATTCGAGCAAAAAATTATGTCATCCTTTGTTTAAAGCAATGTTTCTAATTATATTCATGAAACATAACCAAGAACAAATGTCATACATACTTTAAATTTTGCGCCACATCCAAATGGATTTAGAAAACCTTTGGCGCGTTAAATCCTTAAGCTTCCCTAACCTTTCTAAAATATTTGAATTTGTAAGATGTCACATCCTTGTTCATGGGTCAAATGTAACATTATTTGTGAGCCAGCGGCTTTTCTTAATCTTTTTAGTTGTGGTGAAAGTTTTAAGAAATTTATGACTTTTGTTCTTTTTTGTTTTTGGCAAAATTACAGTAAAGGTTCTTTAAGTTATTTTTTTAACAAATTGGTCCTTTATGTTTTTTCGTAACAACTAAGTCTTTTAAGTTACTTAACGTGTACAACGTTAGTCCATTTTTCATTTTCCGTTAAAAAAATGGTGACATGCCAATAACAGAGGTGATGTGGCTGTTATAATGTTGACATGTCTATAACGTTGCTGACGTGGCAAATCCACATAGACTTTACAAATTTTTTTAATAAAATTTAATTAAAAATAAATTACTAACTTCATTGATTCATCTTCATCATCTTCTTCTAATTTCATGTTCATGAACCCTAAATTTTCAGCCCAAATCAAAAATCACAAATCAAAACTTTTGGAGAAATTCATATTTTCAAAATCTGAAATCAGATAAGGAGAAATTCAAAAACAAATCCAGAAATTCAAATAACCCCAAAAACAAACACAAGTTGCAGATCTGAAATCAATTACACAACGTATTCCGAATACTTTCCCACGTATCAAACACAACTTATTCCCTTTCTCAGCGTATTCCCTTTCCTAAGCAACTTGCACCGCCGCGTTGGAGTTCGCTGGCACTAGTAAAAAAACAGGAGAAGAATTGGAGGTTTTAAGTCGGATGCCAAAATATCCGACTTAAAATGTGGACGCGGTGGCTGTTTTGTAATAAACTTGAATTTTTTTTTCAGATGCTCAATTTCCAAGGCGGATAAAATTCACATCCGTCTTTAAATGCTCTTTTTTTTTGCGTAAAAAAAATGAAACAAAAACTTCGCTCCCACATACAAGCTTCGCTCACTATCAAAAAAAACGCTTCGCTTCTCACTCACTCTTGGGAACCCTAATCGCAAACAAGCTTCGCTCTCTCCGTCAAAGAACTGAAACAAAAACTTCGCTCCCACATGCAAAAGAACTAAACAGAATCTTTGCTCTCTCCGCCAACCCAATTTCATCTCACTCTTGCAAAATCCAATCTCATCTCACTCTCAATCTTGATTTTCTGATTTCAAGAGAAGGAAGCCCAATGATGTCACATAACGCAAATTTCATTATGGTTACATTAGGGTTTTTGTTTGAATCGTTGTCCCGCACAAAGGCGATTTCAACCATGTCGTCTTGCACAGTAGCGATTTCACCATGTCGCCCTACAAGGCTCACTACTACAATGTAATTAGTATATAGCGCGCTTTTTTTCATCCATGGGCGCGCTTTGAGCCTTTGAACGCGGCGCCGGGTATTCCACTCCAACAATGGGCAACGCTTCCTAAAAAGCGCGCCCATTGCCCAAACACGATCCTCAAATAGGCGCTTCCTAAAAAGCGCCCATTGCCCAAACACGCCCTCAAATAGGCGCTTCCTAAAAAGCGCCGCCATTGCCCAAACTTGTCCCCTATAAGCGACTTCCTTAATTAAATCATACATCCAAAATATTTTTAATAGTGATATCTATGAATTTGTTGTATTTAAACCCAATTAAATCATAAATCATAAAAAATTAAATCATACATCCAAAATACATCCAAAAAATTAAATCATACATCCAAATGTATAAGTAGTCATTTACTTGAAGCTGATACAAGGGTAATGAATTCGTTACAATCACTTGATACACACTCATATATATTATATAATAAGTTATAATCTCTTGGTACAAGAATACTAAGCTAGTTTACTTGATACAATTGAACTACAACTCAATATCACTAGTGCAAATATGACATTAAACAGCATCATTTAGCATCGGTTGTTTGAAAAGCTGATACTAAATGTAGACGCGGTGGCAATTTTGAAATTAAATAGAAGTTTTCAACTTTAGCGCCTACATTTAGTATCGGTTGTTTAAACAACCGATACTAAAAGTATATCTGAAACACAATTAGTATCAGGTTTTTATACAACCGATACTAAAGGTGGCGTTTAATTTTTCAGAACATGCGTACCCTTTCTCACTCAACTCATCACGACGCTCTTCTCACTCTCAGTCTCTCACTCAACTCACGACGCTCTCTCACTCTCAGTTCACGCTCGTTGCCATTCTCTCTCAGTCTCGCGTACCTTTCTCTCGCCGTTGCCATTCCTTGCCAACAACAAACACAACTCTCTTGCCATTCTCTCTCACTTCGCTTAACATCTCTCTTCGTAGCTCAGGTTCTTCCATGTCGCTTAACATCTCTCTTACTTCAACCCAAACTTCTCCGTTCAACAACGCAGATCTTTATTCCCAGGAATCGCGTTATCCTCAGAAACAACAACAACACATCAACCACGCTTCTCAATTTCCAATCCAATAACCTAACCGCCGCCAGCATGTTGCAAGCAAAGCAGGAACAACAGCTACGATATAGCGGCACACCGTCTTCATTGACGACGTTAGATTTAACGGCGGGTTCAGCTTGTTGGAGGATCCACTCGATGGTTTCGCCGTCAGATTTATGGCTTCTGGAATCGATTTCTTCTGATTTCATCATATCTTCAGGTATGAATAAACCCTAAGTATTTCTCTTCATCACTTCTTCTTCAATTTGTGAATAAACCCTAAGTATCAACTTCTGGAATCGATTTCTGATTTTGAGTTATGAATAAACCCTAAGTATTTGTTGAAGTGCAAGTGTATGATTCCCTTCTGATTTCAGATTCCTGTCATTCACTATTTTATTCTAATTTTGTTTTATTTCTAATTTGAATGGGGCTTCAATTTCAGATTCCTTTTTTTCTTTAGACTTTCTTATTGTAGATGTAGTGTTTGATGAAATGCCTAAGTGAGATTGATTTTCATATGAAACAGATGGAGCTTACTTTAACTAAAGAAGATGCTGCTCATTGGGTTTATAGAGGCGAAGGAGCTGTTAATCTTGTTCTTGCTTATTCTGGATCCTCTCCTTTTTATGTGAGTTCCTTCTTCTTTTTTGCTTTTAACTCATGTTTACAATTACAATTTACAAGCTTACCATAATAGGTTATGAATAAATACTTATAAGTACCAAAAAAGTGTCTTTTAGCTTAGATTTCTGAACATTGTCTATTGATTTCTTGCTTTTCATACTTTTTTCTCTTTTTCATTATTGATTTTCCCATTTATAAGTATTTATTCATAACCTATTATGGTAATTTCTGAGATTACAGACCCCTTTCAATTTAATTTTTAAGAGACTAATGAGATTGTGCAAAAAAACTTGTGATCTGTTAGGCAATTACTTCAAGCAACTTTCTAATTGGTTTTAGTGATGCTGATGTACGTAAGATTGTTGGGGTCAAGAAGCTTGATTCGCCGTAAGGGTGCTTCTTTTTATGGTATGTTTTTGATCGTGGTTTTCCTAAGTTTATCAATGCGAGAAATCACCATTTTAGTTGCATTTACAACTCGCACCTTTGCATCCATGCTCAGATCACATTTATTAAAAAATAGTTTTTTTATTGATTTTATGAAAATAGCATATTTACAATTTCGTGAACTCTCAATCGGTGATCAACTTTGAAAAATCAAAATACATGCTTACGAGAAGATGTTAGAGAAATTTTAGTTTGTGATAAAAGTATAAAACTTTGAAGGAATATTTAACTATAATCAAACTATCTTGCAGCTCTATGGATTCGCTTATGCAGACCCTTTGGACATTTTCTCCATAAATTGATGGATAAAATCTTTAAGGGGAAGAAAGGAAATGAAATCATTGCTAAGAAGGTATATTGTTAACTTGTGTTATGTCTTTCCTCTATGATTTCCTTAGCACATATTTGTAAGTAATATACTCGATGAATGAAATATCCTATTACTGTGTGATCCTTGAGCAGATAACTAGTTCCCCTTGGAACAACTTTTTCTTCATGATGTATTATGGCATGGTTATAGAAGGTATGCTCATTGATAAAAATGTTATCGAGTGATTTGATTTCTTTGCATATCTTTCAAATAGAATATACTAATTAATTCTTCTACAATCGCTTAGTAATTAAAGTATGATATGAGGTTGGTTTGCATTTGCAGGAAGATCTTGGAGTATAGTGATGAACAAAGTTAAACAGACTACCCTTACGTCGATTAATCGCATGGAAGGTATTGGCAAATTGGCAATGAGAATAGTCTTCTTCTGTTTGGTTGATAGAGCAGTTTGAAAAGTTTTTTGAAGTTACATTGTCTTTAACTTGCAGTTCAACAATAGTTCCAGGCTTCAATTCTGCTCAAATTTAGCTTTTCTTACAGTTTGGTTGCTTCAGTTCTGCTCAAGTTTACATCAAGTCCATCAAATAAAGGTGCTTCTAGTAACAATGTTCACTTGAGACCCTTAAATGCTTGAAAGACCTTGGAGTGGGTACTAGAAGCATCAATTCAAATTTCACTCACCAAAAGTTGCTTCTAGTGTTGGAGATAGAAAATGAGGTATGTTTGTTTGTGTGTAAACTACATAATTAATTCCATGTTGCTAATAATGTACTGGTGTTGTTTGAAAGATTGCTAATACTCTTCTGGTGGTGTTGAATAAGTTCATTATCTATAAACTAATATTTTTTCGTATAAACTAAAAAATCATTAGGGGCATTTGCAAAGAATGGCCATATTGGGAAGGTTGGATCACTATTGTCACCAAAAGGACTCTCAATCACGCTTGCACCTTTTAGGCGGTTTCGACATATGTGCATTAACATAAGTGGTGGTCGTAGGAAAAAACTTTTAAGTTTATTCATTCTTATAATTCGTGAGCAGTCTTTGACATATGTGCATTAACATCAGTGGTCATTTGCACTTGATATTGCATGTTAGGTGCTAGTATTACTCATAGTGCACATATGTGTGCTGGTAGATCAACTTATGCCCTTGAAGAAGGACCTTGTCGATGCTGTTGTGGCCAAAATATCTTGTGTTCTCAAAACTTGGCTTCAGGTATAGAAGGGTTCAGTGTTCTGTATTGGTTGTTTTGGGTTTTCAACTTCTTTTAGTGTCATTTACATTTGTTTGATGTTTTTAATGCTTAAATTTCATTTTGCTTCTAGGTTGAGACTCCTTTTCCAAAAGGAGTTGAAGCACAGTGATGTTAGCTTCCTTAGGAGAATGATGTTGGCAAAGGTTTAGACTTTGTATTAAACACTTTATCCAGAATAGTAAAATATATTGACTAAATTAACTCTATATATAAACCATTATGACCTTGTCTTATATTTATTTCCAAGAAAGACGGGCTATTAAAATATACTGACATAAAGTATTAAAATGTAGGTCTCTCCTGTAGCATTATTTCCAAATTGTCTTGTGCAACGTAAAGTTCTTTTCCCGTTTAGGAAACAGTAAAGCAAACTGTTTTTTCTTTAAAGTCTGTTTAACATCTATGAGAATCGTAACTTACTCCTATTCTAATGGTAGGTTGGAGGAACTATATTGGCTGCAAAACTTGCAAAGGAGAGAGGATGGGCTATTAATGTTGGGGAGGTTTTCATCACCGCTCTGAGAGAAAAAGGGGGTGGATTTTGTGCTTATGCAGATATTTCTCTATGCATCCACTTCGCATTTGTTCGTGGTTGAATATATCAAGGTACTATCACATTTCGTCTATACAATTGGCAGTTGCCGTATTCTATTAACACTTTCCTTACCTTTCTCGTCTTGATTTTAGAATTCTAAACAAAGATTAGGAGAATTATCATTTAACCTCCCAGTCTATACCCTTCCCAATCCCCATTGTTTTTCCTTTGGTTTCTTCCTTCCCCATCTGCTCCCAACTCCTAAACATACCCATTAAATACTGTAGAATTGTTTATCAGTTGAAGTAGTGATTTTAAGAATAACATTCAGGTCCTTTTACTTTTGTTTTTCTTGCCAATATGATTCAAGGTTGCTAGCCAAAGGTTTAATCCGGAGTTGTTAATTTATAATGCTGGAACAGACATCCTAGATGGTGACCCATTAGGAAGGTTGAAGGTAATGTCATTCTTGGATTCAATTGATCACAGTAAAATGTAAACTTGTATTTGTTCCAGTTGGCAGTCATTATTATCAGCTAGTGTTTTAGTTGATTCCGTTACCACTCATTATAAGCGGTGCTTGTGCTATTTTGTACATGCAGATTAGTCCTGAGGGAATTGCTCTTAGAGATGAGAAAGTTTTTCGGTTTGCTCGTGAGAAGAACATTCCTATTGTTATGCTCACTTCAGGTTTGCTTTTCTTTTTTTCCCTTCCTCTTTTCTCCCCTACTATATAGGGGTCATTATCAGGGGGGATCTTGGTTTCACATTTTCAAACGCGCTTTCGATTACTGCAGATGGTATGTTCGTGTTGTTTTCTCTATATATTGAGGTCTTTGGAAGATGATTTCTTTCACAAACAAGTGAAGTAGTAATTATAGCGAGATAACTCAAGTGGAATTCCACCACGTAGGGGATATTGCAAAAGTCTTGGACATTGGCCTTAAGAGATGTAGAGCGAGTTGCTGGACTTAAGTGGTTAAATTACTTGAGGCCTAACTATATAGTTTTGGATGTTGAGCTGTCCTGTTTTATGTAGGAATGATTTATTAGGAATGATTAGAGGATTATGTGGCATTTTTCTTGAACCTTTTATTAAGTTTTGGATGTTGAGTGTCCTGTTTTGTGCTTGATTATATTTGTTGTATCTATATTATTGTTATAATAGACTGCTTTTTGCAAAATGTGAGTTTGAATGAATGATTAATTGACTCATTTAATGAATTTCATGTTCAATTTTAGTTGTTTGATGTTAGTTTTGCAGCATAACTGAATATTTTGTTAGTTGTTTAACTTGGTAGCGCATTGATCTATTCATTTTATAATTTATTGTTCAGCTTATTTTACTAAATCACTAGAGTAACTCAGAAGTTGTCGGGCCAGTTATTGTATTTGTTGGACTCAAGAAATGACTTAGAATTAATAGTAACATGTTCTATTAGTAGCTGCAGCTGTATATTATATTCTTATAAATAGAATCCAGTAGAGAATTTGATGTCAAATTAGCCAATTATTTTTTTTTTTAAAAATAGACATTTAGCATCGGTTATTTAAACAACTGATGCTAAATATCACTTTTTAGGACATTTAGCATCGGTTGTTTGAAACAACTGATGCTAAATGTCACTTTTCAGGACATTTAGCATCGGTTGTTTGAACAACCGATGCTAAATGTCTATTTTTTAAGACATTTAGCATCGGTTGTTTAAATAACCGATGCTAAATGTCATTTTTTAGACAGCAAACACAATGTTGAAAAGACATTTAGCATCAGTTTTTTGAATAACCGATGCTAAAAGTGACATTTAGTATCGGTTATTTAAATAACCGATGCTAATAGTACATTTTCAAGACATAAAAATCACCTAAAAGCGTCATTTAGCATCGGTTTTTGAAAATCTGATGCTAAATGTCACATTTAGCATCGGTTATTTAACCGATACTAAATGTCATACATTTAGTATCGGTCGAATTAGTATCGACAGATAACCGATACTAAATGTCCAAAATAACCGATACTAAATGTTTTTTCTGCACTAGTGTATGTACATTATCCATGTTAGTCACTCACTGGCATCTGTCACCAAATAAGACCAATTTAGCAGATACTGACCTAAAACTACTTTGCCTTAAAACAATGGATGTCAATGGTACGTTCACCTGTAAATTAAGCAATGAGAGTTTATCAATGAACTTTTCCTATTATCACCACCATCAATTCAAGACCATAGAATAGAAGTGTTTTTATTTGACATATTTATGTACCTTAGCACCTTCTATAACAGGAACTCTGCATACAACTGAATGCAAAGACTCTTTAGTGGTAGTAATTGACGATACATGTTGTCTTTCCATCAGAGCTAAGATCAATCAATGACATCAGCCTCATTTTCGCAATGCATTCTTCATGCACAAGGCCTAAAAGCATCATTTCATCAAACATTTCGGTAAGAACATGATAGGAACTGAATATATTAATATGAAAAACAAGAAAATATTGGAGCTCTGCTCCTTACAAACAGAGGTTTATCCCTCTTGTGGACGATGCACATGTTACTCTTTATTATCACAAGATGAACCAGCTGTACAATTGAAAGAATGGTTTATTTTCTTCCACTAAACTACTAAATTGTCACTGCTAGAATCCATTAGAATATTCAACCTCCTTGCTGTTCTTGTGAAGTTGCTGCAAAAGAGATAAACATGTCATGCTCTATAGGATCATGAATTTCATTTTATAATTGATAATTGAAGAGGGCAGTGATTGTGATTCCTACCTGAATGGTTCATCTCCAATGTGTTTGACTGCTCCCGTTATATCGCGGTACAACACATGATTTGGCATCTCAGATTTTTCTATGCCAAACATGTCTGCCAGCTTTCTGTATAGTTCATCATAAGACTCTAGCGAAGCGAGGTCAATTGCCCGTCCAACATCTTCTGATTCCATAAAAACTTTACACTCACCAGCCTCCAAACCAGCCTCACTTTACAATTATGCAAGGCTAACGAAAAAGAAAAGGAAAACAAAGCCCCTTCTCAGAAGCTAAAATAACAGCTTCTGTAGAAGCCTCTATACTAAATTGCATCATAAAATCATTGTTTTACCCCAATACTAATAGTGATGAAGGTGATCATAACAGCTCACCTAAATGTTCCAAGTCGAGCAGTGGTGTATGTGGCCTGCCTGAGTAGCCCAGCTGATAGACCCTGCATGAATTGATTCAATTTAGACACCAGTAGATTTATACCTCAATAAAGGATAAATGACAAAACCAAAATCAAAACCAAATCCCAATCTCAAATCCAAACAAAACAGTGACTCAAAAGCCAAAACAACAGTGTATAGAATCCCCTTCCCCTAGCAGATCTATAACGAGAAAATTAAACAGGTCATAGAAGCACAAAACGCAACATTGGAATCAATAACAGATTCACCCCACACATGCAATTATCAACATAAAACACATGAGAAACAAGGATCTATCATTGAAGAAAATTAAACAAAATCCAAAAACACAAGATGGATAGAAAAGTGAAATTAACCTTGTAGAAGGCACCAACACCCTCATTCTTGAGCATGGTGGATGTGATACTTGCAGCAGATCCTTGACCCAGTTGAATCCTCACCTACAAAGAAAAAACAAACCACGGATCTGAATCAGGTAAGAGAAATCAAAGATACCCATTAATCAAATTGGGGGAATCTCAACAAAAATAACGCAAAGGTGAAAACTTTATTCGACCTTGATCATATCGATGGGTTGAATGACGCAGTAGCGAGCATGCCGGAGGCTCCGCCATTAACGAAAGGTTTGTGGGCGACGGACACCGTAAAACAAAGAGGCTTGGGTTTCTTCTCGTCTCCCATTGTTGTTTTGTGAGATTGAAAGAATTATACAAGAGCACTTGCAAAAAGGCAAGGAGGAGGGTATGTGCCTATTTCGTTTTCCAATAACTGGGAACTCGTTTTCCAATACGAAACGTTTGCTAAAAAACGCTGGGTATGTGCCTATTTCGTTTTCAAATACGCAATGGCGTTTACTAAAAGCGCCGAATATTAAGCTATTTCGTTTTCAAATATGCAGCGTTTGCTAAAAAGCGTTGGGTATGTGGCTATCTCGTGTTCAAAATACGCAGCGTTTGATAAAAAACGCTGAATATTAAGCTATTTCGTTTTCAAATATGCAGCGTTTGTTAAAAACGCTGGGTATGGGGTTAGCGTGTTTGGGTATAGGTGGCGTTTTAAGGCAAAACGCTGCTCATGGTGGCGCTCTTTTTTAGCCATTCTGGCGTAGTGGCTGCTGCGATATGGTATGTTCTAGTCTAGGTTTCACACATCACGTTTCTTTGATTTATGCTCTTGTTTCTTTTTAACTTTTCGCGAATCTGATTTGGCTTTCTACTCTTGTTTCTTCGTTATTTGATTTTACCCAGTACTTGCAATTTTGGGCTCAGGTAGCGTTATGCATCCGTGCAAGGATTCCGTTGTCTCTGCTCTAGAGCCAAGCTCTGTTGCAGTGGCCAAACCGAGGTGTCGCTGTTATATTATTCATGAATATATGGTTTATTTGATTTGATTTCAATTGCTATGTTATATTATTCATGAATATTTTTTTGGTTACGATTCATGAATACGGTGAAATAGAATGAAGCAATGATTTAATAAGGAAATTTAAAAGCAATTAATTAGATATTGAATGTAAGAAAGAGGAAAGATTTATATACATGTTTTGTTTTGTAAAAGCCCTTAAGTGTTGTTTACAAGTTGTAGTCTCAGCCTCTCAGGGTTTGGACGGAAATGTGCTTTGGATCCAAAGAAATGACATCACTTGTCATTATTTAGACTGTCTCAAATGTGTCTGTTTACTTGTCACTAGATTTTGCTGGCTTTGATTTCTGCAAGTTCAATATAAAGACAATTTAAATGCATCCTGCAGATTGTTTTGTTTGGATCTACTTTGTGTGTGATGATAACAGTGCACTTTGCTATGAAGCTACTATCAGAACATGTTTTAAACTGGAAGAAACCAAAGGAGCAAAAAGCTATAGTAATTATAATCTTCATGGCTCCATTGTATGCTCTTGACTCTTATGTTGGTTTGATCAACTTTTTTTTAGAAGTGAAGCATTCTTTACTTTGGTTTTCATTGCGTTGATATGTTTCTATTTCAAATTATGTGTAAAGTAAATGAATGCAATTGTAAAATGTTTCTTTTGCCCCTGGTAATTTCATGGTTCAACTGTTGTAGTAACTCTCCAGTAATTTGTCTTGAAGTAGTTTATTATAATGTCTGTTTGAACAATAAATTATTTATCACTTCTGTGTTGTTAAATCATATGATTCTAATTTTTACGTGAAAGTATATAATTATGGTTCTTTCATGTATTGTAAAATAAATTAATGGAGCAGTTATCCTATATAACTTTTTTCTTCTTAAATAACTTTTCAGAATCAAGATGACAATGATCTTATGGCCTATTGGCTGTCAAATACGTCTGCACTATTGTTTTTGCTCCAACAAAGTTTGAAATCTGGTGGTGCAAATGATGCAACCCCAGCAAGAAAACCACCAAATCCAACATCCCTCTTTGGAAGAATGACTATGGTAATAATCTTCCTTGCATTGTTTGTGTTGAATAATTCAGTTTCAAGTGTTTGTAACCTAATAACCCTTTCATACTTAAGAAGTATCACTAATTTATTTGATGGCTCAATTGCAGGGTTTTCGATCATCTCCTTCTTCTGCCAACCTTCCTACCCCAGCATTAGAGGTTGTACGCAAGGTAGAGGCTAAGTATCCTGCTTTGCTTTTCAAGCAACAGCTCACAGCCTATGTGGAGAAAATATACGGTATCCTGCGGGACAACTTGAAGAAAGAGTTGGCATCGTTTATTTCATCATGTCTCCAGGTATGCTGAAATGCAGGTCACATTTTTTTTTACGGAATCTGAATGGGATGGGTAAAGTTTTATACAAGTCTTAAATCCCACACAACTCTCGAAGCTTGTCCCTTTATACTATCTGCCTTTTGGAGACACTTTCTAGTTTCCAGAAATTTCTAAAAGAGAAAAGATATTTGTGCAACAAAAATTTCCGACCCCTTCGACAACTAGTTAAATCAATTTAAAATCATGGTTACTGCAATTTGGTAGGTGGTTAACGGTTATACTGATGCAAGTTGACATAAAGAAAAATTGTGTGTTGGTGTTTTTATCTTAAAGCTTAACAGTATTTTTTTAATAAATGATTGTTAGTCTTCTCCTGCGGCGTGACTGTTGCACATTCAGCAATGGGGAATATGTGAAGGCTGGTTTAGCAGAATTGGAGCTTTGGTGCTGCCAAGCAAAGGAGGAGGTAAGTAATTCATTTTTAGTTGACTGTATTGTTTTAGATTTTTGAGTATTGCAGATACGACTTGGGCTGTAATAAAATATGGTAATGACCTATATGGCTGCTCTGTATGGCTTTTGGGTTGGTGCCCGTGTCTTCAAAAGGTTTAACCCAATTGCCTTGTCTTTGCAGTATGCTGGGTCGTCTTGGGATGAGCTTAAGCACATAAGACAGGCCGTTGGATTCTTGGTAAGTGTCTCTTATTTGATAATATGTCATCATTTATCTTATTGATGTTTAATTTTTTTGATAATCAACATGGTTTACCATACATGATGTTTTGTTTCCACTTATTGTAATTAATTAAACTGATAGTTTCATGATTAGGAGGTTTTATAACAGGATGAATCCTGTCTAAGCACCCATTTGGTGAAGGTGTTGTACTGTTTGTAATTGAATATTGTTAACCATCAAAATACTTCTAAGAGAAAGATCCCGCTGAAACAAATTGGTGTGAGACTTTTTAGATCATACTTTAAACTTAAACAGATACCCAACTTACTGGAAACATGGATAACAGTGAAATGGGTTTTGGAGACTCAATGATTAAGCCTTCTTTGATAATAAGTTGTAAGGTGCACTAATTATAGTGTGACTATATAGTTATACTTTTTGATTGCATATCATATCAAACAAAGCTCTGTAGACAGCATTGACCCAACCTGCACATCAATAGCTCATGTACAGCAAACAAGATTACCAATATACTATAGGATATGAAGACCACAAATTTTAATTTCAACCTTGAGGTTTATTTATCACAAACTGATTAAAAATATGACAGCTACTATCACTTCCTGCAGGATTTAGCAATCTTCAATAATCATTACTTTTTAACCTTTTAAGCATATATTTTCATAGTCATTTGGCCATATGGAGAAATAGGTTATAAGTTGGGTGATAATTTCTCCAGTTACACTGTTAAATGTACCAAGTTTTCTACAATCTGGTCTTCATTATATGTCTAGCTTCACACTATTAGTTGTTCTGTTTTTCCTTTAGGTAAAGTGATGGTTCGTTTCAGTATGGTTACTACTGGAGAGAAGCTGATGATTTAGATGTTGTAGCTCAACATTTCCATGAATCAGCCATTTAGTGACAACAATTGTTGGGCATAGTAAAGGTATATTAACTTGTTCTCCTTAAATTGTTTGAGAGTCAATCAGAGTATTGTAAATTCTTAATTTCCTATATATTCAGTCAATTTTGTAAATCCCTCCACTCGTTGTTATCCATGATAGCATTTTCTAATCAGATACTTACTGATATAAGGCAAAGTTTAAGCAAATAAACTTGACTTTGCTGAACATTGATGTTGTACTCATAACCCGTATCAATCACCATCAAAATAAGGAACCTTAGTTATGGTCTAATTCTTGCCTTATAGTATTTGCTATTATGGTCTGCTAGAGAATTTATATAGTTGATAAGAAAATTTATATGTGAGTGGAATATCTATTCTAATATAATTGATAAGAAAGACATGTGGCCATATGCAGGAAAACTTATGTGTCTAATGCTTTTCTGAAAACACTGCACCTACTTTTCTGTACTTATCAAGTCAGATTGTCAAACTAAGTTTACTCTCAAAATACACCTTCTTGCTGGATCACAATAATAATGAATAAAATGTGGAAGGTGACATTTATTTTCAGGCTCTAGCTGGATCACAAGCGGAGTATCCAGCAGGATTGGAGGGATATAAGATACACCTTCTTGCTAGAATTTTACTCTCAAAATAATATACTCCGATCAAGATTGATGCCTTAAAGGCCATACTTCATGATTTGTAGCAACCGAAAGGTAAGTGGGGTCTGATCTCCTTAGGGAAATGATCGATATTATGAATTTTGTTTTTCCTCAATTGTAGATTTACATAGAATACAGTCGCAGTAGCTTTCCTAGCATTGCAAGTCAGACTTGCTTCAGTTGTTTTTCCGACAGCCCAACTTTAATCCTTCAACTATAAAACATACAAATGTCAATGTTGGATTAGGTTTACGGGTCATGCTCAAGAATATTGACATCCCAAAATTATTTTTTCTATTGCTAGTAGTATTAGCACACCAATTAATCTAGATGATACAACAAGAGTTTCTATTGCACACCAATTCCATGTTATTTCTCTATTTTTTTTTTCTGCAAATTGCTATTTGTTATTACAAGCTTTTACTAGCCATGTTATTTGATTCTTGCCAAAAAGCATGCGCATTTGAGAGTTTAACTACTTGTGTGTATGTCTCTGTTTTGCCTAGTTGAAAATTATTTTAAAGTGTGTAGGAAATGAGCGTGAAGCAAATAAGTATCAAAAGAAAAAATTTACTTTTAAAGTCGGATATTCATGTCATCCGACGTTATAATAAAACTTTCAAAGCCGGATGGCTATGTAATCCGACTTTAAAAGTGTTCCACAGAAACAATAAAACAAACTATTAAAGTCGGATGGGTACGTTAATCCGACCTAAAAACCTACTTTTAAAGTCGGAGTACCACCCGACTTTAAAAATATCAGACTTTCTAAGTCGCCTTAATAGAAGTCGGACTATCATCCGACTTTAAAAGCCCAAAATATCCGACTTTAAAACCCTTTTTCCACTAGTGTGGTCTTCCTCCTCACAGTGCCTATTTAAGATTGTATGTGCGATGAAGGCCTTTATTGTATTCTCCTTCATAAATAAATAAATTGAAACACTAATTTAAACTTCAACATCTGATAATCAAGAAAAACATTTTGATGATTCAGGTCATTGAAATTCAATCACATGCTATATTATCGATAACAGGGCCCCAAAAATTGAACAACAACACAACCACCACCTTGAGCTGAGAAAAAAAAATTGAATTGAAATTTGAAACTAAAGTTGAAGAATCAAAGTGAAGAATAAGTAGCAAATCCAAACAGAGAAACAAAAACTAATTTGGCGTTCCCATTTCGTTGTTGTAACTTGCAGCCATTAGAACCCTAGTTCATCTAAATTTGGGGATTTTAGAATTTTTGGGTTTTTTTTATGAGGGTTGAAGATGAAAGATGAGTCATCAAAATAACAGGTGCATGCCAGCTCCGTTATGGACATGTCAGTAGTGCCAACTAGGCTTTTTTGTAATGGAAAATATAAAATGGATTAACGTTGTAGACGCTAAGTAACTTAAAGGACTAAATTGTTACGAAAAAAATATAAAGGACCAACCTGTTACAAAAAAATAACTTAAAGGAACTCTACTGTAATTTTGTCTTTGTTTTTCATGAACATAAGTAATAACATTGCTTTAAACGAAGGATTACATAACGTTTGGCTCAAATATGGTTGTTAATTGGTGGTGCTAGCTACCAACGATCCCTTTATTGTTTCCTATAAGCTTTAGAAACATAATGAATAATTGTTTACAACACTTTAAATATGAACTTTCTGGTTTCTCATATTCTTAAGGAAGGAAACTATTGTGGTGACGAACTTGCAAATTTTGGAACGTCTATCCAAGCTTACTTTGGTGAGACAACATTCCAAATTTTATTAGGGAGCCTTTTTTCCAAAATAGATGGGGGTCTTCTCAATTTTATAACTAATTATTTGTTTTCTTGGGCTCAGAGTTATGCTTCCCAAGATTTTTCTTTTATGCACTGTAGGATTGATACAGATGCTTGCTTTTTATTTATGTAACATTAATATTGGCCTAGTCCCCTTAGTCTCTTTTGTATTTGTTTACTTAAATTTTTTTAATCAAATGAAGAGGAGTACTCTTTTTCCTTACTATTTTTTTTAGATAATCAACATTTTCATTGAAGAGAGCACAAGGGGTGCCTAGCCCTTACAATGAAAAAAAAAGGAAAGGGGGAGGGCCTCCTCAAAACCACCCTGAACCAAAACCCATTGGGAAAAAGACTCAGGCAGGAAAAAGAGTACCTCGCGCAAAATTGCACAACAGTGGAGAAAAGCAACCTAACCCACTGCTTCTCCCTCGTCTACATTACATGATGTTAAGATATGATACATGAGAAGATTTCAGCGAGTCAAAACAGCCCAACGGACAATGATACCAGTCTGACCATCCTAACCCGCAAGAGTTCCCCTTTCTAGCTTTGAACCAACTCCAAGCGCTATCCATGATACCCGACACCAAAGATGGAATTGAAGCAACCTCTCCCTTAAAAACTATTTTGTTACGCATGAGCTATATATATGTTCCAAACCACCGCTAATCAAATGAGATGTCTAATTTCTTTTAGCTTCCTTCCACTTGTGAGTTTCCCAAACTCCAAAAAATGAGACACCACATCATTGGAAACAATACTAGAAACCCCCATCCACTCAACGATTTTCTGCCATACACTTTAATGATTTTAACCTAAGAAAGGTTTGCATCTTAAGGATTTAACGAGGCTCCTACCTCTCTTTTTCTCAAAATAAAATCTTCATAAGTTTAATCAGCAAGATTGTTCAACACTATACAAATCATTGAAGTGAGTGTTAGTAGTTAACATTACACAGACAATTAAAAACGAAATTTTACTATTTACTTATTTTCATATTATAAAAGTTAATTTCATAAATAATTTGTTTATGAAATAAGCCAGCTTCATTAAATAGTGTTTATGGACCTCTCATTCAAGTAAATATCAACATATATGTGAACTACAAATATACTTTCTCACTGATCGGATAGTCCTTGTTTTAATATTTGATCAGAGTATTAGTTTTCACTCCTTGATAAATCTTTCACCATTTTTTATAAGGAAAATGCTTAGAAGAAAAAAGGCCTTAATTGCTCTTGCCATGAGACAATACTTTGGCATTATCATGCCCTTGGTCAGCACCAAAATGTATATCAAGGTTTGATTAGAGAGAAGATAAAAGAAAATGAGTGTACATTTGTGTTCAAACTTAATGAGTTATTTGAGCGCTACGGGTCAACATTATAGAAGTCATTGAAAGCAGATTTAAAGTTGCTACTAAAAACAAACTTAACTTTTTGAAACTTTACAAATTTTAAAAGTTAGTTTCTTAATGAATTTTGGGTTAAATGTAATGGCTTTAGTAAATGGTATTCAAGTACATTTCTCTGAAAAGAATAAAATTATATTTGAACAACAAGTATACTTCCTCAACTGATTAGATTTCTCTATTGAATTTTTATTTGGTTTTGTTTAAGTATTAATTTTCGCTTCCATAATGAATCAACTTCCTAAGCTTTCTCATGTACAAAATTCTAAGAAGAAAGAAGGTCGTAGTTGCAGTTGTCGTTAGACAATATTGTGTCATTATCACGCCCTTGGCAGACTCCAAATGGTACATGAAGGTGAGATTAACCTACAGGTAAATCAAAATGATGTAGTTGTATATTTAAATTCAGGGAACCTCACCAAATCAAAGTTGAAACATAAGTATTCCTCGATGAAAATTTTAGTTGTTGGTACGATGAACTACCCTTTCGCAATGAAAGCTAATGAAATAAACTTTTATGAGTTTACTAGTAATTTTAAATTAGATAACTAAAATTTGGAACCAAAATATATTAGATAACTAAAACTGTTGTCTAGTTTTATTTCATGAAATGATTTGATTTTACACTTTTAATAATCAAATTTAAGATAACTAGTAAACTCATAAAACACTATTTCATTACCTTCAATTGAAAAAGATTTGTTCATCACACCAACAACTAAAGTTTTCATCGAGGCATTCCCATGTTCCAACCTAGATTTGGTGAGCTTCCCTCAACTTAAAGATATATAGAACCATATCATTTTCATTTACCTGTTGGCTAGTCTTACCTTATTGTACCATTTAGAGTCTGCCAAGGGTATGATAAAGAACAGTATTGTCTCACGACAAGTGCAACTACTACAATCTCTCTTCTTAACATTTATCACAGTAGAAATTGGTTAAAGATTCTTTATGGAAATTAAAAGTATTACTTCGACAAAATAATATAAGAATCAATAGAGTATCTAATCCGGTTGGGAAGTATATTTATTGTTAACATCTATTTATATTTATTTATATGGAGCGTACTTGAATACTATTCACAAAAGCTAACACAATTAACCCAACTTCATTATGAAACCAACTTTTGAAATTTGTAAGTTTTCAAATAGTTAAGTTTCGTATTTAATAACAACTTTTAATCCCCTTTCAATGACTTCAATAATATTAACCAGTAATGCTCATATAATCAAATCAGATTGAGCATAAATGTACACTCATTTTAATTTAAGGGATCTCTAGTCCCACTTTCATATGTCTTTTGAAACCGACCAAAGGCTTGATAATGCCAAAGTATTGTCTTATGGCAAGAGCAATTATGATCAGTCATTTTAATTCTAAGCATTTTCCTTATTAAAATTGGTTGAAGATTCATCACAAAGTGAAAACTAATACATTGAACAAATATTAAAAGGAGAACTATCTGATCAGTGAGAAAGTATATATGTAGTTCACATCTGTTGATATTCATTTCAAGGAGGTTAATTACTATTTAATGAAGTTGGCCTATTTCATAAACAAATTATTTATGAAATCAACTTTTAAATATTCAGTAGTCTATGTTATATTGACCAATAACACTCATGTCAAAGACTAGTGTAAGCTTGAAAATATTGCTGATTTAACTAATTTAGATGTATCTTAAGGAAAAATAGTACTCATCCTCATTTTACTAAATAAATTAAGAAAGCAATGCAAAAGAGACCAAGGGGACTAGGCCAATAGCCCTCTCACAAAAATAAAAGCATTCACCAATATCAACACAGTGCATAAAAGCGAAATATTAGGAAGCATAACCCTGAAGAAAACAAATACAAAGTTTTTTTTTTTTGACCAAAACAAATAAAAAGTTATTAAATAGGGAAGACCCCTATCTATATGGAAAAATGCTCACTACTAAAATTTTGAATATTGTCTTACCAGAGAAAGCCTTGATAGTTCCAAAATTTGCAAGTTCACCATCACAATATATAATTTCCTTCTTTAAAAATATGAGAACCCCGAAAGTTCATACTTAAAGCTTCGTAAATAATTCTTCATTATGTCTCTAAAGCTTATAGGAAACAATAAAGAGATCTTTAGTAGTTAGCACCACCAATTGGAAATCATATTCGAGCGAAAAACTATGCCATCCTTTGTTTAAAACAATGTTATTCCTTATATTCATGGAAATACAACCTTTATTTCCCTGGTGATGCTAGCTACCAAAGATCCCTTTATTATTTCCTAGAAACTTTAGAAATGTAATTTTGTATTTGCTTACATAAAAAAAATTTAATCAAATGAGGAGGAGTACTCTTTTTCCTTACTAATAATTTTAACCTAAGAAAGCTTTGTATCTTAGGAATTTAACAAGGCTCCTACCTCTATTTTTCTCAAAATTAGATCTTCATAAGTTTAATCAGTAATATTGTTCAACACTATACAAGTTATTGAAGTGAGTGTTATTGGTCAACATTACAATGGCTATAACATACATAATTTTACTATTTACTTACTTTTATGTTTGATAAATAATTCTTTTGAAATTAGCCAGCTTCATTAAATAGTATTTAAGTACCTCTCCTAATTAATTACTCATGCCATGAGACAATACGTTGCCATTATCATGCCCTTAGTCAGAATCAAAAGGTATATGAAGGTCTGACGAGAGACGAGATAAAGGAAAATGAGTGTACTCCCTCCGTTACAGAATATAAGCAAAAATTGGTCAACAAAAGTTGATGTATCTGGTCCAAAATTTGAACCAGATACATCAACTTTGGTTGACCAGATTTTGCTTATATTCTGTAACAGAGGGAATACATTGATGGCCAATCTTAATGAATTATACGAGGGATAGAGGTCAATATTATAGAAGTCATTGAAAGCAGATTTAAAGTTGTTTTTAAATAAAAATTTAACTATGTAAGACTTTACAAATTTTAAAAGTTAGTTTCATAATGAATTTGGTTTGAATGTGTTAGCTTTGGTGAATAGTATTCAAGTACCCCTCATTATGAAACCAAATTTCAAAATTCGTAAATTTTCAAATAGTTAAGTTTTGTATTCAATAGCAACTTTAATTCTGCTTTCAATGACTTCTACAATGTTAACCAGTAATGCTCATAAGATTAAATAAGATGGAGCTAGCATAAATGTAGCCGCCTTTTAATTTATGGGATCTCTAATCTCACTTTCATATACCTTTATATGCCGACCAATCGCTTAATAATGCCAAAGTATTGTCTCATGGCAAGAGCAATTGTGGCCTTTTTTTCTAAGCATTTTCCTTGTAAAAATAGGTTGAAGATTTATCACAGAGTGAAAAATAATACATTGAACAAGTATTAAAAGAAGTACTATATATATGATCAGTCACAAAGTATATATGTAATTCACATATCTATTGATATTTATTTCAAGGAGGTTAGTTACTATTTAATGAGCTGGGAAATTTCAAAAAAATTATTATAGAATCAACTTTAGAAATTTGAAAAAATATAAATAGTAAAATTTCGTATATATTCAATAGCATATTTAAGGTTGACCAATAACACTTATTTCAATATATGACTAGTGTAATTGTGCTGATTTAACTTATGAATTTTTTTTTTGAGAAAAATATAGGCAGGAGCCTCTTTAAAACCTCAAGATGTAAACCCATCTTAGGCTTAAATCATTAGGAATGAAAAAGAGCACTCTTCCTCGGTTTACTAGAAAAAAAATCAGAAAGCAAATACAAAAGAGACTAAGGGGACTATGCTAATACCCCTCTCACAAAAATAAAACACATGCACCCATATCAACACTACATTGCATAAAAACAAAATCTTGGAAAGCATAACCTTGAGCCCAAGAAAACAAATAATTAGTTATAAAATTGGGAAGACCCCCATCTATTACGGAAAAATGTTCCCTAATAAAATTTCGAATTTTGTGTCACCAAAGCAAGCCTGGATAGATGTTCCAAAATTTGCATGTTCATCAGCACAATAAAAGCTCATATTTGAAGATTCATAAAAAATTCTCTGTTATGTTTCTAAAGCTTATAGTAAACAATAAAGAGATCTTGAGTTGCTAGCACCACCAATTGAAAATGATATTACTTATATTCATGGGAAAACAACTAAGAACGAATACAATCTTTAAAATTTGCAGCACAACCAAAAGGATTAAGAAAACACTTTAGCGCACCATTAGTGTTACATTTGCCCAATGAACAAGGAGGGCTCCAAATGAGTTTTTTTATTTTCAGAGATTTGTCAAGCATACGAGATATAGGGAAAGCTTTGAGAATTACTTATGCATCAATTGAAGAAGACATGGAACAAGAACTATATATCCTTGCAAAGGCTAACACTAACAATTGTTCTATTTTTGGCGCCCGTAAAGATATGTTTTATTTATCATTAAACTCGCCATTATTTCGACAAGATCAAGTGTTGCTAAAGGTACTAACAACACAAGCTTGCACAAGCTAACTAAATCATATTCAAATATATGAAAACATACACATATTCAAGTTGTAGGAAAGATACCTTTACCATGGGTGCTTTACTACACAAGCAAACTAACGGTGAGCTCCAAAACCCACTCCCAATCACGATCAAGGAAAGCCTATCAACAAAATATAGATCTTTTAGAAAGTAAAGTATGAAGACATGGATCACGGCCTCAAACTAAAATATAGGGTAAAAGTACTTTAAATCTTTAGGTTCCTTTAGATCTTTTAAAGTTCAAACCTTTTTACACAAAGATCACACATTTTTCATTGTAACACACCTACACTACTTAAAAAAACTATTCCATAAATCATCTCACCATGAAGATAATTCCATAAATCATCTCACCATGAAGATAATTTCTTTTTTAGATAAAACTTTTAGATAAAACTTTTAGGCAAGAAAATTTAGAAATTTCGTCTTTAAACACACACACACACACACTTACGGGTATAATTCCATAAATCATCTCACCATGAAGATAATTTCTTTTTTAAAGAAAAACATAGATCTTAAAGGTTTCTTTCTGTTTCAACACTTTTGACAACAATACAACATCAAAAAAAGAAGAAGAAAAAAACAAATCTCTTTCCTTGAAATTCCTTTAGGTCATAGTCTTAATGGCTCCAGGGAGATATTTATTTATTTATTTTTTTAACAATAACACATCAACAAAAGTAAGATGATCAAGGCTTAGATCTTTCCTTTAAACTCTCTCAAGGTCATAGATTTAAAGATCTAGAGGATGGGAAAGTTTATACCTTAGTCCATCCATATATACTATCAACATCAAAACATTCAAGAAAAAAAAGATAAAGTCAATTGAATTTTTTCTCTAAGAGCTAGTAAGCTAACGACCTAAAGAGAGAAAAGAGAAGAACTTTCAACACTTACCCTTCAACACTTAGATCTGTAATTCCAAATGGTAGCAACAAATGAGAAAGATAGAGCTCTCGACTAGGAATGGAAGGAAGAGGAAGATAAACTTTTGGAAGATAGAAGGAGATTATATTTCAAAATCTTTTGAAGCATTGCATTTAATATGTATTTAATGGTATCATTTAATATTTTTATTAAATAATAAAGAAGAATTTGAATTGATTTCTTTATTACATTAAATACCTTTCTCAAATTAAATGTAGTTTTTCAAAACAGTTCTATCGGATGCGGATCCTCACAAGTATTTCTGAGACAACTTCGGAGAGAGAGTGAAATATACAATATAAATGTAATAAATAACATTACCTTCTTATTTGTATCACTTACTCTCCCAAAAATTCCCACAAGTTTTGATCCAAAAAAATAAATGCAATAAATAGCATTATCTTTTTTTTTGAGGGAGCATTACCTTTTTGTTTGTATCACCCACTCTTCCAAATTATCCCACAAGTTTTGATCCAAATATTTACCTTTTAGTTTTACTTTGACTTTATAATTACCATTACATTTTGATATTAATTATATGTTGGAGATTTTTATTAATTTTGTTTTACATTCTTACGTAAATTTTCATTTTTTTGAATAAAGCTAAAAAAATTATATTAGAAAAATATAAAATAACAATTAAAAATTGGGTGAATTACTTTTTATTCACTATTTTTAATAATGTAAATAATTTTTTCGTGCTCCAACAACTCTCTATGAAACCAAAAGTACCAACAAGAATTGGTCCGATTGGTAATTAGGCTCGGATCCCACCTAAAGGTCTCGGATACAAACTATTGGTGTGGCAAAAACACTGTTGGGAGGGGAGAACCATACAGGCCGGTAAAGTCGGGTACTCGCGTGGCCAGCTAGGTTCCCTGGCGTATATTAATTATCAGAAAAACAGGTAAAAATTACACACCAATGACATGATAAAACAAAAGTATCCATCAATAGTTACCCTTTAGATATGCTAAAGAAGCGTAGTCAACCTTGTAACTTTGCCAAAATCAAATGAAGAATTTTCAAATACTATAAGTATTTTTATGATTACTACTTTCTATGTGGTGCTTATTACTAATAACTAAGCAATGCAAGATCTGTATGGTCTAGCTTGACTGACAAATGCTGAAATTGTTAGGTTGGATATCAAGTCCTGAGTTCGAACCCAAGACTTATAATTGCGGTGCATGAGTTTCTCATGGCAATAGCCACTTCATCTAAAATCCAAAAAAAGACATGCAGGATAATTTGTAGATATATACCATAATAAATATAATCAGCCAAAAAAAAATACACCATAATAAATGGCTTACTAGGAATATACCCCGGTAACAGCATGAGCATTCCATTAATTGTATTAATTAGCTTTAAACTAATTAATATTCAAACATTAAATATTTAAAAATATTTTGAAGCATTGCCTTTAATATGTATTATTTAATGGCATTATTTAGTTTAATATTTTTCTAAAATAATACTTGCTCCAAACTCGTATATAATCAACGAACAATATGAGATGATCATGGTCTTTCCATAAACCTGCTTATGAGACCAACACTATATACAGGTGAGATCAGGCCTTGAGTTGCACAAATATCTCAAGGAGCCAACTATCTGCTTAAACAGAGTTGGATCTACCTCTGCTTCATCAGTATCACTGCAGAGTTTAATTCCAGTTTTTGCAGGTACAGCAACAGAATTGCATCCACTCATCTTGAATCTTTTCAAGATGTCAGATGCATATTTCTTCTGATGAAGAAATATACCTCTGTCAGTCATTGCAAATTCCATGCCCAGAAAATAAGATAAGCCTCCCAAATCAGTCATTTCAAATTCACACATCACTTGCTTCTTGAAAGCTTCTATCTCTTTAGTGCTATTCCCAATCACTAAAAGATCGTCTACATATATACAAACATACAATCATCCAATCAGCAGTACCAGTATTCTTTACATAAACTCCATGTTCAGATATACATTCTCTTGAAGTTTAGCTGTAGCAAATATCCATCAATACACTTGTTCCAGGCTCTTGGAGCACGATTCAAATCGTACAGAGCTTTATGGAGTTTTAGAACCTTGTCACTATGCTTTTTAATGATTCAAAACCAGGTGGCTGGGTGACATAAACTTCTTCCTCCAATGGCCCATTGAGGAAGGCCGATTTCACATCAAGTTGGCTCAATTCCCATCCTCTTTGAGCTGCTAGTGGTACAAGCTCTTATAGTTTCCATTCTTGCTACTAGAGCAAATACCTCATTAAAATCGAAGCCTGGTTTCTGCAAAAAACCTCGAGCTACAAGCCTTGCCTTGTACTTTGCTACTTCACCATTTGGTTTCAATTTTGTTTTAACACACCCATTTCACATCTATGGGTTTCTTTCCCTCTGGAAGTGTAGTTAATTCCCATGTATTGTTCTTTTCTATAGCCTTGAGTTCTTCTTCCATTGCATCTTTCCACACTACAAGAAAATCGCTGATTTGCCACAGACATTTCCGTGGCAAATGCACAAATTTCTGTGGCAAAACAACATTTGCCACGGACAAAAATTGGTGGCAAAAACGCTCGTCGCAAATCGTTTGCCACGAATTTCCGTGGCAAATTTTTCCGTCGCAAATCCGTGGCAAATTTTTCCGTTGCAAAGACGTGGCAAATTTTCGTCGCAAATCCGTGGCAAATTTCCGTGGCAAATCCGTGGCAAACCCGTCGCAAATTTTTAAAAAAAAAATGGAGCAGTAGTTTCCTACTACTCCAACTTCTTCACAAATTGGGTTATCTTTCAATCTGCAGGTAAAAATGCAGTTATCAAGTGTTAACTCATACAATTAAATGGTATAAACTACATATTCATCAAGATTTTAAACTTTAGTAAATAAGTACAATTTTCATATCCAATTTGGTATCAACAGTAGATAGTAAACAATAATTGCAAAATACTAGTAAATAATTTGACATTGTTATAAACTTATAAAAATGAATTAAGTCTCAACTATTCTACATTGTTGCGTCAAAAAAAAACTATTCTACATTGCTATCTTTTTAGGGAGGGTGGTGGGTTCAATACGGATGAAGGGCTCTTCATGAACAACGTCGAGAACAAACCGAGCATAGGAATGCGAAGACTGTAAAGATGAGAAAGTTCAAGTCAGCTCAGAATTCGATAAATCAAAACACACCTGAAGAAAAAGGAAACAAATGAATAACCACAACTATTACCAAAAGTTTAACTTCTGCAATCATCATTTCATAATGAAAATAGTGATGCTAATGATCTAAACATATTGAATATATCATCACAAAGTCCTCAGTCTTAATATTGCATGCTACTAAATCTCAAATTTTGTGTAACTCGACCCTTGGTATAAAACAGAATACTGGCATCTTTGTCATCAAATAAATTACTGAATGCATATTTAGGTTAATCAAATAAATCCCTCAGAATTATGGCATGATTGATAATTTGCAAAAGATTGCATATCTGAGACTATGGCATACACACAAACTAAAACATTCAATAATTATGCCTCAGATAATTGTGCAGTGTACCATGTGATGCAGAGTGCAGGACATGAAATATGGTTGGAATGTGATTTAAAGAATGAGAAATTGAGCTGCATGATCAAACAAATTGAAATCAGATAACAATTTCAATAGAGATGAGATTATTGGAGATATTGGAGATGAGATTAACTGGTATTGAACAGATATTAAAAATGCCATCATAATAACATATACTCACACGCTCAATTACTTCTTCCGGTGATATCCATGATTCCCCAAATTCAGGTTTCTCGGTACCATCACCCAAAAGATTGATTTCTTGATCTTGCCCAGTGAACTTAAAAAGAAACCTGTATATATCAAAGTGTAAAAATCACTATTCAGCAAGCAGAGACAAACAAATATCCCTTTTATCATGCCTTTCTAGTTCCAATATCCCCTTTTATCACTATGTAGCAGTGCTGTTTTGTATTGTAGCTAATTTGACGCAGCACATGACATGTTTGGAAATGTATAAAGTAATTGAAGCTCAAAGCAACATAGATCAAAAGGGTATCCTTCTTTGACTTTGCTAAATCAATTGCCAAAAAATTACACAAACCAAAAATGCTACTGATCAACAGAATTTTATTTTTCCTTTCTATTTTGAGTCAATTTGATTTAAAGCAAAGTCATATTAAAAATGAAAAACCGGGACATCAACAATGGAAAAAAAGGCCTTCGATTCGAAGACAAAATGTCATCTCCGATTTTCATTAGCAAAAGTAACAAAGAGGGAAAATAAACCTGTCCTTGGGCAGATGATTCTACCATTATTCTTCTTACCCATATCTTCAAGAGCCTGCAAAGGAGCAAAATCAAAATATAAAAATAACCTTGTATGTTATCTTTATCAAGTCAAGGGAGTTAGCCTTAACAAATGTACAGAAAACCACAAGGATGCAATGAGAACCATACAAATTTATGGGCAAGAAGCTCAGTTATCAGTATGAGCCTTGAAATCTTCCTTAACAAGACTTTTAAAAAGAGAAGGCGGCAAGCGATGACACTAACCATAATGGATAGAAGATTCATAATCAATGAAAATGAGACTATATTAATTATTAAATGCTCGAACTGCATTTCATCGCCATGAGATAGATATTGAGCAAAGGCTCTAAAGTCATGCCATATATAACTTGCAAAATTCCTCTTTGAATTGGTCTACTAGATGATCCCATTGCTTAGCTTCAAATAAGACCTGTAAATACATTATACAAAATAAAATTGCAAATATTTCAGTGCTGAAATGGTATCTCCCAAAGAATAAGGACGCACTATCAAAATTTGTATCGAAGATCGTGATCAAAATGCCTGCTCGACAAATATCATTTTGATAGACTTCATTAAATACAACAGCGCCAAGATTCTCTAAATGGGTATCACCGTAAGAGCAACATTCAAATCCAACTGCTATTCACCAAATGACATTAATCACTGGCTCAAGAGAAGAGAAAAAATTGTTTGATTGCCCTTTTCAGTTTCTCTCAGCTCTGCTTCTGTCAACAAAAGGACAACAAAATAAACCAACAAGCTAACACCACATCATGAATAAGCAGTACCACTGAACAAGGGTAAAAGGCAAAACTATGAAAAGAACAAAACATACTAAAGCAATTAAGTTAGTTACAGTCGCCATGTATCCATTTAAACCAGCAGCCAGAATATGATAGCAACTGTGTCCAAGAACCTGCCATAATATCATTAAGTTATTAAGTTATTAATAAAAGAACGAAACACCAATGCTGACTATTTAGAAGGGATAATCAAAGTAACTTGAATCAACATACAAGTGCATAAACTTCAGGAATGCTCTCAATCAGACCTTCTGGCAGGAGGATTACTCCATGATATTTGTCTGAAAAAACATAGGGATGTGATTCTAGATCTAAAAAAACTCGTAATTAATTGAAGAATAAATAGAGGTAATTCGAGATAATTCAAACCTTGCTCGGCTCTAGCTTCGAATTGCATCGTAAAACCATGCGTAATGTCAAAAGGGTAAGCTTTGATCTCGCAACCTCCTCACCAAGTATTACTCGCATAGAGCATATTAACAAATAATTTGTCGTCACAAACAACACAAGAATCAGTCACAAAAGATGCAAGTCATTAATACATACCATGTTTGGATGGGATGAAGGGTGCATTCCAAAGCAACATGTGATGCTTTGCGTCCCATAAGACGATGATGAAATAATAATCTTGGTAAAGAAAACTCATCGAAGAGGTACTTGAAACGAAAAAATGTGTTTGTGTGGTCGTGTGTACACACGCACAAATAAATGATTAGAGAAAGCCAACCGATAGACCCCTTACCTTCTCTCGCAGAGAGAGAGCATGAAGACATTGCTTATGAGGTGAGAATTCACTGAATAAATGAGAAGAAAATTGTCACCGATAATTCATTTGTTCATGCACAACCTCTCTGTTTTTCTTCTTGGTCGGAGAGAAGGGAACTTTAAAAGGCTCCAATTAGAATATGAAATCATTTCAACAAAGTCAAACACCGACAAAAAAATACGAATACAATGCCATATTGAAAACAAATTGATAAATATTGGTAAATATCACATTATCTAATAGGTTATATGACATAAAAATTACCAACTTCACAATAATATCTCATTTTTATATAAAACATAAAAAGTGGAAAACATATGAGCTCCATCACATGTTAATAGCATGTTTAAACAAGAGTTCTCATTGTGATAGGAAAAATACCTTACAAATTGTATCAAAACCAACATTTGTTTCACAAACCGATTTTTAAGATCTCCGTTCAAAGTCACTGAACACCGACCACCTACAGATTCCCAAAGAAGCATATCAAGAAATCATTATTGATATTGTGCAATGAAGTTAATCGAATAACATACTGATGGGAAACAGATAAATGTCTAACTGGATAATAATGATAATAAAAAGATAACCCCCTATTACTCATATGTGTGGACAAAATAACAATTCCCACAATGACTAGTAAATATACCTTTGTGGGGCATTTTGAAAGCGACAAATGTTTACGCAAAGCGCAAAGATTCGTGTTTGTGGGAGCAGATATGTCAATTGCTTCTTCAGATAAAGTGATGTTCATGTGCTATGGAGTAGCTGTAAGATGAATTTGAAACCAAAATCATATGTTCAAATTTCAAAAAAAGGGATAAATTCCCATTACACACAACAAAAGCTATAGTATCACAAAGAACTAAAGTGCTACTTGATTGACACAAAACCGATAAGAATCACAAATGAAGCAACAAACAACTTGCACGTTGCAAAGAAGGAGAAACCACAAATTTCAAGGATAAGATTTTAAGATCACCAATCCCAAGAACAAGAGATAAGATTTCAAGGATAACTCTACTAGTAGAACCATCAACTATCAACACTGATAATAAACCAAACTACAATAACTATTTTTTCCAAACAATGATAATAATGTTTTCATATAAACTTTAACGAACACCTTAAAGGCAAAGACAAAAGTGATATTAGAGCCAGTTATCGTCACAATTTTTGTCTCTTTTTCTTCAAATTTGAGGTTATCAATAATATAAGAATAGTCTAATAAGACAAAGCACATACCTTTCGATTCATCAAAGCTTGAGGGACATCTCCTTGAACAATTCTCTGAGCAAGTCTGTTTCAAAGGAAGAGTTAGGACAATGTGCAGATTCTACAGAACATATTAATGAAGATTAACAAAAGCATTCAGATAAGATACAAATTCAAGCAACCTTTAGGAGGAAGGAAGACCTAAGCACTTACCCTTTAGAAATTGCAGTCACGATTATTCAACCCATGAGAAGAGAGAAAAGAAACAATGTGCATCTGAATCAAGATAAACATGTATCAACTATCCTCTATTATAGACTTTTCTCAAATATACATACCAGAACTGAAGGCGACGACAAGCAAGGCCACTAACAGCGAGAAACTTAGGGTTTAGAAGATTTCGTTCCACTAAAGGCTACGGCGACGACCAACGACGACGGCGATTGCGAAGAGCAACGACAAGCAAAAGAACGGTGACAGAGACGATATTCTCTCTAGCGTTCTTCTCCTTTCTTTTTGAGTTCAGTTTGTGTTTTTGATTTGTGAGGCTAGGGTTTTGGTATTTGTGAGTGTAACACCCCATTTCTACCCGGTAATTTAAATCAAAAATCAGAGTATATAAAAATTTATTTCTCAACTGGAATGCTACACTTATCTCTTAAAACACTTAAAGCAGATCCAAATTTCATAAATATATTTAAATACGTAACACCATAAATAAAATACGTGGAATAATATCTCATATCACGCAGCGGAAATACTACTACATCATCAAAAGAGTGCTCTCGTGAGTCTCAAACAAAGACATATACATATAAAGGCTCAACAGGAGCAAAACAAATCAAACTAAGGTCTATATCCCCATCACAGGTGCTACGTATCGAGAGCAGATCGACTCTCGGGAATAGTGAAGGTAGCAAGCCCTCACTCATGACTACTGTGGTAAACAACAACGAGAAAGGGTGAGTCTCGAACTATATAATAAGGATGATAATAAGCAATATATACACAATCATAGCAACACACGGTCATAGTATACAAAGATACAAAATCACACCACTCATTAATCAATAGCACTTATGCGTTTATGAGAATGTATGCAATGTAGTCATGCATGTGGTACCAATTGCCCCATGGCGAGATCATCATCAAATTGAGCCCCTCATGGCTCGCCCCATGGCTCGCCCTCGTGGCCTCTCAATCAATTTATAAACGTCGCGATCAGCGAAACGAATGTATGCATGAGACTCCATGAACACATCACAAGCACATTTACAACATCACAGTTCACAAATTATTTCTCACCTCATTATTAATCTCATTTATAGCCCCCATGGCTCTATCATTATCAAATTGAGCCCTCATGACTCTAGCCCCCATGGCTCATGCCCCCATGGCATCATCAATCACCTCAGTCTCTACTCAACACAACCAAGTCCCAAGGACTAATCCCAACTAGGGGACTAAAACTCACTCACGGACCTAAAAATACCCTTTAGGACCAATTCAACACCTAGGGACCAAATTGACACCTTTTGGACCAAATTGGCATCTAGGGACCAAAACCACACCCTTAGGACCAAACAGTCACCTAGGGACCAAAACAGCACACACCTAGACACAAGGCAGCACTAGGCGCCATTTTTCCCACATTCTGGCGCCACCCTGTGTGCAACACAAAGACTAGCGCCTAAAACTCAAAGAACTTGGCGCCCGTGGCAACACAGAACCACCTGGCGCCATTTTTCTAGTAACTGGGCGCCTCAGGCAACATGGGTCTTAGACACAAACTAAGACACAAACCGAGACACGATCTGCACACGAGCGCTGATCGGCGCTGGCAAGAACTTTGGCGCCACTGTGCTTGACACAAACACACCCAAAGACATGCAACAAGAAAACTACTCGAGCCAAAATGTTTTAAATTGAATTTGGGCAGGTGAATACAAAAGATGGCACGGTAAAATATGCCCAGAACTCTAAGTTCCACTTAAACCACCCCATAGGCGCACACATATGGCGCCACAAAGAATACCCACTAGGACATCCTCAAATGACACATGTTAAGATAAAATCACTCGAGCCAAAATGTTTTAAATTGAATTTGGGGTGTAAGCGCAAAATATGGCACGGTGAAATATGCTCGAACTCTAAGTTCCACTTAAACTACCCCATATGTGCACATGACGAACAAAGGCATGTGGCGCCATATTCAAAGAAATCGGCGCCCAGACAAAGACACACACGCACTCCGGGCCATCAAGCTATGATGACGCAGCGCCATTCTCGGGCATCCTGGGCAACATTTGGCGCCGCCATCGGCACACACCCACAACCACACAAGCGGCATGTGGCGCCATTTTCCAAAGAACTTGGCGCCTGGCGAACACACACGCACACACGGACACACACCCGGCCGTGAGCGGTACACGGGCGCTGAATCCTAGCCATTTGGCGCCCACCCCCAAAAATCCCAAATTCTCCAAGTTCTCTCAAACCAATTCACTCCATAATCATTCTAATACTCCTAATTTCATATTCAAACAATCAATTACGTGCTCAATCATCAAACACACCACAAATCACAAAATTACATGTTATAAACCCTAACTTAAGCCCTAAATCGATTTCAACATGCAAATCATCAAAATCCAACGATTCAAACATCATATAATAATCAAATAACACTAATCAAGAGCCTATGATCTACATACAACCCATTATCCTCCCTATTATAGAGAGTGAGACCCCCTTACCTTAAATTAACAGTAGAAATTCTCTTTCTCCGAGTTACGAACAAAACCCACAGCAACAAGAGCTCCTCTCTTTCCTTCTTGCTAGGTGCGATCCCTCTTTTCCTTCTTCTCACTCTCTTAGCGCTGTTTTCTTCTTTTCTTCCTCTTCTCTCCTTCGCTTCTTTCTTTTCTTACCAAATGATGCGGTGCATCACCCAAGGAGCCTAAGTCATTGGGCTTGGGCTCTGGGCCAATCCTGCAGATCCTGTATTTCCAATACCACTCCCCTTCAATTAAAATAAAATACTAAATTATAAAACACTATATTATAATTTAATATAATTAAAAATAGTGCAACACTTTAAATAATTTAACCAATTGCTTAATTAAATCATTTAGGGTGTTACAACTCTCCCCCACTTAGGAAATTTCGTCCTCGAAATTCATACCTGAGGCAAACAGCTCTGGATACGACTCCCGCATCCGGCTCTCCAGCTCCCAAGTCATGCTCTCGCCTGTAGCTCCCAACCACACTACCTTGACTAAGGCGATGTCTTTCCCTCTCAGCACCTTCACTTCCCTATCATCAATCCTCACTGGCATAGTCTCCACAGTAAGGTTCTCACGCACCTCCACATCATCCATGTGAATCACATGAGACGGGTCTGGAATATACTTCCGAAGCTGTGACACGTGGAATACATCGTGCAAGTTCGAAAGATTAGGTGGCAAGGCCACCCTATAAGCAACCTTTCCAACCCTCTCAGTGATTTGGTACGATCCAATAAACCTGAGTCAACCGTTGCTTTTCGTGGCACGCCCAACACCAGTCATAGGCGTGACCCTCAAGAAAACATGCTCACCAGCCTGAAACTCCAAGTCCTTTCTCCTCCTATCATGGTAACTTTTCTGCCGACTCTGGGACTCTTTCATTTTCTCTCTGATCATCTTCACCTTCTCTGTAGTCTCCCTAACCAATTCCGGTCCAAGCACAACGCTCTCACCGGACTCATGCCAACACAAGGGAGTCCTACACCTCCGACCATACAATGCCTCAAATGGAGCCATCCCTATACTCGAATGGTAGCTGTTATTATAAGTGAACTCAATCAGTGGGAGATGTGTATCTGTTGCGCTTGTGTAGTAGTGTGGTTTTTCGCAATTATAGTGCAAGTATACACATCGTAAAAGTAATAGAGTGGTTTTAAGTAAGAGATCGTTCCCACGAGGATTGGTATACTTTTCAAAGTTCAAGTTTCAAAACACAAGAGAATCAAGTAACAAATCGGCAATAAGAGTTGGTTTTAAAGCTAAAGATGAAATTAAAACAAGTAAACAAATGTTGGTTGTGAATATGGATGAGAGGTGAGTTGAGTTGTTGCATGCAGAATAAATCCTTTCTAGTCAGACGTTATAACGTTTACACGTTATAACGTTCAAATGTTATTTTGTATAGACGTGGCCACGTTTGAACGCTGTTGCAAAAGAGCTATGCTTTTCAGCACAAAACGTCAGAGTTTCAAGTATAAGAGGTCCTATGTCTAGGTTCTAAATAGGCCCACTGTATTTTAAGCACCCACATCAATGTTCTATGAACTATTATCCGTTCTATGTCTAGACTTAGATAAAAATGCCTAAATGTCTTTAGTGCACCTTTTCGTTCATATAAATCTTTGAGTTCTTTTCATAGACCATGTCTGAACCTATGAATCTACCTATTTTAAGAGGCCAACCTCAAAACAAGTTTGGAAATATTTTCACACAAAGATTTAAAACATGCAACGCCAATACTTTATAACATTAACTAGAAATTCATTATAAGCAAAACAACAACTCAACTACAAAGTGTTTAGCTCATGCCGAGCATCTTTACTGTAATGATAAGGATTTAGAATCCAAATACCATACATTACGTAAAAGAAACTAAGTGCAAAAGATACACCTAAGTAGCTCTTCAAATATGTATACTGTATAGACGTTACAACGCCTCGAGCCTTACAAAGAATGCGTAAAATAAAACAAGTTCGGATAAGCAAAATATAGAAGTCTGTTTCCGGATCTTCTTTACAAAACTACTTCGAATTTAATGGAGGAATGGTGAAAGGATGAAGATGAAGTGTATGGCCCGGTTACGAGTGGGTGAGTGTCTCGGTGCCTTGAGAGAGAAGTGAGCCTTCAATAAATAGCCTCCTTGCTCACGTGTGGTTGATGTCACTTGCCCACCTACCAGGTCTGTTTCCTCTCTTCTGCCTGACACTGTTCCTTGCCACAGTGCATCTGCGCGTCAGTTCATGGGGAATAGAAGATCTTCTGACTTTTGTATCTTTGACCATCATTACTAGCGCGCCAAAATGAAGATCTTTCACCCTTGCTCTCTTTGCACTTCTATAGACGTGGTGAGGGACGTGGTAACGTTCAAAGACTATTTCTGCACAAGCACAAAAAGCATCAAAACGCTCTCAAGGGCACCACTTGCTGCCTAAATGCACAGATTTATCTATTTAAACTCTTATTCACTAAAAACTCAAAAATTAACATAAAACTAATTAATTATCCTTGTATTGCTAGAGAATTTGCGTGATTTATTCTTTGAATGAGAATAAATAACTCATATAAATATGAGTTATCACACCCCAAACTTAAATCATTGCTTGTCCTCAAGCAATCAAGTCGTAACACACATCTAATGGATGTACATGAAATCAACTACACTAGCAAGTTATTTTCTACTCACCCACAGATCAAAAGTTCATTCTCGAGGGCTAATTCTTCACACACTTACACACCAATGCATAATTAAATTCCAGATTCATTAAAGCTCAAGTGAGTGTGTGATCTCTGCATTTAATTCTTCCTCTAGCTAGTTCAGAAACTACTTTAGCTTATGAAAGAGTGGTTTCCAAATGGTGACAAACAAAACATCTTTCAAAACAAAGATTAGGCTAACATTTTCACATAAGATATGGGGTTCTTTTGAAGCATGACAAAGGGTCTTGATTGGGTGCTAGGATAAGTTAGTGCAACTAATTTATCGACTCACACACGCAAAAAGACTTGTAACCCCTCTTATCTTTTGTGCACTCTCTTTTATTTGCTCCACTTTGGAGTTTTTCTTTTTTTTTTTTTTTTTTTATATATTTGGAGTGCTCAGCATTTGTTTCAGGGTATTACAAGGAACACATAATACTTGTGGATTTTCCACTTATTTGTAACAACATACTCTTTTTGGTCTTTTTGGGAATAGACGTTACCACGTTTATGGGTGAGACGTTGTAACGTCTGCTTATACACAACACAACACACACACGATATCGCGCTATAACGTTACGGGTAGACGTTACAACGTTGCACTCACACTACACCTGCACTAACCATCCTAAAGTCTTTGCACCCAGCCTTAGTACAACTTGATTTACCCCCAAACTTAGCTTCTACTGCTACTCTCAGTTTTTAATCAAGTTTCATTCTCACCATAGTTCACCAAAACTAGCTTCAGCACAAAATATTCCCTAGCTAACTAGATTCTTTCTTAAAACAGAGTTTGTGTAGGAGCAGCAATCAATTCTCTTCATCTAATTATGCACAGGCTACTCACACACATATTTTCACTAACTTTAGCCCAAAGAGAATTATTTTCATGCTTGTGAGTAAGAACAAAAATTTGCTTTTGCATTTAATTTCATGCACAACACAAAACAAGAACTTAAAACATTGAGATTCTTTCCCCCCACACTTAAAGATGAGCAGTGTCCTCACTTGCTCAAAGATTAAAACATGGGGTTTTTTTTTTTTTTTTAACATAAGGGGGGAATTCATCAAACAGACATAAAATAGTGCTACTAAAACTAAAACTAAACTAAAATTTAAAAACTACAACTACTGATGAAATTAATGGGGGACTTACTTGTTTGCAAGACTGGACTTCAGAGCCTTCCGCCTGTCTCGGTGGGAATTCTGGACCGACCTTCTCCTTTCTTCTTATCCTTCTTCTCTTTCTTCACCTTCACTCCTCCTTGCTCGGTGGTGGTGGTTGTTGTCGCTTTCCTCGCATTCTTTCTCTTTTGAGCTTGCACCCACACTTGCACCAAAGAAGACTTCGAGGCTTCAAAGAATCCTCTTTGTGGCCTCCTCCCACATCTTCATTGCTAATTCAGCTGGGTTGACATGCATTGGTTCGTTGGGGATCATCTGGGCTTTTTCCACCTCTGGCTCTTTAGACGTTGCCACGTCTGATGATGATCCTCCAATTCCAAAGAACGTACCACAGGCTTGCTTCAACAGGTGCTCTGCTAGTTTCTGAGTGGCCTCCTCCATTGCTTGCTGCTTTACCTTTTCCAACGCAGCTTCTCGTTCATTGGTGACTTGCATTTCTGCAAGTTTGGCTGCGGCCTCTTTTTCAGCAGACGTTGTAACGTCTGCAGGCAGTTCTTCAGCAATAGCAGGAAGGGTTTGTTCAGAAACACTAGTAGCAACAAATGCTGCACTAGTAGCAGTAGCAGGTTTCCCTGCAGCACCTTGACCTTTTCTCTTCACAGGAAGCTTTTGTCTTATTGTTGTGGGGGCTGCAACTTCCTCTTTATCTCCACTCTCTTGAGCTTGTTTTGACTCAGCAGCTAGCTCTTGTCTTTTCTTCCTTCCAAAGGGATTGTATGTGAGTGCACTTTTTACTCGTGTTTTCTTGGGTGGGGAAATGGGTTGGGAATCTGGGTTGCTCCCTGTGTTTGTTGGCTCAGACATCGCCACGTCTGGTTCTTGCACTTTCTGGGGTGATGGTTGCTTTTCAGGCTCAGTTTGGGGTGGGGGTGGTTGTGGTGTTGATTGATCTTGAGCTTTGGATTGTGGAGTCTTAGGGGTGTTTTGGTCCTGGGTGGAGGGTTCTTGTGGTGAAGGTGGTGGTTGTGTGGCTTGTGGGGATGGTGGTTTGGATTTTGTTTGGGCTGGCTCTTTGTTTGCTTGATTTGTTGGGGGTTCACTTTCAGTCCTCTCACTTGAACTCCCTTTCTCCTCAGGGCTCTCCTCCTCTTCCTCCTCACTGATTACTTCCATGCTCACTTTTCTTGATTCATCTGCATCAAAATCAGAAATATCATCCAAATCATCAGAATTAAAATCCTCTTCACTACTTACCTTCTTTTCCCTCTTTGCTGGGCTCTTTCTCTTTGGAGGGCTTTTTGCTCGCTTGGCCCTTTCTTTCTTCACGGCTCTTCTTTGGATTGTAGATAGAGGCACATCATCATCATTTTCTTCCTGCATCCAGTCTGGCAATACAGGCTCTTCAATCACTTTCTTTCCCTTGGATACTTGGGCAAACACCTTCTTTTGCCACTCAAATTGTTCCTTGACAAATTTGACTAGGGAGTTCTGCCTCTCCTCCAGACGTTGCAACGTCTGCGCATCAACAGAACTTGAAGCTCCTGCAGATTTCACCCTAGGCTTGAATTTTGTTGAAAAGGGGCCTTGAGGTCGCTCCCTTAGTTACGAGGCTTCAATCTCTACTCCCGCCTCCATACACAAGTCGTCGAGAATCATACATGGGAAATACAAGTACCCATCTTTCTGTTCTTCCATTTGTTGAGCTCACGGTTGATTAACTTTCCAACCTCTACCTTGTCTCTTGACATGATTGCATCGATCACAATCAGTCTCTCTTTATCTACCCATGAGGTGTGAGAGGTAGGAATTAAGTAGTGCCTTATGAAATGGAACCAGGTGTTGGCTTCATCACATAGGTACCTCTTCATGATTTTGAATTCACTACCGTGCTCTCCACTCCTCTCCTGCGACAAAGACCTTCTACACAGATCCTTTCCTTTATAGCATCCATTTTGATCGGTCCATAAGTCTTTTGCTTGGTCTCCACAGCCTTTCCGTAGTAACCCAGCCCGAAATAATCGTTGATCACTCTCACTCCAAACTTCACTTCCTCACCTCGCACCTTTGACACAATGGACGGCTCTCCTTCAGGTCTCTCAACGATTCCCTTGTAGAAATCGTGAACCAAAGTAGCAATATATTCTTTTCTGTGCACCACAAATTTTTGCCACCCCAACGCCGCTACACTGCCAAGAGAAAATCGAGATTGGGGCTTTCTTGACTAAAGCCCCTTTCGTGAAGTAGGGCTTTCTTTTTGGATTGGTTAGGTGTTTCAGGATAAAATGAAGATGAACTTAGGTCAACATGTTTGCCTTTCCTGAGGATTTGTAGCGCAGATTGCTTCACTTTTGTCATGTTTGATTTCGCAGAAATGGTTTGGAAGGAATGGGGTTTTTGGAAATTTTAGGTTTTTACGAGAAAGAGAGGGAAGATTTTGGGTTTGAGAGAGAGAGAGAGGGATTAGAAAGAGGTTGCAGCGGTGGGATGATGGTGAATGGTTAAATTTTTATGGGGAAGTGGTTATGGGGAGTTGAGAAATGGTAGAGTGTAGTAATGGAGAAAAGTAACCGCTGATTAGACAAGTTAGGGAAGGGAGATGACGTCGTGGTCAGTTACCATGTTCGTGATGCAGAGAGAAATCATTTCTGACACGTCATCACTTACGCCTTTGACTTAATTTAAATCTGCCCTGCTTGCCCAGACGTGCCCACGTCTAGTGCATACTGAGACGTTACGACGTCTACCACCTTCTTCTTTCCATTTCTTCAACAATTATTCCTGCAAAACAAAAATTAAAAAGACACAAAAATTTGTTGGTTAACAAAAAAAATTCATTGGGTTGCCTCCCAAGAGCGCTTGCTTTAAGAGTCTTCAGCCAGACTTTTGCCATTTTAATTCAAGGATTGTTGAAGGACATTTGGATCTTGTCCCTCTCCACATGCTCTCCATGATACTGCTTCACACGTTGGCCATTAACTTTGAACATGGTGTTTGTCTTTTCATCAAAGAGGTCCACAGCACCATGAGGATAGATTTTCATTAATTTGAATGGACCTGACCACCTTGATTTTAGCTTGCCTGGGAACAACTTTAGCCTTGAATTGAATAACAACACCTGCTGTCCTTCTGCCAGCTCTCTCCTTTGTATTCTTTGATCATGCCACTTCTTTGTCTTTTCCTTGTACATTGCTGAGCTTTCATAGGCATGGTGTCTAAACTCTTCTAGCTCATTTAATTGCAATAACCTTGCCTCACCAAACCCCTTGTATGATCCAAGTTTAGTTGCTTCAATGCCCGATAAGCCTTGTGTTGGAGTTCAATTGGTAGGTGATGAGCCTTACCATAAACTAGCTTGTAAGGAGACATGCCCAATGGTGTTTTGTATCTTTGTCCTGTAAGCCCAAAGTGCATCATCCAAGTGTAATCGACCACTCCTTTTCTGTTGGGACCAACCATCTTCTCAAGTATTCTTTTGATCTCTCTGTTGGATATTTCGCTGGCGCCACTGGTTTGGGGGTGATAAGTCAGTAGCATTCTACGTGTTTCACTCCATACTTAGCCAAGAGGTTCTCAATTAACTTATTGCAGAAATGAGAGCCCTCATCACTGATTATGGCTCTTAGAGTACCAAACCTTGTGAATATATTATTTTTCAGGAACTTGCTCACTGATTTAGCTTCATTGTTTGGTAATGCCACTGCTTCAACCCACTTTGATACGTAATCCACGACTACGTAATATATAGATTTCCATGAGACATAGGAAATGGTCCCATGAAATCCATTCCCCATACATCAAACAACTCAACTTCCAGAATGTTTGTGAGTGGCATCTCTTGCTTGTTTGATATATTTCCTGTTCTTTGGCACTTGTCACATCTTCTTACCAACTCATGTGCATCCTTGAATAGTGTTGGCCAGTAGTAGCCTGATTGTAGGACCTTTGCAGCTGTTACCGTACCTCCAAAATGTCCACCATAAGGTCTTTGAATGACATTGTTGCAAAGACATGGAGTTGTTCTTCCTCGCCTAGACACCTTCTTAGTAAATCGATCTGGACACAATTTGTACAAGTATGGCTCATCGTAAGTATTGCTTTATAGTGTGGAAGAACCTCTTCTTTTGTTGGTAGTTGAATCCTACAGCACAATCTTGCTAACAAGAAAGTTAACTATATCAAGATACCATGGTGTATTAGTATCGGACGTTATAACGTTTGACGAAAGTGTCATAGGCGTGGCAGCGTCTTCAACTATTGAGGCTACACGATAATAGTCTCTCATCGTGAATTTTTCTTTTATCTCTTCTTCACTGTGCACTGCATCAACATTCTCAAGCCTAGAAAGATGATCAGAGAACTTGGTTCTCCACCCCCTTTTTGTCACGTATTTCCAAGTCAAATTCTTGGAGGAGGAGAACCCATCTAATAAGCCTTGGCTTTGCATCTTTTTTTGAAATTAAATACTTAATGGCTGAATGATCAGTAAAAACAATAACTTTTGCACCCACTAAGTAAGATCTAAACTTATCAAATGCAAACACAACAGCCAAAAGCTCTTTTTCAGTCACAGTATAATTTAATTGGGCATCATCTAAGGTTTTACTGGCATAATAAATAGAATGAAAATTTTTTCCATACCTTTGCCCCAATACAGCTCCTACAGCATAATCACTTGCATCACACATCAACTCAAATGGCTTAGACCAATCTGGAGTGACTATGATCGAGGGAAGCGATCACGCAAAGCGACCTTGGTTTGTTGAAAGCCTCATGACATTGTTCATCAAAGTTGAAGACGTTGTCACGTTGCAATAACAGACACAAGGGTTTTGAAATTTTTGAGAAATCCTTGATAAATCTTCTGTAAAACCCTGCATGTCCTAAGAAACTTCTGACTCCTTTGATAGTTGTTGGTGGAGGCAGCTTGTCAATAACATCAATCTTTTCTCTGTCCACCTCTAACCCTTTCTTTGATATTCTGTGCCCCAACACTATTCCTTCTTGTACCATGAAATGGCATTTTTCCCAATTGAGAACTAGGTTGGTTTCTTCACACCTTATTAAGACTCCTTCCAAATTATCCAGGCATGCCTTGTATGAATCTCCATAGACTGAGAAATCGTCCATAAAGACCTCCATAGAATTCTCAATGAAATCAGAAAATAAGGCCATCATGCACCTTTGAAATGTTGCAGGAGCATTGCACAGCCCAAATGGCATCCTTCTGAAAGCAAAGGTACCATAGTGACAAGTGAATGTTGTATTTTCTTGATCTTGTGTGCTATGGCTATCTCTGGTTTGTAGCACTGAATAACCATCAAGGAAGCAGAAGAGAAATCTTGCTCATGAGCTTTGTCTAGCATCCGATCAATGAATGGAAGAGGAAATGATCCTTCTTAGTTGCTTTGTTTAACTTTCTGTAATCCATGCATATCCTCCAGCCTGTTACTGTCCTTGTTGGAATTAACTCATTTTTCTCATTTGTTACCACCGTAACTCCTCCTTTCTTTGGCACACCTCGCATCTTTGGACTTACCGGGAGCTATCACTAATAGGATAAATGATTCCTGCATCCAACCACTTAATGATTTCTTTCTTTACCACCTCCTTCATTATTGGGTTCAATCTCCTCTGCCCTTCAATGCTATTCTTGGCATTTTCCTCCAAGACAATTCTATGCATGCAGATTGTGGAACTGATACCTTTGATGTCTGCCATTTGCCAACCAATTGCTTTTTTATGTCTCTTCAGGGTAGTAATGAGATCATTTTCCTGCTCTTGGGTGAGCTTGGAAGAAATGATCACGGGTAAGGAATCATTTTCCCCTAAAAAGACATACTTTAAATGCTCAGGTAACACCTTTAGTTCCAAGGTAGGTGGCTCTTTGATGGAAGACACATTCTTCTTAAGATTTGATTCCTCTTGCCCTAGAGATTCGTACCTCTTTGTCCATGACTTTGGTGCAGGGGGCTCAGACGTGGCCACGCTCGCGTCGCAATGAGACGTTACAACGCCCGGAGGAACAACTTTTACGCCAACAATTCTTGTATTTCATTGTTGCCCAGAACTTTCTCCAAATGATCATTATCCTTGTTGAATTGTTTTTGAACCATATGATCAATGGCAACTACATACGAGCATTCCTCTGTGTTTGGATCTGGATATTTGAGTGCATTGAGGACGTTGAACTTGACTTCTTGGTCATTGACTCTCATGATTAATTCTCCTTCGTACATCAATGATTGTCCTTCCAGTAGCTAAGAATGGTCTCCCAGAATGATGGGAACTTCTTTTATCCGCATCAAAATCTAAAATAACAAAATCCATTGGAAACACAAACTTGTCAACTTTAATCAAAACATCCTCTAATATGCCTTCAGGATAAACTCTACTTTTATCGGCTAAAGTTAGGCTTAAAGAAGTAGGTCTGACAGTTCCTATACCAAGTTTATCATAAATGGACTTGGGCATCAAGTTGATACTTGCTCCCAAGTCACACAAAGCTTTTCCAATGTAAAAATCTCCAATGGAGCATGGTATAGTGGCTGCGCCAGATCCTTGAGTTTTCTAGGAAGTTTATTCTGCATAATTAAACTACATTCCTCAGTCAAAGCAACAGTTTCAAACTCCCCTAGCCTTCTTCTTTTGGTGATGATGTCCTTCAGGAACTTGGCATAGTTTGGCATCTGCTGTAAAGCTTCAACCAAAGGAAGGTTGATGTGTAAATCGCTTTAACATCTCCATGAACTTCTTTGAAGCGCTTGTCTTCATGAGCCTTCTTCAATCTTTGAGGGTATGGTGGAGGAGGATACTCGGTACAAGCCTAAGCACAGTCTTGATTCCTGGTTCAAAATTAGACGTTGTAACGTCTGGCTTAGACATCACAATGTCTGGAGTATCTTTCACTCCACTTGAGCTTGCTTCTTTCCCTTTCTTTTTCTATTTCTCTGGTACTTCTTTTTGCTTATCCTGTACTTCTTCCTCCACAGGCATAGTTGGTTTAGGATATTCAGTACCACTTCTTAAAGAAATTGCATTTACCTGCCCATTTACCCCATTATTACCATTAGGGTTGGATGATGATGGTGTTTACATGTTGTAGAAGGAAGAGATCCATTCGCTTTGAGTGAGAAAGTGAAGCTATCTGTCCAATCGATTTTCGAGTTTTGATTGAAGACTCATGAGTTTGCAAAGTTGTCTTACAATCACTTATGAAGCTTTTCATCATGGCCTCCAAATTGCTGTTGTTGTTATTCTGCACATATTGCCTCTGTTGTTGTTGTTGAGGGGGAAATCCTGGAGGTATTGCAGGAGCGATATTCTTTGGTATTGGTGCATTGTTGTTTCTCCACCGAAATTTGGATGATTTCTCGATTTGAATTGTAGGAGTTGGAATAGGGACCGTTTCCTTTGTTACGAGATACAAAGTTTCTGGTGAGGTTGTAGGGACACTCCTCATACACATGCCCTTCTTCACAATAAACACATACTACTCCACCGAGTGGGTAGGTTCAATCTCTTTGTCATGATCGCTTCTCGACGTGGCCACGTTTGAAGTACTCAAAGTTTTGATCATGTTGGTCGGGGTAGCCACTTGAGCGAGAAAGAGCGATCCACTTCACTTATTTCATGCACACCGCCTTCTTTCCAGGAGTAAATCTATCGGATGGCCAATGAGAGTTATGGGTGGCTATGTCATCAATGAGCTTGCATGCCTCGAGAAAAGGACATGTTTAGAATGACACCACCGATGAAGCATCAAGTATCAACCTTGTAGGGTGATCTAGACCATTATAAACGTCTCCATTTGGATCACCACAGAATGCCATGGTGTGGGCACATTCTCGATAATTCATTCCACCTCTCCCAAGCTTCAAATAGTGATTCCCCTTCCCTTTGTTTGAAGGAAGTGATATCATTTCTTAGTTTAGCATTCTTGTTGGGAGGAAATACTTTGCAAGGAACTTTTCGCTAGCTCATCCCAAGTATGAATTGAATTTGGCTCCAAAGAGTTCAACCAATTTTTAGCCTTATCCTTGAGTGAGTATGGGAAGAGCTTCAATCTAAAAGCATCCTCCGAGACTCGGGGATGATAAAGTTCTTGCACACATCCGTAAATTGCCTTAGGTGAGAATATGGATCTTCTTGAGGAAACCTCCAAATTGCCCTGCGATTTGCGGCATTTGGAACATCATTGGCTTGAATTGAAATGACCGAGTATGGAGGTTGGTCTTGCAATGCCTGTTTGTAAATGAGCGGGGGTTAAGCACGGCGTAGTCACGCATAAACTGCCCCTGTCATTGACCATATCACGTGGTCTGCATTGATGAGTTCTTTGCCTTTGGTAGTGTTGTTCATCATCAACAACTATTGTCTCTGTATGAGTTTGTGGTCCACGACCTTGTCCTCTACCTCCTCTTGGTGTATGTCCACCTCTAGAACCAGTGTTATGCTCAGACATGGTTGGGTGTTGTTGCTGTTGTTGTTGCCTCCTTCTTAACCTTTGTCGTCTCCTTAGTTTTCTGAAAGTTCTTTCAGGTTCTGGATCAAACTCAGGTGTAGACTCACTCCTTGGTTCAGTTGAACTAGAGCTTGCGTTGGAACTAAGCATACGATGTAACGTCTACCTGTTCAAACACAGAAACAACAAACAACACAGTAAAATTCTTTCAACTTGTGTTCTAATACTTTGAACAATAAAAATTACTACAATCCCCGGCAACGGCGCCAAAAACTTGTTGCGCTTGTGTAGTAGTGTGGTTTTTCGCAATTATAGTGCAAGTATACACATCGTACAAGTAATAGAGTGGTTTTAAGTAAGAGATCGTTCCCACGAGGATTGGTATACTTTTCAAAGTTCAAGTTTCAAAACACAAGAGAATCAAGTAACAAATCGGCAATAAGAGTTGGTTTTAAAGCTAAAGATGTAATTAAAACAAGTAAACAAATGTTGGTTGTGAATATGGATGAGAGGTGAGTTGAGTTGTTGCATGCAGAATAAATCCTTTCTAGTCAGACGTTATAACGTTTACACGTTATAACGTTCAAATGTTATTTTGTATAGAGCGTGGCCACGTTTGAGCGCTGTTGCAAAAAAAGAGCTATGCTTTTCAAAGACAAAACGTCGAGTTTCAAGTATAAGAGGTCCTATGTCTAGGTTCTAAATAGGCCCACTCACGTATTTTAAGCACCCACTGGCAATGTTCTATGAACTATTATCCGTTCTATGTCTAGACTTAGATAAAAATGCCTAAATGTCTTTAGTGCACCTTTTCGTTCATATAAATCTTTGAGTTCTTTTCATAGACCATGTCGAACCTATGAATCTACCTATTTTAAGAGGCCAACCTCAAAACAAGTTTGGAAATATTTTCACACAAAGATTTAAAACATGCAACGCCAATACTTTATAACATTAACTAGAAATTCATTATAAGCAAAACAACAACTCAACTACAAAGTGTTTAGCTCATCTTTGAGCATCTTTCTGAGAATGATAAGGATTTAGAATCCAAATACCATACATTACTGTAAAAGAAACTAAGTGCAAAAGATACACCTAAGTAGCTTCAAAGATGTATGTTGTATAGGCGTTACAACGTCACGAGCCTTTACAAAGAATGAGAAAATAAAACAAGTTCGGATAAGCAAAATATAGAAGTCTCTTTTCCGGATCTTCTTTACAAAACTACTTTCGAATTTAATGGAGGAATGGTGAAAGGATGAAGATGAAGTGTATGAAAATGGTTACGAGTGGGTGAGTGTCTCGGTGCCTTGAGAGAGAGGCGAGCCTTCAATAAATAGCCTCCTTGCTCACGCGTGTGGCTGATGTCACTTGCCCACCTACTGTGTCTGTTTCCTCTCTTACGCGACACTTTGTTCCTTGCTCTGATTGCATCTGTAGCGTCGGTTCATGGGGAATAGAAGATCTTCGACTTTTGTATCTTTGACCATCATTACTAGCGCGCCAAAATGAAGATCTTTCACCCTTGCTCTGCTTTGCACTTCTATAGGCGTGGTGAGGGCGTGGTAACGTTCAAAGACTATTTCTGCACAAGCACAAAAAGCATCAAAAGCGCTCTCGAGGGCACCACTTGGTGCCTAAATGCCTGATTTATCTATTTAAACTCTTATTCACTAAAAACTCGAGAAATTAACATAAAACTAATTAATTATCCTTGTATTGCTAGAGAACTTGCGTGATTTATTCTTTGAATGAGAATAAATAACTCATATAAATATGAGTTATCGGTGTCCCACGCACCTCCTGCTCTAGCACACAAGCTCTCAATAAATCCTCCAAGGATGAATGGTTCTCTCGATCATCATCCATCGATCATCCGAGGATGATAGGTGAACTCAACCTCAATTTAGACCCCGATGCCTCCCGCAAGCTCCTCCGAACTCGGATGTAAACCTCGGGTCTCTATCTCGACACAATACTCTTCGGAACCCCATGCGACTTCACAATCACGAACATAAATCTTGGCCAACTTTGTACGGGATAGAGTGATGTTGATAGGAATGAAATGAGCGAGACTTGGTCAACCTATCCACAATCACCCAAATGGTGTCAAACCCTCTCACACGTGTTAAAACCCAGATCCACAAAGTCCATGGAAATCTTTGTCCCACTTCCATTCCGAATCTCCAAAGGTTGCATCGCCCATGCAGTCTCAGTGCTCAATCTTTGACTTCGGCAAGTCAAACGAGCATAAACGAAGCTGTGCTACATCCTCTTCATACCGGCCACCAAAAGCAGTTTCTTGAGATCATGGTACATTTTAGTAGCACTGGATGAATACTCACGACTTACTCCTATGGCTCTCCTCAAGTATCATCTTCTTCATTTCAAGATCATCGGAAAACAAATTACGTCACGAACCTCAACACACCACAGGAATCAACTCGTAATCCCCATCCACGGCTGATCACCGGTACCAACAAATCAACCGGTTTCACATCCAACTTCGGGCGTCTCGACACTAACCAGAAGTCATTCCCGATCCTCAAGATACCCAATCTCGACACTTTGAGGTGTCACTTCACAAACTAGGCTCAAATCACGGAATTGCTCAATCAACTCCAATTCCCTTACCATCATAGCTGACATATGTAAAGTTTTTCGACTTAAAGCATCAGCCACGACATTAGCTTTGCCGGGGTGATAGTTCAAGCCAAAATCATAATCTTTCAGCAGCTCTAACCAATGCCTCTGCCTCATATTCAGCTCCTTCTGGTCAAACAAGTACTTCAAACTCTTGTGATCACTGAACACCTCGAATCTGGTACCATAGAGATAGTGCCTCCAAATCTTCAACACAAAAACAATAGCAGCTAGCTCCAAATCATGAGTAGGATAGTTCTTCTCATGTGTCCTCAACTGTCTGGACGCATAAGCAACTACCTTCCCATCTTGCATCAAAACACCTCCCAAACCCATCTTGGAAGCATCACAATATACCACGAATGGCTGATCCGGCACAGGCAACACCAACACTGGAGATGTTGTCAACCTCCTCTTCAACTCTTGGAAGCTCTCTTCACACTTTGCATCCCACACAAAGGCTCTTCCCTTACAGGTCAATTGGGTCAATGGAAAGCCTAGCTTAGAGAACCCCTCAATAAACCTCCTGTAATAACCAGCCAATCCCAAGAAACTCCTGATCTCAGTCACAGACTTTGGGCTCTCCCACTGCAACACTGCATCAACCTTGGCTGGGTCCACAACTATACCATCACCGGAAATAATGTGACCCAAGAAGCTTACCTCACGCAGCCAGAACTCACATTTGGACAACTTAGCATAAAGCTTCTTCTCTTTCAGGACTTCTAGCACCAATCTCAAGTGCTCTGCATGCTCCTCCTCAGACTTAGAGTACACCAGAATATCATCAATAAAGACTACCACAAACTGATCCAGGTAGCTATGGAAAATACGGTTCATGTACTCCATAAACACTCCTGATGCATTAGTGACACCAAAAGGCATTACAGAGTACTCATAGTGCCCATACCTCGTTCTGAATGTTGTCTTCTGGATGTCTTCATCTCTCACCTTTATCTGATGATAACCTGACCTCAAGTCAATCTTGCTAAAATCCTTAGCATCCACCAGCTGATCCATCAGATCATCGATCCTCGGGAGAGGATACTTATTTTTAATAGTTACCTTGTTCGGTTATGCGTAATCACACACAGCGCATACTCCCATCCTTCTTCTTAACCAACAAAGCTGGAGCTCCCCATGGTGACACACTAGGCCTCACAAACTTCTTCTCAAGTAGCTCTTCCAAGCTGCGCTTTAGTTGGACAACTCGAAGGCGACATCGATCTGGTGCCATAGACACGAGCCTAGTACGTGCACAAGCTCAATCCCAAACTCTACCTCCTGCGGTGGCACACTAGGAATCTCATTAGGAAACACCGAGGAACTCACACACCACACTGCAACCCATCAACTACTGACTTGGTTCTCAGCGGACATAGAGCGCCATCAAAGCAAGCAGATGACCACCATCCTTCATTACCTTATGCGGTGGCCGTGAGACAACAAAGCAGACTCTTCCTCTTACGGAGGAAGGAAACTTCTGAGACTTGTTGAAAGCAGTTGATGTGCACATGGTTATCTACTAACGATCCATACCAAGAATAACATCCAACCCACCCAAAGGCAAGCAGATAAGATCAACCAGAAATCTCTGCCGAAGGCGATAGAGGACACTTAGCACACACTAGAGAGGTAGTCACCGAACCGCCGTGGAGTGTCGATAACCATTCCCCTCTTCATAGTAGACAAGACTAAATTTAACTTTTCAAGCCTGAGGACATAAAGAACAATAAAAGAGTGCGTAGCACCCGTATCAACAATAGCAACAACGGTGTACCATAAATAAAGCAAGTACCTCTAATCTCATTGGGTCCCTCTGAACCTACTAGTGCGAAAACTCTTCCACTGGACCTCTCCTCTTTCATTACCTCACGCAATTGACCGGCAGACAACAAAACAGATTCTTCCTCTGCTGGAGGAAGGAAACTAACAGACTTGTTGAAACAGTTGATGTGCACATGGTTATCTACTAACCAGTCCATACCCAGAATCACATCCAACCCACCCAATGGTAAACAGATAAGATCAACCAGAAAATCTCTGCCGAAGACTGACAGAGGACACCTAGCACACATTAGAGAAGTAGTTACCGAACCCTTAGTTGGAGTGTCGATAACCATCCCCCTCTCCATAGTAGACAATACTAAATTCAACTTTTCAGCACAGACAGAAGCAATAAAGGAGTGCGTAGCACTCGTGTTAACAATAGCAACTAAAGGTGTACCATAAATAAAGCAAGTACCTCTAATCTCATTGGGTCCCTCTGAACCTGCCAATGCAAAAACTCTCCCGATGGACCTCTCCTTCTTTGGTTTGGTGCACTTGGAGCTAAAGTGACCAAACTTCTCCACAATTGAAACACACTTGCTTCCTTGCGATCACAATCGGATGCCATGTGACCATCCTTCCCACACTTGAAGCATATCTTTCCCCCAGACTTACAATCAAAACTCTTGTGACCCGGCTTGCCACACTTGAAGCATACAATGTTAGCGGGAGCATCTCCCCCACTTGGCTTCTTTCCCTCAGCAGACCTCTTTACCTCGGCGGACACGCTACCACCAAAGATACACTGTGTTTACCCCTGTCGTGAGATGTATCATATGGCTTACCCTGTCTTTGGAACTTACCCTCGGTCTCTCATGACCCTAGGCGGGCATTGTTGTCTTCCTCATAGATTCTGCAGCAGTCAACCAGATCAGCAAACACTCTGATCTTCTGATACCCAATGGCATGCTTGATATCAGCTCTCAACCCATTCTCAAATTTGATGCACTTCGAGAATTCAGACCCAGCCTCAGAATAATGTGGATAGAACTTAGCCAACTCAGTAAATCTGGCAGCATACTCAGAAACAGACATACTCCCTTGCTTCAGTTCAAGGAACTCCATCTCTTTCTTCCCCCTGACATCCTCTGGAAAATACTTCCTCAGAAACTCTCTCCTGAATACAGCCCAAGTGACCTCCTCATGCGCAGCCCCTAGCCTCTCACTTGTCTCTAACCACCAGTCATCAGCCTCCTCAGCTAGGGTGTGCGTACCATACCTGACTTTCTGCTCATCATTGCAGTCCATCACCCGGAAGATTCTCTCAATCTCCTTCAGCCATGCCATAGCGCCATCCGGATTGTACCTCCCCTTGAAGGTAGGAGGGTTCTCCCTCTGAAATGTAGCCAGGCTACGGGTCCCAGCATTCTCACCAACATTCTGCTGGTTCCCTATAACCTGGGCTATGGCTTGCAAGGCCTCAACAATAGCAGCATCAACTCTCCTGGCCATATCAACCTAGCATTGCAACATGAACAACAATTCAGAACTAATTCAAGAACACCTAGTTGTCATACACAATATGACAGACAGACACACTTGGTCGGACAGACCGAACTTTTGCTCTGATACCACTAATGTAACACCCTATTTCTACCCGGTAATTTAAATCAAAAATCAGAGTATATAAAAATTTATTTCTCAACCGGAATGCTACACTTATCTCTTAAAACACTTAAACAGTCAGTTCAGCTCATAAATATATTTAAATACGTAACACCATAAATAAAATACGTGGAATAATATCTCATATCACGCAGCGGAAATACTACTACATCATCAAAAGAGTGCTCAGCAGTCTCAAACAGTACATAATACATATAAAGGCTCAACAGGGAGCAAAACAAATCAAACTAAGTTCTATATCCCATCCCCTAGGTGCTACGTATCAGAGCAGACCGACTCGGGGGAATAGTGAAGGTAGCAAGCCCTCACTCATGACTACCTGTGGTAAACAACAACAGAAAGGGTGAGTCTCGAACTATATAATAAGGATGATAATAAGCAATATATACACAATCATAGCAACACACAGTCATAGTATACAGCACACAAAATCACACCACTCATTAATCAATAACACTTATGCGTTTATGAGAATGTATGCAATGTAGTCATGCATGTGGTACCAATTGCCCCCATGACAGTATCATCATCAAATTGAGCCCTCATGGCTCTGGCCCCCATGGCCTGACCCTCATGGCCTCTCAATCAATTTATAAACGTCGCGACCGCAGCCGAATGTATGCATGAGACTCCATGAACACATCACAAGCACATTTACAACATCACAGTTCACAAATTATTTCTCACCTCATTATTAATCTCATTTATAGCCCCCATGGCTCTATCATTATCAAATTGAGCCCTCATGACTCTAGCCCCCATGGCTCATGCCCCCATGGCATCATCAATCACCTCAGTCTCTACTCAACACAACCAAGTCCCAAGGACTAATCTCAACTAGGGGATGTTGCGCCCGAAAAAGTCCCCGAGGGAGAACCTTCTTCGTTTACAACTTTTCTAAAAAAGAAATCTTTCAATGAAGCCGCCACTAACATTTATTAAGGAAAATATTAGGAAAACCTTTTTGGAAAGCAACTGGTCTTTCGAAAACTCAGAGATGTAGGTTCGGGGATCGGTTAGGTGTGGGGAAGGTATTAGCACCCCACACCTCCTTTCTACCGAAAGGGAACCATTAATTCGATGTGTGGTTTTGAAGTGTTTGATTTGAAATGAATCGTTCTACTTCTTTTCTTTTCCTTTTTATTTGAAAGAGTTTTTTAGAAAACAAGAGAGAAAGAAATCTTTTTGGGATCTTTGAAAAGTGAAACTAAACTTAGATTTTTTAAAAGAGTGCTTGACGGGATGTGACCCGCTCCTACGTACCCTCAATGCGATGAGGGATCAAAGCTACGTAGTTATTGGTTCTTAATCTTGAGAAAATCTGTGTTTTGTCTTTACCTTATCTTTTGGGTTTTTGGAAATATGACTCAAGCGTTCATGAATACCAAACAAGCAATGGCTTCGAGTGGCGTTCATTATTAACTTGAAAGAAAAGTGTTGGAACCGATAATCAGTCGAGTAATTACTCAAGTGATTACTAGTTGCAACGTTTTATTATCTTTTTTTTGAAATGATTTTGGAAAAGGATGAATCATAGTGATGATTACCACTAATGACTCATATTGTTTTTGAATTTTGAATTAATTTGTATTTGATTAAGGTGTGGGAGTTTTCGTGATAGTCAAACAAGCAAGGGCTTCGAGTGACTACCACTAGTAACTCCATCATTAACGATCAAACAAGCATCGGCGAGTGATGGCTAATGATTTTGTTTATGAAAAATGCCTTAGGGTTTTTATTAGAAAACATTTGATTTTGGACTTGAAAAGAAGGTAGAACATTACAAATCCTTTTTTATTCAAAACCGAGACAACAATGAAAGCATAGGCAAAGCAAACATGAAGAATATTTACAAGTTGCCATGAACAAATGAATACATGATTAAACAAACACATGAGTGTACAAGCATGCAATTGGAGAATACAAGGCATAACATTATTTGAATGCATAATTAAATGCATGAGCATACAAAAGTGGAAAGTAATGCATGGCATTATTGAATGCCACAGTATTTGATTAATGAATACATGGACATGTGAGGATGCATGGTTATTTAATTATGAATGGACATGTGAGAATGCAAGAAGTATGAACAAGTAAGGATGCCTGAGGTACTAACAAATGAGAGTGCAAATGAATATGCAAGAGATATGAATATATGAAAAGGCATGAAGGTTAAAACAAGAGAGTATGCAAGAGATACAAGCAAATGAGAATGCAAGAGAGTGAATGAGGTTTTATTTAAGTGTAAGAATGTGAGAGTGTGTCATAAAAAGTGGTAAGAATTTAGTTACCTTATTCTTAGGAAATGGTGAAATGTTTTGGTGTTTTTAGAGTCTTAGGAAAAAGTGGTAAAAAGTATTTTTGGGTTGATTTTGTAAACTAGAAAATGTTTTGGTCTTTTTGTAATTTAAGAAAGGTAAAATGTAAAGGTAAATTATTAATGAAATGGTAACTTATTTAAGTGAAGGTGATGAATTATTTAAGTGAAGGTAAATGTTTTTACTATTTAGTAACACTTAGGTGAATGGTAAAAACTAAATGGTAAAAAGTGAAAAACACAATTCACAACAATTAATTTACCAAACAAGATCAAACAACAAATTTGAGTAAGTAAATTGGTCACAAAAATGGCTTCATGGCCGAATCTACATATAAACAATAATGCTCAACTTCAACAAATTTCTTGCAACCAAATCACTTCATTAGACACACATACATAAACCCTAAGATCTACACATGTATATCACACTCAAACAAGCATCATTTCATTATTTATTCAACTCACAAAATCAAAGAAAATAAAAGATGATGAAACCCTAATTTAGGGACCCAAACCCGAAACCTCAACCTCATAAATCAAACCAAATCTCAACTTGCAAGTTATGACATGAATAATGGGATGCATATCTCATGTGGAAATTTTTATTCATGCAAAAATGACAAAATGTGTATGAAAAATGCAAGAACAATATGATGAAACACAAGAAACCTCTCCTCAAGGCCAAGGGTTCACTTCAAGCACCCAAGGCTCCCAAAGTCCTTGACATAGTGCTTGAAATGAACCCTCTAAGCCTCTTAGAGAGGAAAGAGGAGTAGAAGGGTGATTTACATGCTAGTAGTTAAAAATGCAAGAGATTAGGATATTTACCTCAAGATCAAAACTACACAAGAATAGATGAATGAAGATCAAGAACAAGTCAACAATAATCTTCACAAAAACACCAACAATGTCACGCAAACTTGAAGAAAGGAAGCTCCTTTATGGTGTAAAAATGGAACTAAGGGTGGAAGGAGGATGATATATGAATATGAAGTAGGTTTAAGGTGATTTGGTGGATGAAACTTGAAAAATGGATGGAATGGAATGAGGGAGAGAGTTCGGCCTATAGAGGAGGAAGAGAGGAGAAGTCTTTGTTCTAGGTTAGCAAAAAATGAGAATAATAGCCAAAAGATCCAAGAGGTGAGGAAATGGGAAGTATTTATAGGGGTTTTTAGGTTTAAGGGTATTTTAGTCTTCTCATCTTTGATGGGCTCTAGGATTTGATTTTATTTTTGAATGGATGGCTAGGATTATTAGTCACATGGATTAGGGGTATTTAGAAAACACAAGTGTGTGAGGAGGTGGGGTGAAGGTGGCGCATGCATGAACAAAAATAGAAAGGAAAAATTGTGAACAAAAATCTAATTTTGGAATGGTGATTCATATGGGGAAGGATCTAGAATAGGGTTAAGGGTATTATGGTGAGGGAATGTTATCAAAAGGGAAAAATGACATTTGTTGGTGGAGAGGTTAGTGTAAGTGTGTGGAATAATTTACCAAAATGGGCAAAAGTGAAGATAAGATCAAATCAAAACTTGGTGAATAAGAAAAGAAGTGTGTAGAAGAATTTTGAGAGAGAGAGAGGGGTATGTGGCGCATGATCAGCTGATCATGGAGGGAGAAAAATAAAAAAATGCTTGTTTTTGGTATTTTGTCTTATTGATGACACTTCCTATTTTTTGATTTTGAAATTTGAATTTTTGGACATGCAAAATGGGAATGCACCTATTGAAAATATGTTACATGTTTTTGGGCACCATAAAATAGCCTCCCCAATTATTCTAGACAAACAAAAATTGTCTTTTAATAATTGGGGAATTTTTAATGGTCTTTTAGCATTTTTTATGCAATAAAAAAAAATAGGGAAAATGCATTTTAATTATTTTGGGCTAAGATATTCTCTCTAAAAATTGTACAAAAATTATCTTGGATAAAAGAAAAATGTACTTTTGGTATGTGCATACTTTTGACGAGAAAATTATCCTGTTGCGAAAAATGACCAAAATGCCCCTTACCCTAAAAAAATCCTAGTTCGTCCAAAAAGTGCATTTCAACTCCAAAAAAGATTTTAGAAACTTTGAAATGACTTTTAGGACCCTAAATGCAATGCATGATGCTTTTTCTTTTATTTATTTATTTTTTTGGGGAAAATTAGGGTTTTACCCTAAGCCGGACAAAATTGGGGTATGACAGCTGCCCCTCTTTATTTGGATTTTATCAAGAAATATGAATCGCGCAAGACATATTTCGAAGATAAAATAGAAATAAAGAATTCAGAAATCATGCCAATTTTGTCCATTCGGGGGAAACTCGGATTTCCTTCTCCTTTTTTTTTTTTTTTTTGTGAAAAAGATAAAAGGGTACTGGCGTCTTTGAAAGCGACAAATGGGCACTGGCGTGCAAAAAGCGGTAAAATGCCCGGGTTGCCTAAAACACCGTAATCCTTAAACGAACTCTTGGCGAATCCGAGTTTGCACGTGGCTTGGAGGAGCACGTTTCTGAAATCTCGGTCTTTCGGCGGCCGGGGATCGTTATCACTCCGAACTCGGGCGATATCTGAGATCAATCTACGGCGCCCATCGTATCTTAGGGTGATACAACTATTCCGTTGTGCCTCGCATGGGGTCTGCGGTCCATCGCGTTGCTCGTATACGATGTGAGACCTCTCTTTTGCACACTGGGGCTCTCTTTTCTCTTTTTTGCGCTTGGCGCTCTCTTTCTTTCTTCTTCTGCGCGCTTGGACGCTCTCTTTTATTCTTTCTTCTTTTCTGATCTTTTCTCTTTTGCGCGCTTGGACGCTCTCTTTTCTTCTTTTGCGCGTTTGGACGCTCTTTTTTCTTTTGATGCGCGCTTGGACGCTCTCTTTTCTTCTTTTGCGCGTTTGGACGCTCTTTTTTCTTTTGCTGCGCGCTTGGACGCTCTCTTTTCTTCTTTTGCGCGCTTGGACGCTTTCTTTTCTTCTTTTGCGTGCTTGGACGCTCTTTTTTTCTTTTTTTCTCATTCTTTCTTTCTAATCTCTCCACTGAGGGAGTTCCTTCTGAAGTCGAACATTAATGCCGAAGTACCTATCCATCTTTGTACCTGCAAGTGAGATGAACAGACGCATGCAATGCAAATGCCATGATTGCTATTTTCTTTTTCTTTTCCTCATGGTGAATGTAATGCAAACGCCTGAATTTTCTTTACTTTATGATGCATGACTGATGAGTGTATGATTTTATGCTTGATGCATGACTCCTTTTTTTTTTTTTTTTTTTATATATATTTTTGCTCTTTTGCTCTTTTGCTTTTTTGGCTTTTCTTTCGCTGGCCCGATCAACTCGGAACTTGTATCATGGGACACCACAACCATCTGTGATAATACTTTGGGAGCCGGGCTCCGTCTTCTTGTTCTAACGCAACCAGGACTCCTTATTTGATTTTTGTGAGTTTACTTGACTAAAAGATCGTCTCTTTTTGTTGTTATTTTCAAAAATTTCGCAATGATCTTAATGCTCTGACCTATGCATATTTCCATGATTTATCTATCATCTACCATAAAACGTAATTTTAAAGCAGAAATGAAAAGAAAGCAACAAACTGATAAAGTGAAAAATTTGGACATTTATTCATATGGAAGTCAGAAGTGCAGAATGTCACGCTGACTGAAAGGAGTACATTGGAAATTTTTCTGAAACTAAAAAAAAAAACAAGAAAAATGGACGCAATAGATCTTATGAATATTCTTTGTCTCTGGAGCATTTGATGCCAACTGCTCATACTTATAACTTTGATCACCCTTTTATCCAAGCTTTTGGAGACGCTGCTTGCCTCTTTTAATTCCTTAAGTCAAACTTTCCTGACCCTAATTTTTGCCTGGATCGCCCTTTCGGGTTTTCAATCCACCGGGTCGCTCAATTTTGCCTAGGTTGCCCTCTCGGGTTTTCAACCTAGCGAGCTAATTCTTGTTTGGCTCATCTTTCTCTTTTTCCTTTTACTTTTCTCAGGCGTAATACTTCTTGGTGAATCTGATTGACTGGGTTTTCGAGTTCTTCACCATCCATCTTTGGTGAGTATTAATGCTCCTCAGAGAAGGCTTTCTTTACCACATATGGTCAAAGTCATAGGTAGGGGTCCATTTCCCACGAGGGTCACTTTGAATAGGCGAGAATCTTTTTGAGCACAAGGTCTCCTCATTTGAATTCTCGGTGACGAACTTTCTTGTCAAATGCTGTTTTCATCCTTTCCTTGGTACAACTGACCATGACACGAGCTGCAATTCTCTTCTCTTCAATGAGGTTCAACCGATCTAGACGAGTTTGAACCCATTCAGCCTCTTCTAACTTGGCTTCCATGAGCACTCGGAGAGATGGTATCTCAACCTCGATGGGAAGAAGCGCCCGACCCATACACTAGAGAGAAAGGGGTTGCCTTGGTCGAAGTGCGATGACATCAATCACGATACCCGTGCAAAGCAAAGGAAGCATTTCGTGCAGTCCTTGTAGGTCACTACCATTTTCGCACAATTCTCTTGATATTCTTGTTGGTCGCTTCAATGCCCCATTCATCTTTGGACGGTAGGAGAGGAATTGTGATGCTTAATCTTAAACCACCTCGTGCACAACTCTTTCATCATTTTACTATTCAGATTGCTACCATTGTCCGTGATGATTTTATCTCGGGAGACCATAGCGACACACGAGATCCTTCTTTACAAACTTGGCAACCACGGAACTAGTTATCTTTGAAATATGAGGCGCTTCAACCCATTTAGTGAAGTAATCAATTGCAACTAGAATGAAGCGGTGCCCATTTGGCGCCTTGGGCTCTATGGGACCAATGACATCCATGCCCCACATTGAAAATGGCCAAGATGCGGTCAAGACATTTAACGAGGCCGGTGGAACATGAATATGATCAGCATAAATCTGACATTTGTGGCATTTTCTCACAAAACCGTGCTTGATCACCTTCCATCCGTGCCCGGTAATAACCAGCCCTTAATATCTTTCTTGCCATAGTATGCCCACTGGAATGAGTCCCGAATGTGCCTTCATGCACTTCTCTCATGATCTTTTCTGCTTCCTCCTTGGCCACACACCTAAGGAGTATTTTATCATGGTTCCTCTTGTAAAGTACTTCACCGCTCAAGAAGAAATTCATTGACAACCTTCTAAGTGTTCTTTTATCATTTTACGATACCCACGGAGGATACTCTGCATTCGGATGTCTCGCTTGATGTCATGATACCAAGGCTTATCATCTTCTTCATCTTCAATTCTTTGTGCGGAGTGGTGATAATGTCTTTGGCAAACCGATCTTTGAATTACGATGCGGGTCAAGTTCTTATCGCGGTGACATTAAACATTGAAGACAAAGTAGCTAGTGCATCGGCCAATCGATTCTCTCTGCGAGGCGAATCTTTGAAATGTGATTTCTTCAAAGGTTCAACCAATTCTCGGATATAATCCCTATAGAGTATCAACTCGGGATCTCTGGCCTCCCAATCTCCATTCATTTGATGAATGACTAGAAATTTGAGTCTCCGTACACATCTAGTCTTTTGACTTTCCAATCTAGAGTTGCTGAATACCTGAATACATGCTTCGTACTCTGCAATATTGTTTGTGACATAGAAACTTAGTCTAGTGGTGGTGGTATGAAACGATTGTCGTGGGAAATCAACAACGCCTGACTCGTGCCCATGCTTGTTGGAAGCACCGTCGAACACTACTCTCCACCTTTCGTTCTCTGGGGACTTTCCTTCTTCAAACAGAGCCATAATGTCCTCATCTAGGAAATCACTGCTTGCATTGATTGATAATCTTCAATAGGTGATGTGCGGTATTCGCCAACGCACTACCTTTTATGGCCTTTTGAGTGACATAAAGAATATCATATTTCGACAACCGCATCTCGCCGCCACTGGCGATTCTTCTGTGAGTGAGCTTCTCGAAGATGTACTTGATAGGATCCATTTTGACACTAACCAAGTGGTATGACTTAACATGTCTCGCCTTAAAGCGGTGAGCGCCCAAGCCAAGGCACAACAAGTCTTTTCTAGTAATGAGTATCTTGTCTCACGATCGGTGAACTTCTTGCTCGGATAATAAATTGCATGCTCTTTCTTGCGGTTCGTCATGTTGCCCTAGCACACTGACCCATCGAATTTTGTAACACGATCGGATACAAGATCAAAGGTGCGCCATGCAATCTGGAGGCATTAAAATAGGTGGATTCTGCAAGTATTTCTTAATCTTCTCAAAAGCTTCTTGGCGTCATCATTCCACTTAGTCTCTTGATTCTTGCAAAGAACTTGAAAATCGGCTCACATGTGGCGATTAAATGGAAGATAAACACGGAAATATAGTTCAATCTTCCGAGAAAACCCGAACTTTTTTTCGTTCTAGGAGCAGCATTTCGAGAATTGCACGTACTTTGTGCGGGTCCACCTCTATATTTTTGGTCGACGATAAAACCCTACAGCTTTTCCGACCTCACCAGAAGGTGCACTTGGCGGGTTTAACTCGAGCTTGAACTTTCTCAAACGCTCGAAGAGCTTACGCAAGTTAACGATATGCTCCTCATCGGTTTTGGACTTTGCAATCATATCATCCACATAGACCTCTATTTCCTTGTGCATCATGTCATGAAACAATGTGACCAAAGCCCTTTGATAGGTAGCACCTGGCGTTTTTCAAACCGAGCGGCATGACTTTATAACGAACGTCCCCCAAAGGGTCGTAAAAGTCGTCTTCTCCATGTCCTCGGGAGCCATTTTAATCGATTATAACCCGAATACCCGTCCATGAAGGAGAAAAGAGAGTCTTTGTCTTTGTGCTATCTACTAGAACATCAATATGAGGCAAGGAAAGTCATCTTTGGGGTGGCCCGATTCGGATCTCTGTAATCAACGCACATTCTAACCTTCCCATCCTTTTTGGGGCTTTGGCACAATGTTAGCAACCCTTTGTGGGTATTTAGCTACGGCTAGGAAACCGGCGTCAAACCGCTTCTTCACCTCATCTACGATCTTTAAAGACATCTCGAGCTTCATCCTCCTTATACATTTAGCAGGAGAGCACTCGAGCTTGACGGCAACTTGTGCACCACTATATCTCGTATCTAATCGGGCATATCCTCATACGACCATGCAAAGGCGTCAACATAATCACGCAGGAGTTGGACCAACCTCTCATATTCCCCTTTTTTCATTGGCGTGCCAACCTTAACTTCTTTCTTTTCACCCTGCGTGCCTAAATTGATGGTCTCAGCGGTTTCCTCATATGGTAGAATAACCTTTTCTTCTTGCTCAACCATTCTCATCAATTGCGGAGGAGTCTCCGATCGCCCTCAACATCCTCTCTCGACTTGATTAACGGGGTAATCAAAATTAACATATGAACCATTGGCATTATTATTTCAGAGACATTCATTTTTGATCGCATTTGCGGGAATAGAAAAGCAATGAACAAGCAAAAATGGAGACACAAAATGAAGACACAAAAGCAATTTTTATTCATTTGAGAATTCAAAACTCCATTTTATTGATAGATGATATCTTAAAAGAAAACATGCATGCCCTTATGAAAATGTCCTAAGGCCTTGGCAGAGCCAAAGGATTTGCATTACAAAAATCATTACTTTGAAATGAAAACAACAGGGGAAATCGGCGATCTTCCGGTTACAACAACTTCTTCTCCTGCAACACACTGCGACAAACCCTATCCCGAGCCTCTTCTTCTTGGCCTAACTCTTCCGACGCAGCGACTATCTGGTTGTATTGTTCATCTTCCTCACCCCATCCTGTGGGTTGGATGTCTTCTATTCGGACTTGAGCGCTCGACGGAGCATCATACCTAACCAAATAGTCAAATTTTCCACTAGGCTCTCCTAGGGTATCCCAACATCCTTCCTTTGTAGGCACTCACTGTTATGTCTTTAATGGTTTCTTCTTTGCATGAGAAAGAACTGGGTCTTTAATGACTGCTGGTCGAGCACTGACTTGAACCATTCTTGGATCATTTGCGAGAGAATTTCAATCGGCTTTTGGCCTCCCCATCTTTGTATCGAACATAGGGTCAACGCTTCATCCCCCATACCATGAGTTCCTACCTGGACCATGTATTGATCCATCAAGTCCTGCAGGATCATCTTGAAGGTTTCACAATCTCCCACACACAAAGAGTCAGCACACCCTTCCTCATGGCAACACCCTTTTTTATCAACCTCAGCCCGGCATAATTCAGCGTAAATGACACTTAGAGGAGTCTTGATCTCGTGCACTTTCTTTATCAATTGCCCACCAGAACTTTCTATGGCGTTGGTAGCTGGCCTCTCGATGACTTAAGAACGGGTTAGTGGTAATATCTGGATCCTCTTGCTTGAAAGTTATGCCTTTTGCATCTATCAAATCTTGTACCACTATCTTGAAGGCTTTGCAGTCTTCCACAACATGCCCCACTGCTCCTTCATGGAAAGCACAGGTGCTATTGGGATTGTACCCCTTGAAGTAAGGTGGTTGGACAGGTTTCATGGGCCTTGTGTTAATGAGCTTGTTGGTGATGAGGTAATTAAAAGGTGCCGTGTAGGACATGGGAATTGGGTCAAAGGTTACATTTTGGTAGGTCTTTTGGTAGTTGCTTTGAATGTTGTTTTGGAATGGGTGGTACATGCTGTGTGGGGGTGGGAAGCTGGAATATTGTGGTGGCTGATATGGTGGGTTGATGGTGATAGCATTGGTCTCTCCTTCCTTCTTTTTGGGAAAGCCAGAGAATGATTTTTTCTGGGGGTTTGCATTACTGGTGAATCCCTGTGCGATCTTTCCACTTCTCAATCCACTTTCCAACCTCTCTCCCCACAATCACCGTCGAGAAATTGGACGAGACACTCACCGATCAAGCGGTCATAATACAACGACGGCAAGGTTTCCATAAACATAGAAACCAACTCTTTGTCTAGCAAAGGGGTGTAACTTGCTTGCGACCAAAGCCCTCCACCTGCGGGCATACTCCTTGAATGATTCACGTCTTTCTTACTCATATTCTGCAGTTGTGTCCGATCTGGCGCCATATCTGCATTGTATTGATACTGTTTGAGAAAAACATCTGCCAAATCCTTCCAGCAGCGGATTTGGGATAGCTCTAACTTCATGTACCAATTAAGAGATGCCTGACTAGGTCAGTGTCTTGGAAGCAATGGATTAGTAGTTTGTCATCCGGGAGTAAGTAGACATTTTCTGCGTGAGTACATCGTCGGATGACTCTTTGGGCATGTAGCACCTCTATACTTGTCAAAGTCGGGGACCTTGAACTTTGGGGTAGCACCACATCGGGGATAAGGCATAAATCTCTAGCCTCTTTAGCTCTGAAGCCAAAACCTTCAACCATCCTTAGCCTTTCTTCTAACATTTGGAATTGTTCCTTGTGCGATCTTTGCTCAGTGGAATAACCACGAGGAGAATTGCTTACAACATATTGCGGTGGCGGCATTGAGTGTTGAACACGGGGATAAACGAGTTTCGGACACGAAGCCACGAGTGCGGAAAAAGCGGTGGTGGTGTAGTGAGATTCGAGGAGTGGGGTGAGGTATAACAATTGGATGGGGAATCTGGACCGGGGCTCGTGATTACTCCTTAGGCCTAACGGACATTGGGTGCACATTCTCAATCGCCGACACGGGACCAAAGATCCGATTTGCTTCTTGACTCGGGGGAGTGTATCCCAAAGGAAGCCGTAGCGAGCCATCGGGCGATGCGAAAGTCATTCCCATCTTTCAAGGACAACAAAAGCCTCATCACCTCGCCATCTGCGCTTTTAAAGCATTCATCTCATTCCTCATTTCAGGATCACTCTGACTGGAGCTACCAGGGGCTGACTGGTTCTGATTCTGTACCGTGAGGGTCGGGTTTGTTCCACTTCCATTTGCTGAGCCTGGAATAGGAGGATTCGATTCTCTGCGCTTTGGTGAGGTGGATCGATATCTCGCTAAGATTTGCCATCCCTCGGCCCGTGGCGTGTCCAATACCGATGTGTTGTCGCACCATCTTGCCTTTTCTGTTTATTTAGACTTTTATTATATAAGAGTGAAAAAAGAAAAATGCATGAATGAATGCATGAATGTATGCATAATGTTTGCTCGACGTCAAGAACCGCGTAATGCCTCATCTTGTCTTAGGTGCGTCAACTTTCCTTCCTTTCTCTTTTCTCTTCTTTTCTTTTTTTTTTTTTTTTTATTCATTTCATTTTTCTCTTTTTTTTTATTATTTATTATCATTTTTTTTATTATTCTTTTTTTCTTAGAAAGTGAAAGGAACGAGGAATCAAAGTAGCAAACCAAACACTTCATTCATCAAGGACAAAGAGCTTCAACGACTTTTGCCAAGGGAAAAGGCGGTACCATATTCATAATGAAATAAAGTAAAGGAATACAATACTTCAGAATACAATATTCAGAGTAAATGCTTTAGATAAAGAAGTACATCTAATCAACTCAATTACAAATGGCTTTAAATTCTTCATCTCTCTTCCTTTTCTTGTTGACTCTTGCTCCCTGAGATTGTTCCCTGAACTCCACGACCAATGCCCGGCAATACTTCACAAACTTGTACACTTCAGGAGGGGTGTTGAAGAAACACATTTCGGCCTCTACGCTCTTAGATTTTCGGGAACTCTGCCATAGCTTGACTAGCTAGTTCGGATAACTTGGAGAATTTACCCTTCCACACCTGGATCTCCTCTCTTAGCTCTCTAATGATCTCTTGCTCCTCAATTTTCCCTATCAATTCCAGGAAGCGCTCTTCCCAATACTGACTCTCGGCTCGAACTTGCTGTAGGCCTCCTCCAGACTGCGAAGGTTACCTTTTAATTCACCAAATATTTCTCTCTCAAAACACAAGGCTTGCTGATATTCCTTGAGGATCTCCTCAGCAACATTTTTCTCTGCTCGAGGTTCCTAAAGTCGACTCTTGACTCCCTCACCAAGTGTGATTCTTGCTCGATGGTGGGCTAGTGTCTTCCACTCTTGGGCCTCCTCAGCGCCTTCCTTGCTTTCTGTTTGTATACGGAGTTCTTCTGCGGCCCTTTTCGAGAAATCCACAGGCCTCTATCTTGCTTTGTTCTTCTTTCTTGAATTGTTTGACACTCTCTTCCACAGCGGTCATCTTGATAGCATTTTCTTCCTCTAACCTTTCCTTCTCTAGAGTCATCTCTTCTAACTTGGCCTGCAAGGCTCTCTTCTCTTCTTCTACCTTTGCTAAGGTGAATTTGGCTTCGTTCAACTCTTCATAAGTAGGGACATAGGGTTACGGAATCTCCTCCTCAAGGGTAAGCATCCTTGACTCGGTGATCTCACACTTTGAAGTTTGTCCTTAAGCCATTGATTGAAGGTGACGTCACTGGTTCTTTTTGACAATTCTTCACTTCCTTTTTGCACTGCGGATTCCCATGACTGTTGAACTCTTCGAAGCAAATCACCGTATTTAGGCATCCCCTTATAGAGGTAAACACGGACAAACATGCTTTCGGAGGTGAGTTCTTCATCTGCAACCGAGTTGCCTTAAAGTCAATGAAGGGTTATAGTTGATACACCCTTGAGTCCCCATGAGAGGCACGTTCTGAAAGCTTCCACAACTGAACAACACCATAGGTCTGTCATTCCAACATGCAGTGGTATACCATCGGATTTGGAGATCGTTAAGGTTTTTCAGAGACTCAAAACCATTACAAGTAGTCCCGACCTTCACCTCACAACTTAGAGCATAGGAAATTAACTCTTTGACATCTAGAGCGGTTATGGACCACATGAAGAATGAGCGGGCATAGAGGGCGTGAAGTAAATGCATATTTTCTTTGTGCAGGAATCGGCGTGGCGAGTGAAGGCATGATATGTGTTAGCAAGAGCAGTAAAGACGGATTGATAGGGTTCTTGGCATCTTTGAAAGCTAAGAACGCACCAATTGCATCTTCATCAATATACTTCTCTATTTGAGGGAAAAGAAACGACCCCAAATATGGTAAGAGCTAATACCAACTTGAATGGACCCCGATTCTTGGCGAGCATAAGATTGCATCAGGTCTTCGAAGTATTCTTGTGGATACCCGGCTACACCATTTCTTTTCAGCTACTGTAACTTCAACTGATCCTTACCAATCCTCAACAACGTTGCTAACCTCTCATCGTGTGTCTGATCCCTGGAATTGGTAGGGTCTTGCATGAGACCGGGAGAATCCCAAAAGCTGCTCATACTCTTCTAATGTGGGCGAAAGCTGAAAGTTCTTGAAGAAAAAGCACCTCATATCAGAATCATAGAATTGGCTTAAAGCCACAAGAGCATCTTCTTGAACATTCAACTGTAAGAGCTTGCGGATATTCCCATATGCTAAATCGAAGGAATCCCTCTCAATTGGACCCATGAGGGCTGCACACTGCCTCAAGCTACCAACATCCACTTTCTTTACAATCGGGAGGCGAGAAGTAAGTGAAGCTTTGCTACTTGATTCCATTTTGATACACCTATGACAAGACGGTGCATTATTCGGTGGTCCTCGACAAGCAAATGCAAATGAGATGCACTATGGATGCATGAATTGCAGAAACTTAAGTTTTATGCAATGCGGGGATGTATGCAAATGACAATGATGCTTTATGCAAATGCAAGGTTAGGAAAAACTTTATTTGTGATAACTCAGGTTTCCTTTTTTGAAAGTACGGACCGTACACTGCTTCATATAGACCGGTAGGAAGAAAGCTACAGAGGTAACTCTTTCTTTCCCTTTTTTCTTTGAAAATAAAGTGGGTCATATGTCGCTTTGTACGGAACGGCAAAAGAAAAGGCTACAATGGCAACCCTTTCTTTTCTTTTCTTTTTTTTTTGAAAATCCTCTTTTTAGGAAAGACATGTCTAAACTACAATGCAACACACAATTTGTATGTCCTCGTGTCCTACAAAGGTGGGAATCCTAAGTTCTAGGGCAACTTCAAAGGTTCCTTCCATGTAGTTCTAATTCACACCCTCACAATGGCTACCAGAGCTATAGAATCCTCATGCCGACATTCACAAATGTAGAGAACTACCAAGTGTGAAGCGTCATGAGAAAGCGTGCACTGGTTGAGACTTTCATGAGTATCGCATGCAGACAAAGGTCTCGAATGACAGTCACTAATCGTCTCCACTCTCCTAGGTGTTTGTTGGATCCGGGTATAGGAGCCCACTCATAGAACATAACTCATAAGGTGTGAAAGTGTGTGATTGAGGACATACTTTCTAAAATCTACCCTCCCCACCTGCAAGGAAAAAACCAGACCAGTCCAGATAGAAGCAAACAGTAACATGTCGTCTACCCTAAGGTTTAGTATCACTTCAAAACAAATGAACTAACCTAAGGTGTCATCAACAACCATATATAGCTTACCTCAAGAAAGGGAGCAGAGAAGAAGGGATTATAATAGATGGGGGAAAGCAAGCATAATTATAAGCATATGAAGAAAGAAAAGGAAAAAGGTAAGGAAATGAAGAAGTAAAACGAAAAATAATTCAAATCAAACACTTTGAACCACACATCGGACTAATTAGGTTTGACCCACTTATTTTTTTAAAAAAAATGTCCCCAGTGAAGTCGCCAATTATTGCTTGAAAAAGTCCCCAGAGGAGAACCTTCTTCGTTTACAACTTTTCTAAAAAAGAAATCTTTCAATGAAGCCGCCACTAACATTTATTAAGGAAAATATTAGGAAAACCTTTTGGAAAGCAACTGGTCTTTCGAAAACTCAGAGATGTAGGTTCGGGGGTCGGTTAGGTGTGGGGAAGGTATTAGCACCCACACCTCCTTTTCTACCGAAAAGGAACCATTAATTCGATGTGTGGTTTTGAAGTGTTTGATTTGAAATGAATCGTTCTACTTCTTTTCTTTTCCTTTTTATTTGAAAGAGTTTTTTAGAAAACAAGAAAGAAAGAAATCTTTTTGGGATCTTTGAAAAGTGAAACTAAACTTAGATTTTTTAAAAGAGTGCTTGACGGGATGTGACCCGCTCCTACGTACCCTCAATGCGATGAGGGATCAAAGCTACGTAGTTCTTGGTTCTTAATCTTGAGAAAATCTGTGTTTTGTCTTTACCTTATCTTTTGGGTTTTTGGAAATATGACTCAAGCGTTCATGAATACCAAACAAGCAATGGCTTCGAGTGGCGTTCATTATTAACTTGAAAGAAAAGTGTTGGAACCGATAATCAGTCGAGTAATTACTCAAGTGATTACTAGTTGCAACGTTTTATTATCTTTTTTTTGAAATGATTTTGGAAAAGGATGAATCATAGTGATGATTACCACTAATGACTCATATTGTTTTTGAATTTTGAATTAATTTGTATTTGATTAAGGTGTGGGAGTTTTCGTGATAGTCAAACAAGCAAGGGCTTCGAGTGACTACCACTAGTAACTCCATCATTAACGATCAAACAAGCATCGGCTTCGAGTGATGGCTAATGATTTTGTTTATGAAAAATGCCTTAGGGTTTTTATTTAGAAAACATTTGATTTTGGACTTGAAAAGAAGGTAGAACATTACAAATCCTTTTTTATTCAAAACCGAGACAACAATGAAAGCGTAGGCAAAGCAAACATGAAGAATATTTACAAGTTGCCATGAACAAATGAATACATGATTAAACAAACACATGAGTGTACAAGCATGCAATTGGAGAATACAAGGCATAACATTATTTGAATGCATAATTAAATGCATGAGCATACAAAAGTGGAAAGTAATGCATGGCATTATTGAATGCACGAGTATTTGATTAATGAATACATGGACATGTGAGGATGCATGGTTATTTAATTATGAATGGACATGTGAGAATGCAAGAAGTATGAACAAGTAAGGATGCATGAGGTACTAACAAGTGAGAGTGCAAATGAATATGCAAGAGATATGAATATATGAAAAGGCATGAAGGTTAAAACAAGAGAGTATGCAAGAGATACAAGCAAATGAGAATGCAAGAGAGTGAATGAGGTTTTATTTAAGTGTAAGAATGTGAGAGTGTGTCATAAAAAGTGGTAAGAATTTAGTTACCTTATTCTTAGGAAATGGTGAAATGTTTTGGTGTTTTTAGAGTCTTAGGAAAAAGTGGTAAAAAGTATTTTTGGGTTGATTTTGTAAACTAGAAAATGTTTTGGTCTTTTTGTAATTTAAGAAAGGTAAAAAGTAAAGGTAAATTATTAATGAAATGGTAACTTATTTAAGTGAAGGTGATGAATTATTTAAGTGAAGGTAAATGTTTTTACTATTTAGTAATACTTAGGTGAATGGTAAAAACTAAATGGTAAAAAGTGAAAAACACAATTCACAACAATTAATTTACCAAACAAGATCAAACAACAAATTTGAGTAAGTAAATTGGTCACAAAAATGGTTTCATGGCCGAATCTACATATAAACAATAATGCTCAACTTCAACAAATTTCTTGCAACCAAATCACTTCATTAGACACACATACATAAACCCTAAGATCTACACATGTATATCACACTCAAACAAGCATCATTTCATTATTTATTCAACTCACAAAATCAAAGAAAATAAAAGATGATGAAACCCTAATTTAGGGACCCAAACCGAAACCTCAACCTCATAAATCAAACCAAATCTCAACTTGCAAGTTATGACATGAATAATGGGATGCATATCTCATGTGGAAATTTTTATTCATGCAAAAATGACAAAATGTGTATGAAAAATGCAAGAACAATATGATGAAACACAAGAAACCTCTCCTCAAGGCCAAGGGTTCACTTCAAGCACCCAAGGCTCCCAAAGTCCTTGACATAGTGCTTGAAATGAACCTCTAAGCCTCTTAGAGAGGAAAGAGGAGTAGAAGGGTGATTTACATGCTAGTAGTTAAAAATGCAAGAGATTAGGATATTTACCTCAAGATCAAAACTACACAAGAATAGATGAATGAAGATCAAGAACAAGTCAACAATAATCTTCACAAAAACACCAACAATGTCACGCAAACTTGAAGAAAGGAAGCTCCTTTATGGTGTAAAAATGGAACTAAGGGTGGAAGGAGGATGATATATGAATATGAAGTAGGTTTAAGGTGATTTGGTGGATGAAACTTGAAAAATGGATGGAATGGAATGAGGGAGAGAGTTCGGCCTATAGAGGAGGAAGAGAGGAGAAGTCTTTGTTCTAGGTTAGCAAAAAATGAGAATAATAGCCAAAAGATCCATGAGGTGAGGAAATGGGAAGTATTTATAGGGGTTTTTAGGTTTAAGGGTATTTTAGTCTTCTCATCTTTGATGGGCTCTAGGATTTGATTTTATTTTTGAATGGATGGCTAGGATTATTAGTCACATGGATTAGGGGTATTTAGAAACACAAGTGTGTGAGGAGGTGGGGTGAAGGTGGCGCATGCATGAACAAAAAAAGAAAGGAAAAATTGTGAACAAAAATCTAATTTTGGAATGGTGATTCATATGGGGAAGGATCTAGAATAGGGTTAAGGGTATTATGGTGAGGGAATGTTATCAAAAGGGAAAGATGACATTTGTTGGTGGAGAGGTTAGTGTAAGTGTGTGGAATAATTTACCAAAATGGGCAAAAGTGAAGATAAGATCAAATCAAAACTTGGTGAATAAGAAAAGAAGTGTGTAGAAGAATTTTGAGAGAGAGAGAGGGGTATGTGGCGCATGATCAGCTGATCATGGAGGAGAAAAATAAAAAAATGCTTGTTTTTTTGGTATTTTGTCTTATTGAGGACACTTCCTATTTTTGATTTTGAAATTTGAATTTTTGGACATGCAAAATGGGAATGCACCTATTGAAAATGTGTTACATGTTTTTGGGCACCATAAAATAGCCTCCCCAATTATTCTAGATAAACAAAATTGTCTTTTAATAATTGGGGAATTTTTAATGGTCTTTTAGCATTTTTTATGCAATAAAAAAAAATAGGGAAAATGCATTTTAATTATTTTGGGCTAAGATATTCTCTCTAAAAATTGTACAAAAATTATCTTGGATAAAAGAAAAATGTACTTTTGGTATGTGCATACTTTTGACGAGAAAATTATCCTGTTGCGAAAAATGACCAAAATGCCCCTTACCCTAAAAAAATCCTAGTTCGTCCAAAAAGTGCATTTCAACTCCAAAAAAGATTTTAGAAACTTTGAAATGACTTTTAGGACCCTAAATGCAATGCATGATGCTTTTTCTTTTATTTATTTATTTTTTTGGGGAAAATTAGGGTTTTACCCTAAGCCGGACAAAATTGGGGTATGACAGGGGACTAAAACTCACTCACGGACCTAAAAACACCCTTTAGGACCAATTCAACACCTAGGGACCAAATTGACACCTTTTGGACCAAATTGGCATCTAGGGACCAAAACCACACCCTTAGGACCAAACAGTCACCTAGGGACCAAAACAGCACACACCTAGACACAATGCAGCAATAGGCGCCATTTTTCCCACATTCTGGCGCCACCCTGTGCAACACAGCACTAGGCGCCTAAAACTCAGCAACTTGGCGCCCCCTGTGGCAACACAGCCACTGGGCGCCATTTCCCTAGCAATCTGGCGCCCCCCTGGGCAACACAGTCTTAGACACAAACTAAGACACAAACTGAGACACGATCTCGAACACGAAGCGCTGACTAGCATGCTGGCAAAGAACTTTTGGCGCCTCAGACTTGACACAAACACACCCAAAGACATGCAACAAGAAAACTACTCGAGCCAAAATGTTTTAAATTGAATTTGGGCAGGTGAATACAAAAGATGGCACGGTAAAATATGCCCAGAACTCTAAGTTCCACTTAAACCACCCCATAGGCGCACACATATGGCGCCACAGCAATACCCACTAGGACATCCCTCAAATGACACATGTTAAGATAAAATCACTCGAGCCAAAATGTTTTAAATTGAATTTGGGCGAGTAAGCGCAAAATATGCACGATGAAATATGCTCAGAACTCTAAGTTCCACTTAAACTACCCCATATGTGCACATGAACAGTGCACAGGGCGCCATATTCCAAAGAAAGCGGCGCCCAGACAAAGACACACACGCACCCGGCCATCTGCATGATGGACGCAGCGCCATCCTCAGGCATCCTGGGCAAAGATTTGGCGCCCCGCCCGCGGCACACACCCACAACCACACAAACAGTGCACAGGGCGCCATTTTCCCAGCAACTTGGCGCCCTGGCGAACACACCCTGCACACAGACACACACCCGGCCGTGAACCAGAGTACACGGGCGCCAGAATCCTAGCCATTTGGCGCCCAGCCCCAAAAATCCCAAATTCTCCAAGTTCTCTCAAACCAATTCACTCCATAATCATTCTAATACTCCTAATTTCATATTCAAACAATCAATTACGTGCTCAATCATCAAACACACCACAAATCACAAAATTACATGTTATAAACCCTAACTTAAGCCCTAAATCGATTTCAACATGCAAATCATCAAAATCCAACGATTCAAACATCATATAATAATCAAATAACACTAATCAAGAGCCTATGATCTACATACAACCCATTATCCTCCCTATTATAGAGTGAGACCCCCCTTACCTTAAATTAACCGTAGAAATTCTCTTTCTCCGAGTTACGAACAAAACCCACAGCAACAAGAGCTCCTCTCTTTCCTTCTTGCTAGGTGTGATCCCTCTTCTCCTTCTTCTCACTCTCTTAGCGCCGTTTTCTTCTTTTCTTCCTCTTCTCTCCTTCGCTTCTTTCTTTTCTTACCAAATGATGCGAATTGCATCACTCCAAGGAGCCTAAGTCATTGGGCTTGGGCTCCTGGGCCAATCCTTGCAGTCCCGGTATTTCCAATACCACTCCGTTCAATTAAAATAAAATACTAAATTATAAAACACTATATTATAATTTAATATAATTAAAAATAGCGCAACACTTTAAATAATTTAACCAATTGCTTAATTAAATCATTTAGGGTGTTACAGTGAGTGCAAGAGAAAGAAGGATAGAAGCTTAGGTGTTAGGGTTCAGAGAGTGAGAGATCGGTTCAGAGAGGAGAGTGAGAGAGGGTTGAGAGATCGGTTCAGAGCGAGATGTTCAGAGAGGAGAGTGAAAGGGTTGAGGGAGGCGCGGTGGTGGTGGTGCAGTGGAGGTGAGGGAGGCGCGGAGATGTGAGGTGAGGAGAGTAAGAGTGAAAGGTCGTGTGAGAGTGAGAGTGGGTGAAAGAAAGGGTCGAGGGATCCTTTTACTTAAAATCCCAATTGAAACGTTTGCCACGGCGTTGCGATGGAATGTCCGTGTCAAAATATCAACGCCCGTGGCAAATTATCAATGTCCGTGGCAAATCTTTACCAAACTGACCAAGGCTTTTCTCACAACAGATTCCGTGGCAAATCCGTCGCAAGTCCGTCCCAAATTGGCGACGGAAATCAGTTTGTGGCAAAAGTTTGTGGCAAATCAAGCTTATTCTTGTAGTGCCAATTCTTGGTTAGAAGAGCATTTTCTAAGCCTATTGGTTCAGATTTAGCCATCATTGCACTCATTAACAGATCACCCTCTTCATCTATGGCAGTATCAGGAAACAATTCATAACCCTCTAGCCTTTGAGAAGGTTGTCTTACTCTCTGTGATCTTCTAACCTGTACATCATCAGCACTAATAGGTTCACTATCAATAGGATCAAGTAATACAGTCTCATCAGTTACTGTATTTTCACCACTATTACCAGTTGAATTCCATTCCCATCCTTTCTTCTCATGAAATACCACATCCTTACTAATGATCACTTTCTGTTTTTCGGGATCAAATAGCCTGTAGGAGCCAGTCACATTATATCCTACAAACACCATAGCTTGTGATGTGTCATCAAGCTTCTTCCTCAGTTGTTCTGGCACATGCCTATAGCAAAGTGATCCAAAAATCCTAAGATGCTTCACATCTGGCTTCTTGTTGCACCATTTCTCATAAGGAGTAACATCATTCAGCCTCTTAGTAGGACTAATGTTCACTGGATATGCAGCTGGGGAGGCTGCTTCTCCCCAAAATCTATGTGGAACTCTCTTCTCCTTCAACATACTTCTCACCATATTTAATACAGTTCTATTCCTCCTCTCTACAGTACCATTATGTTGAGGAGTATATGGTGCCACCACTTCATGAATCACCCCTTCATTACCACATAACTCCTTGAATTCTAGGGGAAGTGTATTCCCCACCACCATCAGTTCTGAGACACTTAATTTTGTTATCACACTGGTTCTCTATACATTTCTTGAACTCCTTAAATGTTTCCAGTACATCACTCTTCCTTTTCAACAGATACAACCACATCATTCTAGTAAGATCATCAATAAATGTTACAAAGTATTGATTTCCTCCTAGAGTCTTAGTCTCAAAGTGACCACACACATCAGAGTACACAACTTCAAATTTCACTGAAGATCTAGTATGCACATGGGATTTGAATGGCAACCTTGGTTGCTTAGCTTCACAACACTCACTGCAAACTCATCTGTTACTGCAATTGTTGGAAAGCCCTTTACCATTTTCTTCTTTTCTAACTGGCTCAAGCTTCTAAAGTTGAGATGTGCATACCTCTTATGCCACATCCAACTCTCTTCCTCTGTTGAAGCCTTTAAACACTTATAACTGAGAGCACTTCCCTCCACCTTGAAGGTCCTATTCTCACCAATAGGTTCCTTCAACATAACCTTCTTCTTCTTGTTCAACAATTCCAAGTAACCTTCCTCCATTTTCACAATGTAACCTTTTTCAAGCAGTTGCCCTAGACTCAGCAGGTTCCTGGTCATTCCAGTAACCAATCCTTTTTGCAGTAATTGTTCCTCCATCCCCAAACTTCACATTTCTTCTCACAGTCTCATCAATTTCACTAAACCATGACTTATTGCCTGTCATATGGTTTGAACACCCTGTGTCTAGATACCAGAACTCAATAATAGTCCCATTTTCATCAAGAATTGCCATTAGAGCAAACTGTTTTACATCTCTCGAGTCATCACAATCTGCATATTGTGCTTCATCACTCTTCTTCTTTCTAGGAACCCTCTCATTCACGCATTCATCTGCAAAATGCCCCCATTTCTGATAGTTGTAGCACTGTATATGTTTCTTATTGTTCCTCTTCACTAATTTCTTGTTACTTTCCCCTTCACCTTTACTAGATTGTTATTGGTGTCGGATTCGCGGGTTAGATTGAGGGAAGTCATCGATGGTCTGGGAAGGAATCTTTGGGTTGACAAGGGATGGTAAGAGGTGGTAGGTATGATAGCTTGCGTGAAAGAGTGAGGGAGTGAGAGGAATTAGGTTAGGAAAGAGTAGAATAAGTAGCGCTTCCTAGGAAGCGCTGCATATATGTTCAGTGTTTTTAGAATAAGTGGCGCTTTCATACCAAGCGCTGTCTATGATGTTCCGTGTTTTTCATTTAAGTTGCGCTTTTAAACTAAGCGCTGCCTATGGTACTCCGTGTCTTTCTTTTAAGTAGCGCTTTCACACTAAGCGCTACCAAAGGTGCTCTGTGTTTTCTTTTGAGTAGCGCTTTATTAGAAGCGCTGCTGAAAGGTGCGCCTTCTGTTTAGCATTCTGGTGTAGTGCGAATCACTTCAAGAACTTCTTACCGAAATACGACCTTCATCTGAGTGATCCACCGATCATAGTTCGTTCCGTCGAATAACGGCAATTTCGCCGGAAATTGGCCGTTACTTCCACTTGCATATATTCCATCGCCGATGAGAAATTGCACCGAAATCGTCTTCAATCCCTAGCTGCAGATGCCAATTGTTGGAGCATCAATGGCTTCCACACTCACACACAGTGTATACACACGCACACTTTGAGAGGTTTCAGAGAGAGAGAATGGATCTAACCGAAAGTGGTTGAGATCACAACTGATTTATTAATGACGAGAGAAAAGATTATATACCCCTCAGCAATACAAGTCAACCAATGCTGAGGTGGCAGAAAGAAAATTACACCGTGGCACTAAGAGGCCATGTCAACATACAAGTAAAGTTTTTTTTTTTTGCTAAATTGGAGACCTGATGCGGTACAAGTAAAGTATATTCTATTTAATCTCAAAAAAAAAAATTATTCTATTTGAATTACAAACAATACTTCATGAATCCCATACCAAAAGTTGATTTTATTCAACAGAAAAGCTAGAATTGGATGACTGCTATGAGAATCAATTCTAACCACCCAAAATCAATTTTATCCACTGTAGTTCTGTAACATAAACACGTGAATGGTAGTTTTCAACTTTTATACACCTTGTTTTTTTCTTTGAATTTATTCTCGACTCTCAAGAATCTTAACAAAACGGAATGGTTAACCCATGTCCAAAAAATACAAAAATTTTAACAATGTTCCCAAGTAAGGTCCTAAGTTTTGACTATATTTGAACGGATGGTTTTAAAGAGTAGAGAAGAAAATGACTTAGTTTCATCTTTTAAATTGTAGAAACTAGTTTGCATCACCCGTGCCAGCACGAGTAGACATTTTTTTATGACAAAAAATATTATGATGTTGTCATAATAGTTTCGAAAACATTATGAGATGTAATCAGCAGCTGCACATTACGGGTTGGTTCTTTTAGTTTTATTTAAATATAAGAATACGGTAACACTAATTATGCATTCAACAAAATAAAATTAATATTAGGTAATAAGTTGAGAAAAAAATCTGTTCCATGGAAACTTTGGTAGTAAGTTGATGTGATGTTAGGTAATAAGTTGACAATTCACTTGTGGCTCCATTTGACGTGACAACATCTTCTACATATATTAGGTAATAAGTTGACAAATCACTTGTGACTCCATTTGACGTGACAACATCTTCTACATATATTCTCATTTGTACCACTTAATATAACAAAGGCATGTGTGGTTTCCAGTGGTTCTAATTAAGACATACAATTTTAGTCATTTAAGACATGTACATCCACATCAATTTCATATACAATTTAGTACTTAGGCATGTCAACGATTTTCTTTCATGGTTGATCCAATTGATCTAGTGTGTTAGAAAATTAGAATTTGTAAGCATTAAACTTAAGACCAAGAAGATAACAGCAACCCTTGTAAGTAAATTTGGGGCAATAAAGTAATAAAACATGTTAAAAAAGACCGCTAAAAAATGTAGTCTTGAAACATGTGCTCCTACATTAATAAGTCGTGCCGAAAACCCTTCAAAACCGGAAAAAGTACTTTATATTGACAGATAAAAGTACTTTATATAGAATTCAATGTTCAACTCAAAATATACATAGTGTTTAAAAAAATATAATTGAACCCCCGTAGCAATCACCGTCATCACAGCTCTCTATTATTGTTTCCTGTTTCCGCCCCATCATCGCTTCCTGTTTCCGCCACGTCGTTTCAATCTTGATTTTAAAATGCATCGGATTAAAGAGAATTCAAAAACTCAACATGTATAAGAAGTATTATTTTAATAATTATTATATGAGCTTATTTTAACAATTCAAAAACGCAACATGTATTATCCAACATTTTTTAAAAGAATTCACCCTTTGTAGAATAATAATTTAAAAACTGTAGATAATTTAAGAAAAAAGTGGCAACATACCATTAAAGTGAATCTTGTCCCAATCACCGCGATCGTTGTCCCCCGTTGCCGCTCTCGTCGTCGTCGCCTCTTCCAGTGCCTCAATCTTGATTTTAAAATCTATTTGTCATGTAGATCATTTACAAATCTATTAAATTCACAACATTGTTCAATCAACATTACTCTATCAGATTAAAAAAATAATAAGTAATATTTGAATCACTATTATTTGAGTTAATTTCAACAAAATAAAAAACTAAGCATGTTTTGTCAAAGTAAAATAACTGGAACTCACCCAGAATTAAATATAATTATCCAAAGGAAATTGAAATGCACCTATCAAGTTAATATACAACTAAAAATCACCGAGGTTATAAATCTAAATAGTCAGGGCAAAAAATACAACACGAATTTTGGCAACTTGTGATATATGAATCAAAGTTCAATTTAGTTTCATTTGAAACATCATTTTTATAATTGTTATCACATCTTCTTATTTTAGAATTTAAAAGTACCACAATTGAATATGAAAACGCATCCAAATTTGTTACTTTGGGATGGAAAGTAAGAAAACCCATAAGACGTTGTGAATAAACCTTATGCGTTTGCTGTTATTTCCAAGCTTTGTTGCAACTCGGCCTTTAGTGCCATCTTTAGTAGCTGCACAACAAACCAATTCAAGAATTAAGCAATGATGAGTGAGTAACTAAAATATAATGCACAAAATGAAGCAAACAAAATCCCATTTTTACATACACTTGCACAAATCAAACGTAACCAACTGAAATTTACTTAAATTCACAAAACACCTTACATCAGCAGATTTAATGTTGAAATTCACTAATCACCTAACGGGTATAACTCCCACAAAAAAAAACCCAATTTTTTCATACATGCACATATTTGCAGATTCAATGCTTTAGAACCATAATGGTGACATTTCCATGTACTTGCAAACACTATGTACAATGCTGAACAATTAGTTAGTTCAAAAGTCTCTAGTCTTTAAGAAATAAAGTAAGCAAACAAAATAAATCAGAAAGTCAGCACAATAAAGTTAAACTAATGTGTGACAAAGCTGACATTGAACAGAACTATAATTATGAAGGTTAAACTAATGTGTGATATGTGCAAAAATAAGAAATAAGAGCAAGAAAATATTAGGAAAATTTTAAGAACTTATCTTCGGACCTTGGTGTGTTTGCTTTGAAGGAAAATCCCAAGATTCAGAAAATGAAGGTTAGAGTTTAAATCCATCGAATAAAAGGCTTGATAGTGATACATGTGGGACCACCCTTATTAAAATTTCATAATGAATAATTAAACCTACAATCAAAACGGGAATCATTTTATTTTAAAAATAATCTCATTTCACCGAACTGTGGCCGTTGGATCCAAACATCCATCATCAAATAAATTCATACCAAGGTTTTTAAATACATGAATTCCATGATTCGATCATTGCCTTAAATACATGGATCCTAAAATTTCAACGTTTTTAATCCCATGATTTATGGTCATGTGATAATTGATTTAATTACATCTATTAATCCGTTTTCAATGTCACAGCTGAAATTTTATGCAATATTGACCGTTGATCGTAACCATTGTCCTCAAAGCTACGTATCAATCGTTGATCAGTAATTGATTTAATTACATGCGGTATACATCAACCTCAAGCAGAACCGTCGGATCCGTTTATAAGCAGCTGGACTATTTTCTTAACCGTTAGATTATATGGTAAAATGAGGAGGCTGCCACCTATTTTGCATCCCTATTGCGTGGCATTTTTTAATGATGATGTGTCAGCCTATGTGGATTTTTTTATTGCTTGCGTGGCTTTTTTCATTGACAGTGTGGCTTTATTGTGTTGTGACGTGGCTTTTTTGAAAAACTCTTATTTAAATATAATAAAGATAAAGATTATTAAACATTTCTAAGGAAATGACTACTAAAGTTTGCTTTAAATGTTATCGAACTAACTATTATATTATTCTTTCAATTATTTCAGATCTAAAAAAAAAATATCAACATAACTTGAAAAATCTTCTCAACATCTAAAAAAATATCAACATATCAACATAACTTGTAAAATCCTCTTAACATCGATAAACATATCACCATCCTCTCAAAAAAAAAACATTGCAAAACACAGTACAACAAGAGAGGAGAAAATTGTTTGAACCTTCATTTTAGTTCAACCATAAGAAAAATACTAGTAACACTCTTTTTGATACTCTCCCTCCAACAACAACTCTAAGATTTGTTCAAATCCATGTGAATTCTGAAACTTCGAAAAACTCTAAGATTTGTTCAAATTTATGTGAATTCTGCAACTTCGAAAATGAGACTCATTAAATTAGCCGACTCACGAATTTCAACCAATCATATAATAAGTGTTAGTTAGAGAATGTTAAAGTGAGTGTTGCTTGCAAAGATCTCAGATGGCTTCAGTGATAGTTCGTGAGTCAGCTCACTAGCGAAGATCTCAGAAGTCTACCACTAATCCCACAAAACTAACTATCCCACAAATTTAACAATCACTCAAGCATAATAAACATTCTATCACTCTCATTACAAATCTAGCGAAGATCTCAGATGGCTTCAGTGATAGTTCAAGTAATGGCTGCACTTCCTCTTCAGGTGATGGCTCCATGTTTACGTTAGTTAAGGGCTCAACTCCCAAAGTCATCGACTGACCATTTATCAAGTAGACACCTGTCTCCTTAACAGTCATTCCATGCCCAAAAGTTACAAAAACCTCCACATCGTCACCAATTTGATTTTACACCCTGCCAATCTCCATCATTAAAGGACATTCATGTGTCTTGTTTCTATGTTGGGATAGTTAATTTTGTGGGATTAGTGATCAAGATACTAGTGAGATACTCAGTTTCCATGCTTTCAGGCAGGGCCGACCCTTTCCCAGATTGGCATGTGCAAAAGCACAAGACGCCATCGAAAAAAAAATATTTTAGGGCCCCCCAAAAAGTACCCAGCCCACATGGTCCCTCATGCTAGAAAAAATGTCTCTCTCTCCCCACTTACCCTCTCACGCTGAAAAAAAACACGTCTCTCTCTCACTCAGTCTCAACTCTCATGCAATACGCAAACAAAGAAACACAACGAACGTTCTTCCTTCACCTCTGCTCCCAGACTCTGACCGACGCAAACTGTCACACCGTCGCCCTCCGACCGTCACGTCTGCTCCGACTAACACGTTTTTCCTACTGACCGAAGCAAACAGAGCCACTTCTCTCATTTTGGTAAGTTTTGGGTGCCCCAACCATTTTACAATTAGCTCAAGCAATATTTCGGTCTATTACACCAAAGGTTGATGTTCGAATTTTCACCACCTCCCCCCTATTTCCTATTGACTTGATGCAACATATATTCGATATTAACATTGCCTCCTCTAAAAATTACATTATTCTGATGTATCCAAATCACCCATAATCCGACAATCCATACCATATCTTATTTTCTTCTTGTTTTTCATCTCTGTTGTCAAACCATGCTGCCTCATGTGTTCCCAAATGCATCTGCTCTGTCTTGTAATTTTTATGTGCAACCATCCTTCCAATGTTTCCCACATCTATCCCGTAATATTACAGGTACAAAATAAATCCTCAGCCTGTGAACACAGCGAACAGACAGGCCCAGCTGCGAGGTTGACGATGCCTCGGTTTTGCAGTGCTACCCGAGTGGGGATTCGGTCCAAGATTACTCTTCAAGAGTGCACCAAAAGTTTCGAAGGGGCTGCCGTCTGCCACAGTCTTTTGATCATCCTCTTCTTGTCGCCCTCCAATTGTTCTTCCCCGCTTTTGTCACCATTTTGCTCCGGCTGCAATGGCAGAATTGTTTCCTCCCTGCATTTTTTTAAGTGTGGGTAGTGAACTTAAAAGATTTAAAGTAACATTACCCTATATTTTAGTTTGAGGCCGTGAGCCATTTAGGCTTTCCTTGATCGTGATCATAATTAGAGTGATTTTCGGAGATCACCGTTAGTTAACTTGTGTAGTTTTGTGCCCATGGTAGCTAGGTATCTTACATATATAGATCTACTTACGTGAAACTATACTTGAATAGTGTATGTTTTCTTTATTTGAAACAATAATTGGAGCACTAGGCTTTAGGATATTGTATTATTGTGCAGGCTTGTTTTGTTAGTAGCTTTAGCACCACTTGATTTTATCCAAACAGTGGTGAGTTTAATGATAAATCATATCCTTACGGGTGCCAAAAAATTTAGAACAACTCTTAACCTTTGTAGGGATGCTCAGTCCTAGTTCCATGTCTTCTTCCATTCATGAAGTAGTAGTTCTTAAAGCTTTGTCAATATCTAGTAAGCCTCAAAAGCTTTCTCATATTCTTAGAGAAGGAAATTATTCTGCTGGTGAACTTGCAAATTTTGAAATGTCTATCCAAGCTTGCTTTGGTGAGACAAAATTCTGATTTTATTAGGGAGCATTTTTCCGTAATAGATGGGAGTCTTCCCTATTTTATAACTAATTATTTGTTTTCTTGGGCTCAAGGTTATGCTTCACAAGATTTTGCTTTTATGCAATGTATGGTTGATTTGTTTCCAATTATTTTTGTGACTGGAGTATTGGGCTAGTCCCCTTGGTCTCTTTTGCATTTGCTTTCTTATTTTTTTAATAAAATAAAGAGGAGTACATGTGTTCCTTACTAATGATTTTAGCCTAAGAATGGTTTGCATCTTATGGTTTTAACGAGGCTCCTACCTCTCTTTTGCTCAAAATGAAATTTTCATAAGTTAAATCAACAATGTTAAACACAACACAAGTCATTGAGATGAGTGTTATTTGTCAACATTACACAAGCTATTAAATACTAAATTTTACTATGTATATATTTTTATATTTCAAAAGTCAATTTATAAATAATTTTTTTGAAATAACCCAGCTTCATTAAATAGTCACTACTAGAAAAGTTATTTTTAGAGAGGAAATTTTGAGAGGGACAAATATGCCTCACTATTAGTGAGGGATTTAGCTAGGAAAATAGATGGCCATCCCTCATTTGTTTTTGTGACAAATGTAGGGATGAAAAAAATCCCTCTCTAAAGATTCCCTCTCTAAATTCGTCACAAAATATAAAAAAGGAATTTAGAGATGGAAAAGCATTCCTCACTAATAGCGAGGAATGAGTAATCCGTCGCTGATGAAAAAATTCATTTCCCTCCTCCCATCAGCGCTCTAATTTTTTTTTTTACATTGAAAAACTGAGTTTATTTTTTCTCTCTCTCTCTCTCGTAAAACACCCTCTCACCACTAACCTCTCTCGCAACTCACCGTCACACTCTCACCACTCACCTCTCTCTCTCTCTCTCGCAACTCACCATCACACTCTCACCACTCACCTTTCTCTCTCTCTCTCGCAACTCACCGTCTCACTCCTCCACCTTTCTCTCTCTCGTAAAACACTGAACTTCTCTCTCTCGTGAAACCCTAACATTCAACCTCCTCCCAGCGCTCCCAAACACTGAGCTTCTGTAACACCCCCTTTCTAAACAACTATTATTTATATTTATTTTATCAGAGTTTTCAAAAGTAAATTCATTGAAGGGAAATGTCACATTCCGACGCTTACGAAATTTCCAACTTATAGTCACATAACACGAAAAACAATAAAACGTTAATATGATACGCAAAGACATTAGTTTGGGGATGGCCCACAACACTGTTTTAGTTTCTGACACCAAAATATAAATAACATCTCCAACACAATGGAAGAATCACTAAGTTTAATATTATACTTAGTACATCATTAATAAAAGTCTAAAGCATCAGATGATAAATAAAAGACGACTACGCCCCTCCCCTGGTGCTACATATCAGAGCTGAGACATGACTACTAGAAGACCGGCATAAGAATGCACTCACTCGCGGGTACTGCGGGTTGCCGACATACGAGGCAACACGACTTGATAGGGTGAGTCTTTTATACAAATAATAATAGATAGGATAGGCATTACATATTGGCAAGGCAACAAACATTACTAATTCACCGCATTATCAACACATCATCAATAAATTCATTAACATGGTATGATTTTTATGCATGTATGCAACATGCATGAGGATCCTTCATCACCACTATTTGCCTTGAGGGCACTCATCGCTTTGGACCGAGTCCCACGTCGCTTTTGGCCGAAGCCTACACATCGCTTTATGCATATGCATCATGAGGCTCTATGTCAATGCACCACAAACACACATATTGCCACAACTTATTAGGCTCACCATTTTTGATTATTAACTCATCTCCATCTCACCAACAAGTTAGCCTTGAGGCGTCTCATCGCTTTTGGACCGAAGTCCCACACCGCTTTCACACTCGCTTAGTCACAATTTAATTTATACTCTCACGTTAATATTTTAGCTCACAATCACTCCACCACACGAGAGTTGGACCAACTAACACCCTAGGGACCGCAATACACCTAGGAACCACACTAGGCGCCACTTGGCGCCACGGGGCAGCCACTTTGGCGCCCCACCGTAACACACTCACACACCCACGTGCACAACCGGCTCAACCGGGCGCGCACTAGGTCGCCACACTTGGCGCTGCACCCAAGACACACGCACACACACACGCATTGCACTGGCCTGGGCGCACACACAGGACACGCAGGCGGCCACATTTTGGCGCCCGCTCGCACACACACACACACGTAAATCGGACACAGCGCACGCGTGGGCGCCTCGTGGCTCGCGTGACAACACACACAAAGGCAAAGAACAGACTAGCAACAACAATGCATCAAAGAAGAAGAATGCACCGGCGCCAACCTTTCCAAAGACTTGGCGCCCCCTTCCCCAAAGACACCAAACCGAAACACACACACACAGCCTGCCCAAACCGAACACAGGCGCATCAGGGCTGCCCATTTGGCGCCCTGTGCCCTGCACCACGCACTCCCAAAGACACACACACGTTATCATGGCGCGGATTGCTAGGCAATTGGCGCCTGGCCGCAGGAAACCCCTCCTCTTGCATAATTCCTCTAACACTTCAACAACACCAATTACTCACAATCCTTCATACTTAATCCACCCATACTACCAACAATTCATCAAACCTCTCTATGATTATTCTACAACTAACATGTTCACACACTTCACTCTATTGGGGAGTTCTCACAACCAATTCACATACACCATTCAATCACATATCACTTCCAACCATCAGCAACACATAGCATTTAAATCAGGCATCAAACATGACAACAAGGATAATTTCACAATTACAATTAATCATTCAACACCCTCAACACCTAGCCTACATACCACACAATATCCTAAAGAGTATTATATGTATAGAAAGAGCCCCCATACCTCGAATAAACAGAAAGCAGAGCTCTCTCTACGGAGTCACCAACCGAACCGCAGCAACGACTCTCTCCGTCCTCCTTTTTCCTTCCTAGCTCACACCCAAAATCTTCATTCTCTCCTAAGCATCAACTCTTCGAACTCTTCCCGAATCCACGCTTCATTTTGTTGCAAAGACACGTCAAATTTTGGCACATGAAAGCAGAGAGAGAGGGTTCGCGTTTTGCTCCAAAAACCCACGAGGGAGGGAAATCAAAATCGCGAGATGGAGGCTACAATCGCTCAAACCAAGGTCATAATCGACATCAATGGCCAATTTCGAGTGGGAGGGAGGAGTTTGGGGGTTCGATCGTGGAGGAGGAGGGAGAACGTGGATCGAGAGAGAAAGGCGGCGTGAGGTTTTCGTTCGCGCAGCTGACGACTCACGCGAGAAGAAGAAGAAGAAGCACGCTGGTCGGATCGGGTTACGAGGGTGGCTCGCGTGGGCTTCGCGTGGATTGGTTTGTGTTTTAGTGACTGGGGTGCGCCTAACAAGGGAGGGGGTGTGCGCGAGTAATATGCACAAATTCACCTCTAAATCATTTTAAAAACTTCCAATTTCACTACAACTCCTATTTTAATCCTCAAAAGCTTACAATAATGTCTATAATGAGTGACATCTCAAATCCCTCATATTAATATTTATAAAAATAAGATCTGAGAATATAAATACATACAACAATCATATATTACCAATAGCATTTAAAATTCCATATTTTTATTTCTAATATTTTTCCACAATCTAATTCCCCATAATTTATTAAATAAATATCCAATAATCTTTGGGGCGTTACAACTCTCCCCCACTTAGAATGTTTCGTCCTCAAAACTCATCGACCAAACTAAACCACCTCCCACTAACAAACTACTGACCATCTAGACAACTAGTGCTATCTATCCGGTGATTATCATTTCATTGATTCTGGCGGTGAGTGATTAGGCGGCCATCCCTCATACTTCTTGACCGGGTAACTCAAGAAATAATAACGAGACTCCATCATACAAACCCAACTCAAGAGCGACTAAGCCATCCTCATCGGACTCAACAGGCTATAAACAACAACATTCACATCAAAGTTCACAAGCTCAACTAATCATTCACAACCACATAACACGTAACACAAATCGGGGTCACCGGGTACCCCAACGAGGGATCACTCTTAGTAGTCAAGACAATGAAACATCTTAACACCAGTAGCGAGGTTAGTCTACACGGCACTCAACATACGGGCGTTAATGCGTAATCAAGAACATGCTCCTCAGAATAATTCATATTATACTTTATACTACGCTTTCACTAACTCATAAAGTCAAAGTAATAGTGTTGAATTAACCACATGACAAATTCATGCGAGCCTCCAACTATAAACTAATCCAGCAAAACTCACAAAACAAGCAAAAATATCGGTCACAAAAGTTCATGTCTTAGAAAAGTTAACATGTAGGCATCATGGTCACTTTCATTAAACTAGCGTGTACTTCCAAATAATTACAATGTTATTTCACTAAGCTTTTCTGAAAAGAATTAGAACATATAATTTTATCAACTCATGTGATATTTGCATTCTCTTATTTATAAAATTCGTCTTGTCCTACTTTAATTTAATTTTCCTTCTCTCATCTATAAAATTTACCTCGCTCTATTTGATCCAATCTCGCTATCTTAAAAACCAAACATTACCAAGATTTGTATGCCAACCCAATCAACTAGTAATTATCACAAAAATATAATTTTCTTCTATGTTGCAATCATTCATAAGACCTCCTTTTATTTTATGCCACTTAATTGTTACTAAAGTTACTGCACATATCCTTGTGTTAATAACTAGCATACCTCTATAAAGGCCATCACCCCCTACACCCTTAGATTAATTTGGTACATCATAATAAATAAACATATATACCCTTGTAGCAATCTTCCTCAGCACTGCTCGTTAAGACTATTTGTTATCTTACAGTTCCTGTGATGTTGCTATAATCTCTAATCTAGATTTAACATATACAGGCACTATTTTACACTAAATTGTTATCTTTAAACATCATAAAAAAAATATTTTAACAATGAATCAATATTCATCTAATCGATTTAGTGCAATCAACAAAATAACACATATAAAAGGGATCATAGAGCACACAAACTTCACACCCAATTTCAGAACCACTTTGACAGAAAACAACCACAATATAATATATTTAAAATATATCAAGTACTAAAATTAAACCAAATTTGGGGTTTAAGGCCAACCCTCTACCCACAACCATTGTTATACCCATGAGTAAAATAATCTCTCCTCCTTACGAAACAAATAGTACATATAACACATCACACTCTCTTGAGGATTTAACCAACTAAACTAGTTAGTTTCACGACTTTCAAGAATCAAACAAGCGGTACATTCAACTCTATTTGAGTTCACACATCGGAAGGCATAACAAACCATACAAACAATCCGGTTAGGACCGATCCATAAAAGACACTAAGTTCACACTTGGAAACACAGTACGACACACATCATCAGCAGGGGTATCTCCCCCACTTATTCACTTACCATCAGCAATACCCGGTTTGTCCTACACCTGCAGAAACATCACTTACTACACAGACAATGGTTAGAACGAGTACCAAGACTCGAGAGATAACTAGACTCGATCATCGACAACTTGGGCGGACGGATTGCATCGAATCGCTCCGATACCACTAATGTAACACCCCCTTTCTAAACAACTATTATTTATATTTATTTTATCAGAGTTTTCAAAAGTAAATTCATTGAAGGGAAATGTCACATTCCGACGCTTACGAAATTTCCAACTTATAGTCACATAACACGAAAAACAATAAAACGTTAATATGATACGCAGCACATTAGTTTGGGGATGGCCCACAACACCTGTTTTAGTTTACAGCACCAAAATATAAATAACATCTCCAACACAGCGGAAGAATCACTAAGTTTAATATTATACTTAGTACATCATTAATAAAAGTCTAAAGCATCAGATGATAAATAAAAGACGACTACGCCCCCCTCCCCGGTGCTACATATCGTGAGTGTGAGACATGACTACTAGAAGACCGGCATAAGAATGCACTCACTCGCGGGTACCTGCAGGTTGCCGACATACGAGGCAACACGACGCAGTAGGGTGAGTCTTTTATACAAATAATAATAGATAGGATAGGCATTACATATTGGCAAGGCAACAAACATTACTAATTCACCGCATTATCAACACATCATCAATAAATTCATTAACATGGTATGATTTTTATGCATGTATGCAACATGCATGAGGATCCTTCATCACCACTATTTGCCTTGAGGGCACTCATCGCTTTGGACCGAGTCCCACGTCGCTTTGGCGAAGCCTACACATCGCTTTATGCATATGCATCATGAGGCTCTATGTCAATGCACCACAAACACACATATTGCCACAACTTATTAGGCTCACCATTTTTCAGTTATTAACTCATCTCCATCTCACCAACAAGTTAGCCTTGAGGGCGTCTCATCGCTTTTTGGACCGAAGTCCCACACCGCTTTCACACTCCGCTTAGTCACAATTTAATTTATACTCTCACGTTAATATTTTAGCTCACAATCACTCCACCACACGAGAGTTGGACCAACTAACACCCTAGGGACCGCAATACACCTAGGAACCACACTAGGCGCCACTTGGCGCCACGGGGCAGCCACTTTGGCGCCCCACCGTAACACACTCACACACCCACGTGCACAACCAGCTCAACCGGGCGCACTAGGCTGCCACACTTGGCGCCTGCACCCAAGACACACGCACACACACACGCATTGCACAACTGGGCGCACACAGACACGCAGGGCAGCCACATTTTGGCGCCCTGCTCAGACACACACGCACGTAAATCGGACACGCAAGCGCACGAGGTACGCCCGTGGCTCGCACAACACACACAAAGAATAAAGAATAGACTAGAAGAAACAAGAATGCATCAAAGAAGAAGACGGACTCAGCGCCAACCTTCCCAAAGACTTGGCGCCCCTTCCCCAAAGACACCAAAGCGAAAACACACACACACACGGCTGCCCTAAACCGAACACAGGCGCATCGGGGGTGCCCATTTGGCGCCCCGTGCCTCGCACCACGCACTCCCAAAGACACACCTTTGTCATGGGCGCAGATTGCTAGGCAATTGGCGCCTAGGCCGTAGGACGCCCCTCCCTCTTGCATAATTCCTCTAACACTTCAACAACACCAATTACTCACAATCCTTCATACTTAATCCACCCATACTACCAACAATTCATCAAACCTCTCTATGATTATTCTACAACTAACATGTTCACACACTTCACTCTATTGGGGAGTTCTCACAACCAATTCACATACACCATTCAATCACATATCACTTCCAACCATCAGCAACACATAGCATTTAAATCAGGCATCAAACATGACAACAAGGATAATTTCACAATTACAATTAATCATTCAACACCCTCAACACCTAGCCTACATACCACACAATATCCTAAAGAGTATTATATGTATAGAAAGAGCCCCCATACCTCGAATAAACCGAAAGCAGAGCTCTCTCTACGGAGTCACCAACCGAACCGCAGCAACAGCTCTCCGTCCTCCTTTTTCCTTCCTAGCTCACGCCCAAAATCTTCATTCTCTCCTAAGCATCAACTCTTCGAACTCTTCCTGGAATCCACGCTTCATTTTGGTTGCAGTACACGTCAAATTGCTGGCACACGAAAACAGAGAGAGAGGGTTCGCGTTTTGCTCCAAAAACCCACGAGGGAGGGAAATCAAAATCGCGAGATGGAGGCTACAATCGCTCAAACCAAGGTCATAATCGACATCAATGGCCAATTTCGAGTGGGAGGAGGAGTTTGGGGGTTCGATCGTGGAGGAGGAGGAGAACGTGGATCGAGAGAGAAGGAACGGCGTGAGGTTTTCGTTCGCGCAGCAACTCACGCGAGGAAGAAGAAGAAGCACGTTGGGTCGGATCGGGTTCTGGGCTGGCTCGCGTGGGCTTCGCGTGGATTGGTTTGTGTTTTAGTGAGCTGGTGCGCGCTAACAAGGGAGGGGGTGTGCGCGAGTAATATGCACAAATTCACCTCTAAATCATTTTAAAAACTTCCAATTTCACTACAACTCCTATTTTAATCCCTCAAAAGCTTACAATAATGTCTATAATGAGTGACATCTCAAATCCCTCATATTAATATTTATAAAAATAAGATACAGAATATAAATACATACAACAATCATATATTACCAATAGCATTTAAAATTCCATATTTTTATTTCTAATATTTTTCCACAATCTAATTCCCCATAATTTATTAAATAAATATCCAATAATCTTTGGGGCGTTACAGCTTCTGTTAGTTTTGCCAAAACCTTGATTTCAATCAGGATTCAGAAGTTTTTGCTGGTGAGGAGTGCTTGTGAAAGGAAGATTCAGAGGGAGGAGGGCTTGTGAAAGGAAGATTCAAAGGTAACACTTTACCTCTTTTCAATTCCTTTTTTTCTTCCTTTCCTTATAGATGATTCACTGCACATTGTGTTCTATTAATTAATTATATTTGTGAGTTGTTTTAGTGAAAGTCATGTTTCAGTTTAGTGTTTATCAATTTCAATCTCCCAAACCCCCAATTTCATGTTTTGAGATATCAATTTCGGTTTAGTGTTTTTCAATTTCAAACTCCCAATTTCAATCTCCCAAACCCCCAATTTCATGTTTCAGATATCAATTTCAGTTTAGTGTTTTTCAATTTCAAACTCCCAATTTCAATCTCCCAAACCCCCAATTTCATGTTTCAGTTATCAATTTCAGTTTGATTTTGTGAATTTGATTGATTATAATTGATGGGTAGTGTTGCGCTTGATTATAGTTTGATTGACTATAGTGTATTTAAAAGTGGATGTAATTTATGTCATTGACTGAAAGAACTAATCTTAAAGTCACACCATTCTCAGTAGTAGATAGTAATACTCTCAATAGTGGGATTGAATCACTGTTTTGTAGGAAATTACTAGTAAATAGTGATACTCTCAATAATTGCAATTTGATCTGAATTTTGTTATCTTGTTATATATTAAATTTAGTACAATTATGTTGTGTCTCTGCTGTGCTTTTTAGTGGATCGCCGCTTTAGTGTTCTCTATGAGTTCTTGTGTGAGATGCATGTGTGTCTAAAATGTCTTTGAAAAACTTTCTTTTTTATACTTGATATCAGTACTTCTATGGTTACATTAACATACTAAAGAGTGAAGGACAACAAATTCATTTTCAAGCTTTAGGTTTTGGTCTGTGGGTATAGTTGTGTGTGATGGTCAATGGCTGTTATATCATGTTTGTTTGTAAACAATTGAACTTGAAATTGGTATTGGTGTGTCCTTATTGCTTGTTAGTAGACATTGGGTGTTTGTAGGATTTAGCAACATACTGTTGAGACAAGAATATCACGTGGCTCATTATTTAGTTATTTACTTGTTGCTTTATAAACTATATATATATATATATATATATATATATATATATATATATATATATATATATATATATATATATATATATAAGTGGTCTAGACAACATAGGGTAATTTAGGATCTTTATTTACTTTTTGGAATATGTTTTATGGCATATGATCGGTTGATTCATGTAAAAAGGTGTCCAAGTATTTGTTTTCAAAACCATGATTTGGTTGCTGTTATAAAATTATGCATAATTAATGTTTTACTTTTTGGTGTGGTTATTCGTATAAACTTTTTAGTGACTCCCCTTACATACTCCCGTGTTCACTAAATTTTGCTCCAAGGTATGTTTCTTGTAGACTTTTTCTATACAACACTTTTCAGTTTTTGTTTTAAATGGGGCTCTTGTACTTTTTTTATAGGGCTCTCCTTGATCTCGAAATTGCTTGGCTGTAAGTTCTTCCCTCCACTTGTTCTTTCCGTTCATTTCATTATAAACATTTTTCTCATGGCTAGTGGTTTATGGATATGAAAATGTCACTGATAAACTGAAACATGTTAAGAATGAAGAATAGAACTTTTCCTTTACAATGAGTTTACTTTCTTGTGATCTGGTATATGAACTATATTAAAATCTCACTAGTTATTACTGTTTGTGTACTTCTACATATTTTTGTTTCATTTGCAATATGTGCTTACTATTGTTTGTAAGTATTTTTGTGTTGTATCCTTGTCTTACATATTTTTGCTAATTCAGATTGTCAGAGAAAGGTTGCTTGTTAGGTGTTTGAATCATCAGCACTCCCACTTTAACACACATGTCAAGCATTGCATTATTCAAAGTCAAGTTCACATCAATCTCATTCCTTTCAATGTATAAACACAACCTACCTTCTAAATTCGAAATCTAATTTCATGGCACAAGCTGCAAGAACACCAACCATAGTGATCACATTTGGTTTCACATTTTTCATCTCCATTTTACATTTACTGCTTGGCACAAGCTGAAATTTTACATTTACCGCTTCCTTAACTTTCCTCTGAAAACAAAATTAGGGTAGTTTGGAATTATTTTGTTAATTACATGAAATTTGTATTTGATTTTAGTTTCAATTTAGGATTAAAGTAATGATAATGTTAATTGCTATCAGTGTCTCTTATGATTGTGATGTTGCGAATCGCTGCAGGCAAGCCTTTTGGTCTATGCGCCGACATTTCATCTTGTTGCTATGATCATGGTTTTTTGATTTGATGTTTTAATTGCTTGGAATGTGCTGAATCAGGGGTGTGATGCTTCATTGCTATTTGATGTGAATGGTAATAACAGCAGTTCAGTTGAGAAGCAAGCTATTCCAAATCAAACCTTGAGAGGTTTTGACAAAATTGACATGATTAAAGAAGATGTGGAACAAGCATGTCCTGGAGTTGTCTCTTGTGCTAATATACGTGCTCTTGCGGTTAGAGATTCTGTTTTTTTGGTTTGTTCTTCCCTTCACTTGGCGTAAGTTTGCTTCCCTGATTCTTGACCTGATGCACATGCTCATGCTTTGCTTTATTGTTGGTGAATCATACAATACACTTAGGGTTATGGTTGTACCTGAAGTAAGTGAAATAGTTTTCATTTTCTACCTATTCCCTAAAATAAGAAACCTCAGTTGAGAGGTACATACTACATACACCTTTGTTATGGTTGTTGTGAATTTTAAAATGGGATTTTGATCTCAATTTACATTTAAATGAATCCTTTACTGCTTAAATGTATTGGTAGTTTTCTCGGTACCCTTTTTCATTCACTGATTTTGAAGACATTGTTGTTGATGTCACTTTTCAAATGTTTATTATATTGAGTTGACAGTGATGTTATCAGGAGTTTAATAAGTTAGAAATTTATTATTTTCTTTGTGCCTATGGTCTGTATCTTGCCAGATTTTTAGGTTGTATAATATTTGTGGAACCTTGTTCTTTTCCATCTTATTGACAGGAGTTGTATATATCTGATGTCTCTGTCCTTCACAATGTTGATGAGCCTACTATTCGTAGTTTGAATGGTTGTAGGGTTACAGATCAAATTCTGAAGCTTGTTCCAAACGTTGAAGTGATTTATGTGCTCAGTGGTTGTTGGTTTCTTATCATGTTAAGCCATCCATTTTTTATTATCTTTTGCACCTCATAATTTTGTAATATGATTCCATGGCCTAATGGATAAGGCGCTGGTTTGCGGAACAAGAGATTCTGGGTTCGATCCCCAGTGGAGTCGAATCTATTGTGTTTTTTTAAAAAAGGTTTCTTACAAATATAAGTGGAAATAGATAAATTAAAACAATTGGTATTTGTAGAAATAATTCTGGTTAAATCTGTCAATATTAGAGAGGAAATTATTCCTCATTTTGTTAGCTTGACGGAAAATATTCCTCTCTATTAGAGGATATTTTCCTCACTATTAGCGACGACGTGTGTGTTCCTCTCTATTAGAGACGCGTGTTTGTTTCCTCGCTATTAGAGACGGAACTGTTTCCTCTCTGTTAGCGACAGATTTCTCCTCGCTATTAGAGAGGGATTATCAGGACCCCTCTCTAAAAAATTTTGTGACGCCAAAATTGCTGACGAATAATGGTTCGTCGCAAATTCCCTCTCTAAATCATTTAGTGACGGATTTTGGCTGTTTAGAGAGGGATTTTGGGCATCTCTAATTTTTGTTTTTTTAGTAGTGAGTGTTTAAGTATCATTCCTTCAAGTAAATATCAACTGATGTGACTACAAATATACTTTCCCACGAAGTTTTGGCCTTAGTGTTGAGGCAAAAACATGCTAAGTTTTGATGTTTAACAAACTTCAAATGAGAAAGCTTAAGTTATCTGATTTAAAAGATACTAATGTTTCTTCTTGAGTGAAAATCAAAGAACAGGTACATATCAAATCTCAAGAAGTTATTTGCTTACAAGAAGCATCATGTAGAGAAGACTTAGAATTATGTTGCACACAATTAAGTAAGAAAAGGATTCTCATGAAACAAATCAAAGGTGAAGACCAAAGCTTGGTAAACTTGAGAAAGATCATCATGAGAAGACTTGTTAATATTTATGCTGACATGAGAAGGGTGATAAGAAGATTCAACCTCAGAAGCATCAAGGTAAATATAATATTAGAGGTATCCTTAGAAAGAAAGAGATGAGAAGCATCAAAGAGACAAAGTTCATGACATAAGAATCAACATGAGAAGAGTCAATCTCAGAAGGGTCATGAAAATAAGAAGAGTCAAGTTGAGAAGAGTCAAGTTGAAAAGCATCATGAAGTGAGAAGAGTCAAGATCAGAAGGGTCATGATAAGAAGAGTCAAGATGAGAAGTGTCAATTTATATTCATACAACATCATCTTGAGAAGCATCAACTTGAGAAGCATCATCTCCAAAGACTGTGATCTATTGAGAAGCATCACAGTTGAGAAGGGTCACTGATAGTTGTGTTCTGCTATCTTCTGTAGAATAGCAGAAATACTTTCTGCCCAAGTTAAAATACGCTCCAACGGCTATACAACGACTATATTCCTCACCAATGACTCTTTTCTATTAACCAAAGGATAAATCACATCATTTCAGCTATAAATACACACATTGGGTGCTATTGATCGGTGTGAGAGTTCATTGAGTTCTTATCTTCCAACCTTCTCAAGTGTCAAAGTTTTCTCTCATTCATACTCAGCTGAGCTACAACTGAAGGGATTCATTCAATCTCTGAGTATGTCATTTTGATTATATTGTTTTGTAAAGTTAAACACTTTATAACAATCAAATCCCATAGAAATCCCAAAAACCCAAACACTTATCAGAATACCTGTAAGGAACCTTCTCAAGTAGCATGTGTTGCTGTAGGACTTGAGAAGTGAGTTTACTTCTGCTAGAGAAGCTACCTAATAGATCACAAGAATTGTAATAGGTGTGAAAACAGTAGGTACAGTTGTGTCAAGAAAACTACCACAAAGACTTTAAGTCATTGTGTGGTTGTAAAGTTGTAACTATTTGGAAATTAGTGAAAAATCTCACAGGGAGTGAGGAGTGGATGTAGCCCCGGTTTTGGGTGAACCACTATACATCATTGTGTCATTTATTGTTTTAAATGTCTGTTTTAGCACTTTGAAAACAAAACACTCTTCTAGGAGTTGGTTTATGAAAACTGAGAAGTCAAACAATTGACCCTTTACTGCTATAAATGTTTTTACTCACAGAACACAGTTTTCAACCTTCTCATCTAAAAAAATAACTTGTGAAAATTGAATAGTTTACTCTCTAGAGGTATAAACTAATTTTATCTATCTAACACTCACACTCGGTATAATTGTATATTAAGAGGTACTGAGTAAGTAAGAAACAACTGACCCTTCTCACAGAGGCGGATCTTCTTAAGAGTCAGGGGGAGCCACATCACCCATAAAAAAATAGAATTTTCTCAAAAATATTATTAATAATAACTATTTTTAATAATATATATGCTACATATACCATATGTTTGCGCATTGTTCAAAAATGACCGCATTAGCTCAGCGGGTTGCATGCTCGATTCCCTACTCTTATAGTTTTTTTTAGGCTTTTAACATGTATTTTCTTTATTTTCCTTGTGTCATTATTGTGGCAGCGTGTGTGTCTAAATATTTATAGGCTTAAATATATGTTACCCCCCTGCAAATATACCAATTATCCATTTACCCCCCTGTAAAAATAAAACTCTTAAAAAAGACCTTGCAAATATAAATTATTTCTAGTTACCCCCCTGCTGTTAGATTTTGTTAATAGCGTTAAGTGTATGTTGAAACATTTATTATTTGTAAGGGGGTAAACGGATAATGAGCGTATTTGCATAGGGGTAAATGGATAATGGGATATTTGCAGGGGGGTAACATATATTTACACTTAACGTTGTTAACAGAATCTAACAGCAAGAGGGTAACTAGAAATAATTTATATTTGCAAGGTCTTTTTTAAGAGTTTTATTTTTACAGAGGGGGTAAATGGATAATGAGTATGCAGGGGGTAACATATATTTAAGCCGACAAATAAGTGTCTTCTTATAAGCATTTTCATTATAAAAAGAAAATGAAGGTGTGATTAGAGAGCAGATAACGAAAAATAAGTGCAAATTCATGTTCAATCTTAATTAATTATATGAGCGTTACAGTCTAACATTATATAGAACATTATATAGAAGTCATTGAAAGCAGATTTAAAGTTGCTATTAAATACAAACTTACCTATTTAAAAAATTTACAGATTTGAAAAGTTGGTTTCATAATGAATTTGGGTCAAATGTGTTAGCTTTTGTGAATAGTATTCGAGTACCATTTCCTAAAATAAATAAAAATATATGTGAACTACAAATATACTTCCTCACCTAATTAGATAGTATATTGAATTCTTATATTGTTTTGTCTAAGTATTAATTTTCATTTCCATAATGAATCTTCCACCGATTTCTCATGTATAGAAAATGCTACGAAGAAAGAAGGTCAATACTGTGTCATTATCATGCCCTTGGAAGACTCCAAATGGTACATGAAGGTGAGATTACCCAACAAATAAATGAAAATGATATGGTTCTATCTTTAAGGTCAGGGAACCTCGCCATATCAAAAGTTGGAACATGGGAATTCCTCGATGAAATTTTAGTTGTTGGTACGATGAACTGCCCTTTTGCAATGGAAGGTATTGAAATAATCTTTTAGGATTTTATAAGTTTTTTTAAATTAGATAACAAATTTGTAACCAAAAAAAATTCGATAACTAAAATTGTTGTCTAATTTTATTTCATTTTACACTTTTAGTTATCTAATTTAAACTCATAAGATTATTCAATTACCTTTCATTGCAAAAGAGTTGTTCGTCGTACCAATAGCTAAAGTTTTCATTGAGAAATTTCCTTGTTCCAACTTAGATTTGGTAATAAGGTTCCCTAAACTTAAAGATAGAACAAGATCATTTTCATTTACCTGTTAGCTAATCTCACCTTCTTGTACCATTTGGAGTCTGCCAAGGGTATGATAAAGACACATTATTGTCTCACGACAAGTGCAACTACTACCCTCTCTCTTTTTAGTATTTTTCACAAGAGAAATTGGTTAAATAATAAATATGGAATTGAAAATTAATACTTAGACCAAATAATATAAGAATTCAATAGAATATCTAATCAGGTAAGGAATTATATTTGTAGTTCCATCTATTTATATTTATTTATGACAATAGTACTTGAATAACTTCGTATTTTATAGCAACTTTAAATCTTCTTTCAATGACTTATGTAATGTTAACCAGTAATGCCCACGTAATTAAATCAGATTGAGCATAAATGTACACTCATTTTAATTTATGAAATCTCTAATTTAACTTTCATATATACCTTTCGATGCCGACCAAAGTCTTGATAATGCCATAGTATAGATTCATCACGGAGTGAAAACTAACACAACGAACCATATTAAAATAAGGACTATCTGATTAGTGAGAAAGTTTATATGTAGTTCACATCTATTGATGTTTATTTCAACGGATTTAATTACTATTTAATGAAGCTAGCTTATTTCAAAAAAATAATTAATTATTTATGATATCAACTTTTAAAATTCGAAAATTTTAAATAGTAAAATTTCGTATTCAATAGCCTTTTTAATGTTGACCAATAACACTTATTTCAATGATTTGTGTAGTGTTGAACAATCTTGCTTATTTAAGTTATGAAAATTTTATATTGAACAAAAGAGAGGGAGGAGCCCCTTTAAAACCTTAAGATATAAACCCTTCTTAGGCTAAAATCATTTGTAAGGAAAAAGAGTACTCCTCCTCGTTTTACTAAAAAGAATTAAGAAAGCAAATACAAAAGTGACCAATGGGACTCGGCCAATACCCTTCTCACAAAAATAAAAAGTATGCATCTATATCAACACTACTGTGCCTAAAAGAAAAATATTGGGAAGCATAACCTTGAGCCCAATAAAACAAATTATTATTTATAAGATAGGGAATACCCCCATCTACAATGGAAAAATGCTCCCTAATAAAATTTCGAATATTCTCTCACCAAAGCAAGCTTGGATAGTTTCAAGGGATATGAGAACCCAGAAAGTTCATACTTGAAATTACGTAAATAATTCTTCATTATGTTTCTAAAGCTTATGGGTGTGTTTGGGAGTTTGGAAGGGAGAGGAGGGGAGGGGAGGGCATAGGATTAATAGTGTAAATTTATTAGTGATAAAGAGAAAAATGATCGCCTAAACCCTCCCAAACCCCTCTCCTAGTTCATTTTTGGATCTCCTCCAAAACCCTCAAATATTGGAGGATTTTGGAGGGGCTCCAAATATTAACTAGGAGGGGGGTTTGGGAGGGTTTAGGGGGATAGTTTTTCTCCCTATCACTAAAGAATTTACACTATTACTCTCATGCCCTCCCCTCCCCTCCCCTCCAAACTCTCAAACATACCCTATAAGAAACTATAAGGGATCCCTGCAAAGGCTTACACTAACAACTGTTCTATGTTTTCGCACCCGTAAAGATATGTTTTATCATTAAACTCTCCACTGTTTCGACATGATCATGTACTTCTAAAGATACTAGCAACACTTTATAATAAAAAAAGGTACTAACAACACAAGTTCGCACAATATGCTAAAGCCTGGAGCTCCAATGATTGTTGCAAATATAGAAAACATACACATATTCAAGTATAATTTTCTTGTAAGTAGATATATGAAAGATACCTTACCATGGGCACTTTACTACACAAGCTAACTGATGGTGAGCTCCGACACCCACTCCCAATCACGATCACGATCACGATCAAGGAAACCCTATCAACAAAATATAGGTCTTTTGTTCAAAAAAAAATATAGGTCTTTTAGAAAATAAAAACCCTAGACCATAACATCTAAATGGATCATGGCCTCAAACTTAGGGTAAAGTTACTTCAAATCTTTAGGTTCACTACCCATACTCTCTCAGGTTCATAGATTTAAAGATCTAGAGGAGGGGAAATTTTATGCCTTAGTCCATTCATACTACCAACACGAAAACATGAAAGAAAAACAAGATAAGTCAATCGAAAAATTTCTCTAAGAGCTATGTGACCTAAAGAGACAGAAGAGAAGAACTTTCAACACTTACCCTTCAACACTTAGAACTCTAACTCCAAATGGTAGCAAAAAATGAGAAAGATAGAGGCTAAGCTCACGACTAGGAGTGGAAGGAAGAGGAGGATGAACTTTTGGAACCTAGCCTTACCGTTTAAAACTTTTGGAGCAAAGTAAAATAAGGAAGATAGAAGGAGAATATATAGGGAAAGAGGGGGAGCATTTAGGGTTTGGGGAAGGAGATCCTATGTGAAATTGTATTTTCTATAAGAAAATTTTATTTTTGGTCAAAAAACAAAATAAAAGAAAATTTTATCTATTTTTTATTTGGTCAAAAAAAAAGAAAATTTTATTTTGGTCAAAAAAATAAGAAAAATTTATTTCTCATTTAAATCTTGTTTTTCCTTTATTTGATATACTCCGGTAAAAACAAGAGCCTTCCATAAATTGTATTAAATAGCTTTAAACTAATTAAAGACTAAAAGTTATATATTTCAAAATCTTTTGAAGCATTGCATTTAATATGTATTATTTAATGGTATGATTTAATATTTTTCTTAAATACTAAAGAAGAATGTGAATTGATTTCTTTATTACATTAAATACTTTTTTTCAAACTAAATGTAATTTTTCAAAACAGTTCTGCCGGAGTGCGGATCCTCACAATGGGACATTTTCGGAGAGAGAATGACACATACAATATAATGATACATGCAATAAATAGTATTATCTTTTTGTTTGTGTCGCTCTCTCTTCAAAATTGTCCCACAAATACTTGTGTAGTTTTGTGCCCATGGTAGCTAGGTATCTTACATATATAGATCTACTTACGTGAAAACTATACTTGAATAGTGTATGTTTTCTATATTTAAAACAATAATTGGAGCACTAGGCTTTAGGATATTGTATTATTGTGCAGGCTTGTTTTGTTAGTAGCTTTAGCACCACTGGATTTTATCGAAACAGTGGTGAGTTTAATGATAAATCATATCCTTACATGCGCCAAAAAATTTAGAACAACTCTTAACCTTTGTAGGGATGCTCAGTCCTAGTTCCATGTCTTCTTCCATTCATGAATTAGTAGTTCTTAAAGCTTTCTCAATATCTAGTAAGCCTCAAAAGCTTTCTCATATTCTTAGAGAAGGAAATTATTCTGCTGGTGAACTTGCAAATTTTGAAATGTTTATCCAAGCTTGCTTTGGTGAGACAAAATTCTGATTTTATTAGGGAGCATTTTTCCGTAATAGATGGGAGTCTTCCCTATTTTATAACTAATTATTTGTTTTCTTGGGCTCACGGTTATGCTTCACAAGATTTTGTTTTATTCAATGAATGGTTGATTTGTTTCCAATTATTTTTGTGACTGGAGTATTGGGCTAGTCCCCTTGGTCTCTTTTGCATTTGCTTTCTTATTTTTTTAATAAAATAAAGAGGAGTACCTGTGTTCTTTACTAATGATTTTAGCCTAAGAATGGTTTGCATCTTATGGTTTTAACGAGGGTCCTACCTCTCTTTTGCTCAAAATGAAATTTTCATAAGTTAAATCAACAATGTTAAACACAGCACAATGCATCTCTACCAAAAGCTATTAGTGCTTCATTCTTAACTCTTATCCCTAAGCAGGCAAGCCCCCAGGAATTCAACCAATTTCTTTAATCGGTAGTCTATACAAGATTTTAACCAAAGTGCTAGCGGGACGCTTGAAAAGGGTGTTGGGGGGGCGCTATCTCGGAGTGTCAGAATGCCTTCTTACCCAATAGGCAGATTTTGGAAGGTGTGGTCGTAGTGAATGAAATATTGGACTTGGCAAAAAGGGGAAGGAAGAAATGTTTAGCTTTGAAGGTTGACTTTGAAAAAGCTTACGACTCGGTTAATTGGGCCTTTTGTGATTATATGATGATGAGACTTGGCTTTAACCCCACTTGGCGAAGATGGATGCGTGGTTGCTACACGGCTAGCTCAGTGTCGGTGCTTATTAATGGTAGTCCTTCTGGTGAATTCTCTATGGCTCGAGGCATCAAACAAGGGGATCCACTTGCCCCCTTTTTATTTCTTATTGTGGCAGAGGGGCTGGCCGGTTTGATGAGGAAAGCGGAAGAAGGAATTTTTTTTAGAGGATTCTTGGTATCGGATGAAGTGTCTATTTCTCTTCTTCAATTTGCGGATGACACTATGATTTTCTGTGATGGTGATATGGGAAATCTTTTGTGTTTGAAGGCAATCCTCTGAAGCTTTGAGTTGTGTTCGGGTTTAAAAATCAATTTTGCAAAGAGCAATGTATTTGGTGTCAACAAAGAGGAGAGGGCGCTCAATAGTGCATCCACGTTCTTGGCTTGCAAAATTGGGAAAATTCCCTTTAAATTCTTGGGTGTTCCAGTAGGTGCTAATCCTAGAAGATATTCCATGTGGGAACCGGTCTTGAAGGCGATAAGAGGTAAATTGTCGTTGTGGAGAAGTAGACAACTCTCGATAGGGGGTAGAGTAACATTAATTAATTCAGTTTTATCCGCACTTCCTCTTTACTTCTTCTCATTCTATAAGGCCCCTAAAAAGGTCATTAAGGAGATCAATAGATTGCAAAGACAATTCCTTTGGGGAGGAATCGACGAGAAAAAGAAGATGTCATTGGTTAAATGGAGTGTGGTATGTCTCCCAAAAGAGAAAGGTGAGCTTGGGGTTAAAAACTTGGAAGCTTTCAATGTTGCTTTGCTGAGTAAATGGAGATGGAAATGCTTGATTGGTAGTAACAACTTGTGGTATAAAATTTTTTATGTTTGTAGATATGGTGACTTGGGTAAATGGTACAAACCGAAATGGAGAATCGAATATGAGGAGCACTTCTGCGTGGTGGCGGGATGTTTACTCTATTGGGTCGAGAATTATTCAGATCCATATTGGATTAACGAGGATTCTCGAAGCTATAGGTGGGGAGAGGGGACAAAGTTAAATTTTGGACTAGTATATGGTGTGGGTCGTGACCTTTCTTTGTCCTATTTCTACTGCTTATTTGTTTCTTTGGTTTTGCGGGGAAGGAGCTCTTGGTGGATGAACTTGGAAGCCGGGTGGATGATATATGGGTGTGGAGATGGGATTTATTTGATGAATGTTATCAAACCGATCCCACACAAGTGCGCAGAGTTCTTTATCATCTGCAGGACAATAGTTTAAATAACAAGGATGAAGATAGATGGCTGTGGGGAGCTGAAAATAGCAAAAAGTTTTCGGTCAAGTCTTGCTACAGCTGGTTGATAAACTCCCTTGCAGGCTCACATAATTATTTCAGTAGGGAAATTGTTGAAAACTGCTCAAAGGTTTGGAAGTGTGATGTCCCAACAAAGGTGCAAATTTTGGCATGGAAGGCAATCTTATCCAATCTTCCGACTCGCGATTGTTTAGTAAGGAGAGGCATCATTACGGATGTCCACGAGTTGTGTTGTGTCTTGTGTTTTAAAGACGACGAATCTACAAGCCACTTGTTTTGCAGGTGCACTGTGTCGCAGGGTGTATGGAGTGCATTACTCCGGTGGATGGGACTGTCATCGTTCATGGAAAACGAGGTGAATGATCACTTTAGCACGTTTGGGGTGAAATTAAAAGGCTGGAAATTAAAGAGAGGGCGGAGTATATAATATGGATGGCATCGGTTTGGGCTATTTGGCAAGCGAGGAACCGGGTTCTCTTTGAAGGGATTGTCGCAAATGAAGCCTCAATTGTTAATCGTGTTAAGCAACTAGCATGAAATTTGGTTTAGTGCGAAGAGGGTAGGAAATTAAATTGTAATTTTGTTGATTGGTTGAATTGTCCGATTGGTTGCCTATCATCTTTGTAACCACATTTTGGGGGTACTCTTTTCTCCTTGGGTCTAATTCTCAATGGGTTTTGGCCCTTGGAGTTTTTAACGAGGCCCCCCGGACACCGATTGTAAGGGCATGGGCACCCCTTGTGCCGGTTATTAATTCCATTGCTTATCAAAAAAAAAACAAGTCATTGAGATGAGTGTTATTTGTCAACATTACACAGGCTATTAAATACTAAATTTTACTATGTATATATTTTTATATTTCAAAAGTTAATTTTATAAATAATTTTTTTGTAATAACCCAGCTTCATTAAATAGTGTTTAAGTACCATTCCTTCAAGTAAATATCGACCGATGTGACTACAAATATACTTTCCCACGATGTTTTGCCTTAGTGTTGTGGCAAAAACCTCACGCTAAGTTTTGTTGATTAACAAACTTCAAATGAGAAAGCTTAAGTTATCTGATTTAAAAGATACTAATGTTTCTTCTTGAGTGAAAGTCAAAGAACAGGTACATATCAAATCTCAAGAAGTTATTTGCTTACAAGAAGCATCATGTAGAGAAGACTTAGAATTATGTTGCACACAATTAAGTAAGAAAATGATTCTCATGAAACAAATCAAAGGTCAAGACCAAAGCTTTGTAAACTTGAGAAAGATCATCATGAGAAGACTTGTTAAGTATCTATGCTGACATGAGAAGGGTGATAAGAAGAATCAACCTCAAAAGCATAGGAAAATATAATATTAGAGGTATCCTTAGAAAGAAAGAGATGAGAAGCATCAAAGAGACAAAGTTCATGACATAATAATCAACATGAGAAGAGTCAATCTCAGAAGGGTCATGAAAATAAGAAGAGTCAAGTTGAGAAGCATCATGAAGTGAGAAGAGTCAAGATCAGAAGGGTCATGATAAGAAGAGTCAAGATGATAAGTGTCAATTTATATTCATACAACATCGTCTTGAGAAGCATCAACTTGAGAAGCATCATCTCCAAAGACTGTGATCTATTGAGAAGCATCACAGTTGAGAAGGGTCATCGGCACCGTGTTCTCATTGCTTTTCTCAGTAAAAGCGTAAATACTTTCTGCCCAAGTTAAAATACACTCCAACGGCTATATTCCTCACCAATGACTCTTTTCTATTAACCAAAGGATAAATCACATCATTTTAGCTATAAATACACACATTGGGTCTTCTTGATCGATGTGTGAGAGTGCATTAATAATTGTATATTAAGAGGTACTGAGTAAGTAAGAAACAACTGACCCTTCTCACATAGGTGAATCTTCTTAAGAGCCCGGGGGAGCCACAGAACCCGTCAAAAAAAATAGAATTTTCTCAAAAATATTATTAATAATAACTATTTTTAATAATATATATGCTACATATACCATATGTTTGCGCGTTGTTCAGAAACGACCGCATTAGCTCAGCGGATTGGAGCTAAATAAAGGGGATCTCAAGGTTGCATGCTTCCCTGCTCTTATAGTTTTTTTTAGGCTTTTAACATGTATTTTCTTTATTTTCCTTGTGTCATTATTGTGGCAGCGTGTGTGTCTAAATATTTATAGTGGCAAAAGCCAATCTATAGCATGTTCATTTTTGAGCCAAATTTATAAATAAATGTTTGTTATTATTGTATAAAAAAGTTTCAATATCATTTTGACAAAAAAAATCAAAATTTAAAAAATCTAATTTATTAAAGCAAAATATTTTGAACCTTCTCATCTTTGTTAACTTGTGAAGAAATTTAGTTCTCACCCTTCTCACCCAAGTAAAGTCACTTTCTTAACTTATAGTAATATTTGTATATTAAGTAAATGTGTTTCAGGTAGATTTTAAAAATGGTCACAATTCCAACCCCCCTTCCTTGTAACTTTTGTTGACTTCACCTAAGAGGTTTTAATGAGGCCCCTTGTATCTGTATCGGTTGGGGTGCCCGTTTGCATCTCATTTTATAAAAATTTTGCTTATAAAAAAAAAACTACAAATATACACTTTCTCACTATTCAGATAGTCCGTTTTTTTATATTTTTTCAGAGTATTAGTTTTCACTCCGTAATGAATCTTCCACCAATTTTATAATGAAAATACTTAGAAGAAAGAAGGCCATAATTGCTCTTGATGCCGACAAATAAGTGTCTTCTTATAAGCATTTTCATTATAAAATGTAAATGAATGTGTGATTAGAGAGAAGATAACGGAAAATAAGTGTAAATTCATGCTCAATCTTAATTAATTATATGAGCGTTACAGGCTAACATTATATAGAAGTCATTGAAAGCAGATTTAAAGTTGCTATTAAATACAAACTTACCTATTTAAAAAATTTACAAATTTGAAAAGTTGGTTTCATAATGAATTTGGGTCAAATGTGTTAGCTTTAGTGAATAGTATCCGAGTACCATTTTCTAAAATAAATAAAAATATATGTTAACTACAAATATACTTCCTCACCTAATTAGATACTATATTGAATTCTTATATTGTTTTGTCTAAGTATTAATTTTCATTTCCATAATGAATCTTCCACCGATTTCTCATGTATAGAAAATGCTACGAAGAAAGAAGGTCAATACTGTGTCATTATCATGCCCTTGGCAGACTCCAAATGGTACATGAAGGTGAGATTACCCACCAAGTAAATGAAAATGATATGGTTCTATCTTTAAGGTCAGGGAACCTCGCCATATCAAAAGTTGGAACATGGGAATTCCTCGATGAAATTTTAGTTGTTGGTACGATGAACTGCCCTTTTGCAATGGAAGGTATTGAAATAATCTTTTAGGATTTTATAAGTTTTTTTAAATTAGATAACCAATTTGTAACCAAAAAAAATCGATAACTAAAATTGTTGTCTAATTTTATTTCATTTTACACTTTTAGTTATCTAATTTAAACTCATAAGATTATTCAATCACCTTTCATTGCAAAAGAGTTGTTCGTCGTACCAATAGCTAAAGTTTTCATTGAGAAATTTCCTTATTCCAACTTAGATTTGGTAATAAGTTTCCCTAAACTTAAAGATAGAACAAGATCATTTTCATTTACCTGTTAGCTAATCTCACCTTCTTGTACCATTTGGAGTCTGCCAAGGGTATGATAAAGACACATTATTGTCTCACGACAAGTGCAACTACTACCCTCTCTCTTTTTAGTATTTTTCACAAGAGAAATTGGTTAAATAATAAATATGGAAATGAAAATTAATACTTAGACCAAATAATATAAGAATTCAATAGAATATCTAATCAGGTAAGGAATTATATTTGTAGTTCCATCTATTTATATTTATTTATGACAATAGTACTTGAATAGCTTCGTATTTAATAGCAACTTTAAATCTTTTTTCAATGACTTATGTAATGTTAACCAGTAATGCCCACGTAATTAAATCAGATTGAGCATAAATGTACACTCATTTTAATTTATGAAATCTCTAATTTCACTTTCATATATACCTTTCGATGCCGACCAAAGTCTTGATAATGCCATAGTATAGATTCATCACGGAGTGAAACCAAACACAATGAACCATATTAAAATAAGGACTATCGATTAGTGAGAAAGTTTATATGTAGTTCACATCTAATGATGTTTATTTCAACGGATTTAATTACTATTTAATGAAGCTAGCTTATTTCAAAAAAATAATTAATTATTTATGAAATCAACTTTTAAAATTCGAAAATTTTAAATAGTAAAATTTCGTATTCAATAGCCTATTTAATGTTGACCAATAACACTTATTTCAATGATTTGTGTAGTGTTGAACAATCTTGCTGATTTAAGTTATGAAAATTTTATATTGAACAAAAGAGAGGGAGGAGCCCCTTTAAAACCTTAAGATGTAAACCCTTCTTAGGCTAAAATCATTTGTACGGAAAAAGAGTACTCCTCCTCGTTTTACTAAAAAGAATTAAGAAAGCAAATACAAAAGTGACCAATGGGACTCGGCCAATACCCTTCTCACAAAAATAAAAAGCATGCATATATATCAACACTTTTGTGCATAAAAGAAAAATATTGGGAAGCATAATTAACCTTGAGCCCAATAAAACAAATTATTATTTATAAGATAGGGAATACCCCCATCTACAATGGAAAAATGCTCCCTCATAAAATTTCGAATATTGTCTCACCAAAGCAAGCTTGGATAGTTCCAAGGGATATGAGAACCCAGAAAGTTCATATTTGAAACTACGTAAAAAATTATTCATTATGTTTCTAAAGCTTATAAGAAACTATAAAGGGGTCCCTGCAAAGGCTTACACTAACAACTGTTCTATATTTTCGCACCCATAAAGATATGTTTTATCATTAAACTCTCCACTGTTTCAACATGATCAAGTACTTCTAAAGGTACTAATAACACTTTATATTAAAAAAAAGTACTAACAACACAAGTTCTCACAATATGCTAAAGCCTGGAGCTCCAATGATTGTTGCAAATATAGAAAACATACACATATTCAAGTATAATTGTCTTGTAAGTAGATATATGAAAGATACCTTACCATGGGTGCTTTACTACACAAGCTAACTGATGGTGAGCTCCGACACCCACTCCCAATCACGGTCACGATCAAGGAAACCCTATAAACAAAATATAGATCTTTTAGAAAGTAAAGTATGAAGACATGGATCACGGCCTCAAACTAAAATATAGGGTAAAGTTACTTCAAATCTTTAGGTTCATTACCCATACTTTTTTTATTTATATTTTTTTAGATAAACACTGATTTCATTGAAGGGAGCACAAGGGGTGTCCAACCCTTACAATAGAACAAAAGGAAGGGGGAGAGCCTCCTCAAAACCTCCCTGAGCCAAAACCCATCGGGAAAAAGACTCAGGATGGAAAAAGAGTACCTCGTACAGACAGCACAACAGGTCCCTCTCGAAATATGAAAACTTTTTAGAAGTTCAAATCATTTAGATCTTTTAAAGTTCAAACCTTTTTACATAAAGATCACAAATTTGTCTTTGTAACACAGCTACACTACTTAACACTTTTAGATCAAACTGTTTTAGGCAAGAAAATTTAGAATTTTCATCTTTAAACACACACATACAAGCTCACGATCCCCTCAATGAAAGTAAGGGACCAAATTTTTCTCTTCCAAGCCCCATTCAAACCCGACAGTTTTCAAGATCTAAGTTAAATTTCAAAAAAAAAATTAAGGGTATAATTCCATAAATCAGCTCACCATGAAAATAATTTCGTTTTTAAAGAAAAACCTAGATCTAAAAGGTTTTTTTTCTCTGTTTCAACACTTTTGACAACTATACCACATCAAAATAAGAATAAAAGAAACCAAATCTCTTTCCTTTAAATTCCTTTAGGTGATAGCCTTAAAGGCTCCAAGGAGAGAAAGATATTTATTTGTTTGCTTTTAACAATAACACATCAACCAAAGTAAGAATGATCCAGGCTTAGATCTTTCCTTTAAACTCTCTCAAGTTCATAGATTTAAAGATCTAGAGGGGGGAAAGTTTATACCTTAGTCCATCCATACTATCAACATCAAAACATTAAAGAAAAAAAAGATAAAGTCAATTGATTTTTTTTTCTAAGAGCTAGTAAGCTCACGACCTAAAGAGAGAAAAGAGAAGTAATTTCAACACTTACCCTTCAACACTTAGCTCTTAACTCCAAATGGTAGCAAAAAATGAGAAAGATAGAGCCTAGGAGAGGAGGAAGCTCACGACTAGGAGTGGAAGGAAGAGGAAGACAATTTTTGAGAATTAGGGAGATAGAAGGAGATTATATAGAGAAAGAGGGGTGTTAGGGTTTAGGAAGGAGATCTTTAGTATTTTTTAAAAGAAAATATTATTCTGGTCAAAAAAACAAGACAATTTTATTTCACCTTTAAAATCTTGTTTTTCCTTTATTTGATATACTTTGGTAAAAACAAGAAGATTCCATAAATTGTATTAAATAGCTTTAAACTATTTAAAGAATAAAAAGTAAATATTTCAAAATCTTTTGAAGCATTTCATTTAATATGTATTATTTAATGGTATCATTTAATATTTTTCTTAAATAATAAAGAAGAATGTGAACTGATTTCTTTATTACATTAAATACATTTTCTTAAAGTAAATGTAATTTTTCAAAACAGTTCTATCGAAGTGTGCGTTTTACTTTGACTTTATAAATACCGCTACATTTTGATATTAATTATGGCTCTATTTTATGCTGCCTCATCCTCTAACGGATAGAGGGATGAGACTAACGATTTGACTAGTGGGTGGCAAAAAAATTTATTCTGGTCAAAAAAATAAGACAATTTTATTTCTCCTTTAAAATCTTGTTTTTCCTTTTTATTTGATATACACAGGTAAAAACAAGAAGATTCCATAAATTGTATTAAATTGTTTTAAACTAATTAAAGAATAAAAAATAAATATTTCAAAATCTTTTGAAGCATTGCATTTAATATGTATTATTTAATGGTATCATTTAATATTTTTCTTAAATAATAAAGAAGAATGTGAACTGATTTCTTTATTACATTAAATACATTTTCTTAAAGTAAATGTAATTTTTCAAAACAGTTCTATCGAAGTGTGCGTTTTACTTTGACTTTATAAATACCGCTACATTTTGATATTAATTATGACTCTGTTTTGCGCGTCTCTTCCTCTAACGGATAGAGGATAAGACTAACGTATTTGACTAGCGGGTGGCAAAAAATTTTATTCTGGTCAAAAAAATAAGACAATTTTATTTCTCCTTTAAAATCTTGTTTTTCCTTTTTATTTGATATACACTGGTAAAAACAAGAAGATTCCATAAATTGTATTAAATTGTTTTAAACTATTTAAAGAATAAAAAGTAAATATTTCAAAATCTTTTGAAGCATTTCATTTAATATGTATTATTTAATGGTATCATTTAATATTTTTCTTAAATAATAAAGAAGAATGTGAACTGATTTCTTTATTACATTAAATACATTTTCTTAAAGTAAATGTAATTTTTCAAAACAGTTCTATCGAAGTGTGCGTTTTACTTTGACTTTATAAATACCGCTACATTTTGATATTAATTATGGCTCTATTTTGCGCGTCTCATCCTCTAACGGATAGAGGATGAGACTAACGTATTTGACTAGCGGGTGGCAAAAAATTTTATTCTGGTCAAAAAAATAAGACAATTTTATTTCTCCTTTAAAATCTTGTTTTTCCTTTTTATTTGATATACACTGGTAAAAACAAGAAGATTCCATAAATTGTATTAAATTGTTTTAAACTAATTAAAGAATAAAAAATAAATATTTCAAAATCTTTTGAAGCATTGCATTTAATATGTATTATTTAACGGTATTATTTAATAGTTTTCTTAAATAATAAAGAAGAATGTGAACTGATTTCTTTATTACATTAAATACATTTTCTTAAAGTAAATGAAATTTTTCAAAACAGTTCTATCGAAGTGTGCATTTTACTTTGACTTTATAAATACCGCTACATTTTGATATTAATTATGGCTCTATTTTGCGCGTCTCATCCTCTAACGGATAGAGGATGAGACTAATGTATTTGACTTGCAGGTGGCAAAAAATTTTATTCTAGTCAAAAAAATAAGACAATTTTATTTTTCCTTTAAAATATTGTTTTTCCTTTTTATTTGATATACACAGGTAAAAACAAGAAGATTCCATAAATTGTATTAAATAGCTTTAAACTATTTAAAGAATAAAAAGTAAATATTTCAAAATCTTTTGAAGCATTTCATTTAATATGTATTATTTAATGGTATCATTTAATATTTTTCTTAAATAATAAAGAAGAATGTGAACTGATTTCTTTATTACATTAAATACATTTTCTTAAAGTAAATGTAATTTTTCAAAACAGTTCTATCGAAGTGTGCGTTTTACTTTGACTTTATAAATACCGCTACATTTTGATATTAATTATGGCTCTCTTTTTATGCGTCTCATCCTCTAACGGATAGAGGATGAGACTAACGTATTTGACTAGCGGGTGGCAAAAAATTTTATTCTGGTCAAAAAAATAAGACAATTTTATTTCTCCTTTAAAATCTTGTTTTTCCTTTTTATTTGATATACACAGGTAAAAACAAGAAGATTCCATAAATTGTATTAAATAGCTTTAAACTATTTAAAGAATAAAAAGTAAATATTTCAAAATCTTTTGAAGCATTTCATTTAATATGTATTATTTAATGGTATCATTTAATATTTTTCTTAAATAATAAAGAAGAATGTGAACTGATTTCTTTATTACATTAAATACATTTTCTTAAAGTAAATGTAATTTTTCAAAACAGTTCTATCGAAGTGTGCGTTTTACTTTGACTTTATAAATACCGCTACATTTTGATATTGATTATGGCTCTGTTTTGCGCGTCTCATCCTCTAACGGATAGAGGATAAGACTAACGTATTTGACTAGCGGGTGGCAAAAAATTTTATTCTGGTCAAAAAAATAAGACAATTTTATTTCTCCTTTAAAATCTTGTTTTTCCTTTTTATTTGATATACACTGGTAAAAAGAAGAAGATTCCATAAATTGTATTAAATTGTTTTAAACTAATTAAAGAATAAAAAATAAATATTTCAAAATCTTTTGAAGCATTGCATTTAATATGTATTATTTAATGGTATTATTTAATAGTTTTCTAAAATAATAAAGAAGAATGTGAACTGATTTCTTTATTACATTAAATACATTTTCTTAAAGTAAATGTAATTTTTCAAAACAGTTCTATCGAAGTGTGCATTTTACTTTGACTTTATAAATACCGCTACATTTTGATATTAATTATGGCTCTATTTTGCGCGTCTCATCCTCTAACGGATAGAGGATGAGACTAATGTATTTGACTAGCAGGTGGCAAAAAATTTTATTCTAGTCAAAAAAATAAGACAATTTTATTTTTCCTTTAAAATATTGTTTTTCCTTTTTATTTGATATACACAGGTAAAAACAAGAAGATTCCATAAATTGTATTAAATTGTTTTAAACTAATTAAAGAATAAAAAATAAATATTTCAAAATCTTTTGAAGCATTGCATTTAATATGTATTATTTAATGGTATCATTTAATATTTTTCTTAAATAATAAAGAAAAATGTGAACTGATTTCTTTATTACATTAAATACATTTTCTTAAAGTAAATGTAATTTTTCAAAACAGTTCTATCGAAGTGTGCGTTTTACTTTGACTTTATAAATACCGTTACATTTTGATATTAATTATGGCTCTATTTTGCGCGTCTCATCCTCTAACGGATAGAGGATGAGACTAACGTATTTGACTAGCGGGTGGCAAAAAATTTTATTCTGGTCAAAAAAATAAGACAATTTTATTTCTCCTTTAAAATCTTATTTTTCCTTTTTATTTGATATACACAGGTACAAACAAGAAGATTCCATAAATTGTATTAAATTGTTTTAAACTAATTAAAGAATAAAAAATAAATATTTCAAAATCTTTTGAAGCATTGCATTTAATATGTATTATTTAATGGTATCAGTTAATATTTTTCTTAAATAATAAAGAAGAATGTGAACTGATTTCTTTATTACATTAAATACATTTTCTTAAAGTAAATGTAATTTTTCAAAACAGTTCTATCGAAGTGTGCGTTTTACTTTGACTTTATAAATACCGCTACATTTTGATATTAATTATGGCTCTATTTTGCGCGTCTCATCCTCTAACGGATAGAGGATGAGACTAACGTATTTGACTAGCGGGTGGCAAAAATTTTTATTCTGGTCAAAAAAATAAGACAATTTTATTTCTCCTTTAAAATCTTGTTTTTCCTTTTTATTTGATATACACAGGTAAAAACAAGAAGATTCCATAAATTGTATTAAATTGTTTTAAACTAATTAAAGAATAAAAAATAAATATTTCAAAATCTTTTGAAGCATTGCATTTAATATGTATTATTTAATGGTATCATTTAATATTTTTCTTAAATAATAAAGAAGAATGTGAACTGATTTCTTTATTACATTAAATACATTTTCTTAAAGTAAATGTAATTTTTCAAAACAGTTCTATCGAAGTGTGCGTTTTACTTTGACTTTATAAATACCGCTACATTTTGATACTCCCTCCGTCTAATATTAAGTGTCATGTTTGAAATTTTTCTTTGTCTCAAATTAACTGTCACTTTAGAATCCCAATACAACATTTATTATTACTTTCCAACAATACCCTTACTTTAGAATACCAATAACCATGCCTTTGCTCTAATCGAGAAAAGTGCAAGGGTATTTTAGTCATACCACATTTTTCCAACATAGAATTTAGAATATCCAATCATTTTCCTAATACCCGCGCATAACCTTAAACGACACTTAATATGAGACGAATGCAGTATTAATTATTGCTCTATTAATTATGGATGAGACTAGCGTATTTGACTAGCGGTGACGAGTACGAGTGTTTGGCAAACATTAGTGTTTAGCATTTTTCGAGTAACGTTTAGCGTTTTTTGAAACGCTACTTTAAGTAGCCTTTTTTTAAAACGCTAGAGGATAGCATATAGCGTTTCAATTTTTTGACACTTTTACCCTTATTATTTTTCTTAAATTACTTCTCTTTCCTCATAAAATAATTTATCATCCTTAAATAATTTAATCATTAAGTAAATATCATTTTATGTCATTTTATATTTATCAGCTATTTTAATCGCTAGTTTTGCCGAAGACATAATTTGCTATGTGCTAGTTTATCCACTATCCGCTAACTGCTAGCTCAACTGTTATCCGCTACTTTTTATCAAACAGAGCCTATATGTTGAAGATTTGTATTTAAAAAAGGCTAAATTACACCAGAGATCCTTTAAGTTATTTAATTGCAACAAGTTAGTCCTAAGTTTTTTTCATACCACTTTGGTCCTTTAAGTTATATAATTTAATAAGTTTGTCCTTTAAGTTAATCAAAAATCTGTGACAGTTAATCGAACCATATACTCGAAAATCCATTGTACTCTTGTTGCTCAGGTTGTTCTTTGCTACTTGAGTTCTTTGTTGAAATTTCTTTGTTGGAGTTATTCTGAGATGTTGGAGGGTTCTTTGGCCGTGAGAGTTGAAAATAGACTACGGTTGACCATATGGGCTTTGGAAGGACGGCTGGAATACACCAGGGTACGGATGAAAAGCACCGTTGTAAGGCTGCATCGGGTGTGTTGGATATGATGATGATGATGATGATGGCATAGATGGCCTCAGCTGAGACATATTACCCATTAATTGCTTCCAGTGCTCCTCATTCATCATGTGCTCCTCCGCCTGCTGCTCCCGGATCTCCTATATCTCACGCTGGGCGTCTCTCAATTGCTGAGTCAATAGCTTAACAGAGGCTAATTTTGAAGGGGTAGGGACATGAGAGTGACCAGTACTTCACTCTGAAGAAGATGTTGGCCTTAGATTCAGAATAATGGAATCTGGGAAACTTTTTGATGGACCAACAATTTCATTCCATTTTAGTAAAGCCGCTCGACCCTCCTCATCGGGATCAATCTCAGTGCCACTACTCTGTTGAGTTACACGTCACTCAGTCTGCCAATTAGAGATTTTTTTCCTGGAAGCAACAACCAAGAAATGAATAAATATTAGTATGTAATATATAATATAAAATAATAGAAACAATATATAAATAATAAATCTTATTTACCTGAATACTCTGTGGCCGGTCTTCAGCAAATTCACCTGTCTCCTCTCACATATAAAGTTGCCGGTGTAACTCAGGCAAAATAGGTGGCCGACCAAGGATGGCCTCCTATATATATAGTTATTATTTAATAAATATAAAATACGAATGTATAATATAAATTTAATAAATTATTAAATTTACCAAGTGTATAGCATGTTCATGTGTGTTGATAAAACCGACCGTCACTAGTGCAAAAATGACTTTAGACAGCACCATTTAGTATCGGTTGTTTAAACAGCCGATACTAAATGTAGGCGCGGGGGCAAATTTGAAATTAAATGGAAGTTTTCAATTTTCACGCTTACATTTAGTATCGGTTGTTTAAACAACCGATACTAAATGTGTGTCTCTAACACATTTAGTATCGGGTTTTTAGTCAACCGATACTAAAGGTCATCTAATTTTTCTTCCTCACGCACTCTCCTCACTCACATTCCGTAGCGCGCCTCACTCACCAACACAATGACTCTCGAACCTTCCTCACGCACTCTGAACTCTGTCTTCTTCGCCGTTCTCTCGCTGTTTTCTCACCGCCATTCTCGCCGTTCGCGCCACTCTCTCTCACCGCCATAACCAAAGCTCACATCGGTGGCGGCTCTCTCTCACGCACGAAGCTCTCACACGAAACCCTACGTTCAAAAAGCGCGCTCTCACTCGATGTCTTCTTCTTCTTCTTAAAAGGTTTGGGTTTTTTCTTCTTCTCTACTTCTATTTTACTGAAATGCCTCCATTGTTGCTTAAATGGAAACCCTAACCCCAATTTATGGATATGGATATGGATATAGCAAGAGCTGACCTCAATAAGAACAGATCCTTGAGAAGGTGAATTTGTTATTAAATTAACATTTTGAATCTTTCTGTTTCACTTTGTTCTTTTCTGCCTTGTGATTCTAGAGGTTTAGACAAAAGATTTTTGGATTGAAATTTCAGTTCAAATTGGAAATATAAGGATTTTTTTTTGTTATGTTGATAATAACAAGCTTGGAGTGAAAATCTGCTATGTTCATATCAAAAAGCTTAAACAATACTTTGTCTATGATTGTTATCTTTGCAGTAAAAGCTCTGATAGACATCAAAAAGAGTTTGGGTGATCTCATGAACAAAATGAGGCACTGGAATAAGGGTGATCCATGTGCAACAAACTGGACTGGGGTTTTTTGTTTTGATAAGAAGGGTCCTGATGGTTACTTCCATCTCCGCGAGCTGTATGGCTTCTTTGAGTTCTGAATTTTTCAATTTTATTGATTTAATATTATAAACTGTTATTTAAATAAAGCAGAGAGTTAATATTACACACACAGATAAGCTGACTAATCAACGGTCAGGATTTCGGGGTTTCAATTAATCTTAACAGATCTTACGATACTGACATCATTACTGCCCAAAGGCTTTGCTTAATTGTAGTTCCCTGTAGAACCTACAATAGCTTCCATTGCAATTCTACAATTTCACCGAGTTCATTGGCTGAACAGTCGCCCTTAATTTCCTCGAACCAACTTGGCTGCCCATTGCTTGCTTTAGAACACCATCTGTAGCCCTTCTCGCTTCGCACGTGCTCGATAAACCGAGAAGGCTAGAATTCCTATGGTTTAGGGTTTGGACATTTTCGGAAGTGAGGCAAATAATTGTCATCATTCTCATTAACTCACATGAAACATTGAGTGGATCGACTCAATACTTCACATAATATCTTTGAAAAGTTCGACATTTAATTGTCTAAGTCCCTAGTCGACTCTATCTAACCTCTTGACCACAAGGTCTCTACGTCCGACGCAGGTCGAATCGCGCTCGATACCAAAATGTAACACCTCATATTTCTATCTAGTAGAAATACTAAAGTGCACCTAATGGCATACATCGAGTATAAAAATTCCTGTCTCAGATATTGATTTGACCAAAAACTCTCGAATCCAAATCAAAGAGTCGTAAACATAATATAGTCCAAAGTTCAATATCCTAAAACAAGACAACAATGAAACGATTACATAACTCAAATACAAATTCAAGTTATAAATCGAAAACAAAGATACTGAGGAAAACCATAACTAATAATGGAAGAACTACGTCTTCCATTTCCTTCTCGAAAGCACGCTATCCACTGCGTGCCATAAAGGATCTCCTTTCCTGTTTCTCGAAAAACAACAACATTTGTAGGGTGAGATAACAAATCTCAGTGAGTCTTAACATGACCCCTTACCAATCACTCGGTCCATTTATAAAACATTAATTAATTTCTTGATTTAAAAAATAAACCATGCACGTTACTAATTGCACAATACCGATCGCACACTGCTAATCCGTAAGCGATTGCATTCATAACGTCAAAACAATTGTACCATACCGATCGCACATCCGCTAATCTCAAGACTGAAGACATTAATTCTCTTTAGCATAACACCGATCGCACATCTGCTAATCCGGTGAACCCTATCATTTGAAGGCCTAGGTTTAGGGGCCCATGACCTCCCCCTCTAGTATGCTACCTGGGGTGGGTCGTCACCTGGACTATACATAATATATATATATATATATATATATATATATATATATATATATATATATATATATATATATATATATATATATATATCGTACATAATTTTACTCTCATGATATAAATCCATATCATACGGTTCTTCTTATGAACTGCATAACTTGATTCAGAAACCAATTTTTGTTCTTAAAACAATTGTTCCCACACAATACTCTAAGTTTTACGAAATATTCGTAACTTTAACCGTTTAATTCAAAACCACTTTGAACATGTATCAAAATTTCTACGAAAATTCGCAGAGTTTCCTCGAAATATGGACATCCCAAAAAAAATACTTACTACTGTATAACCAGATGCAGACAATTTACAACCACATACATAAATCCCAATCCAAAGACAAGAATTCACAATCAAAATAATATGGTTTCTTTTTTTAAATTTCCAACACGCGTAATTTTTGTAAAATACCGTTTTTGACTCGAAAATTTGCGAAACTCGAATTTTGAAATCATTCAAACGTAACACAAAAACAATATTTAAAATTCCCTAAGCGTGAGTAAAACTCACCTCGTGTGATGAAAATCACACAAACCGAAAACTTCTAGAAGTTCAAACGATTACGAAAAACTCACGAACTCATCCCGAACTCGTTCAACCGCTTCTAAACCGAATGTATTGCGGACAGCATCTCTGTGCAGTTTTTGAATGAGCATAACTTATTCAATTTCTAACCAAAACCATCCAAACCCGATTGCCTAATGTGTAGATAATTTTGTCTATTTTCCAATGGTTCAAGTCCCACAATCGATATGACAAGTATTCAGAGAGTTATGGCTAAAACAATGTGGCTGGTGCAAAATCGCTATTACTGTTACAAAAGTGAAACTTGTAACTAATTGTTCTCTCTCAATACACAGTCAAATCAAGTGATTCTTGTGCCTATTTCGAAGGACTTTTTGTCTACTTTCCAATGAAACAAGAATTATTTAAAACAGAGTTCAATTGAGAACTCAAGACCTGAAAAAACTGAACCTATACACAGTTTAATTTCAGAAATTTGACATAACTTGAGACACTCATAACTGAGAATTACACAACTCCAAATTTAACGAAACCAGTGCCAAAACGACCGGCGTTAAGTCTATTTTCAAAAACAATCAGAAACATAATTTTTGGACTAACTGAACAGTCCCAGTTCTAAAGAAACCGAAGCTGTGTCCAGATTTTCTAAAACAGCGAGTTCGAGAGCAAATTGTGTTTTTCGCGACTCAAAATTTACGAAACGCGAGCAATTTCGACAACCACAGAAATCAATCAGTCAACACAACATAAAACAAAACCCTAAGCGAGTAAAACTCACCAATCGTGATGAAAATCACGAAACCACCGAGACATTCCGAAGCTCACGATCCCGAACTTCACGAACTCTCTTCGGATCCGTACCAAGCTTCCCAATGCCTCCAAACCGAAATCCCAGCTACCCCAAAACGAAACTAGCAGCTGAACACTCCTAATCCTTCTTCAATCAACCATGTGAGTGCCACAAACTCTAATCTTGTCCCATCTTCCACTTGCAAGCTATTGTTGACTTCAAATACCCCAATTTTGTTCAAGAAAGCTTGATGGCTCATCAATGGTGTTTTGAAAAAGATGGAGAAATAGAAAGTAAAATTAGTATCATTGAGTAGAGGAAAGAAAATGTAAGAGATTGGTGAAATAATTACACACATGCCTTGAGAGATGGTGAAGATCTCCACTCTCCTTCTTCTCACTCCCTCCCTCGGCTCTCCTCTCTCTCAACCCCTCTCTCTTACTTTCCCTTTCTTTCTCTCGGGTTCTCTCTCTCTCTGTTTATCTCTTTTTATTTCTTTTTATTTCTTTGCTTTGTTTCTTTCCTTTTCTTCCTTTATCCGTGTACTCTCTCTCTCTCTCTTTATTCTTCTCTCTTACTTTCCCTTTCTTTATTCACACAAGTGTAGAATGAGAGAGTATTTGGATATTTTTTCAGAAATTATTTATTTTCATTTAGGGTGAGCAGTATAAAGACTAAAATACCCTTAGTATTCTAATTTCCACTCAATATTGCATTTTAAATTATATACTCTAGCAATTATAAATTGCTTCCGCGACAACCTCACATCCGTGACTTGATTTATTACCTACTCGAGTAATAAATCACTCGTTAATTTCTTAATTCGAAATTAACGAAATTAGGGATGTTACACATTTAGTATCGGTTATTTAAATAACCGATACTAAAAGTGACATTTAGTATCGGTTATTTAAATAACCGATACTAAATGTACGTTTTCAAGACATAAAAATCACCAAAAAAACGTCATTTAGTATCGGTTTTTTGAAAATCCGATACTAAAAGTGACATTTAGTATCGGTTATTTAACCGATACTAAATGTCAGACATTTAGTATCGGTCGAATTAGTATCGACAGATAACCGATACTAAAAGTGCAAAACAACCGATACAAAAAGCCTTTTCTGCACTAGTGCGTGTTTATGCAACCCCCTTTCTCAGAAGCCCGTTTCTTCTTGCCTTTCTCACATTTTTTTATGCCAATCAAAATCACCAATCCAATCTGGCTTCATTTTCTTGTTACGCTGTACCCGGAGCATTTCAAAAAAGCGGTGAGAACCTCTTGTGTTGAATGTTCTCCGAACTTCCTCTGCCTTCTCTTGGTGCCATGCGAATCTTGCTTTCTTGCACAAATTTAATTAACATGTTAGTAAAAATAAATTAATCAATTCAACAAATTTGAAAATTTTGAAAAATTAAAAATTAATTAATTCGTAAAAGAACTTACTATAAATTGATTCCACATTTTGGAAATCTCATCTTTTCTGATCTCTGTCCAATTCACCCAGGGTTTAGTGTAATTTGCCTTGATGATGTCTGCGCGCTGGATACAATGCTCCCATGAGTAAACCTGTACATAAAAAAGATAAATTAAAACGATAATAATTTTAAAAACAAATTTTAATAAATTAATAAATACTTCTTTGGTGGTACAACAACCTTCACTTTGATACGACCGTCGCGTGTAACCTCAATCACCTCATTATTTATATTATACGAACGTACCCCATTTTCATCAGTCGAGCGTATGACAGTACTGGGTGGAGGCTGTAACATCCCTAATTTCGTTAATTTCAAATTAAGAAATTAACGAGTGATTTATTACTCGAGTAGGTAATAAATCAAGTCACGGATATTAGGTTGCCACGAAAGCAATTTATAATTGATAGAGTATATAATTTAGAATGCATTATTGAGCGGAAATTAGAACACTAAGGGTATTTTAGTCTTTATACCACTCACCTTAAATGAGCTCTAAGACACCAAAAATATCCAAATGCTCTCTCATTCCACACTTGAGTGAATAAAGGAAAGGAAAGTAAGAGAGAGAGAGAAGGAACCAAAGGAAAGAAATAAAGAAGGAAAGAAAGGAAGAAAAGAAGGGAAACAGAGAAAGAAAAAAAGAAGGAAGAGAGAGAGAAGAGGAAGAAAGGGTGAAGGAGAAGAAAGAAGAAGGGCAAGATCTCCTTCAACTCAACACTAGGTAAGGGGCTTTTGGCTCATTTTCTTCCATTTTTCTTCCTCTTTCCATTGATGTAACTTTTAACCCCTAATTCCTACCCATTTTTGATTCACCATTTTTGCTCAAATGGAGGAAAAGAGAGGTTTTGTGAAATTGAAGTTTGGTATTGAGGGTGGGAAGCTCATCAACCGATTTGGTACTAGTTTTGTTGTAGATTGGGTCGATTGAAGGCATCGGAGAAGTGTGTGGGGCTGTTGGGTTTCGATTGGAAGGTTGTTGGAGCTCAAAGTGGAACCATTGGAGAAGATGAATCTTGGGATAGGCTTGTTTGGGTAGTTGGAAGCTTGGGTTTCAGTTTGGAAGTATTTGGAGCAATTCGGAGCGTGTTAGGTGTGTTACGGGTCGATCGAGCTTGGAGAGTCTCGGAGTCTCGTGATTTTCATCACGCTAGGTGAGTTTTACTCGCTTAGGGTTTTGTTTTATGTTGTGTTGACTGATTGATTTTACGTGGTTGTCGAAATTGCTCGCGTTTTCGTAAATTTTGAGTCGCGAAAAACACAATTTGGTCTCGAACTCGCTGTTTTAGAAAATCTGGACACAGCTTCGGTTTCTTTAGAACTGGGACTGTTTGGTTAATCCAAAAATTATGTTTCTGATTGTTTTTGAAAATAGACTTAACGCCGGTCGTTTGGCACTGGTTTCGTTAAATTTGGAGTTGTGTAGCTCAAGTTATGAGTGTCTCAAGTTATGTCAAATTTCTGAAATTAAACTGTGTATAGGTTCAGTTTTTCACGTCTTGAGTTCTCAATTGAACTCCGTTTTACATAATTCTTGTTTCATTGGAAAGTAGACAAAACGTCCTTCGAAATAGGCACAAGAATCACTTGATTTGACTGTGTATTGAGAGAGAACAATTAGTTACAAGTTTCACTTTTGTAACAGTAACGATTTTGCACCAGCCACATTGTTTTAGCCATAACTCTCTGAATACTTGTCATATCAGTGTGGGACTTGAACCATTGGAAAATAGACAAAATTATCTACACATTAGGCACTGGTTTGGATGGTTTTGGTTAGAAATTGAATAAGTTATGCTCATTCAAAAACTGCACAGAGATGCTGTCCAGAATACATTCGGTTTAGAAGCGGTTGAACGAGTTCGGGATGAGTTCGTGAGTTTTTCAGAATCGTTTGAACTTCTAGAAGTTTCGGTTTTGTGTGATTTTCATCACACGAGGTGAGTTTTACTCACGTTTAGGGAATTTTAAATATTGTTTTTGTGTTACGTTTGAATGATTTCAAAATTCGGAGTTTCGCAAATTTTCGAGTCAAAAACGGTATTTTACAAAAAAATTACGCGTGTTGGAAATTTAAAAAAAAGAAACCATATTATTTTGATTGTGAATTCTTGTGCTGGATTGGGATTTATGTATGTGGTTGTAAATTGTCTGGACTGGTTATACAGGTAAGTATTTTTTTTGGGATGTCCATATTTCAGAGGAAACTCTGCCGAATTTTCGTTAGAAATTTTGATACATGTTCAAAGTGGTTTTGAATTAAACGGTTAATGTTACGAATATTTCGTAAAACTTAGAGTATCGTGTGGGAACAATTGTTTTAAGAACAAAAATTGGTTTCGGATGGTTATGCGAGTTCATAAGAAGAACCGTATGATATGGATTTATATCATAGAGTAAAATTATGTACGATATATATATATATATATATATATATATATATATATATATATATATATATATATATATATTATGTATAGTCCGGGTGACGACCCACCCGGTTAGCATACTAGGAGGGGGAGGTCATGGGCCCCTAAACCTAGACCTTCGGCGATAGGGTTTCGGGATTAGCAGATGTGTGCGATCGGTGTTATGCTAAAGAGAATTAATGTCTTGTCTTAGGATTAGCGGATGTGCGATCGGTATGGTACAATTGTTTTGACGTTATGAATGCCTTTATTTTGCACGGGATTAGCAGTGTGCGATCGGTATTATTGTGCAATTAGTAACGTGCATGGTTTATTTATTAAATCAAGAAATTAATTAATGTTTTATAAATGGACCGAGTGATAGGTAAAGGGTCACGGTAAGACTCACTTCGAGATTTGTTATCTCACCCTACAAATGTTGTTGTTTTTCAGAGAAACAGGAAAGGAGATCCTTTATGGCACGAGTGGATAGCGTGTTTCGAGAAGGAAATGGAAGCGTAGTTCTTCTATTATTAGTTATGGTTTTCCTTGTATCTTTGTTTTCGATTTATAACTTGAATTTGTATTTGAGTTATGTAATCGTTTCCGCTGTTGTCTTGTTTTAGGATATTGATTTTTGGACTATATTATGTTTACGACTCTTTGATTTGGATTCGAGAGTTTTGGTCAAATCAATATCTCGAGATGTAAATTTTATACTACGATGTATGCCATTAGGTACACTTTAGTATTTCTACTAGATAGAAATATGAGGGTGTTACATTTTGGTATCAGAGCAGTTCGGCCTAGTCGGACATAGAGACCTTATGGTCAAAAGGTTAGATCGAGTCAGCTTAGGGACTTAGACAATTAAATGTCAGAACCTTTCAGTATATTATATGAAGTATTGAGTCAGGATCCACTCATGTTTCATGTGAGTTACTGAGAATGATGACAATTATTTGCCTCAACCCCGAAAATGTCCAAACCCTAAACCATAGGAATTCTAGCCTTCTCGGTTTATCAGAGCACGTAGCGGAAGCAGAGGGCTACAAATGGTGTTTCAAGCAAGCAATGGGCAGCCAAGTTGGTTCGAGAAATTAAGGGCGATTGTTGGTCAATGAACTCGGTGAAATTGTAGAATTGCAATGGAAGCTATTGTAGGTTCTACAGGAAACTACAATTAAGCAAAGCCTTTGGGCAGTAATGATGTCAGTATCGTAAGATCTATTAAGATTAATTGAAACCCCAAATCCGATCGTTGATTAGTCACTTATCGATTATCGAAAACACGGTTTCACAATAACCTTACTTTATGGTTATAGTAAACCCGACTTTATGTCGCGATTAGAGACATTATTTCAAATAAGCGCAAGTATTGATCGAGTTCTTTTTCCTCAAAGCCATATTTCAAAATGCCATGAAGCCGACCTAGTAAATTGTAGTGCAATCTCAGTATCGGCAAGCAGAATCACCTAATGTTGATCAAATTAGTTTCGATTGCGGGTCGTGAACCAATTCCCATTCAAGATGAGATCAGTAGGTTATGGTAGCGAAATAACCTTAATATTACCCTTGGGATTATGAGCAAGCCAATCTTGGTCTGCGTGAGAAATTTTAAATCGAGTTCTCCGACTTGTTTTATTTATAACTTTTAATTTGAACTCCGATTTGTATGTTCCGATATGTGTTGGAAAGCTAATGAAAAGGTCTACACATCGATAAGGATTTGAACTAATTGTTCAATGGTATTCTGAAATGTATTTATGTCTTACCCTAAGTTGTTAAGCCTTAAAGTGTTTATTGGCCATATAACCATTCGAGGTCCGGAGAGTTGGACAAGGACTTCCAGTCATTAAGAATAGATTCTTAGAACCCGGTTTATAATGATAACCATTGTAGTTTCCAAGAAGTTTGTTTCTTGGAAATGGTCATTAGTAGCTATGTACCTCAGTCGTCAATGGAGTTTTTTTAAAAGCCAACAACAATGAGGTATGTTACTAGTATACTAGGTATACTACAAGGATGGAACTTTCAATGACTTAAAGTATTGGAAGCGGTGTTGTCCTATAGGAAGACTGAATCAACTAAGTGTTAAACACCTTACTTCTCGATAGATAAGACATGTTCCCTACCGAATGGATATGTTAGGGGTTATGGTTATGTTTGGAGAATTGTGGAGTTTGGCAAATTGTGGGACCAAAGAATGAGTAAAATAGTGAGAATTGTTCTCGGAATCAACATTTGGAAGCATTATCTTGTGGCCGTTTGATTCCGTGGAAGAATCCTTCTATTTTGATTATTTCTTTGATGTTATAATAATTAGCTCAACTCCGTGATTAATCCAAATATGAACGTTCCGCTTAGAGTAGTCAACAATACAACATGATGGAACAAAGTTTAGAATTTTCTAGTAAGTCTTACTTAACTAGGAAAGTTGTTATGTATCAAGCGAGAGATCTTTATTGTTTAGATCTTCTCATACTTAAGTGAATGAATAGTAGACTCGATTCAAGAGAATAGTCGATTGACGTAGAGGTTCGGAAAAGCCCTACATCTGCGTGAGACCACCCGAATTTAGTAATTGAATTCAAAGACTGAGTCGCGAGGTGAAGATACGTCTTATTAGTATTTCGAGAAACTTTTACGTAACCTTTACCCATTTGTGAGTCAGTTACGAACACTGTAGGTGAAGAGTTTAACCCGGAGTTCTAATAGTATTGTACCCAATAAAAAAAAACTGAAAGGTGATGTTCCCCAGTTTACTACAAGTTGGGGTGGTCCTGTGTTACTTGTTGGAAAGAAAAGCGGGAGCGGGAGGTCGTGTATGGATTACCTCCAGTTGAACAAAGTTACTATTAGGAATAATTATCCTTGCCAAGAATAAGTGATTTGCTTAAATCAGCTTCGAGGTGCAGCAGTGTTTTCAAAGATTGGTCTAAGGTCGGGTTATCTTTAATTAAAGGTTAGGGTTTTAGTTATTCCGAAGATAGCTTTCCATACTAGATATGGACATTACGAGGGAGTAGTGATGCCTTTCAGTCTAACTAATGCTCCAGAGTTATTCATGGATTACATGAACTGAGTTTTTCCACCTGTACTTGGATTAGTTATTGAAATTTTCACTGAATACATCTTGGTGTACACTAAGACCATTGTGGATCATGATTAGCATCTCCGCATTGTTCCGAATGTACTCCGAGAGAAGAAGTGGTATGCTAAACCTTTGAAGAGAGATTTTTTTTGGATGTTTGTAGTGAAGTATCTGTGAATTGTAATATTCTAGTCAGGAGTGGCAATAGTTCTTTCACTTATTCGGTTAATTTGTAAAGGACATCCGTTTGAAAGAGATGGACTTTTGTTCTTATCCAAATTCTTCCGGAACCGTCTTTGGGATTTCAAATATACAGTGACACCTCAGGAAGGTTTAGGATGTGTTATAATGTTGCATCAACAAGTGGTAGCTTATGCATCCATGTAAGAGAAGCCTCATGAGGAGAATTATCCAACTCATGATTAGGAATTAACAACTATTGTGTATATAAGTGAGACTTGGTGATAGCTTAGGGTCGCAAAGAAAAGGGATTATTTGGCCTAAGGAGAAGATCATTAGGATCCGAATCGGTGATCTTGTATCTTAAGAGTTTCAGCAACCATTAGTACCAGTAGAGCATTGTCGGCGAATAAACTCAATCCTCGAGAGTATTGTGCTAGTGGTGTACTGTGTAGCTTTACCTTTGTATTGTCCAATCTACGTGATATGTTTGATGTATTCCAATCGAGGAAGTACCTTTCCAATCCCTGTCAACCATTGAGTTGGAACGATGGATCTTTGACTGACGCGTCATTTCAGTCTTATCCAAGTCATATCATCGAACATAGAGAGAAGACACTTCGGACGCGAACAATTCCAAATGCTAAAGTAGATTGGGAATGGTTGTCGACCGAGAAAGTTTCATGCGGATTGGATGACGATATGCGGATTAGATATCCGTATTTGTTCTCTTGAAGTATGTTTGTTCAATTTTGAGGACAAAATTCCCAAGTTGGGGTGATTGTAACATCCCTAATTTCGTTAATTTCAAATTAAGAAATTAACGAGTGATTTATTACTCGAGTAGGTAATAAATCAAGTCACGGATATTAGGTTGCCACGAAAGCAATTTATAATTGATAGAGTATATAATTTAGAATGCATTATTGAGCGGAAATTAGAACACTAAGGGTATTTTAGTCTTTATACCACTCACCTTAAATGAGCTCTAAGACACCAAAAATATCCAAATGCTCTCTCATTCCACACTTGAGTGAATAAAGGAAGGGAAAGTAAGAGAGAGGGAGAGAAGGAACCAAAGGAAAGAAATAAAGAAGGAAAGAAAGGAAGAAAAGAAGGGAAACAGAGAAAGAAAAAAAAGAAGGACCCGAGAGAGAAGAGGAAGAAAGGGTGAAGGAGAAGAAAGAAGAAGGGCAAGATCTCCTTCAACTCAACACTAGGTAAGGGGCTTTTGGCTCATTTTCTTCCATTTTTCTTCCTCTTTCCATTGATGTAACTTTTAACCCCTAATTCCTACCCATTTTTGATTCACCATTTTTGCTCAAATGGAGGAAAAGAGAGGTTTTTGTGAAATTGAAGTTTGGTATTGAGGGTGGGAAGCTCATCAACCGATTTGGTACTAGTTTTGTTGTAGATTGGGGTCGATTGAAGGCATAGGAGAAGTGTGGGGGCTGTTGGGTTTCGATTGGAAGGTTGTTGGAGCTCAAAGTGGAACCATTGGAGAAGATGAATCTTGGGATAGGCTTGTTTGGGTAGTTGGAAGCTTGGGTTTGTTTGGAAGTATTTGGAACGAATTCGGAGCGTGTTCGTGTGTTACGGGTCGATCGAGCTTGGAGAGTCTCGAGTCTCGTGATTTTCATCACGCTAGGTGAGTTTTACTCGCTTAGGGTTTTGTTTTATGTTGTGTTGGTGATTGATTTACGTGGTTGTCGAAATTGCTCGCGTTTCAGTAAATTTTGAGTCGCGAAAAACACAATTTGGTCTCGAACTCATTGTTTTAGAAAATCTGGACACAGCTTCGGTTTCTTTAGAACTGGGACTGTTTGGTTAATCCAAAAATTATGTTTCTGATTGTTTTTGAAAATAGACTTAACGCCGGTCGTTTTGGCACTGGGTTTCGTTAAATTTGGAGTTGTGTAGCTCAAGTTATGAGTGTCTCAAGTTATGTCAAATTTCTGAAATTAAAGCGTGTATAGGTTCAGCTTTTTCAGGTCTTGAGTTCTCAATTGAACTCCGTTTTAAATAATTCTTGTTTCATTGGAAAGTAGACAAATTTCACTTGATTTGGTGTGTATTGAGAGAGAACAATTAGTTACAAGTTTCACTTTTGTATACTTGATAACGATTTTGCACCAGCCACATTGTTTTAGCCATAACTCTCTGAATACTTGTCATATCAGTGTGGGACTTGAACCATTGGAAAATAGACAAAATTATCTACACATTAGGCACTGGTTTGGATGGTTTTGGTTAGAAATTGAATAAGTTATGCTCATTCAAAAACTGCACAGAGATGCTGTCCGAATACATTCGGTTTAGAAGCGGTTGAACGAGTTCGGGATGAGTTCGTGAGTTTTTCGTAATCGTTTGAACTTCTAGAAGTTTCGGTTTTGTGTGATTTTCATCACACGAGGTGAGTTTTATTCACGTTTAGGGAATTTTAAATATTGTTTTTGTGTTACGTTTGAATGATTTCAAAATTCGGAGTTTCGCAAATTTTCGAGTCAAAAGCGGTATTTTACAAAAAATTACGCGTGTTGGAAATTTAAAAAAGAAACCATATTATTTTGATTGTGAATTCTTGTGCTGGATTGGGATTTATGTATGTGGTTGTAAATTGTCCGGATCAAGTTATACAGTAAGTATTTTTTTGGGATGTCCATATTTCGGAGGAAACTCACTGCCGAATTTTCGTTAGAAATTTTGATACATGTTCAAAGTGGTTTTGAATTAACGGTTAATGTTACGAATATTTCGTAAAACTTAGAGTATCGTGTGGGAACAATTGTTTTAAGAACAAAAATTGGTTTTTCGGATGGTTATCTTGAGTTCATAAGAAGAATAGTATGATATGGATTTATATCATAGAGTAAAATTATATATATATATATATATATATATATATATATATATATATATATATATATATATATATATATATATTATGTATAGTCCGGGTGACGACCCACAGGTTAGCATACTAGGAGGGGAGGTCATGGGCCCCTAAACCTAGACCTTCAGGCGATAGGGTTCACCGGGATTAGCAGATGTGCGATCGGTGTTATGCTAAAGAGAATTAATGTCTTGTGTGGGATTAGCGGATGTGCGATCGGTATGGTACAATTGTTTTGACGTTATGAATGCACTGTTTACCGGGATTAGCAGGTGTGCAGTCGGTATTGTGCAATTAGTAACGTGCATGGTTTATTTATTAAATCAAGAAATTAATTAATGTTTTATAAATGGACCGAGTGATAGGTAAAAGGGTCACGGTAAGACTCACCGAGATTTGTTATCTCACCCTACAAATGTTGTTGTTTTTTGAGAAACAGGAAAGGAGATCCTTTATGGCACGAGTGGATAGCGTGCTCGAGAAGGAAATGGAAGACGTAGTTCTTCTATTATTAGTTATGGTTTTCCCTTGTATCTTTGTTTTCGATTTATAACTTGAATTTGTATTTGAGTTATGTAATCGTTTCCGCTGTTGTCTTGTTTTAGGATATTGATTTTTGGACTATATTATGTTTACGACTCTTTGATTTGGATTCGAGAGTTTTTGGTCAAATCAATATCTGAGACAGAAATTTTTATACTCTGATGTATGCCATTAGGTACACTTTAGTATTTCTACTAGATAGAAATATGAGGGTGTTACAGAGGCACAAAAGGGTCATCCATCGTACTAGGTTCACTGCCATCCGTCGTACTAGGTGGAGCCACAAAGTTTCCATCAACAACGACATGAGTTACGCAACGACGACACCTGCGTAAAGAAGTAGAAATCTTATTCCCAGTATCTCGCGGTGGTACATGTGAGTCACCACCAGATCTTGATCCTGATGATGCCATCACTGTATCTAGCTATAAAAAAAATTAATAACATAAATGATGAATAACATAAATAACGAATAACATAAATGATGAATAACATACATAATATGAATAACATACATGAATCAAGTCTGATAAGTATACATATGATTTGATAACAGATATTTAATTACAAATAAGATCATTAACTAATTCGAGATCACCATCATCATCAGATGAGTGAATTCCTGATACATCAACGTGATCGAGCATCCTCATGATCTGTATCTTCTTATTCATTAACTTCATCACCAGTGTTTGGCTCATCTCATAAACGAGTAATGAGTTCAACTTCAACCACTTCATTTACATTGGACATTTCATCCATTGAACGTAATCGAGCGTCCTCATTTGTCTAAATGCGACCTCTTGGTTTTGTCTTAATTGCGACGCACCAACCACGCCGATCAGTCCGTGTTGATGGATAAGAGACATAGTATACTTGTCTCACATTTTGTGCAATGACAAACGGATCATACAGTCGATATCAACTATTCATTTTAATGTCCACTGTATTTGTCTTTGGATTAAACTTTGTTCCTTGAGTCTCTATTGTCAAAGCAAAATATTTCGAACCTTCTCATCTTTGTTAACTTGTGAAGAAATTTAGTTCTCACCCTTCTCACCCAAGTAAAGTCACTTTCTTAACTTATAGTAATATTTGTATATTAAGTAAATGTGTTTCATGTAGATTTTAAAAATGGTCACAATTCCAACCCCCCTTCCTTGTAACTTTTATTGACTTCACCTAAGAGGTTTTAATGAGGCCCCTTGTATCTGTATCGGTTGGGGTGCCCGTTTGCATATCCTTTTATAAAAATTTTGCTTATCAAAAAAAAAACTACAAATATACACATTCTCACTATTCAGATAGTCCTTTTTTTATATTTTTTCAGAGTATTAGTTTTCACTCCGTAATGAATCTTCCACCAATTTTATAATGAAAATGCTTAGAAGAAAGAAGGCCATAATTGCTCTTGATGCCGACAAATAAGTGTCTTCTTATAAGCATTTTCATTATAAAATGTAAATGAAGGTGTGATTAGAGAGCAGATAACGGAAAATAAGTGTAAATTCATGCTCAATCTTAATTAATTATATGAGCGTTACAGGCTAACATTATATAGAACATTATATAGAAGTCATTGAAAGCAGATTTAAAGTTGCTATTAAATACAAACTTACCTATTTAAAAAATTTACAAATTTGAAAAGTTGGTTTCATAATGAATTTGGGTCAAATGTGTTAGCTTTAGTGAATAGTATCCGAGTACCATTTTCTAAAATAAATAAAAATATATGTGAACTACAAATATACTTCCTCACCTAATTAGATACTATATTGAATTCTTATATTGTTTTGTCTAAGTATTAATTTTCATTTCCATAATGAATCTTCCACCGATCTCATGTATAGAAAATGCTACGAAGAAAGAAGGTCAATACTGTGTCAGTATCATGCCCTTGGCAGACTCCAAATGGTACATGAAGGTGAGATTACCCAGCAAGTAAATGAAAATGATATGGTTCTATCTTTAAGGTCAGGGAACCTCGCCATATCAAAAGTTGGAACATGGGAATTCCTCGATGAAATTTTAGTTGTTGGTACGATGAACTGCCCTTTTGCAATGGAAGGTATTGAAATAATCTTTTAGGATTTTATAAGTTTTTTTAAATTAGATAACTAATTTGTAACCAAAAAAAATCGATAACTAAAATTGTTGTCTAATTTTATTTCATTTTACACTTTTAGTTATCTAATTTAAACTCATAAGATTATTCAATTACCTTTCATTGCAAAAGAGTTGTTCTTCGTACCAATAGCTAAAGTTTTCATTGAGAAATTTCCTTATTCCAACTTAGATTTGGTATAAGGTTCCCTAAACTTAAAGATAGAACAAGATCATTTTCATTTACCTGTTAGCTAATCTCACCTTCTTGTACCATTTGGAGTCTGCCAAGGGTGTGATAAAGACACATTATTGTCTCACGACAAGTGCAACTACTACCCTCTCTCTTTTTAGTATTTTTCACAAGAGAAATTGGTTAAATAATAAATATGGAAATGAAAATTAATACTTAGACCAAATAATATAAGAATTCAATAGAATATCTAATCAGGTAAGAAATTATATTTGTAGTTCCATCTATTTATATTTATTTATGACAATAGTACTAGAATAGCTTCGTATTTAATAGCAACTTTAAATCTTCTTTCAATGACTTATGTAATGTTAACCAGTAATGCCCACGTAATTAAATCAGATTGAGCATAAATGTACACTCATTTTAATTTATGAAATCTCTAATTTCACTTTCATATATACCTTTCGATGCCGACCAAAAGTCTTGATAATGCCATAGTATAGATTCATCACGGAGTGAAAACCAACACAACGAACCATATTAAAATAAGGACTATCTGATTAGTGAGAAAGTTTATATGTAGTTCACATCTAATGATGTTTATTTCAACGGATTTAATTACTATTTAATGAAGCTAGCTTATTTCAAAAAAATAATTAATTATTTATGAAATCAACTTTTAAAATTCGAAAATTTTAAATAGTAAAATTTCGTATTCAATAGTCTATTTAATGTTGACCAATAACACTTATTTCAATGATTTGTGTAGTGTTGAACAATCTTGCTAATTTAAGTTATGAAAATTTTATATTGAACAAAAGAGAGGGAGGAGCCCCTTTAAAACCTTAAGATGTAAACCCTTCTTAGGCTAAAATCATTTGTAAGGAAAAAGAGTACTCCTCTTCGTTTTACTAAAAAGAATTAAGAAAGCAAATACAAAAGTGACCAATGGGACTCGGCCAATACCCTTCTCACAAAAATAAAAAGCATGCATATATATCAACACTTTTGTGCATAAAAGAAAAATATTGGGAAGCATAACCTTGAGCCCAATAAAATAAATTATTATTTATAAGATAGGGAATACCCCCATCTACAATAGAAAAATGCTCCCTAATAAAATTTCGAATATTGTCTCACCAAAGCAAGCTTGGATAGTTCCAAAGGATATGAGAACCCAGAAAGTTCATACTTGAAACTACGTAAAAAATTATTCATTATGTTTCTAAAGCTTCTAAGAAACTATAAAGGGATCCCTGCAAAGGCTTACACTAACAACTGTTCTATATTTTCGCACCCATAAAGATATGTTTTATCATTAAACTCTCCACTGTTTCAACAAGATCAAGTACTTCTAAAGGTACTAATAACACTTTATATTAAAAAAAAAAGGTACTAACAACACAAGTTCTCACAATATTCTAAAGCCTGGAGCTCCAATGATTGTTGCAAATATAGAAAACATACACATATTCAAGTATAATTGTCTTGTAAGTAGATATATGAAAGATACCTTACCATGGGTGCTTTACTACACAAGCTAACTGATGGTGAGCTCCGACACCCACTCCCAATCACGGTCACGATCAAGGAAACCCTATAAACAAAATATAGATCTTTTAGAAAGTAAAGTATGAAGACATGGATCACGGCCTCAAACTAAAATATAGGGTAAAGTTACTTCAAATCTTTAGGTTCATTACCCATACTTTTTATTTTTATTTTTTTTTAGATAAACACTGATTTCATTGAAGGGAGCACAAGGGGTGTCCAACCCTTACAATGGAACAAAAGGAAGGGGGAGGGCCTCCTCAAAACCTCCCTGAGCCAAAACCCATTGGGAAAAAGACTCAGGAAGGAAAAAGAGTACCTTGTACAGACAGCACAACAGGTCCCTCTCGAAATCTGAAAAGTTTTTAGAAGTTCAAATCATTTAGATCTTTTAAAGTTCTAACCTTTTTACATAAAGATCACAAATTTGTCTTTGTAACACAGCTACACTACTTAACACTACTTAACACATCTTTAAACACACACATACAAGCTCACGATCCCCTCAATGAAAGTAAGGGACCAAAATTTTCTCTTCCAAGCCCCATTCAAACCCGACAGTTTTTAAGATCTAAGTTAAATTTCAAAAAAAAAAAATAATTAAGGGTATAATTCCATAAATCAGCTCACCATGAAAATAATTTTGTTTTTAAAGAAAAACCTAGATCTAAAAGGTTTTTTATTCTGTTTCAACACTTTTGACAACTATACCACATCAAAATAAGAATAAAAGAAACCAAATCTCTTTCCTTTAAATTCCTTTAAGTGATAGCCTTAAAGGCTCCAAGGAGAGAAAGATATTTATTTGTTTGCTTTTAACAATAACACATCAACCAAAGTAAGAATGATCCAGGCTTAGATCTTTCCTTTAAACTCTCTCAAGTTCATAGATTTAAAGATCTAGAGGGGGGAAAGTTTATACCTTAGTCCATCCATACTATCAACATCAAAACATTAAAGAAAAAAAAGATAAAGTCAATTGAGTTTTTTTTCTAAGAGCTAGTAAGCTCACGACCTAAAGAGAGAAAAGAGAAGTAATTTCAACACTTACCCTTCAACACTTAGCTCTTAACTCCAAATGGTAGCAAAAAATGAGAAAGATAGAGCCTAGGAGAGGAGGAAGCTCACGACTAGGAGTGGAAGGAAGAGGAAGACAATTTTTGAGAATAAGGGAGATAGAAGGAGATTATATAGAGAAAGAGGGGAGTTAGGGTTTAGGAAGGAGATCTTTAGTATTTGCAACTCATGTGAACTTATATTTTTTAAAAGAAAATTTTATTCTGGTCAAAAAAACAAGACAATTTTATTTCACCTTTAAAATCTTGTTTTTCCGTTATTTGATATACTTTGCTAAAAACAAGAAGATTCCATAAATTGCATTAAATAGCTTTAAACATTTAAACAATAAAAAGTAAATATTTCAAAATCTTTTGAAGCATTTCATTTAATATGTATTATTTAATGGTATCATTTAATATTTTTCTTAAATAATAAAGTAGAATGTGAACTGATTTCTTTATTACATTAAATACTTTTTTTCAAATTAAATGTAATTTTTCAAAACAGTTCTATCGAAGTGTGCATTTTACTTTGACTTTATAAATACCGCTACATTTTGATATTAATTATGGCTCTATTTTGCGCGTCACATCCTCTAACGGATAGAGGATGAGACTAACGTATTTGACTAGCGGGTGGCAAAAATTTTTATTCTGGTCAAAAAAATAAGACAATTTTATTTCTCCTTTAAAATCTTGTTTTTCCTTTTTATTTGATATACACTGGTAAAAACAAGAAGATTCCATAAATTGTATTAAATTGTTTTAAACAAATTAAAGAATAAAAATTAAATATTTCCAAATATTTTGAAGCATTGCATTTAATATGTATTATTTAATGGTATCATTTAATATTTTTCTTAAATAATAAAGAAGAATGTGAACTGATTTCTTTATTACATTAAATACATTTTCTTAAAGTAAATGTAATTTTGTCAAAACAGTTCTATCGAAGTGTGCGTTTTACTTTGACTTTATAAATACTGCTACATTTTGATACTCCCTCCGTCTAATATTAAGTGTCATGTTTGAAATTTTTCTTTGTCTCAAATTAACTGTCACTTTAGAATCTCAATACAACATTTATTATTACTTTCCAACAATACCCTTACTTTAGAATACCAATAACCGTGCCTTTGCTCCAATTGACAAAAGTGTAAGGGTATTTTAATTAGTCATACCACATTTTTCCAACATAGAATTTAGCATATCCAATCATTTTCCTAATACCCGCGCATAACCTTAAACGACACATTTCTCTCGCTAATTTCCATTAGCGAGGAGGGAATTAGCCACCGAACTGGTCCCTCGCTAATTCCCTCGCTAATGGCAATTAGCGACGGAATTGGGCATGTTAGCGACTGAAAATTCCCTCGCTAATGACCGTGTTTCTTGTAGTGGGAGTATTAATTATTGCTCTATTAATTATGGATGAGACTAGCGTATTTGACTAGCGGGTGACGAGTACGAGTGTTTGGCAAACACTAGTGTTTAACATTTTTCGAGTAGCGTTTAGCGTTTTTTGAAACGCTACTTTAAGTAGTCTTTTTTTAAAACACTAGAGGATAGCATATAGCGTTTCACTTTTTTGACATTTTTACTCTTATTATTTTTCTTAAATTACTTCTCTTTCCTCATAAATATTTTATCATCCTTAAATAATTTAATCATTAATTAAATATCCTTTTATGTCATTTTACATTTATCAGCTATTTTAATCGCTAGTTTTACTGAAGACATAATTTGCTATGAGCTAGCTTATCCGCTAACTTCTAGCTCAATCGATATCCGCTACTTTTTACCAAACAAAGCCTATATGTTGAAGATTTGTATTTAAAAAAAGGATAAATTACACCAGGGGTCCTTTAAGTTATTTAATTGTAACAAGTTAGTCCTAAGTTTTTTTCATACCACTTTAGTCCTTTAAGTTATATAATTTTAATAAGTTTGTCCTTTAAGTTAATCAAAAATCTGTGACAGTTAATCGAACCATATACTCGAAAATCCATTGTACTCTTGTTGTTGCTCGGGTTGTCTGCCGCTACTTGAGTTCTTTGTTGAAATTTCTTTGTTGGAGAGTTGTTACCGGGATGTTGGAGGGGTTGCTGGGGCTGAGAGTTGAAAATAGACTACGGTTGACCATATGGGCTTTGGAAGGACGGCTGGAATACACCAGGGTACGGATGAAAAGCACCGCTGTAAGGCTGCATCGGGTGTGTTGGATATGATGATGATGATGATGGCATAGATGGCCTCGGCTGAGACATATTACCCATTAATTGCTTCCAGTGCTCCTCATTCATCATGTGCTCCTCCGCCTGCTGCTCCCGGATCTCCTATATCTCACGCTGGCGTCGCTTCATTCTTTGAGTCAATAGCTTAACAGAGGCTAATTTTGAAGGAGTAGGGACATGAGAGTGACCAGTACTTCACTCTGAAGAAGATGTTGGCCTTAGATTCGGAATAATGGAATCTGGAAAAGTTTTTGATGGACCAACAATTTCATTCCATTTTAGTAAAGCCGCTCGACCCTCCTCATCAGGATCAATCTCAGTGCCACTACTCTGTTGAGTTACACGTCACTCAGTCTGCCAATTAGAGATTTTTTTCCTGAAAGCAACAACCAAGAAATGAATAAATATTAGTATGTAATATATAATATAATATAATAGAAACAATATATAAATAATAAATCTTATTTACCTGAATACTCTGTGGCCGGTCTTCAGCAAATTCACCTGTCTCCTCTCACATATAAAGTTGCCGGTGTAACACAGGCAAAGTAGGTGGCCGACCAAGGATGGCCTCCTATATATATAGTTATTATTTAATATTATTATTTAATAAAATATAAAATACAAATGTATAATATAAATTTAATCAATTATTAAATTTACCAAGTGTATAGCATGTTCATGTGTGTTGATAAAACCGACCGTGTTTATGCAACCCCCTTTCTCAGAAGCTCGTTTCTTCTTGCCTTTCTCACATTTTTTATGCCAATCAAAATCACCAATCAAATCTGGCTTCATTTTCTTGTTACGCTGTACCCGGAGCATTTCAAAAAAGCGGTGAGAACCTCTTGTGTTGAATGTTCTCCGAACTTCCTCTGCCTTCTCTTGGTGCCATGCGAATCTTGCTTTCTTGCACAAATTTAATTACATGTTAGTAAAAATAAATTAATCAATTCAACAAATTTGAAAATTTTGAAAAATTAAAAATTAATTAATTCATAAAAGAACTTACTATAAATTGATTCCACATTTTGGAAATCTCATCTTTTCTGATCTCTGTCCAATTCACCCAGGGTTTAGTGTAATTTGCCTTGATGATGTCTGCGCGCTGGATACAATCCTCCCATGAGTAAACCTGTACATAAAAAAGATAAATTAAAACGATAATAATTTTAAAAACAAATTTTAATAAATTAATAAATACTTACTGGTGGCCAACAACCTTCACTTTGATACGACCGTCGCGTGTAACCTCAATCACCTCATTATTATTATTATACGAACGTACCCCATTTTCATCAGTCGGGCGTATGACAGTCCTGGGTGGAGGCACAAAAGGGTCATCCATCGTACTAGGTTCACTGCCATCAGTCGTACTAGGTGGAGCCACAAAGTTTCCATCAACAACGACATGAGTTACGCAACGACGACACCTGCGTAAAGAAGTAGAAATCTTATTCCCAGTATCTCGCGGTGGTACATGTGAGTCACCACCAGATCTTGATCCTGATGATGTCATCACTGTATCTAGCTATAAAAAAAATTAATAACATAAATGATGAATAACATAAATAACGAATAACATAAATGATGAATAGCATACATAATGAATAACATACATGAATCAAGTCTGATAAGTATATATATGATTTGATAACAGATATTTAATTACAAATAAGATCATTAACTAATTCGAAATCACCATCATCATCAGATGAGTGAATTCCTGATACATCAACGTGATCGAGCATCCTCATGATCTGTATCTTCTTATTCATTAACTTCATCACCAGTGTTTGGCTCAGCTCATAAACGAGTAATGAGTTCAACTTCAACCACTTCATTTACATTGGACATTTAATCCATTTACATTGGACATTTCATCCATTGGACATAATCGAGCGTCCTCATTTGTCTAAATGCGACCTCTTGGTTTTGTCTTAATTGCGACACACCAACCACGCCGATCAGTCCGTGTTGATGGATAAGAGACATAGTATACTTGTCTCACATTTTGTGCAATGACAAATGGATCATACAGTCGATATCTACTATTCATTTTAATGTTCACTGTATTTGTCTTTGGATTAAACTTTGTTCCTCGAGCGGACGGATCAAACTAATTACAGTAAAAAACAACTACCTTTTGACTATAATCGAGATAAGGGTATGCAAGTTCATATATGTGTTCAACCACACCATAGAAATCATATTCACCTCTCCCAGTGTTACCCTTCATGCAAACTCCACTATTGACCATTTCTCTGCCCTCTGTCCATTCCTTAGTGTGAAATTTGTATCCATTGACAAAGTATGTGTGCCATTCTTTAACGCATCTTCGAGGACCGCCAGTTAAGTTTCTCAAGTGTTGGTTGGTAGGAGTTTGCGGAAGGGAATAAACACGTTGCCTAAACCACATTGGAAAATGCCCATGAATATGAGCAGAAGATTGTTCTTCTTTTACTACCTCTGATGACAAGAACTCCTTAATATGAAATTATTAATTGTTATACAACTGTGTACTTTAATTTATTAACTAATTGAGATTGCTAGGTTGAGAAATACATACTCAATGAATGGGGACCTCAGTACAGTTTATCAAGACATGAACATGGTACACAAAAGGCAGAAAAAGCTAAATGATATCTCGAACATTCAATGTCCATTCATTTCGACTAGTTCTAGAAGCAAATTCATGCTTGAAATAATAAGAACAAAAATGAGTTGTTTCACGGTGTAAGTAAAAAGAACATATTGATCCTTCAACTCTAGCTTTATTTTTAACCTATCTTTTTGAATCATCCATGAACCTAGAGAAAATAATATGTTAATAATCATCTAACAAATATATATATATATATATATATATATATATATATATATATATATATATATATATATATATATATATATATATATATATTATACTTCTTTCATATGTATATTAACTGACCTTTCAAACGGATACATTCAACTGTATTGGACAGGTCCGCCAAGTTTAGCATCATATACGAGATGAACAGGAAGATGCTCCATAGAATCAAAGAAACCATCGGAAATATTCTGACCTACAGTATCTTCACTACGAAGACTGGAGATGTATGAGGCTAAGTGGTCGATCTACAGGCCGATATGAGTCCAGAGGTTCTTGGAGGCTATGCATGGGGTGCAGGTGCACTAGTTTCCATGTATGACTCCTTGAACACTGCGTCTTTGAGGGAGACGCAACAGTGTGGAGGGTATGCCAGCCTATTCCAGGTATGAATATAAACTTAATTATTTTATTAATTCAGACTGTTTTTGGGTAAATAGTTTTTAATTAAACTTGTTGTTTATTTTTTTTCATTTCAGTCTTGGATTATGTGGTACTTCCCTCAGATGGCAATGAGGTTGCCTGGTCATATACCCGGTGCGGAGCCACTTGCTGGGCGGTTTAGGAAGAAGTCAGATCACCTCAAGCTCAGCCATTACAATAAGATGATTGATGAGATGAGACCAGAGGATATCTGCTGGCGACCATTTGAGGAGCACAGGGATGTTAGACCCTTTGATCAGATCTCCCTATACAGGGGCTTCATCAGCTGGGCTGATTTCAGAGTTCCTTACATGCCTGATAGGTGCCTGCGACAATTTGGGTACCGTCAGTACATCCCGCGTAACCCTCTCAGAGGTCGTTCGAGTCATACTGACTGCGTCTTTCAGATCACCCACTTCATGGCATCTGTGGATGACATCCTGCGCACTACTCGGTTTGCTCAGCGGGCGGATGAGACTGTACCTAGGTACTTAGAGTGGTACGTCCGTGCATCCGTCCCAAGACTATTACCGGCACCACCATCACCAGTAGTCTGGACACCCTCCCCAGAGCTACGCTACGACGATCCTAAGTGGATGAGGGAGGTTGTGACCGCTTGTAGAGAGGGGATTTGTGATGGCGAGATCCCTAGTGGCAGTCGGGTGTATCGGACACTCTATAGGTTGGTGGGGATGGCACATCCGGATGACATTGCACATGCACTTAGACGACGGGGACGAGGACGAGGGCCACGAGGAGGACGTTAGGGATTTTGATTTGTTCTTTGATGTATTTGTACTCATATTACTTTGATATTGGCACTTTATTATTACTTTTTTCGGTTATTATATGTTCCGAGTTTCTATAATTTCTCGATTTCATTGATTCGATAAAACAAAGTTACACAAGCGATAAAACATAAACAACTAGAATAAAAATAGACAGATAAAAAAATACAATAGAAACTACTGCGTTGGTGGAGTTAATCGATGAAGGATCTCAGCGACGGTCCTTCTGGTTTCGACGTATAGATGAATGTAACTCTTCCATTTAAACATAATATGATTGTACATCATCTGTCGGATGTCATCCTCGTTGTTGACATCCACGGCAGACCAGTAAAGACCTCCATCAGTCCATTCCGGTTTCCGATAAACGATACGAATTATCTCATGCTCGTCGTTCTCTGGTTGAACCATCCGCAGTAGTTTCTGTAACACCCCCTTCTAATTAACTACTATATTAGAGTTTTCAAAATCACCCACAAGAGAGTGCTACATTTACTTCATTTAAAAAAACCAAACAAACATCAATGGCGCAATCCAACAAATAACAGTAAGATACATAGCACCACAGTCAAAGGGACGAAGTCCCAACAACACCGGTTTAGGGACATAACAGTCCACATAATCACCACGCAGCAGAATAAAACATGTTTCATATACATCACCAAGTTACATTCAACAACTTAAATTAAAACAACTACTAGACTACTCGTCCCCCCAGTGCTACATATCAGAGCAAGACGCCACAACCAGACTGAGTAAGGAAGAACCTTCACTCGGGATCACCTGCACGTTGCCGACATAAGAAGCAACATAAAAAGCAGAAGGGTGAGTCTCTGACACATATAATAGGATGTATGATAAACATCATATTAGAGAAAAGCAACTAGAAACACCACTGTTCAATAAACAAATACACATCATCAAGTTATGACACATCAACTCATAATCAACAATGCACATCACCAATCGCATGAGCATATGCATGAATGCAACCCAACACCAAGGGTATAATGCATGTGGTACCATCACCGTCATTATTTTGCCATTTGGGCGTCTCCGTCACTAATGATATTAAGGCCGAAGCCTACAATATCGAGGCCGAAGCCTGTCTCCGTCCTTTAATGCATATGAAGCATGTGACTCCATGAACAATGCATCAACCACAAACAATCATATCATGTATGAATTGACACCGTCACTGGATTTACCTCCGTCATTACACGTCATTACACCGTCATTACACCGTCGTCTAAATCACCTAGACATCATCAATAGCTCTATGGCTAACATCAAACTCACCGGACACATCGACACCAAAAGTAGTGGACTAAACTGTCACTACAAGGACCAAATCATCATATACGGACTACACCGTCACCTAAGTACCAAACTGGCTCCACCATTCAGCCACTTAGACGTACTCGGCACCAAACAAAGACTCCAAAATTGCGCTGGCAAAGAACCAAACGCGCCACATCGGCGTAAAACAAAGACACCTCGGCACACTCACACTGCAACTCGGCACACCACACTGCACCTCGGTACACTACACTGAACCTCGGTACACTACACTTCGACACACTACGCTTCGATACACATACACTACACCTCGGTACATCCACACCTCGGTAGATATACACTATACCTCGACAACTACACTTCGGTATATATACGCTACACTTCGGCAACTACACTTCGGTATACATACTCTACACTTCGGTAACTACACGTCGACACCTACACTTCGACTCACACACACTTACACTTCGTCACCTACACTTCGTCACACATATACGTCGACTCCCATATACTTCGACACATCTATACGTCGACTCCCGTATATTTCGACACATCAACACGTCGATACCCATTTACTTCGACACATCTATACGTCGACTCCCATATATTTCGACACATTTACACGTCGACACCCATATACTTCGACACATCTTCAGTTAGGCAACTACACTTCGCTTCAAATGGCGCCCTAGGCACCTAACCCTCATCTTCCCTCTTTTCTCTGATTCTCATACTATGATCAAACTTAAACCACAACTACTACACACATATTCATTCAAAATTTGTCCAACACACCTCAAAGTAATCAACGAAGGTGCCAACACCAACAATAACGTCCTTGCACTTAGGGTTCCTTAAATCCCATTTCTTTCCTAGGTCTTTCACATGACCAATCATCAATAACACATACCCACATCACAATTTCACCAAATTGAAGCAAAACACCACATCAATCACACAACTAACAACACAAGCAACTCAAAAATCATCCTAGAGTCTAACCCACACATAACACTCATCATATACTCTATTATAGGTGGAAGAGATCCCCCTTACCTCAATAGATTGAAGAACAAGTACTCTGTCCACCAAGACTCCAAGATCCACCAACAAGCAAGCTCCTCTTCCTTGAACTTGAACTCCCCCCGCCAAGATCTTCTTTTCTTCCTCCTTAAGGCTATCGCACCTCTCTCTCTCTCTACTCACTTTACTCTTTGACTTTTCTTTGCTTTGATTGCCAAATGAACTCTCACCATCGACACCTCAACTTATATCATGGATATGGGCTTAACTAATGGGTCATGGGCCCTTATTCTCACCTCCTCCATTACTCAAACACCTCCTAAATAAAATGAAACTTCCAAATTAATTATTTGACTTAATAAAATGTTGTAAGCCTTAAATAACCCAATTAAATAAATAATTGAACTATTTTTGGGGCGTTACAGTTTCTGCTTAAGAGCATGATATGCAGTGTTTTAACCTACACGATAAAACATCTCTCCCATCGAAACCTATATCATCATATTGCAAGATGATGCCTTGATGATCAGCGAACCCCATATTAGAATGAACGAGAGTGAGGGAAGAAGGCTCGTAGTATGACATTAGCGAAGCCTGCATCATCTTGACTTGTGTTGTGTGAGAGAAGGAAGTTGAATTTTTGGTGTGAAAATAGTGATGGTGGGAGAGGGTATTTATAGTTGAGGTAAAAGATTATCAACCATTGATTTTGTCGTGCAATCCACACCGTTGATCAACTTTGAAAATGAAATCATGACCGTTGAAAAAAAAATTACAGCAAAAAAAAAATTCAAACCCATCGTATATATGTCATTTTGGACATATATATGATGCTCAATTATAACACATCGTATATATGCCCTTAAGTGGTATATACGATTGAATCTTACACGGCCAATCGTATATACTTATTAAGGACATATATACGATGTGTTAAAATTGAGCATCGTATATATGTCCAAAATGACATATATACGATGTGCCTTTTTAAAATAAAAAAAAAAAGATTGCAAAGGGCATCTTGGGGTTTTAATTTTGGTGGGGGTATATGGGGATTTGATGGGGGTACCAAAAAACAACCCATTTTAATATATCTCTATAATGTATGCGGCTTGTCACCTGCCCGCCAAAATGGGTTTTTTTGCCTTTTCCTTTTTTTTATTTTGGTTGAATCGCCTTTTTTTTTCATTTCAATTTTTTTTGGCCAAATTGCCATTTTTTGTTTTCGTTTTTTTTTTTTTTTTTTTCCTCTTCTTCTTCTTCTTCTTCTTCTTCTTCTTCTTCTTCTTCTTCTTCTTCTTCTTTTTCAGTTTTTTTCTTTTTGATTTTACTTCAGTTTTTTTCCTTCACTTTAAGGAGTGTTTTACAGTCTCAACAAATTTTAGATGTTTAAATATGTAATTTTGTTCTTCAATAATCAATTTGGTAAAAATAAATTAATTTCATGAAAAACTACGTAAAGTCAGATGCTAAAAAGTGTGGTTTGGTGTAACTGATGGTGAAAACAATTTGTTCGGTCCTGAACTAGGAAGTTACCTCGTCTGAGGATCTCGCGGGGTTACGCTTCTCGGGACTCGTCAGCTGTCTTCGGGAGTGATGAATCGTTCTCAGGAGGTCCGAGTCGCAATCTTTCCCACGTCGGGTGGGGGTATACCTGCAGACACTCTGATGCCTAAGTCAGTAGAGGAATAGGCGGAATGTGCAAGAATGAGAGCGTACCTGGAATTGAAGACCGGGTCCTCTATTTATAGACAAAAGCGCTTACTTCTGTCCGTCGGCCCTTCTTGTGTGGCGTGGCGATGCGTTTGTCGCTGGGTGCTTAATGGGCCGAGTTTCTTCGAGATATTGGGCCAGGCCCAATACCTGATGGGGCTTTCAGTCCAGATCGGAACAATTGCCCCCCAAGTCGAGGACGAGCGAGGAATGAGGTCGGCCTCGGCTTATCTAGCAACAGGTCGGTCCTTCGCACCATTTCTGCCATCGGTCACTTTTGGGGAATCGAAGCGACAGGTAATAATTACGACACAATTCCCAAAGGCGACTTTGATTGGACAGCTCGCTTTAATGCGCCGTTTCAGTTTCTGATGCCTAGGCAATATATACCCCTGGCTTCGAATTTCGTCCCTTGCTTGCATTTTGTGAAAAGAGAACAAAGTTTGAGTGTATTCCTCAGTCTGTTCTTTCAAATTCCGGCCACCGCCCGAGATCATTTTTGTTCGTGACGCACGGTGGTTTTTCCTTTCTTCTGTCTTCCGAGTTCATCGTTTTCTCAGTTTTTCTAGGAAATGTCTTCATCACCATCCAAGATCAACTTAGGGGAGAGCCGAGAACGACTCCCTTCCCCAGAAGCTTCTCCCCAACGGTCTGGAAGTGTGCCCGCCTTCAGTGTCGTAGCACAAGAAGGTCTTGAGGTCAATAATCCTCCGGTGGCCGAGGCTCTGGATGGGGACGTAGAAGAGTATAGCTGGGTTTCTTCGACGATACTCGGCACCACCGCTCGACTGGTGAGGGAGAAACCGCTTTCTCATTACTCTGAATTCATCGAGGCCCCCGAGGGCCAAGTTTGGAGGTTGCAGGACGCCGAGAGCCTTCCCATCTGCACTTCTTTCCCGAGGGAGTACTCAGATTCATCTTCCACGGGAGGAGTTTCGAATGGATGGGGATACGGATCCCTTTAACCAAATTTCAACAAGGAGTGTTGAGCTATCTTCGCCTCGCCCCGAGCCAGTTGGCTCCGAATAGTTGGGGTTTCGTTCGGACGTTTGAGATTCTGATGAAGTATCTGCGGAGGGAACCGTCTGTTTGGTTTTTCTTCGAGGAGAAGCTAAAAGCTATACTTGGTAAGCTCATCTTGATAACTGATTCTCCTGATACTCGGGGACTCGCTCGTGCAGTTCACCTGACGACTTGTTTCTTTTCTGCAGATGCTCTAGCCGAGGGGGTGGATCTCAATCGGCTTCCGCAAGTGTTGGTGATTCGTCCCTGCAACGCCGAAGCGAAGAAGGGCAAAAAGATGCACCCAGAAGAGGCAACTTCAAGCTCCAAAGAGCCTGCCTGGAAGAGGCTCAAGTTCATTTCGGCGGACGATACTTAAATTCCTTCGGAAGCTGAACTGGAGGCCTGCAGTCGGGTTGTTGAAGTCGGAGAATCCCTCTGTAAGGCTATCCAACGCCAAGCTTTGGACGCTCGAATTGGTTTGTACAAAGCCAAGCTCAAAAAGCTAGAGAAGCAAAACCTCTTGGACGAAGGCGACTTGTTAGACCAAGAGGAGAAGCTGGCCTGTATCTGAGACGTTGTCGTTCCAGAGATTTCTGAGTTCAACCAAACACTTCTGGACACGCTGGATTATATTCAGTCGGCAGGGGGAGACCAGACCGAACTCGAAGCCCAAGTAATCAGCTACAAGGATAAGGCCGAGGAACATGATGCTTTGATGGCCGAGCTGGAAGAGCTTAAAGTTGAGGCCGAGAAGTACAGGGAAAGGATCCGAGCTGCTGATGTCGTGGTGAAGGGGAAGGAGGCCGAGGAGACTGCCTTAATGCGCCGATCAAAGGGTTACCTCCAGCTGGAGTTCGAGCATTGTCGAGCTCAGGTTGAAATCTTGCATCCCGAGTTGCCGCTGCAGAAGCTGAACTTGGATAATGTGGTATTTGGAGCAAAAATTGTGAAACCTCAAGGTGACACTTCCCTGGACGAAGCCGAGGTGGTTTTCTCCCCCCTACATGGGTCAGATGAAGAGGAAGACGATGCAAGTGAAGACCTTCATGTCGAAGAAGGTTCGTTAGATGAATCCCCGTCGACTAGTAGTGATTAGCATGTAATTTTCCTTTTTTGCTTTCTTGGCCGGAATATATACTGGATGTAATAGCTTTTCAGTATATAAAATTAACTTTTGATAGATTTTGTTTTGTTATGGCTTTTTCGTTGCGTCCCTGCTAGTCGTACCAAATCTGGGTCTAAGGACCGTACTCGCGATGAGACTTATCGAGAAAGCAAAGTAGAGAGCCATAGTAAAACGTCGTCGGAATGCTTAAGTAAACGCGTACCTCGAGTGTGGGTTCATGTCGTCGGACTCTCTGACGGAACACAGTTCTTACGTCAGAGAGGTCTTCTTACCGGGATCATTGTGGATCTGTGCCTTCTTACCGGGATCGCTGTGTATCCGGGCCTTCTTACCGGGATCGTTGTGGATCTGGGCCATCACTTTGACCGAAGCCGCAAGGACTTCTTCCCCCGCCCTTTGGTGGAGATGAGTACCTCGGACACCAAAGGGGGAGGTACAATCGCTCAGGGCGAAAGAGGAGGCGAAGCCGCAAGGACTTCTTCCTTCGCCGTTTGGTGGAGATGAGTACCTCAGACACCAGAGTGGAAGGCACAATCGCTCAAGGCGAAAGAAGGGCCACAAGGACCTGAGCTGCTATGGGCCTCGCCAGCGCCCCACGACGGAGCGTAAGAGCTTGGGATCGTGGAGGACTTTCTTTTTTGACGGCCTTGCCTCATCTCGTCATCCGCCGGGAGGCCAGCCCGGAGTCGGAGTCAGGGAGAGGGGCGTTGAGCTTAGGTAGCAATTCCTTAAACATGAGATCCGAGGAGCTTCCTTGGTTGATCAGGATTCTTTTCACATCAGTTCCAGCAATCTCAGCCGAGACGATCAATGGCAGCCACTTGTTCGTCTTTCCGTTCAGCAGGTCAGAATCGTCGAAGGTGACCAGTAGTCGGCTAGACTTAACTATTATCGGGTTTGGGTTGTTTCTGATACCCGAGATATCACTCCATCTCCTTTTCATTGTCCGGCGTGTTTCCCCGACCTTCAGGGAGTATCCGGCCATGATCACCATGGCGACGGTGGCTTCGGTGGTAGCGACAGTAAGTTTTCTTGTTTGTCGTGTGTCTCTGGGGAATCGGTGCCGACCATTTTACTTCATTAAATTCGGCATTCGCGCATTCCTGGAGAATCTTTGATTTAGAAGTGTCCAGTGGGGAGTAATCAGTAAACCTGGAGCGCCACTCCTTGAAGCTCCCCCCTTCTTTTTTCGGCTTATACTTTGACTCTTTGCCCTTTGTCGGGGCCGAGGTCGTGACTCCTTCGATGGCTTCATTAGACTCTTCGTAGTCAATGTGGCGTTGTGCCCGTCTTAGGAAATCGTCTAATGTCGCTGGCGGTCGGAGCCCAACGTTGACATGGAAGAGCATCCCCTTCTTGAGGCCATTACTCATAAACATCATCCTAACCTCGTCGGATACGTTATGGACCTTGTCGGCCTCCTTGTTGTACCTTTCAATGTATGCCCTTAAGGACTCAGTCTCCCACTGGCAAATGGTGCGCAAGATGTCCACGGATTTGGGTTTCAGTCTAGAAGCGGTAAACCGAGCATTGAAGAGTTTGGTGAATTGCTTCCACGTGGATATCGATCCCAGCGGGAGGTCTCTAAACCATTTGGAAGCGCTCTTCTTCAGAGTCAGAGGAAAAAGTTTGCAACGAACCTCGTCGGGAGCACCTCGTAATCTAAGATCTGTTGAAGACGCCCACATGGTCGTCGGATCGATTTCCGTTGTAGGAGTTCGAGGGGTGGTTTTTCCCATGACTTCGGGATCTTGTAATCTTGAATCTTGGAGATAAATGTGCTACCGCTGGACTTTCTCCCCTTGGTCTTGGGCTTGGATTTATGAGCCTTCTTCCTCGGAGAAGGGCTCCTCAAAGAAGAAGAATCCAAAGAGGAATTACCATGGTCGGTCTCAGAATCAGAGTCAGGTGGAGACGGAGGGGTCAAAGGCCTTCCTCGGTGCTTTTCCCTCCGAACGGGCGAGTCATAGGCGGGGCATCGCTGGATCGTCTGGCGTTGTCGGGACGCTATAGTTTGGGGGGAACCCGGCTGCACCTGCACAGAGGGTAGCACCGTAGGAACTCGGGGTAGAGCAGCCAATTCTAGTCGAGACTGTTCTTGCTGCACAAGATCTAGGCTTCTTCTTTCCAAGACGTCCAACAGCTGACTCACTGCTTGAAGTGCCGGGGTCGGGTCGAGGGGTAATGGAAGAGGCGGTCTGGATGCGACCGGCACAGTAGAGGCTTCTTCGAGGGGTAATGTTTGGACATGTCCTTCCGGGTCTGGCCGGGCTGGACTGGTGCCGAAGCGTTCGTGTTCTGGGCTCGTGATTGGGCCCGAGTGGAGGGGCGCCCTCGGGGTGATAACTCTATTTTATATAGAGTATTTCATATGTTTAAACTTAGTATTTGCTCTCTTTCAAGTAATAATAAAGAGTTTATATAGTATTTAGTGTGATATATGATATCTTGAGTGAATTGAATGGTTATAGTTAGTTATAGGCCATTTTGGATATATTGTGGTATGTTTGATGTTTTTGTTCGTGCGGTCTCAATCTTCATCGCATCAATGCTCTCTGACCGATCTCGCATCAATTCTCGCGCAACTTGGTGAATAAGCACTGTTTCATATGCATCCACATGCAATGTGATGACCTCCTACTTGCTTCCCCGATGCCATCCAACAATGTATAGTAGGCGCTACCATTCACACATAGCTATAGGCATAGCTTTGAAGAGTCATCAACATAGGGACACTTGTTCTAACACCATGGAACCGCCTATATGATTAAGTCAAAGATTTCAACATGGATAAACCTCCGGAAAGCAACTACGACTATGATCCACTCAAGATGACTTCAACATGAAGAAAGGAAGCACCTCACTTGAAAGCTATAAAAGGACCTCACATCTTCATTTGGAAATATATCACAATCCATAAGTTAGATCAAAATTTCAATATACATAGTTAGTTTTTATATTTTTAGAGGAAGAGGAAGGAATTGACAAATCCTCCTTTACTCATTTTCATAGTGTTTGTATAGTGCTAAGGAGTAATGCTAGTGCATTGCTAGAAGACTTCACACAAAGGTTTTCAACATTTGTAACTTTACTCTTGTTGTTTCTCTTTTGTGATTTCTATATATATAAACATGGTCTATTCAGTTTATATATATCTTGCAATGTCTCTTATTAGCTAAACCTTTCTTAGTTGGAATGTTCTAATCATTTAATGAGCTTTTAAGTAAGTATGTTGCATGTATGTATGTTTGTACTTTAGTTCTTGCTTGATAATATTTTTATTACTTATTTTAAACTTGATCACTTAGAATAAGTATGAATTGTAAATGACCAGACATGGCTTACAATTAAGAACTCAAGAACTAATATGGGTGAGTGTTTTACATAAAGAAAACTTTGTGAAAACCATGCTAAGTCCTAGACATAGGATAGTATAGTCCATAGGATATTTGTGGGTACTTAAAATACAAGAGTGAATTCACTTAAGCAAAGTGATACTTGTTAGGAGGCAAGATAGGCACTAACACCCCTTTCTTTCTTGCATAGAACAAGGATCATAAGAGTGGTAATGAAACTCAAGAAAGTGACCGAAAGGCACATAGCTAATGCAACAAAGATTCAAGGCATTTGCATCACATCTTGCATCATACACTTTTAAGTAAATTACTTGATGAAGACATTCCAACTAGCTTTTCTCTTTTCACTATCAACATTCTTTCTTAGTTTTCTAACTTAGTTGTGATCATCAACCAAAATCCAAAATTATTTTATTACTTTGTGACTTTACACTATATTACTTTATATCATTTAAAAGTGAGTTTTTCAATCTCTGTGGGTTCGATCTTTTTACTACTTGTTTTTGGACGGTGTATACTTGCACTCAAGTGTATGTGGCATATTCCACACACCAAGTTTTTGGCGCCGTTGTTAGGGATTGAAGTAAATTCTTTTTAAAATTACGATATTGAGTAATTTAGTGTTGTATATAAATTACGGTTTTTAGAGTTTACACAACAACAAAGACATGATACTTAGTATATGTATGCAGAACTGTAAAGCAGTAACTCGAATATAGTTTAGATTTAGAAATAGAAAGAAAATTCGGGAGATTGCTAAGACTCCAAAAAGCAGAATCAACAAGCCAAAGAACATGTCTTTCGGTGAAGAACAAAGCTCAAGGCCACACTCGGTGAGAGGAGGCCCGGATCACTGAGATGCTCATCAAGAAGAAGTTCATAGAGAAAATCTCATCCACATGGATCACATAGGTATGATTAATGATAGAGATAGACCTATGAGGGATTATGCTCGATTTGATCATCAAAACATGCAAACTAGTATAAGCAGACTCTCATATTGATGCCATGCATTTTGAATTTAAGCCTATGATGTTTCAAATGCTTCAAACTATTGGTCAATTTGGAGGATCTCCTCATGAAGATCCTCATTTGCATTTAAGGCAATTTCTAGAAGTGTGTAGTAATTTTATTTTACAGTGTCGGTGAAAATGCATTTAGATTAAGGTTATTTCCATATTCTTTGAAAGATAGAGCCAAGGCTTGGCTAAATTCTTTAGAGCCTAACTCTATTCATTCATGGAATGAAATGGCTGAAAAATTTTAGGAAAATATTTCCCACCTATCAAAAATGCCGGGTTAAGAAATGATATTACATCTTTTAGACAAAAAGAGTTTGAGTCTTTATTTGAAGCATGGGAAAGATGGAAGGAACTTTTAAGAAAATGTCCTCATCATGGTTTACTGTTATTATTCAAATGGAAACATTTTATAATGGTTTAGAACCTCAAACCGAATAATGCTTGATGCATCATCCGGTGGAGTGTTATTAAATCTGTCATACAATGAAGCATGTGAATTAATTGATAGAATAGCGACTAATAGCTCTAGTTGGCCTCTCGAGAGGTCGATTGCCCAAAAGAAACCATCGTGGGTACATGAAATCAATGATATATCCGCCTCTATCTGCTCAAGTAGCCACTCTAGCTAATTTGATGAAAAATTCACTTCGACAATGCTCATCGCATCTAATGCAATTGCATCACCTGACAAGATCTTGTTGCAAAGAAGAGAACAAGTACCTCCAGGCACACCTAGTTGTGTGTACTGTGGAGGAGGTCACTTGTATGAGGAGTGTTCTAGCAACCCTATCTCTGTAAATTATGTAGGTTATAATAGGAATAACAACCCTTATTCCAACACTTATAATCCTGGTTGGAAAGATCACCCAAATTTTAGATGGAGCAACAACAAAGCACTCCTGCATCTAGAATCGCTCCAACTACACAAACCAACCCACCAGATTCCCGACTCAAAATAACCAAAGAAACTCTCAACCTACCACCGAGAATTCTCTAGAAACCATGCTTAAAGCATTCATAGGTGAATCTAGAATCGCTAGACAAACCCAAGATGCTTCCATCAAGAACTTAGAGAATCAAGTTGGTCAATTAGCCACAGCTCTGTATCAAAGGCCACAAGGTGCCTTACCTTCAAATACAGAAGCTACACCTTCTCAAACCAAAGGAAAAGAGCAGGTTAAGGCTATTTCATTGAGAAGTGGTAAGGATTTGGTAGAGTTAACTGAGAAGGAAAGTGTAGATAAGGGAGAAAAAACAAAAATCAAAAGAAACCAATGCGAAGCATCTAGTGCTCTGCATCACAAGAAGTTCAAAGTCCACTACCTAAGTTAGTACCTGAATACCCTCCTCCTCCTTATCCTCAAAGTAGAAAAAAGCACATGAGGAGAAGCAAGTTTGGTAAATTCCTAGAGGTACTAAAACAATTACACATCAATGTTCCCTTAGTAGAAGCCCTCCAACAAATGCCAAATTATGCAAAATTTATGAAGGATGTGCTTACTAAGAGAAGAAGATTAGGTGAGTTTGAAACACAATTGCCATGACAGAAGATTGTAGTTTGCTTATGCAAAATAAGATCCCTAGGAAATTGAAGGATCCAGGTAGTTTTACAATTCCATTTTCTATAGGAAAATCCTATCTTGGTAAAGCTTTATGTGATTTAGGTGCAAGCATCAACTTGATGCCTAAATCTATTTTTGACCGATTAGAAATAGGAAATGCAAAACCAACCATCGTGACACTTCAATTAGGTGACATGAATCAATAGCCTATCCTGAAGGTATCATAGAAGACATCCTAGTTAAGGTAGACAAATTTGTATTCCCTGTAGATTTTGTTATCCTTGACTTTGATGCAGATAAGGAAGTGCCTATTATCCTAGGTAGACCATTTCTAGCAACTGGTAAAACCATAATTGACGTGCAGAAAGGTGAACTCACTATGAGAGTGAATGATCAAGAGATCAAATTCAATGTAATGAATGCTATGAAGTATCCTTCAGAGGAAACAGAAGAGTGTTCATCCTTATTCTCTCTAGATCAATTGGTAGAAAAACAATTTTACAAGCAGTATGATCACTTAGCCAATGCAGATGCATTAGATGCAGCTGCATTGCTAGATGCTGAAATACTAGAAAAAGAGAATCTGCCAATAGAAAACTCTTGTAAGGAAGTATGGGCTAGGACTTATGAACCACTCAATCTTGAGGATCCAATTCTCAAGAAAAACTTACCCTCCATAGAACAACCTCCTAAGTTAGAATTGAAGATACTGCCTGAACACCTTAAGTATGCATTCTTAGGAACAAATGAGACTTTACCTGTTATCATTGCTTCTGATTTAACATCAAAACAGGAGAGTGATCTCATTAGTACTCTCAAGAAGCATACCAAAGCTATAGGTTGGCAAATGGCAGATATCAAAGGAATTAGTCCTTCTATATGCATGCATTGAGTCATTTTGGAAGAAAATTCCAAAAACAAACATAGAGAGTCAAAGAAGACTAAATCCTATCATGAAAGAGGTTGTGAAAAAGGAAATAATTAAGTGGCTAGATGCTGGAATCATATACCCCATATCGATGCGGTGCTTGGGTAAGCCCCTGTCCAATGTGTACCAAAGAAAGGGGGTGTGTGGTGATAGCCAATGAAAAGAATGAGTTGATACCAACAAGAATCATCACAGGTGGAGAATCAGTATGGATTACAGAAAACTCAACAAAGCTACCAAAAGGATCACTTTCCTTTACCATTGATAGACCAAATGCTAGATAGATTAGCGAGGAAAGAATTTTATTGTTTCCTAGATGGCTACTCGGGCTATAATCAAATAGCCATTGAGCCTAAGGATCAACACAAAACCACCTTTACATGCCCTTATGGTACTTTTGCTTTTAGGAGAATGCCATTTGGCTTATGTAATGCACTGCTACATTCCAAAGATGCATGATGTCTATTTTCTCGATTTCATTGAGCAATCAATGGAAGTATTCATGGATGATTTCTCTATCTTTGGAGAGACATTTCAAGTTTGCTTAACAAACTTGGAACAAATTCTCAAGAGATGTGAAGAAACAAATTTAGTCTTAAATCGGGAAAAGTGCCATTTCATGGTACAAGAAGGCATAGTGCTAGGACATAGGATTTCAAAGAAAGGTCTAGAGGTAGACAAAGCTAAAGTTGATGTCATTGAGAATCTACCACCACCCAATACAATTAAAGGTATCGGGAGCTTCTTAGGCCATGCTTTGGTTTCTATAGAAGGTTTATCAAAGATTTTTCAAAAATCTCAAAACCATTATGTATGCTTCGCAACATGATGTAGAATTTATCTTTGATAACTTTTGTATAGAAGCTTTTGACAAGCTTAAAAGGCATTGGTGACAAAGACCAATTATAGTAACTCCAGATGGAGCAGCCATTTGAATTAATGTGTGATGCTAGTGACTTTGCGGTAGGAGGAGCAAATCCTAGGGCAAAGGTATGATAAGGTCTTTCATTCCATATATTATGCTAGCAAAACATTAATTGAAGCTCAAGTGAACTACACAAATCCACGAGTAAAAGGAATTATTGGTCGTGGTATTTGCATTTGAAAAATTCGGATCATACTTAGTTGGCACTAAAATTATTGTCTACACCGATCACTCTCGCCATTAAGTATCTAATTTCAAAGAAGGATGCAAAGCCAAGGTCGATAAGGTGGATTTTACTCCTACAAGAATTTGATCTAGAAATTAGAGACAAGAAAGGAGTAGAAAATCAAGTAGCGGACCATTTATCAAGGATTGAAGGAGAATCACTTGGTATACAGGAGAAGAAATCAAGGAGAGTTTTCCGGATGAAAACTATTGGCAATCACAATCAATGCAAAACATGAAAGCGCATTTGCTATAAGCAATGCAGAGCATCAAATGCATCTACACCATGGTTTGTTGATATTGTAAATTTCCTTGCAAGCAAAGTAGTACCGAGTGAGTATGACATATCAACAAAGGAGAAAGTTCTTCCACATGGTTAAACAATACTATTGGGATGATCCATTCCTTTACAAGATGTGCCCCGATCAATTAATGAGGAAATGCATACCGAAGAGGAGCAACAAGCAAGGTTTCGCATTGCCATCTCCGCACCTTATGGAGGACACTTTGGAAGCACTAGAACAAAGACTAGGTAAGGTATTACAACACAAGTTATTTTTGGCCTACTTTATTTAAAGATTCATATTTATTGGTCAAATACTGTGATAAATGTCAAAGAGCAGGAAATATTTCTGATAAGCATGAAATGCCTAGAACAAATATTTTAGAAATTGAATTATTCGATGTTTGGGGCATGGATTTTATGGGACCTTTTCCACCCTCTTTTGGCAATTTATATATCTTAGTAGTGTTGATTATGTGTCCAAATGGGTAGAGGCAAGAGCATTACCTAATAATGATGCTAAATCAGTGAGTAAGCTTCTTCAAAGAAATATATTCACTAGATTTGGAACTCCTAGAGCTATCATTAATGATGAAGGTTCACATTTTTGCAATAAGATCATAGAAAACCTTCTAGCTAAGTATGGAGTTAAGCATAAGATAGCTACAGCCCTACCATCCTCAAACTAGTGGACAAGCAGAATTATCCAATAGGAAATTAAGAGAATGCTAGAAAAAATGGTTAGTCCAAATAGGAAAGATTGGTCTTTACATTTGGATGGTGCTTTTATGGGCATATAGAACAGCATTCAAAACACCCTTAGGAATGTCCCCTTACAAATTAGTCTATGGAAAAGCATGCCATTTACCTGTAGAATTGGAAAACAAATCCTATTGGGCTATCAAGAAGCTCAATTTCAATTTGAACAAGGCAGGTAAAAAGAGAATGATAGAGCTTGATGAGTTAGAAGAAATTAGGCAAACCTCTTATGAGAATGCTGAAATCTACAAAGCTAAGACTAAGAAATGGCATGACAAGAAAATTTCTCGTAAGAGAATTGAAAGAAGGAGGACTAGTTCTGCTATACAACTCTAGGTTGAAGCTATTTCCTGGAAAACTAAGGTCAAGGTGGTCAGGACCATTTAAGTTGATAAAGTTTATCCACATGGAGCAGTAGACTTATTTGATAAATCCTCAAATACTGTCTTCAAAGTAAATGGTCAGAGAGTTAAAATGTACTATGGTGAACATGTGGTGAGAGACAAAACCACCACCCATTTGCAAAATCTCTAAGTGAAAAGAGGTAGTCAGGCTGACAAGACTCTTAAAACAAGCGCTTAATGGGAGGCAACCCATTGTTTTTAATTATTTTTGTGCAATTTTATGTTTTTAGTTGTTTTGCAGAAATGCAGGAAACTAATGCAGCTGCATCAAGTGCACCTGCATTGAAGAAAAACGTGCCCTGCATCAGAAATTTATAAACTTGAAGAAAATTGGTTAAGTGTGAATCATAAGGCTTCAGGAAGATCAAAGGAGGTTAAGTAAGATTAATGACACATTGGTAGCCAAAGCAAGACACTTGGCAAGATGCATGCGCGAAGACGCAATGCTAACGGCTACCTAATAACTCCACTAACTTCCTCTCCACGAAACATAAAGCCTTCATTGTTACCATTACCCTTCATTCGCAAATTCTCACAAATTCTCTCATCCGAAACACAAATCAATCTTCTCATTCTCAATCCAATCTTTTCCAAAACACACAAGCAATCAAAAACCTAGAAATTCATTACAATGGTGAAGAAACAATCAAAGACAGAAATCATCAGCAGTGGGCCAAAACTCCCAAAAAGAGAAGAAAGCCATGCATGCAGGATCATCATCATCAAGGAAAGGGAAAGCCAAAGAATCATCAATCAGAACTGATGACAATGTTCATCTATGGAACATGCATCTATTGCCCGAGAGAGGGTATGATTTGAAGAAGGCAAGCCCATCATTCATGTCAACAGATGGCCAATCTCAATTGGGACCACTTCGTGCTACCAAGAGGAGGCTATATTGAAGACATAGTGAGAGAATTCTATCTTTGGCATCACACCACAAGAAGGAGCAGAACATTCCTACACTTCCATGGTGAGAGGTAAACTTGTACACTTCCATGCCAAGAAATTGAATGAACATTATATGCTGAAATATAATGGGAATGAATTTGAAAATAGAGTGGCAAATGCCTTTAAGAAAGAAATGGAAGAAATAAGGAATAGGATTGCTATACTGTGGGTGTTTGGGAGAAATTCACACCTAATGAGATTAAGCTTAGAAGTAATTATTTGATTAATGCATTAGGTAATTGGCATTTGTTCATAGCTAATTCAATTCTCGCTTACATCACACACATATGTTATGACCAAAGAGAGATTGATCTTGTTAGATACAATCCTCTCTCGAGGACATGTAGACATAGGTAGATTGATTGCTAGGGAAATTCTTGCATGTTCAAATAAGTCAAAGGGATTGCTGTTTTCCCTTGTCTTATTAATGAGCTATGCATGAAAGAAGGAGTCCCTATTGCTGCTAATGAACAAAGAAAATTTCCCCCTGGTAATTTGAGTGCTGAAGTGAAGGAAAAGTTGAGAAATGTAAGAGGCCCTGCACCTGCAATGCAAGAGCATTACATGCAGAAGCAGAGGGCAGTCTGGAAATTTCAGAATGATCAACATGATTGGCTTCAATTGGTCTTTGACAAGATCTTTGATCTTGTGGGCCAAGTGAATGCCCCTGAATTCCCAAGTTGGGTACTGAGAAGTGAAGGTGAAGAAGAAGAGGAGAAAGAGACTGAAGAAAGAACAAAAGGAAAGGAGAAAGTAGAGGCAGAACCTAGCACTAAGAAGAAAGTGACTAGGAAGCAATACAAAGTACAAAAGAAGAAGGTTGTGGTAGAACCTGTTGTGGAAGAATTGTATGATTCTGAATCTGAAGCTGAGAGTGAGGAATTACAAGAAATGGATAAGGAGTTAGAAGAAGAAGAGGAAGAAGAGAGTGATGAGGAAATTGATGAAGAAGAAGAGGAACAGGCTAGAGGTGTGATCTTAGAAGAGATTGCTAGCGTAAATATGCCAAACAAACTTCTGCATCAACCCAACAACAAACCCCTATCACTTCACCAGTAACCAAAACACCCATCATCTCACCTAACCAAGAATCCTCCTCCATTCCAAAATCACCATTACCCTCCCTCAATGATCCACCGGTCCTATCACAATCACCACCACAAACAACCCCTCCACCACCCTCTCCAAGAAATGAACCAAAAGAAACAACTCACACAGAACAACCAACCCCTGTTATGCCAACAGAACAAACAGTACCTTCTAGCCCAAGCAACATTACTACTAATGTTATTTCTGCTCTTGAGAAAGAGTTTGTGCAGGAAAGAAAAGAAGAAGGACTCAACAAACAAAACAAAGAAGAAGAATCATCTGCAAAGGAGCCTGTTGCTCAATCTGTTGCAATGCAGAGTGATGCTCTGCATCATCACTGGTTTGTTGCATCACAAATGACAACAATCTGTGCATGATGAGGCAACAATCAAAATGGTTCGGAAGAAATGGCAAAGCGTAAGAGGGAAGCATTACACAATACTCAAAAGTTCTTCAAGCAACTGCGGGAAGGCAGCAAAATTAACACCAAAGAGGAAGAAAAGTGATGTATCCAAGATCGATGCACTGCATCAGTTCAAAAACAAATTCTCGCAACTACACCGAAGTAGGAGGTGCATCCGCACCTCTGAAGCAACACCAAGCAAGCCAAAGGAGGAGAAGAAGGGAAGGTGAAACACACTCCTCCAAGCGCACATAGCACCGAATCGGGGAGTGGAGCCAAACCATGAGTATCAATTTACAAGCTTTCACCTACAACCGCTATATGCTTGTTTTGTTTCTTTATAACTATTTCCTGGTTGTACTAATCCCTCTCCCCTATTTTGAACAAATGATTTGTCATTTTGAACAAATTTTTGCGGTGAGGACAATCGCAACCCCTTAAGTTTAGGGGGATTTGCATGTTATGTTATGTTTTTTATCTAATATGTTGTGTGTTTAATTAATATGTTTTAGATAGTAAATATATATGTTTTAAAGTAGTTTTTAGTTTGTTTAAATATTAGATGTACTTAACAAAGTAGTATCTAAATATTTTTAGAAAAGATCAGCTTTTTCAAAAATATGGTGAAAGCCCTATGGATGGAATTTCAATGATGAAAAGAGAAAAAGAAGCCTTATTTCTTAGAAAAACCAAAATTATTTTTACTTCAACACTTCAAAATCGAGTTTGTGAAAAGAACCTTGCTATTTAAAAGATCAATCTGATGCAAGGGAATTTTTGGTAAGCTTAGGTCAAAACAAAGCTTTACTAAAAAGAAAGAAGAGCTTAAAGAATTAAGTTTGGGGGTGTTTTTATGAAAACAAAGGCTGAATTTCAAAAGTGTAAAGAGTAAACAATGTAGAAAAAGAAAACAAAAATGTGGACAAGCCATATCCTGAATCTTTTGAAACTATACCTGTGCCTAAGTACATGAATGCATCCGGAGGTCAAAGACTGTGCCATGCAGAATAAATGTATCTGGAGGATAGTTCAATAAACTGAACCTGTGCCAAAGTGCAAAGAAAAAAATATATGCATCTGGAGGTCAAAGACCTATGCCAAAGTGCATTTGCATCTGGAGGTCAGTGAGGAAGGTATGAGCTAGAAAAAGAAAAAGCATCATCAGTGCAGCTGCATCAATATAAACTGCACTGAAGAAAAGCAAAATGCAGAAAAAAAATCAATGCACAAAAACACTTCAAAAGAAGTATTGCATTTGCACAAAAAGATCCACATAAAAAAATAGAAAATTGCATTGGCTCAAAAGCTTTGAAAGATTCAATCAAGTCCTTTGAATTTTAGAACTCCCCAACACTTGAGAAAATTTTGTGAGTCTAAACTTTCTTTTGAAAAATAATTTGGTGTGACCAAAGATGAACCAATCTTTTCAAAGGCTAGGAGGAAATTTTTTCACTTAGTCTTGGAACCAATCTCAACTCAGTGGGTTCACACACACAAAAGAGTTTGAATAACTTTGGTGGTTTTGAAGAAATAAAGGCACAAGAAAAGTTGTTGATAAATGAAGTTCATAGGGAACTCCTCATGAAAAATCCAAATCAAAACTGATCTATTTTTTTAGAATTTTAGTTTTTAATAGTTTGTCTTTGTCATTACTTGCGGACAAGCAATGGTTTAAGTTTGGGGGTGTGATAACTCTATTTTATATAGAGTATTTCATATGTTTAAACTTAGTATTTGCTCTCTTTCAAGTAATAATAAAGAGTTTATATAGTATTTAGTGTGATATATGATATCTTGAGTGAATTGAATGGTTATAGTTAGTTATAGGCCATTTTGGATATATTGTGGTATGTTTGATGTTTTTGTTCGTCTGCGGTCTCAATGCATGTCGTGCATCAATGCTCCCGTGACCGATCCCGGCATCAATTTTGCGCAACTTGGTGAATAAGCAGCCTGTTTCATATGCATCCACATGCAATGTGATGACCTCCTACTTGCTTCCCTGATGCCATCCAACAATGTATAGTAGGCGCCTACCATTCACACATAGCTATAGGCATAGCTTTGAAGAGTCATCAACATAGGGACACTTGTTCTAACACCATGGAACCGCCCTATATGATTAAGTCAAAGATTTCAACATGGATAAACCTCTGGAAAGCAACTACAGCTATGATCCACTCAAGATGACTTCAACATGAAGAAAGGAAGCACCTCACTTGAAAGACCTGTGCCAAAGTGCATTTGCATCTGGAGGTCAGTGAGGAAGGTAATATGAGCTAGAAAAAGAAAAGCATTATCAGTGCAGCTGCATCAATGTAAACTGCACTGAAGAAAAAGCAAAATGCAGAAAAAAAAATCAAATGCACAAAAACACTTCAAAGAAGTATTTGCATCTGCTCAAAAGATCCACACAAAAAAATAGAAAAATGCATTGGCTCAAAAGCTTTGAAAGATTCAATCAAGCCCTTTGATTTTAAAAACTCCCCAACACTTGAGAAAATTTTGTGAGTCTAAACTCTCTTTTGAAAAATATTTTGGTGTGACCAAAGATGAACCAATCCTTTCAAAGGCTAGGAAGAAATTTTTCACTTAGTCTTGGAACCAATCTCAACTCAAGAGTTCACACACACACAAAAGAGTTTGAATAGCTTTGGTAGTTTTGAAGAAATAAAGGCACAAGAAAGATTGTTGAAAAATGAAGTTCATAGGGAACTTCTCATGAAAATCCAAAAATCAAGCTGATCTATCTTCTAGAATTTTAGCTTTTATAGTTTGTCTTTGTCATTACTTATGACAAGCAATGGTTTAAGTTTGGGGTGTGATAACTCTATTTTATATAGAGTATTTCATATGTTTAAACTTAGTATTTGCTCTCTTTCAAGTAATAATAAAGAGTTTATATAGTATTTAGTGTGATATATGATATCTTGAGTGATTTGAATGGTTATAGTTATTATTAGGCCATTTTGGATATATTGTGGTATGTTTGATGTTTTGTTCGTCTGATCTCAATGTCGTCTGCATCAATGCTCTCTGACCGATCCCGCATCAAAACTGCACTACTTGGTGAATAAGCAGCCTGTTTCATATGCATCCACATGCAAAGTGATGACCTCCTGCCTGGTTCTCTGATGCCATCCAATCTTGTATAGTAGGCGTCTACCATTCACACATAGCCATAGGGTAGCTTTGAAGAGTCATCAACATAGGGACACATGTTCATACATCATGAGACCTCCCTATACACTTGTCAAAGATCTTATCCATGCAAACAACTGCTGGAAAGTTACTACAGCTATCATCCACTCAAGATGACTTCAACATGAAGGAAAGAAGCACCTCACTTGAAGGCTATAAAAGGACCTCACATCTTCATTTGGAAATATATCACAATGCATAAGTTAGATCAAAATTTCAATATACATAGTTAGTTTTTATATTTTTAGAGGAAGAGGAAGGAATTCATAAATCCTCCTTTACTCATTTTCATAGTGTTTGTATAGTGCTAAGGAGTAATGCTAGTGCATTGCTAGAAGACTTCATACAAAGGTTTTCAACATTTGTAACTTTACTCTTGTTGTTTCTCTTTTGTGATTTCTATATATATAAACATGGTCTATTCAGTTTATATATATCTTGCAATGTCTCTTGTTAGCTAAACCTTTCTTAGTTGGAATGTTCTAATCATTTAATGAGCTTTTAAGTAAGTATGTGCATGTATGTATGTTTGTACTTTAGTTCTTGCTTGATAATCTTTTCAAAACTTATTTTAAACTTGATCACTTAGAATAAGTAGATTTGTAAATGACCAGACATGGCTTACAATTAAGAACTCAAGAACTAATATGGGTGAGTGTTTTACATAAAGAAAACTTTGTGAAAACCATGCTAAGTCCTAGACATAGGATAGTATAGTCCATAGGATAATTGTGGGTACTTAAAATACAAGAGTGAATTCACTTAAGCAAAGTGATACTTGTTAGGAGGCAAGATTGGCACTAACACCCCTTTCTTTACTGCATAGAACAAGAATCATAAGAGCTGGTAATGAAACTCTGAAGAAAGTGACCGAAAGGCACATAGCTAATGCAACAAAGATTGGTCTGCAAATTTGCATCACATACTGCATCATACACTTTTAAGTAAATTACTTGATGAAGACATTCCAACTAGCTTTTCTCTTCTACACTATCAACACTCTTTCTTAGTTTTCTAACTTAGTTGTGATCATCAAACAAAATCCAAAATTATTTTATTACTTTGTGACTTTACACTTTATTACTTTATATTTGTTTTAAAAGTGAGTTTTTCAATCTCTGTGGGTTCGATCTTTTTACTACTTGTTTTTGGACAGTGTATACTTGCACTCAAGTGTATGTGGCATTTCCACACACCAAGTTTTTGGGCGGCATGCTTTGCATCAGAGTCGTGAGAAGAAGGGATGGAACCGAGTGAATCTAAACCGTCGGCCTTTCATGTGTGGCGCGGAGATGCGTTTGTCGTTGGGGTGCTTAATGGGCCGAGTTTCTTCGAGATATTGGCCCAGGCCCAATACCTAACGGGGCTTTCAGTCTAGGTCGGAACACAATTTATTTTGTAACAAAATGTCTAAAGTGAAATGTTAAGCAGTGCGTTTTGAGGTACTTTTAGGATTTAAAAAAAATTAACTCTTCAAATACCAAAAGTTTTCGTAAATATTAGAAGTTTGGTAAAATATAATAATAAATTTGATAAAATATAATAAATTTTTCATAATTACCAGAACTTTGGAAAAATATAATAATAAGTTTGGTAAAATTTTAACTCTTCAAATACTAGGAGTTTGGTAAAATATAATAATAAGTTTGTGAAAAAATAAGTAAAGTGCAATGCTTACAGTGTATTTTAGGGTACCAAAATTTTTTAGATGTTCAAATACACAAAAGTTGTTCCTCAATAACCTTTTCTTTTGATTTTATAATCTTCTTATTTAATTTATAGTTTTAATTTAATTTCATTTACGGGAACTTCAGCCACATTTACAATAGATCATCAATCGTACTCTTTCAACTTTCTATATGTGCTTCTATTTTATTGGTAATTTCCATCAAACCATGCACGATACCACGTGTTTTACTTTCTATTTTGTTGTCTTCTTTATTTTGGTCATTTTGCACCAACGGGTATTAAAACCATTCTTTAATCGGTGTTTATATTTTTATCTTTCTTTAATATTCAAGTACAACGTTGCTGCATTGACTCCCGTGGGAACTTCAGCCACATTTACAATAGAACATTCATCATCTTTTTCAACGAGAACTTCAGCCACATTTACAATAAAACCTCCATAATCTTTTTCAACTTTGTATAATTGCTCTCATTTTATCATGGGTTTTTCTTCAACCATAAATGATACCCGAGTGTTTCACTTTTTCATTGTATTGCCTTTTTATCTTTATTATTATGGGTTAATTATTTTATTTGCATTTAATGAATGTTGATTTTGATTAAACTTCTTTAGACTTTTTCTTCTTATTTTATCTACGGAGGATATTCAATTTAAATGTCTTTATTAATGCTCCTTTTAACTTTATAATATTTTTTATTTAATTTTTATTCAGAGTTGTTAGATTTTATATTTTGCAAACTAACACCATTTGCCCAATGACATAAGCTACCTTGGGACACATGGGTCGACACTGTCCTCCTTAGTTTGATTCTCACAATTGATAAGCTCAATGTTGACCAGTGCAAAATTTGCCTTCAAGTACGATGGGATATTAGTCTTTCAAAAAAAATTAATTACTCGAAGGGATTTAGTCAATCTCATGCATAGCACGGGTTATGGGGCTAGTATTTCTTTAATCCGTATAAAATTTGTTTTGTCAACTCATGTCGATCAAATTAAATTTTGAATTTTTTCCTACACATATATAGAACAAGTTATTAGTCAATTTGGTCCTTGAAATTTAAAAAAAAAAAAAATCAATTTAGTTCTTGATTTTTGCAAAAATGTTTGAATTTAGTCTATTCATTATATCAATTAAGTCCCTCTATTTTACCAAAAATAACTAAATTGAAACACTTTTGCAAAAGTCCGAGACTAAGTAGAAATATTATAAATGTAAGGAATTAAATTGAATTTTCGTAAAATCTTAGGGACTAAACTGACTAATAACTCTATTTAGAACATTCTAAACACTTCTCTAAAAAAATCAGAGTTTAGTCTCTCAATATAAACTTTTCAAGCATCAAAAGCTCGAGAAATCAAAATAATAAAAACTTAGCATAAAAATCAATTTTTGAGATATTTTTAGCAGAGATGTGTATCATAATACATATATACGATGGTTTTTCCTTCTGGATGTGTTTTCCCAAATGAGAGTTTTGCACCAGAAGGCTTTAACGAGGCTCAATAACCCTTTCTTTTGCTAAAAAACATATATAGGAAATGAAGTTCGATCCAATTGTTGATTATCTAATCTAAGTTGTTTATCACTCATAAGCTAGTCAAGTATGGCCCAAGTGATCGATTATCCGATCTAAGTTTTTGGCGCATTCATACGACTAATTCAATTCGATCTAACAATCAATACTTTGATCCGTGTTGGATTGTAACATGCATACGACTAATCATGTCTAATCCAACAGTTGGTTCATCGAGCTAAGTTTTCTCTACCACTAATTACGACTAATCTAGTTCGACCAAAGATCAATTCCCCGATCTAAATTGTCTGCACTACTATTACACTTAATTATGTTTGATCCAACAGTGGTTTCTCAAATCTTAGTTGTCTGTAACAGACTGACTTAGATCCAACGGTCGGTTCCTAGATCCAAGTAATCTATGAGAAACAATAAACTTTTTCTATCAATTATTTCATTTCTTGGACACATCGAAACAATAAATATTTTCTATCTGTTAATTTCACTTGTCTGTTACTTATTATCAGAAATTCCAAAACTTAAAATGAAATATTCAAGGCAAAATACCATCCAACGTCCCTTAGTTTATTTTTAGTTTTCAATTAGGTCTCTTATGTTTTCGTTGTAATGAATAGGTCCCTTAACTTTTAAAAACATTACACGATTACCCTTTTTTGTAATATCTAGTTAACTCCATTACAAAAAAAACGTTTATGTGGCTTACGGTGTTGACATGGCCTATACTAAAAATGACATTGCAATTCCAAGTTGGATTTTATTTAATAATTATTTTTTATCCATTTTCTTCCATTATCCCCAAATCACCATCTTCTTTAACGCCCCAATTCAGAACTCAGAAGTCCCCAATTCACAGTCTTATTGAATCATATCCATATGCACAAACAGTGCCTATGATGGTGGTATCAACACAAATCAGATTCATTTTCCTATAAATCAAAAAAGGCCATGCATCTTCATTCTTCATAAGTCTGAATATATAGTTTAATAAACTGAAAGGATACCCAGAAATAATGATACCCAGAAACAAACGAAAATCAAACTGATACCCATAAGAGAAACGAAAATCGAACTGATACACAGAAAGTCAGAAACTTTGCACAAATGAAAGCCAACCGAAATAGAAACAAAAATCGTATATCTGAGAGAGTAATCGTAGATCTGAAACGAAAAGGAAAATCGTAGATCTGAAATCGAAATTGTTCTGTACCGTATCTAAGGATATAGTATGTCCAAGATAGTTGGTAGGTAATGAAGTTTTGATCAATATGAAGTCACGTCTGAGTTGAAGGTCCGAGCTGAGGTGGGGTGTACCTGCACAAACACTCCGATGCTAAAGTCAGTAGCTGTGGAGTTAATGCAAATGAGTAGTATTTAATGCGTACCTCTCTCTCATGATAAACGTGGTATTTATAGGCTTTGGAGGCATTTAATTGTGATGATCTGGTCCGTTCGTTGTGGAGGTGCAATCTGGGCCATTCGTTGAGTAGATATGGGCTTGGACTGTTGAAGGCCCAATCAGTTTGGCTGAAGGTGTGGGGGGTGCGAATAGTAGGCGTGTGATTTCTCCATAACAGTTGCCCCCCAAGTCGGTTTGGCATGTTAGGTTAAACTAGACTTGAAATATACGTAAAAAATAAATCGTTTAAGTGAGATTGGAAAAATAGCCGTGTTCGGACTTCCTTACCGATCTTGTAGATGGTTGAATCGAAACTATGTTACCGATTTTGAAGATGACTGAAGCCGAACTGTATTACCGATCTTGAAGATTGTTGAAGTCGAGCTGCATTACCGACTTTGAAGATTGTTGTGTGTTGGTGACGCTTCGTTCTAATATTTATTTCTTTTTTCGATAGAGCATTAAATGCTCGTATTGATCGATGTGACCGTTCGCAGGACTCGAGGCGTCTTTTTAATGATGACTCCTCGATTCTCGTGTTGCTTTGATATTTTGATTGAGTGTGTCGCTTCGAATGAACAGTAACGGTCATATCCCAGAACCCTATAAATACAAGCGAGGGTAATTCATTCATCTTTTTTAGTTTCCTGCTTCACTCAGAGCTACCGACTTCGTGAATCTAAGTTCTCCGAGCTCGCTTCTTCAAATTCTGACATCAAATCTCTCCATTTTTATCAAGACTTTCTTCTGAGGTTAGTACTTCCATTTGAATTTACTTTTTGCTGTGTTTTCGTAGAAATTATTTTTTTCGTTGCGCCGTTTTCAATCTGCCGGCCGAGATCTAGCCCTCAGCCTGCAATCTTTTTTGTCAGGATGGGGGTTGTCAGGTCGGGTTCCGATCTTGTTCGTGAACCCAACATATTTTTGATTTATCCTGATAGCTTGCCCCCATTCCTGTAGGTAAAAACTGGCGAAAACAAAACAGAACGCTCCGACTTATAGACCAAGCCGAGCAAGCTCGCAAGTCTAGAGGCCACGACATTGGAAAGCTAATGGCATCTAGGGGTGATTCTAATCCTATAGATAGGAAAGAATGGCTGCCTCGAGATACACGAAGAAATGTCTTAGGGCCGAGAGGAAGTGATAGTAGAAGAGCTTAGATGAAGAATTGTAACATCCTGCATCGCTTCGGAATCGCCGACTTCCCCCACGTACCAACACGAGTCTTTTCAGCATGCTTTGTCCTCACTTGCATGCTTTCCGGGAAACTTCCCAGAAGGTCACCCATCCCACTACTACTCCAAGCCAAGCACGCTTAACTATGGAGTTCTTATGGGATGAGCTCCGAAAAGAAGATGCATCTTGTTGGTATAGGTAGTTCAAATCAATTCTTTTAAGCCTTCCTTCAAGCACATGCAGTCCATACCGCACTGCGGCCTCGGGATCCTCTCATTCCGGTGCGTATTCGGTTCATTCACGCGCCCGCTTCGCTGAAGGCGCCAGAGCCGCTATTTGCCATGCCACCTTTTTGGGCACCGCCTATCACTCCCGCCCTCCTCGGCCCCGGATGTCACATGCCCACCGGCTTCCGCTGTTGGTTCGTCCTCGACCACACCGTCATCGGGAGAGGTTTCTGCCGCTCGATACCATTTGTAACATCCTGCATCGCCTAAGCGCCGACTTCCCCACGTACCAACACGAGTCTTTTCGGCATGCTTTGTCCTCACTTGCATGCTTTCAGAAAACTTCTCAGAAGGTCACCCATCCCACTACTACTCCAAGCCAAGCACGCTTAACTATGGAGTTCTTATGGGATGAGCTCGAAAAGAAGATGCATCTTGTTGGTATAGGTAGTTCAAATCAATTCTTTTAAGCCTTCCTTCAATGCAGATACCCCATACCGCACGGCCTCGGGATCCTCTCATTCCGGTGCGTATTCGGTTCATTCACGCGCCCCTTCGCGCTGAAGGCGCCAGAGCCGCTCTTTGCCATGCCACCTTTTTGGGCACCAGCAATCACTCCCCGGCCTCCTCAGCCCCGGATGTCACAAGAATCGTCCACCCCTTCCGCGCCTAATAATCCGAACTCTGAGGCCCAAGTAGATGTTGACTTAGATCCGAGCTCTTTAGATGACTCTGAGCTCGAGTCAAGTTCTGAATCCGAGACAGAATCAGATGGAAGAAAGGTTGACGATCCGTGCCGTCGACCGGAAGAATAGAACATTGGTGAAGAGAGAAGAGGCAAAGAACCGTAAGATACTGGAAGTTTCGAGTTATTATATGGGTATGAAGATTAGGGGTTAACAACGTCGACCTTCCCGTAGTTCCCCCTTTGGGCTCGCCCGCGATTATTCTGGGTGTCGAAAAACTTCGTGGTATAGACTCGCTCATCGACTCAGGAGATCGATATTAGCAATTATTCAAAGAGGCTTTATGCCAAAGATCCCGTATTTGGCGTGTTTTTGGAATGGGAAGGGGTGAGCATGTGGCTACTTACCCCGATTCTCTTAAGTTTATTGTTTATTGGACGACTTTAGCTCATATGCGCATCCGTCCTCCATTCACGACCTTCCAACGATCGGTATTGGCGAGTTAGAGGTAGCCCATCTCAACTTCACCCCAATGCTTGGGCTTTAAATGACGAGCTTTTGAGCTTGTATGTATTCATCTAGGTCGGCCCCTTTTTCTTACAACTTTTCTTACATATGTTCCAAATAAACAAAAGGACCGAGAAGAAACGAAGACGACACACTGCGGCGTTTAGAGCATTATACCCTCCGATCTAGGTCAGGCATCAAGGTTTTTCGGCCGTATTCAGAGAGTTTAAAATATGAATGGAAAAATAAATTTTTCTGGGTCGAGCCGGTGTTGCCAGTAGTGGTAGATCGAGTTGGTACATTTAATGCCGAGAATGACATTGTTCTCACCACCAAGTTTCCTCTTGGTTGGACCCGTCGAGATGAATCCAAAAGACATTCTGTTGAAAAGAATCATTTAAATGTGGAAGATCGGAAAACCTTGAAAGTGCTGATGTTCATTGCAGATCGGATTGTCACCAATAATGAACATAGGGCGAATCAATGGGGTTTCGATACTAAGCTATTGGTAGCATCCGTTAAGTTTGAGCACGTCGAGAAAGCTCTAGGTCGGTTCTAAATCGTTTCTCTTAGTTTATTTTCACTATGTCTGCCGATCTTACTTGCATATTTTCCTAATCGAATTTTGTATTTCTTACCGCGAGATAGTATGGCCCCAAAAAGAAATATGGCGGCTTTGAAAGCCCTGGCACTTGAACAAATTACACCAGTGGTACCTCATGTCGGAAGTAGTAGCAGGGTCGCAGCTGAGGGGACCTCTGCAGCAATTGTTACTCTTGCCGCGCCTATTACTGTGGTTAATCCCGAAGTGGAGGACGAAGAGGAAGATCGGCCACTCCAGAGAAAGAGAAAACAACCATCTGGACAACTCCCTCCTAGGTCTAAACCCCAAGATCGGGAAAAGACCGTGATTAATCTGAGCGACCAGTCAAAGAGAAACAAAAAACATAAGTCTGCTGCTCCTTTTGATCCAAAGGCATATATGACCCTCAAAACCGAGGAGTTCCAGGCTGACCCTTTCGGAGTTTCAATCTCGGTACTGTCGAGGATGGCCGATTTAGTGAGGGAGGATAAAACAGCTGCTGCTCTACAAATTAAAGGTATGGCTTCTGGTTTTCTAAGCTCGTCCATCCGGTCTTCCAATTTCTTTTATACTTATGTTTCTTATCTATTCGTGTAGATCTTGAAGCCAAATATGAGTCTGCTCGGAAAGCTGTAAGTCCACTTCGGGCTGATCTTGAGAAATCCCAAAAAGATGTGGATCTTTATAAAAAGATGGCCGAAGACTCGGAAGCTAAGCGCCTACAACTTGAGGCTGAAAAGAAACAACTGGAGGCCGAACCGAAAGTTGTCGAATGAAAAATTTGAAAAAGTGTCGTTGAGCTTCAAGAAAAGATGATAAGATCGCCGAGATGGTGGCTACAACCTCGGCCCGAGAACTTTCGAGCCAGGAGCGGCTTGAGAAACTCATCGCGACCGAATGTTAAAGCCCTTGAAGATCGGATGAAGGCAATTCAAATGGGTCAAGAGGGCATAATAGAGGCTTTTAATAACGCACTTGACCAAGTTGCCGTAGTCAATCCCGACTTTATTGCTGATCGTGATATTTTTAACCCGGAGTACGGGGTTCATGATGGGCATATTGTTGAGTTTGACCCGGAATCCGATGAAGTGTCAAGGATCATTTATCCAAAAGATGTGTAATTTGTTTATTTTCATCCGTTTTTTTGGCGCGAGGGCCCGGCCGCAACCGGTATTTTTTGTAATGACATCATCGTATTAATATCTGTCATATTTTGGCTTCCTTTGTGACTGTGTCTTTATCTCGGATATCTCTTCCCTTCTGTTTTAAACAAGTTTATGAGATAAAAAACTGTGATCTCGATCAATGCTTTGAATCATATAGAAATAAGATCGGAACTAGAATGCCTTAACAAAGCAAGTCTATTTTTAACAAGATCGGAAATAGAATGTCTTAACAAAGCAAGTCTATATTTAACAAGATCGGAAATAGAATGCCTTAACAAAGCAAGTCTATATTTAACAAGATCGGAAATAGAATGCCTTAACAAAGCAAGTCTATATTTAACAAGATCGGAAATAGAATGCCTTAACAAAGCAAGTCTATATTTAACAAGATCGGAAATAGAATGCCTTAACAAAGCAAGTCTAAGCGTAATATTTCTTGAGTTTGGTGGCGTTCCACGTTCTTGGGATCGCCTTGCCTTCTAGGGTCTCTAGTTCGAAAGCCCCATTTCCCGTCTTTGAAGTGACTCGATATGGACCTTCCCAGTTTGGTGCTAGCTTGCCTTGTGATGCATTTTTTAATCCCACATCGGCTCTTCTCAAGGCGAGGTCACCGACATCAAAATCCTTGGGACGACTTTACGATTATAACGGTGGCTACCCCTCTGTTTGTTGATGGCTTCTTTGAGGATGCGTGATCTCGGACTTCTTCTACAAGATCCAGCTCTTCTCTTAAAGCTTGTCCATTGTCTTCAAGTGATTTGGATTTGTGGTTCTCAAGACAGTTCTCCGATTTCGATTGGGATGATCGCTTCACTCCCATATGATAACTTAGGAAAGGCGTTTCTCTGTGGAGCTTTGGGGGTTGTTCTATATGCCCATAAGACATAAAGGAGCTCTTCCACCCAATTTCCTTTAGCATTGTCTAACCTTTTCTTCAACCCGTTGAGAAGTACTTTGTTTCTTTATACCTTGACCATTTGTTTGGGGATGTTCCACCGACGCGTGAATCGATGTTTGATTTTAAGATCGGACATCAACTTCCTGAATCCTTTATCAGTGAATTGAGTTCCATTGTCCGTGATTACCACCTCGGGCACCCCGAATCTGGTAATTATTTCTTTTCGGAAAAAAGAGATGCAGTTCTTTGCCTTAATAACAGATAGTGGTTTGGCCTCAATCCATTTAGTAAAATAATCAACTGCCATAATCAAGAATTTATTCCTCCCTGGGGCTTTTGGAAAAGGTCCTAGAAGGTCTATCCCCCACCATGCAAAAGGCCATGGGGAGGAGAGAGTTGTGAGACCGGTAGGAGGTGCAATGTGAACGTTTGCGTGAATCTGGCAATTCGGACATTTCTTCACATAGTTCCTTGCATCAGCTTCAATGGTTGGCCAAAAGTATCCCGCTCTTAACACCTTCCGGGCTAAGGATCTACCTCCTAAATGTTGGCCACATATTCCTTCATGAATTTCCATTAACACATAGTCGGCCTCCGTACGTTCTAGACATTTCAATAACGGTGAAGAGAGTGCTTTTTTGTAAAGCTGCTCATTGAACACTGCAAAAGATGCTGCTTTTCTTCGGATGATTTTGGCTTCCTCAGGATCGGAAGGTTCTACGCCCGACATGATGTAATTTAAGATAGGAGCAATCCATGTTTGGTCTTCACTTATTACGTACATTGATGAAATCGAGTGTAAGTCATCTTCAAAACTAGGTTTGCTGAGGATCTCTTGTATAACTGACCGGTGATTTCCCGCGGTTTTGGTGCTTGCTAATTTGGAAAGAACATCGGCCCGAATGTTGTTTGTTCTTGGGACATGTTTAACCTCGGCGAAATCAAATTCGGTGAGTAGTTTCTTCACATGATTCAGATATTTTTGGAGGATTGGCTCTTTTGCTTCGTACTGTCCCCCGATCTGGGAGACCACGAGGAGTGAATCGGTATGGAGATTTAAGCAGAGTGATACGGAGATCTAAGGCCAAGCGTGAACTGCAATGCATGCTTCGTATTCAGCTTGATTATTTGATGTTGTAAATTTGAAAGTGAGTGACAGTTCTATAACCACTCCCGAAGGACTTTCAAGAATAATTCCAGCCCCACTTCCTTTGGGATTGGAAGAGCCATCGACATGGATTGTCCATATTTCATCCTCGGTCTCTGCCGAAGTCATTTCTGCTACAAAGTCGGCTAACACTTGAGCTTTCATTGCCGATCTTGATTCATATTTAATACCGAATTCGGGAATGACTCTATCGCCCACTTTATTATTCTTCACGAAAGGTCAGGCGATGTAGGATTTGTCGATCGGGTGGTTTGTTCGAACCACTACTTGGTGAGATACAAAATAATGTCGGAGTCGCCGAGTAGCTATTACTAAAGCCAGAGCTATTTTCTCTATTTTTTGATAACGAAGTTCTGGCCCTTGTAAAGCTTTGCTCACAAAGTAAACCGGGCTCTGCCCTTCTTTTGTTTCTCGGACCAGTGTTGCTCCTAATGCTTCCTCAGATATTGAGAGATATAAATATAATACTTCCCCAGGTTCAGGTCGGGTTAGTATCGGAGGTTCTGATAATATCTATTTTAGCTGGGTGAGCGCCTCATCCCGTTCTGTGGTCCAAATAAATTCAGATTCCTTTTTTAAAAGTTTAAAAAGGGGTAGTGATTTAAACGCGGCATTTGAGATGAACCGAGATAGAGCCGCAATCATGCCATTAAGTTTCTGAATTTCCTTCTTGGTGTTTGGGGTTTTCATCTCGATCCACCGACTTGCATTTGTGCAGGTTCGCCTCAATTCCTCTTCAAAGTGAGATAGAATCCAAAGAATTTCCGGCTTTGACTCGAATGTGCATTTCTCGGATTTAATCTCATTCTGTTTTTCCTTATCTCTGCAAAAATTTCTTTGAGATCGGTAACATGACGATCTGCTTGCTCACTTTTTGCAATCATATCATCTAAGTATACTTCTACATTTCGTCCGATCTGGTCTTTGAAAACTCTGTTCATCATTCTCTGATATGTTGCTCCTGCATTTTTGAGACCGAAAGGCATAACTCGGTAACAGAAATTTCCGCTTTCAATCATAAAAGCAGTTTTCTCTTGATCGGGGGGAAACATTGGGATTTGGTTATATCCTGAATATGCATCCATGAATGATAATAAACAAAATCCCGATGCGTGATCGACAAGTCGATCAATATTTGGAACCGGAAAAGCATCTTTAGGACATGACCTATTGAGATCGGTGTAATCAATGCACATGCGCCATTTTCCATTTGATTTTTTAACAAGTACCGGGTTTGAGAGCCAAGTAGTATATTTGAGCTCAGTTACAAAATTAGCTTTTACTAAGTCGTCTACCGCCTTGGCTGTCGCTTCAGTCTTCTCGATATTTTGCACCCTTTTGCGTTGGGCAACCCACTTCGCATCAGGATATATTGACAAATGATGGCAGCAATTTCGGGTGGTATCGCGGGCATGTCTTGGTAGACCAAGCAAATAGATCGGCGTGTTCCCTCAAGCACTGGGTTAATTCTCTTTTTATTTCTTCTGGCAGGTCTGCGCCGATCTTGACTGTTTTTGTTGGATCGTCTCCCAATATCACTCTGATGAATTCCCCATCCGGTCTCGGTCGTTCTGGCCTTTTCTCTGAATGCGGATGCTGAACGCTATCTTTCTCTTCGTCCGAGCTCTCAGGATCGAAGCGTGCGTCTAAATCCATCACATTTACCTCGGAAAACTTCACCTTTCCTTCTTTCGCAGATGTACTCTTTGATGCAAGCTCGGCCTTATCTCTTGCAGAAATTTCGGCTTTGAGAAGGAGGTAATAGCATCTTTCAGAAGACTCTAGATCGGCATTGACAGTTATTACCTCGTTGCTTTGAGAGTGAAACTTCATTTTCAGATGTACAGTGGAAGTCACCGCCCCGAGTTTCCCCAAAGTCGGCCTTCCAATGATGCAATTGTAGATTGATGAGCAAGGTAGTACCATGAATTTAACCAAAATTGTCCGAGATAAAGGTTCCTCTCCGAAAGTGACTCTTAAGTCTATATAACCCATTGGTCTAGTTCGTGATCCATTGAAACCGGAAAGGTCCGTTCCGCGATAGGGGAAGAGTTCCCTTGGCGTAATTCTGATTTTCTCCAACACATCGAAGAACATAATGTCACAAGAGCTGCCTTGGTCAATTAAAATTCTTCTTATTTCTTTCTCGGCCATTCTTTCGCTTGAGATCAAGCGATGGAATGTCCTCGTTTACCTTCCCGTTTAGTAGATCGTCATCCCCAAACGACAAAGGGGGACGAGTTGCTATTGTTTGGGCTGACGAGGTAGATGCTACACATTGAATTTCTTTCCACTTTCTTTTGATCGTTCTTGCTGTTGCTCCTTCGACTTCACCACCTGAGATTACCATCACAACAGGTCGGCCTCTACTCCTTCGAGTGTCTAGCTCTTCCTTATACTCTACGATATCTTTCCCTTTTACTTCGTCAACCTCTTTCTCCTGTTTAATGTTTTTCTCCTGTTGAAATGGCTTTCTGACATACTGCCCGAGTTTTCCTTTTTTGATAAGGTCTTCAATATCGTCTTTTAAGGCGTTGCACCGATTTGTGTCATGGCCGGCGCTTTGGTGATAACGACAGTACTTGTTCCTCAATCCCGGTCTTGGGGCAATAGGATCAGGATACCTTACATTTTTGAATTCATTGTTCTGACATTCTTGCAAGATCTTCTCCTTTCCACATATGAGTTTGGTGTAGTCTCGATGTCGCCCTTGCCGAGGTTTGAATTCCCTAGATGGGCCGTCGGTCTGGAATCTCCGAGGATTTTCAGTGTTTGGATTTGATTTTTCGATTCGAGGTCTGTTCTCCTTGGTTTGGTTTGCTACGCTTTTCACAAAGAATTTGCTAGCTTCATCGCCTTCCTCGTGGTCTATGTACTTTTCTGAAAGTCGGAGGAACTCCCCTAAGGTTGAGGGTTGGTTGATGCTTACGTCAATCTGGAATAAAGTGCCTCTGCGTAAACCCTGGGATAGGAAATACAGACGAAATTCCTCATTTAACCCATGCACCTTTCCGGCCTCAGTGTTGAATCTTGCAATATAAGACCGGATAGATTCATCATCGGCTTGGTGGATTGCGTGTAACACCATCCATGATTTCGGCCTTACTTTTGAATTAGCGAAGCTCGCCGAGAATAACTTGGAAAGTTGTTCCCGGGACGAGATCGAATTTCTTGGGATGTCTCTCGAACCATAAACTGCAGATTTATCAAGGGTGAGGAAAAAGTCTACACATGATCTCACAGGGCATTCCGATATTGCATCATGGTCTCATAGTATTCTAAATGAGCGCCCGGGTCTCCGAGTCCATCATAAATTTTCAAGTGCTCAGGAGGTTTCTCTAAACCTCGGGGAACAGGGAAATAATCTATTTCCGAAGTAAACGGCCCTCTTCTTGGTGGTTGTACTTCCTGTTTTTCCTCCTGGTTCCGAGTTTTGCGAGGTTGATATTTCGAACGATGTTGTTTAAGTTAGGGGCTCTCCCACTACGGTAGTGATGCTCTCGTTTTGGAGGACTTTCTCTGCTCCTAGATCGTTGTCTGCGTGGTGAAGATGATGCGTAAGAGGAATCTTCTTCCCTAGAGTCGTCTGTATCTCTAAGAGTTGCCCTCGGTTCTTCTCTTCCTCGTCTCCTCGGGGGAGAGCGATGATAATGACGTCGCCTTGGGGGAGAACGATGTCGCCTTCGGGGCTCATTTGTTCTGCCGGGTTGTTCGGGTTCTTGCCGTCGGGTTAATCAGTGGATCATATCGCCGGAGAACCCCGATCCGCAATGTCTCGAGCTTGATATCCCGCAACCTCGGCTTCTAATTCGAGATACGGAGACTCCTAGCTTGAGATGCTTCATTATCTTTGATTTAGAATTTGAACTAGCCTGTTGCAAAGTGTTTCTTGGAGCAGGAATAACAGTAGGAGGTGAAGGAACTCGATTTGAGGTTGATTCTCTGTTATTGACATTTCGGTCGATGAATGATTGGAGTTATCGCAATTCCTCAGGGTCCCCTCTTCCTGAGATCGGATGATACTTGCTATCCGTGCGCCGGTTCTAAACTCGGGGTCCATGATTGATCAAAGAAAAATAGGTAAAGTTTTTTTTATGAATTCGGGAAAACTCCCACTGTGGTCAGCAATGTTCTGTACCGTATCTAAGGATATAGTATGTCCAAGATAGTTGGTAGGTAATGAAGTTTTGATCAATATGGAGTCACGTCTGAGTTGAAGTTCCGAGCTGAGGTGGGGTGTACCTGCACAAACACTCCGATGCTAAAGTCAGTAGCTGTGGAGTTAATGCAAATGAGTAGTATTTAATGCGTACCTCTCTCTCATGATAAATGTGGTATTTATAGGCTTTGGAGGCATTTAATTGTGATGATCTGGTCCGTTCGTTGTGGAGGTGCAATCTGGGCCATTCGTTGAGTAGATATGGGCTTGGAGTGTTGAAGGCCCAATCGGTTTGGTGAAGGTGTGGGTAAGTGCGAATAGTAGGCGTGTGATTTCTCCATAACGTAAATACTTCGTTTGAAATGGATTTGTTTCATTTTGTTCGTTTCATTCCGTTTAGTTCTTGAAGATCGTATTTTGATTTAAGATATGGGTTTGTATGGCGGGAAGTTTTGGAAGAAGATGAAAAGGAAGCCTTTGAAGAAGATGAACAGAAGCCTTTTGTTTTATTTTTAATTAAAAATAAGGCTTAAATATCATTTTGGTCCCTGCAATTATATCGATTATCTATTTTAGCCCTGCAAAAATATTTTTTTTAAAAAAGTCCTGTAAAATATTTTTTTATCCATTTTAATCTTTACCTTGATTTTTAAACTGATTTGACACATTTTAACACATATGGCAATGTTGACATGGGTTTTTTACTCACGTGGACTGCCATGTCTCTTTAAGTGAAATGTTTAGTTCCTATTATACCCCACCCAACTTCAATTTGGCGAAAAATTAAATTTAGGACTCTATTTCATCATTCTCCTCTCACCTTTGTCCCCCTCACTTAGCCTCTCACCTTCTCCAACAACCGCTTATGTTCTCGTGTGCATTTTATGAGAGGGAGATCGGCTTATGATTACTGATTAGCAAGTGCGGAACCTGGATGCTGATCAATTCCCTTCTGAGATACTTTCCAAAGTTGCTATTCTATACCAGCTTCCTCAATTCCAACAAATCCTATTCAACATCAACTACATCGTGTGATGTTTGTCATAGTCTACTGCGTGCAATCTAAAATTGAAGGCGGACTCCTGCAATATCTTCTTCCACACCATTAAATAACACTCTTCTCCAAAAATAGGTTTACCATGCCTCTTTGAAAAGAACGTCTTTCTCACTTTTGAATATTTTGGCATGGAAGGCAATCTTATCCAAGCTTCCGACTCGCTATTGTTTAGTAAGGAGAGGCATCATTACGGATGTCCACGAGTTGTGTTGTGTCTTGTATTTTAAAGACGACGAATCTACAAGCCACTTGTTTTGCAGGTGCACTGTGTCGCAGGGTGTATGGAGCGCATTACTCGGTGGATGGGATTTGTCATCGTTCATGGAAAACGAGGTGAATGATCACTTTAGCACGTTTGGGGTGAAATTGAAAGGCTGGAAATTAAAGAGGGCGAAGTATATAATATGGATGGCATCGGTTTGGGCTATTTGGCAAGCGAGGAACCGGGTTCTCTTTGAAGGGATTGTCGCAAATGAAGCCTCAATTGTTAACTGTGTTAAGCAACTAGCATGGGGCTGGTTTAGTGCGAAGAGGGGTAGGAAATTAAATTGTAATTTTGTTGATTGGTTGAATTGTCCGATTGGTTGCCTATCATCTTTGTAACCACATTTTGGGGTACTCTTTTCTCCTTGGGTCTTTTTCCCAATGGGTTTTGGCCCTTGGAGTTTTTAACGAGGCCCCTCGGACACCGTTTGTAAGGGCATGGGCACCCCTTGTGCTGGTTATTAATTCCATTGCTTATAAAAAAAAACAAGTCATTGAGATGAGTGTTATTTGTCAACATTACACAGGCTATTAAATACTAAATTTTACTATGTATATATTTTTATATTTCAAAAGTCAATTTTATAAATAATTTTTTTTAATAACCCAGCTTCATTAAATAGTGTTTAAGTACCATTCCTTCAAGTAAATATCAACCGATGTGACTACAAATATACTTTCCCACGAGGTTTTGGCCTTAGTGTTGTGGCAAAAATCTCACGCTAAGTTTTGATGATTAACAAACTTCAAATGAGAAAGCTTAAGTTATCTGATTTAAAAGATACTAATGTTTCTTCTTGAGTGAAAGTCAAAGAACAGGTACATATCAAATCTCAAGAAGTTATTTGCTTACAAGAAGCATCATGTAGAGAAGACTTAGAATTATGTTGCACACAATTAAGTAAGAAAATGATTCTCATGAAACAAATCAAAGGTCAAGACCAAAGCTTTGTAAACTTGAGAAAGATCATCATGAGAATGAGAAGGGTGATAAGAAGAATCAACCTCAAAAGCATCAAGGTAAATATAATATTAGAGGTATCCTTAGAAAGAAAGAGATGAGAAGCATCAAAGAGACAAAGTTCATGACATAATAATCAACATGAGAAGAGTCAATCTCAGAAGGGTCATGAAAATAAGAAGAGTCAAGTTGAGAAGCATCATGAAGTGAGAAGAGTCAAGATCAGAAGGGTCATGATAAGAAGAGTCAAGATGAGAAGTGTCAATTTATATTCATACAACATCATCTTGAGAAGCATCAACTTGAGAAGCATCATCTCCAAAGACTGTGATCTATTGAGAAGCATCACAGTTGAGAAGGGTCACTGACAGCTGTCTTCTGCAGAAAAGCAGAAATACTTTCTGTCCAAGTTAAAATACACTCCAACGGCTATACAACGGCTATATTCCTCACCAATGACTCTTTTCTATTAACCAAAGGATAAATCACATCATTTCAGCTATAAATACACACATTGGGTGCTGCTGATCAGTGTGAGAGTGCATTAATAATTGTATATTAAGAGGTACTGAGTAAGTAAGAAACAACTGACCCTTCTCACAGAGACGGATCTTCTTAAGAGCCCGGGGAGCCACAGCACCCGTCAAAAAAATAGAATTTTCTCAAAAATATTATTAATAATAACTATTTTTAATAATATATATGCTACATATACCATATGTTTGCGCGTTGTTCAGAAACGACCGCATTAGCTCAGCGGATTGGAGCTAAATAAAGGGGATCTCAAGGTTGCATGCTTCCCTGCTCTTATAGTTTTTTTTAGGCTTTTAACATGTATTTTCTTTATTTTCCTTGTGTCATTCTTGTGGCAGCGTGTGTGTCTAAATATTTATAGTGGCAAAAGCCAATCTGTAGCATGTTCATTTTTGAGCCAAATTTATAAATAAATGTTTGTTATTATTGTATAAAAAAGTTTCAATATCACTTTGACAAAAAAAAATCAAAATTTAAAAAATCTAATTTATTAACTAAGTTTCTATATTTAGTCAAATTAAATTGAGTCTCTATTGTCAAAGCAAAATATTTCGAACTTTCTCATCTTTGTTAACTTGTGAAGAAATTTAGTTCTCACCCTTCTCACCCAAGTAAAGTCACTTTCTTAACTTATAGTAATATTTGTATATTAAGTAAATGTGTTTCAGGTAGATTTTAAAAATGGTCACAATTCCAACCCCCCTTCCTTGTAACTTTTATTGACTTCACCTAAGAGGTTTTAATGAGGCCCCTTGTATCTGTATCGGTTGGGGTGCCCGTTTGCATCTCCTTTTATAAAAAATTTGCTTATCAAAAAAAAAACTACAAATATACGCTTTCTCACTATTCATATAGTCCTTTTTTTATATTTTTTCAGAGTATTAGTTTTCACTCCGTAATGAATCTTCCACCAATTTTATAATGAAAATGCTTAGAAGAAAGAAGGCCATAATTGCTCTTGATGCCGACAAATAAGTGTCTTCTTATAAGCATTTTCATTATAAAATGTAAATGAAGGTGTGATTAGAGAGCAGATAACGGAAAATAAGTGTAAATTCATGCTCAATCTTAATTAATTATATGAGCGTTACAGGCTAACATTATATAGAACATTATATAGAAGTCATTGAAAGCAGATTTAAAGTTGCTATTAAATACAAACTTACCTATTTAAAAAATTTACAAATTTGAAAAGTTGGTTTCATAATGAATTTGGGTCAAATGTGTTAGCTTTAGTGAATAGTATCCGAGTACCATTTTCTAAAATAAATAAAAATATATGTGAACTACAAATATACTTCCTCACCTAATTAGATACTATATTGAATTCTTATATTGTTTTGTCTAAGTATTAATTTTCATTTCCATAATGAATCTTCCACCGATTTCTCATGTATAGAAAATGCTACGAAGAAAGAAGGTCAATACTGTGTCATTATCATGCCCTTGGCAGACTCCAAATGGTACATGCAGGTGAGATTACCCAGCAAGTAAATGAAAATGATATGGTTCTATCTTTAAGATCAGGGAACCTCGCCATATCAAAAGTTGGAACATGGGAATTCCTCGATGAAATTTTAGTTGTTGGTACGATGAACTGCCCTTTTGCAATGGAAGGTATTGAAATAATCTTTTAGGATTTTATAAGTTTTTTTAAATTAGATAACTAATTTGTAACCAAAAAAAATCGATAACTAAAATTGTTGTCTAATTTTATTTCATTTTACACTTTTAGTTATCTAATTTAAAAACTCATCAGATTATTCAATTACCTTTCATTGCAAAAGAGTTGTTCGTCGTACCAATAGCTAAAGTTTTCATTGAGAAATTTCCTTATTCCAACTTAGATTTGGTAATAAGGTTCCCTAAACTTAAAGATAGAACAAGATCATTTTCATTTACCTGTTAGCTAATCTCACCTTCTTGTACCATTTGGAGTCTGCCAAGGGTATGATAAAGACACATTATTGTCTCACGACAAGTCCAACTACTACCCTCTCTCTTTTTAGTGTTTTTCACAAGAGAAATTGGTTAAATAATAAATATGGAAATGAAAATTAATACTTAGACCAAATAATATAAGAATTCAATAGAATATCTAATCAGGTAAGGAATTATATTTGTAGTTCCATCTATTTATATTTATTTATGACAATAGTACTTGAATAGCTTCGTATTTAATAGCAACTTTAAATCTTCTTTCAATGACTTATGTAATGTTAACCAGTAATGCCCACGTAATTAAATCAGATTGAGCATAAATGTACACTCATTTTAATATATGAAATCTCTAATTTCACTTTCATATATTCCTTTCGATGCCGACCAAAGTCTTGATAATGCCATAGTATAGATTCATCACGGAGTGAAAACCAACACAACGAACCATATAAAATAAGGACTATCTGATTAGTGAGAAAGTTTATATGTAGTTCACATCTAATGATGTTTATTTCAACTGATTTAATTACTATTTAATGAAGCTAGCTTATTTCAAAAAAATAATTAATTATTTATGAAATCAACTTTTAAAATTCGAAAATTTTAAATAGTAAAATTTCGTATTCAACAGTCTATTTAATGTTGACCAATAACACTTATTTCAATGATTTGTGTAGTGTTGAACAATCTTGCTAATTTAAGTTATGAAAATTTTATATTGAACAAAAGAGAGGGATAAGCCCCTTTAAAACCTTAAGATGTAAACCCTTCTTAGGCTAAAATCATTTGTAAGGAAAAAGAGTACTCCTCCTCGTTTTACTAAAAAGAATTAAGAAAGCAAATACAAAAGTGACCAATGGGACTCGGCCAATACCCTTCTCACAAAAATAAAAAGCATGCATATATATCAACACTTTTGTGCATAAAAGAAAAATATTGGGAAGCATAACCTTGAGCCCAATAAAACAAATTATTATTTATAAGATAGGGAATACCCCCATCTACAATGGAAAAATGCTACCTAATAAAATTTCGAATATTGTCTCACCAAAGCAAGCTTGGATAGTTCCAAGGGATATGAGAACCCAGAAAGTTCATACTTGAAACTACGTAAAAAATTATTCATTATGTTTCTAAAGCTTATAAGAAACTATAAAGGGATCCCTGCAAAGGCTTACACTAACAACTGTTCTATATTTTCGCACCCATAAAGATATGTTTTATCATTAAACTCTCCACTGTTTCAACAAGATCAAGTACTTCTAAAGGTACTAATAACACTTTATATTAAAAAAAAAGGTACTAACAACACAAGTTCTCACAATATTCTAAAGCCTGGAGCTCCATGTTGCAAATATAGAAAACATACACATATTCAAGTATAATTGTCTTGTAAGTAGATATATGAAAGATACCTTACCATGGGTGCTTTACTACACAAACTAACTGATGGTGAGCTCCGACAACCACTCCCAATCACGGTCACAATCAAGGAAACCCTATAAACAAAATATAGATCTTTTAGAAAGTAAAGTATGAAGACATGGATCACGGCCTCAAACTAAAATATAGGGTAAAGTTACTTCAAATCTTTAGGTTCATTACCCATACTTTTTATTTTTATTTTTTTTAGATAAACACTGATTTCATTGAAGGGAGCACAAGGGGTGTCCAACCCTTACAATAGAACAAAAGGAAGGGGGAGAGCCTCCTCAAAACCTCCCTGAGCCAAAACCCATCGGGAAAAAGACTCAGGAAGGAAAACGAGTACCTCGTACAGACAGCACAACAGGTCCCTCTCGAAATATGAAAACTTTTTAGAAGTTCAAATCATTTAGATCTTTTAAAGTTCAAACCTTTTTACATAAAGATCACAAATTTGTCTTTGTAACACAGCTACACTACTTAACACTTTTAGATCAAACTGTTTTAGGCAAGAAAATTTAGAATTTTCATCTTTAAACACACACATACAAGCTCACGATCCCCTCAATGAAAGTAAGGGACCAAAATTTTCTCTTCCAAGCCCCATTCAAACCCGACAGTTTTCAAGATCTAAGTTAAATTTCAAAAAAAAAAAAAATTTAAGGGTATAATTCCAAAAATCAGCTCACCATGAAAATAATTTCGTTTTTAAAGAAAAACCTAGATCTAAAAGGTTTTTTATTCTGTTTCAACACTTTTGACAACTATACCACATCAAAATAAGAATAAAAGAAACCAAATCTCTTTCCTTTAAATTCCTTTAGGTGATAGCCTTAAAGGCTCCAAGGAGAGAAAGATATTTATTTGTTTGCTTTTAACAATAACACATCAACCAAAGTAAGAATGATCCAGGCTTAGATCTTTCCTTTAAACTCTCTCAAGTTCATAGATTTAAAGATCTAGAGGGGGGAAAGTTTATACCTTAGTCCATCCATACTATCAACATCAAAACATTAAAGAAAAAAAGATAAAGTCAATTGAATTTTTTTCTAAGAGCTAGTAAGCTCAAGACCTAAAGAGAGAAAAGAGAAGTAATTTCAACACTTACCCTTCAACACTTAGCTCTTAACTCCAAATGGTAGCAAAAAATGAGAAAGATAGAGCCTAGGAGAGGAGGAAGCTCACGACTAGGAGTGGAAGGAAGAGGAAGACAATTTTTGAGAATAAGGGAGATAGAAGGAGATTATATAGAGAAAGAGGGGAGTTAGGGTTTAGGAAGGAGATCTTTAGTATTTGCAACTCATGTGAACTTGTATTTTTTAAAAGAAAATTTTATTCTGGTCAAAAAAACAAGACAATTTTATTTCACCTTTAAAATCTTGTTTTTCCTTTATTTGATATACTTTGGTAAAAACAAGAAGATTCCATAAATTGTATTAAATAGCTTTAAACTATTTAAACAATAAAAAGTAAATATTTCAAAATCTTTTGAAGCATTTCATTTAATATGTATTATTTAATGGTATCATTTAATATTTTTCTTAAATAATAAAGTAGAATGTGAACTGATTTCTTTATTACATTAAATACTTTTTTTCAAATTAAATGTAATTTTTCCAAACAGTTCTATCGACGTGTGCATTTTACTTTGACTTTATAAATACCGCTACATTTTGACATTAATTATGGCTCTATTTTGCGCGGCTCATCCTCTAACGGAAAGAGGATGAGACTAACGTATTTGACTAGCGGGTGGCGAAATTTTTTATTCTGGTCAAAAAAATAAGACAATTTTATTTCTCCTTTAAAATCTTGTTTTTCCTTTTTATTTGATATACACTGGTAAAAACAAGAAGATTCCATAAATTGTATTAAATTGTTTTAAACAAATTAAAGAATAAAAAATAAATATTTCAAAATCTTTTGAAGCATTGCATTTAATATGTATTATTTAATTGTATCATTTAATATTTTTCTTAAATAATAAAGAAGAATGTGAACTGATTTCTTTATTACATTAAATATATTTTCTTAAAGTAAATGTAATTTTTCAAAACAGTTCTATCGAAGTGTGCGTTTTACTTTGACTTTATAAATACCGCTACATTTTGATACTCCCTCCGTCTAATATTAAGTGTCATGTTTGAAATTTTTCTTTGTCTCAAATTAACTGTCACTTTAGAATCCCAATACAACATCTATTATTACTTTTCAACAATACCCTTACTGTAGAATACCAATAACCATGTCTTTGCTCCAATCGAGAAAAGTGTAAGGGTATTTTAGTCATACCAATATCCAATCATATTTCCTAATACCCGCGCATAACCTTAAACGACACTTAATATGAGACGGATGGAGTATTAATTATTGCTCTATTAATTATGAATGAGACTAGCGTATTTGACTAGCGGGTGACGAGTACGAGTGTTTGGCAAACACTAGTGTTTAGCATGTTTCGAGTAGCGTTTAGCGTTTTTTGAAACGCTACTTTAAGTAGCCTTTTTTTAAAACGCTAAAGGATAGCATATAGCGTTTCACTTTTTTGACATTTTTACCCTTATTATTTGTCTTAAATTACTTCTCTTTCCTCATAAAATATTTTATCATCCTTAAATAATTTAATCATTAATTAAATATCATTTTATGTCATTTTACATTTATCAGCTATTTTAATCGCTAGTTTTACCGAAGACATAATTTGCTATGAGCTAGCTTATCCGCTAACTTCTAGCTCAACCGCTATCCACTACTTTTTACCAAACAAAGCCTATATGTTGAAGATTTGTATTTAAAAAAGGCTAAATTACACCAGAGGTCCTTTAAGTTATTTAATTGTAACAAGTTAGTCCTAAGTTTTTTTCATACCACTTTGGTCCTTTCACCAGTGCAGAAAAGACTTTTAGCATCAGTTATTTTGCACATTTAGCATCAGTTATCTGTCGATGCTAATTCAGACATTTAGTATCGGTTAAATAACCGATGCTAAATGTGACTTTTAGCATCGGATTTTCAAAAAACCGATGCTAAATTACGTTTTTTTAGTGTTTTTTATGTCTTGAAAACATATTATTAGTATCGGTTATTTAAATAACCGATGCTAAAGGTCCATCTTGGTAACTTTTAGTAACGGTCATCCTTAATAACCGATGCTAAAGGTCCATCTTGGTGACTTTTAGCAACGGTCATCCTTAATAACCGATGCTAAAAGTCCATCTTGGTGACTTTTAGCAACGGTCATCCTTAATAACCGATGCTAAAGGTCCATTTTTGGTGACTTTTAGTAACGGTCATCTTAAATAACTGATGCTAAAGGTTCATTTTTTGTGACTTTTATTAACGGTCATCTTACATAACCGATGCTAAATTCCTTGTTTTTTTTTTTGGTTTTTTTTATATTTTTAATTCGCACCAGTAAACTTATTTATTTATTAGAACCTGTTATACCAATCATTTCAGACAGCAACGCATTATATATCAAAATATTTCGAACAACATTAAAATTAGTATCTTACATTTAGAAACTAAATTAGCAACAATGTTTTGTTCAAATATGATCATATATCTACCATAACACACTTTATTCCTGGTTTACCAAATTCAGAATATAATGTAATGTATCATATCAACAAAATATTACTAAAACACAAGTTAAACTAGTTAGAATATAATTTATCATGTTGCTCTGTACGAAGCTTCAAGTAGAATTCCGCCCAAAGCTGACGAATCTCAGTAAGTTCCTCTTCAGTGTATGCCTGTGGGTTTTCAAATACCTACAAGTTTCAAATTAGTTACCGATTAGAATCGACAATTTCAGCAACCAATACCAAATACCGATTTTACAGAGCACCAACACAGTGAGTACAGTACTAAAGCTATTAGCAATGGCCAAGAAGGAAAGTGAAGACAGTGAAATGTGAAGAAAAATCTACTAACACAAACACTTTCCTATTATCATGTACATTGCTAAAATCATGCCAAAGTTTAGAAACCAAACAATTCCAGAATTAAATGAAATGTGAAGACAAATTTTATACCTTCTCCCAATTATCAACAACACGGGTCCTCACAATGGTTATCATAAACTTCATCACATAATACCCACAATGATATTCATTCGTTTGTATTGGCATCTACACAAATGAATTAAAAGAGAATATTATATATATATATATATATATATATATATATATATATATATATATATATATATATATATCATATTCATATAGGAATTCACTTTAAATTGAATCAACATGATATTCTTTCGTGTCTAATAGTACTCTGTTATAAAGAGGTAGATGAGAGAAAAACTAAGGTCTAATTTAGTTCATGAATGCAAACAAAATATGGACGATGAACAATTAGAGTTATAGTCATAATGCAATATTGAAGTGAAAAACAAGGAGAAGAAAGTAAGAAGAACGAAACAATCAGACAAGATGAACAGAGTTGCATTCAAAAATTGAGCATCAAAGAATAGATGAAGATGTAACTGCTTACCCAAGTCTAATCAAAGAACACGCTCCCTCTATCTAGATCCTGTGCTTCGTGCGAGAGCGTTTCATGAGAGAGCGCTGTTTTCAGAACCTAGGGTTTCGTGTGAGAGCTTCGTGCGTGAGAGAGAGCCGTGAGTGACAGAGCTTCGGTTATGGCGGTGAGAGAGAGTCGCGAGAGAACGACGAGAACGGCGGTGAGAGAATGGCGAGAGAATAGCGAGGAAGACAAAGAGTTCAGAGTGCGTGAGGAAGGCAGAGTTCAGAGAGTCGTTGTGTTGTGGATTCGTGAGTGAGGAGAGAGCGTTGTGTAATGTTGTGAGGCGCTTGGAAAAATTAGATGACCTTTAGTATCGGTTAACTAAAAACCCGATACTAAATGTGTTAGAGACACACATTTAGCATCGGTTGTTTAAACAACCGATACTAAATGTAAGCGTGAAAATTGAAAACTTCAATTTAATTTCAAAATTGCCACCGCGTCTACATTTAGCATTGGCTGTTTAAACAACCGATGCTAAATGGTGCTGTCTAAAGTCATTTTTGCACTAGTTTTTAAGGTATATAATTTTAATAAGTTTGTCCTTTAAGTTAATCAAAAATCAGTGACAGTTAATCAAACCATATACTCGAAAATCCATTGTACTCTTGTTGCTCAGGTTGCTTTGGTTGTTCTTTGCTACTTGAGTTCTTTGTTGAAATTTCTTTGTTGGAGTTGTTCTTAGGGATGTTGGAGGGGTTGCTGGGGCTGAGAGTTGAAAACAGACTACGGTTGACCATATGGGCTTTGGAAGAAGGACTTTGGAATACACGCAGTGCGGTGAAAAAAGCACCATTGTAAAGGTTGCATCGGTGCGTTGGATAATATGATGATGATGGCATAGATGGCCTCGGCTGAGACATATTACCCATTAATTGCTTCCAGTGCTCCTCATTCATCATGTGCTCCTCCGCCTGCTGCTCCCGGATCTCCTGTATCTCACGCTGGGCGTCGCTCAATTGCTGAGTCAATAGCTTAACAGAGGCTAATTCTGAAGGAGTAGGGACATGAGAGCGACCAGTACTTCACTCTGAAGAAGATGTTGGACTCAGATTCGAATTAATGGAATCTGGGAAACTTTTTGATGGACCAACAATTCCATTCCATTTTAGTAAAGCCGCTCGACCCTCCTCATAGGGATCAATCTCAGTGCCACTACTCTGTTGAGTTACACGTCACTCAGTCTGCCAATTAGAGATTTTTTCCTGAAAGCAACAACCAAGAAATGAATAAATATTAGTATGTAATATATAATATAATATAATATAATATAATAGAAACAATATATAAATAATAAATCTTATTTACCTGAATACTCCTTGGTCGGTCTTCAGCAAATTCACCTGTCTCCTCTCGCATATAAAGTTGCCAGTGTAACTCAGGCAAAGTAGGTGGCCGACCAAGGATGGCCTCCTATATATATAGTTATTATTTAATATTATTATTTAATAAAATATAAAATACGAATGTATAATATAAATTTAATCAATTATTAAATTTACCAAGCGTATAGCATGTTCATGTGTGTTGATAAAACCGACCGTGTTTATGCAACCCCCTTTCTCAGAAGCCCGTTTCTTCTTGCCTTTCTCACATTTTTTTATGCCAATCAGAATCACCAATCCAATCTGGCTTCATTTTCTTGTTACTAATTGCACCGAGCATTTGTAAAAGCGGTGAGAACCTCTTGTGTTGAATGTTCTCCGAACTTCCTCTGCCTTCTCTTGGTGCCATGCGAATCTTGCTTTCTTGCACAAATTTAATTAACATGTTAGTAAAAATAAATTAATCAATTCAACAAATTCGAAAAATTAAAAATTAATTAATTCGTAAAAGAACTTACTATAAATTGATTCCACATTTTGGAAATCTCATCTTTTCTGATCTCTGACCAATTCACCCAGGGTTTAGTGTAATTTGCCTTGATGATGTCTGCGCGCTGGATACAATCCTCCCATGAGTAAACCTGTAGATAAAAAAGAAAAATTAAAACGATAATAATTTTAAAAACAAATTTTAATAAATTAATAAATACTTACTGGTGGCCAACAACCTTCACTTTGATACGACCGTCGCGTGTAACCTCAATCACCTCATTATTTATATTATACGAACGTACCCCATTTTCATCAGTCGGGCGTATGACAGCACTGAGTGGAGGCACAAAAGGGTGATCCATCGTACTAGGTTCATTGCCATCCATCGTACTAGGTGGAGCCACAAAGTTTCCATCAACAATGACATGAGTTACGCAACGACGACACCTACGTAAAGAAGTAGAATTCTTATTCCCAGAATCTCGCGGTGGTACATGTGAGTCACCACCAAATCTTGATCCTGATGATGCCATCACTGTATCTAGCTATAAAATAAAATTAATAACATAAATGATGAATAACATAAATAACGAATAACATAAATGATGAATAACATACATAATGAATAACATACATGAATCAAGTCTGATAAGTATAAATATGGTTTGATAACAGATTATTTAATTACAAATAAGACCATTAACTAATTAGAATCTCATTCTTTTTCGAAATCACCATCATCATCAGATGAGTGAATTCCTGATACATCAACGTGATCGAGCATCCTCATGATCTGTATCTTCTTATTCATTAACTTCATCACCAGTGTTTGGCTCATCTCATAAACGAGTAATGAGTTCAACTTCAACCACTTCATTTACATTGGACATTTCATCCATTTACATTGGACATTTCATCCATTGGACGTAATCGAGCATCCTCATTTGTCTAAATGCGACCTCTTGGTTTTGTCTTAATTGCGACGCACCAACCACGTCGATCAGTCCGTGTTGATGGATAAGAGACATAGTATACTTGTCTCACATTTTGTGCAATGACAAACGGATCATACAGTCGATATCTACTATTCATTTTAATGTCCACTGTATTTTTCTTTGGATTAAATTTGTTCCTCGAGCGGACGGATCAAACTAATTACAGTAAAAAACAACTACCTTTTGACTATAATCGAGACAAGGGTATGCAAGTTCATATATGTGTTCAACCACACCATAGAAATCATCTTCACCTCTCGCAGTGTTACCCTTCATGCAAACTCCACTATTGACCATTTCTCTGCCCTCTGTCCATTCCTTAGTGTGAAATTTGTATCCATTGACAAAGTATGTGTGTCATTCTTTAACACATCTTCAAGAACCGTCAGTTAAGTTTCTCAAGTGTTGGTTGGTAGGAGTTGGCGGAAGGGAATACACACGTTGCCTAAACCACATTGGAAAATGCCCATGAATATGAGCAGAAGATTGTTCTTCTTTTACTGTCTCTGATGACAAGAACTCCCTAATATGAAATTATTAATTGTTATACAACTGTGTACTTTAATTTATTAACTAATTGAGATAGCTAGGTTGAGAAATACATACTCAATGAATGGTTGGACCTCAGTACAGTTTATCAAGACATGAACATGGGCTGAATTTAACTCTTCTTCTATTATAGCCAGTGAATTGACTCCTTTCCAGACTAACGACCAGGTACACAAAGGCAGAAAAAGCTAAATGATATCTCGAACATTCAATGTCCATTCATTTCGACTAGTTCTAGAAGCAAATTCATTTTTGAAATAATAAGAACAAAAATGAGTTGTTTCACGGTGTAATTAAGAAGAACATATTGATCCTTCAACTCTAGCTTTATTTTTAACCTATCTTTTGAATCATCCATGAACCTAGAGAAAATAATATGTTAATAATCATCTAATCCAAATATATATATATATATATATATATATATATATATATATATATATATATATATATATATATATATATATATATTATACTTCTTTCATATGTATATTAACTGACCTTTCAAACGGATACATTCAACTGTATTGGACAGGTCCGCCAAGTTTAGCATCGTATGTGAGATGAACAGGAAGATGCTCCATAGAATCAAAGAAACCATCGGAAATATTCTGACCTACAGTATCTTCACTACGAAGACTGGAGACAGGGCGGAGGCTAAGTGGCTGATCTACCTGGCTGATATGAGTCCAGAGGTTCTTGGAGGCTATGCATGGAGTGCAGGTGCACTAGCTGCCATGTATGACTCGTGGAACACTGCGTCTTTGAGGGAGACGCAGCAGTGTGGAGGGTATGCCAGTCTATTCCAGGTATGACTATAAACTTAATTTTTTTATTAATTCAGACTGTTTTTGGGTAAATAGTTTTTAATTAAACTTGTTGTTTATTTTTTTTATTTCAGTCTTGGATTATGTGGTACTTCCCTCAGATGGCAGTGAGGTTGCCTGGTAATATACCCGGTGCGGAGCCACTTGCTGGGCGGTTTAGGAAGAAGAAGTCAGATCACCTCAAGCTCAGCCACTACAGGAAGATGATTGATGAGATAGGACTAGAGGATATCTGTTGGCGACCGTTTGAGGAGCACAGGGATGTTAGACCCTTTGATCAGATCTCCCTATACAGGGGCTTCATCAGCTGGGCTGATTTCAGAGTCCTTACATGCCTGATAGGTGCCTGCGACAGATTGGGTACCGTCAGTACATCCCGCGTGACCCTCTCAGAGGTTGTCTGAGTCATACTGACTGCGTCTTTCAGATCACCCACTTCATGGCATCTGTGGATGGCATCCTGCGCACTACTCGGTTTGCTCAGCGGGCGGATGAGACTGTACCTAGGTACTTAGAGTGGTACGTCCGTGCATCTGTCCCAGACTATTACCAGCACCACCATCACCAGTAGTCTGGACACCCTCCCCAGAGCTACGCTACGACGATCCTAAGTGGATGAGGGAGGTTGTGACCGCTTGTAGAGAGGGGATTCGTGATGGCGAGATCCCTAGTGGCAGTCGGGAGTATCAGACACTCTATAGGTTGGTGGGGATGTCACATCCGGATGACATTGCACAGGCACTTAGACGACGGGGACGAGGACGAGGGCCACAAGGAGGACGTTAGGGATTTTGTATTTGTACTTTGATGTATTTGTACTCATATTACTTTGATGTTGGCACTTTATTATTACTTTTTTCGGTTATTATATGTTCCGAGTTTCTATAATTTCTCGATTTCATTGATTCGATAAAACAAAGTTACACAAGCGATAAAACATAAACAACTAGAATCAAACTAGACAAATAAAAAAAATACAATAGAAACTACTGCGTTGGTAGAGTTAATCGATGAAGGATCTCAGCGACAGTCCTTCTGGTTTCGACGTATAGATGAATGTAACTCTTCCATTTAAACATAATATGATTGGACATCATCTGTCGGATGTCATCCTCGTTGTTGACATCCACGGCAGACTAGTAAAGACCTCCATCAGTCCATTCCGGATTCCGATAAACGATACGAATTATCTCATGCTCGTCGTTCTCTGGTTGAACCATCCGCAGTAGTTTCTGCTTAAGAGCATGATATGCAGTGTTTTAACCTACACGATAAAACATCTCTCCCATCGAAACCTATACCATCATCTTGCAAGATGATGCCCTGATGATCAGTGAACCCCATATTAGAATGAACGAGAGTGACGGAAGAAGGCTCGTAGTATGACATTAGCGAAGCCTGCATCATCTTGACTTGTGTTGTGTGAGAGAAGGAAGTTGAATTTTTGGTGTGAAAATAGTGATGGTGGGAGTGGGTATTTATAGTTGAGGTAAAAGATTATCAACCGTTGATTTTGTCGTGCAATCCACACCGTTGATCAACTTTGAAAGTGAAATCATGACCGTTGAAAAAAAATTTACAACAAAAAAAAAATTCAAACCCATCGTATATATGTCATTTTGGACATATATATGATGCTCAATTATAACACATTGTATATATGCCCTTAAGAGGTATATACGATTGAATCTTACACGGCCAATCATATATATTTATTAAGGACATATATACGATGTGTTAAAATTGAGCATCGTATATATGTCCAAAATGACATATATACGATGGGCCTTTTTTTTTAAAAAAAAAAAAAATAGATTGCAAAGGGCATTTTGGGGTTTTCAATTTTGGTGGGGGTATATGGGGATTTGATGGGGGTACCAAAAAACAACTCATTTTAATATATCTCTATAATGTATGCGGCTTGTCACCTGCCCGCCAAAATGGTGTTTTTTTTGCCTTTCAGCTTTTTTATTTTGGTTGAACTGCCTTTTTTTTTCGTTTCAATTTTTTTTGGCCAAACTGCCATTTTTTTTCGTTTCAGTTTTTTTTGTTTATTTTCTCTTCTTCTTCTTCTTTTTCAGTTTTTTTATTCTTTTTGATTTTACTTCAGTTTTTTTCCTTCACTTATATTTTAAGGAGTGTTTTACAGTCTCAACAAATCTTAGATGTTTAAATATGTAATTTTGTTCTTCAATAATCGATTTGGTAAAAAAAAATTAATTTCATGAAAAACTACGTAAAGTCAGATGCTAAAAAGTGTGGTTTGATGTAATTGATGGTGAAAACAATTTGTTCGGTCCTGAACTAGGAAGTTACCTCGTCTGAGGAGCTCGCGAGGTTCCGCTTCTCGGGACTCGTCAGCTGTCTTCGGGAGTGATGAATCGTTCTCGGGAGGTCCGAGTCGCAATCCTTCCCACGTCGGGTGGGGGTATACCTGTAGACACTCTGATGCCTAAGTCAGTAGAGGAATAGGCGGAATGTGCAAGAATGAGAACGTACCTGGAATTGGAGACCGAGTCCTCTATTTATAGACAAAAGCGCTTACTTCTGTCCGTCGGCCCTTCATGTGTGGCACGGCGATGCGTTTGTCGCTGGGGTGCTTAATGGGCCGAGTTTCTTCGAGATATTGGGCTAGGCCCAATACCTGATGGGGCTTTCAGTCTAGATCGGAACAGTTGCCCCCCAAGTCGAGGACGAGCGAGGAATGAGGTCGGCCTCGGCTTGTCTAGCAACAGGTCGGTCCTTCGCACCATTTCTGCCATCGGTCACTTCTGGGGAAGCGAAGCGACAAGTAATAATTACGACACAATTCCCAAAGGCGGCTTTGATTGGACGGCTCGCTTTAATGCGCCATTTCAGTTTCTGAGGCCTAGGCAATATATACCCCTGGCTTCAAATTTCGTCCCTTGCTTGCATTTTGTGAAAAGAGAACAAAGTTTGAGTGTATTCCTCAGTCTGTGCTTTCAAATTCCGGCCACCGCCCGAGATCATTTTTTTTTGTGACGCACGGTGGTTTTTCCTTTCTTCTGTCGTCCGAGTTCATCGTTTTCTCAGTTTTTCTAGGAAATGGCTTCATCACCATCCAAGATCAACTTAGGGGAGAGCCGAGAACGACTCCCTTCCCCAGAAGCTTCTCCCCACGGTGCGAAGTGCGCGCCGCGCCGGTGTCGTAGCACAAGAAGGTTTTGAGGTCATTAATCCTCCGGTGGCCGAGGCTCTGGAGGGGGACGTAGAAGAGTATAGTTGGGTTTCTTCGACGATACTCGGCACCACCGCTCGACTGGTGAGGGAGAAACCGCTTTCTCATTACTCTGAATTCATCGAGGCCCCGAGGGCCAAGTTTGGAAGTTGCAGGACGCCGAGAGCCTTCCCAGCTGCACTGCTTTCCCGAGGGAGTACTCGGATTCTTCTTCCACGGGAGGAGTTTCGAATGGATGGGGATACGGATCCCTTTAACCAAATTTCAACAAGGAGTGTTGAGCTATCTTCGCGTCGCCCCGAGTCAGTTGGCTCTGAATGGTTGGGGTTTCGTTCGGACATTTGAGATTCTGATGAAGTATCTGCGGAGGGAACGGGTTTTCTTCGAGGAGAAGCTAAAATCTATACTTGGTAAGCTCATCTCGATAACCGATTCTCCTGATACTCGGGGACTCGCTCGTGCAGTTCACCTGACGACTTGTTTCTTTTCTGCAGATGCTCTAGCCAAGGGGTGGATCTCAATCGGCTTCCGCAAGCGTTGGTGATTCGTCCCTCCAATGCCGAAGCGAAGAAGGGCAAAAAGATGCACCGAGAAGAGGCAACTTCAACCTCCAAAGAGCCTGCCTGGAAGAGGCTCAAGTTCATTTCGGCGGACGATACTTAAATGCCTTCGGAAGCTGAACTGGAGGCCTGCAGTCGGGTTGTCGAAGTCGGAGAATCCCTCTGTAAGGCTATCCAACACCAAGCTTTGGACGCTCGAATTGGTTGGTACAAAGCCAAGCTCAAAAAGCTAGAGAAGCAAAACCTCTTGGACGAAGGCGACTTGTTAGACCAAGAGGAGAAGTTGGCCTGTATCCGAGACGTTGTCGTTCCAGAGATTTCTGAGTTCAACCAAACACTTCTGGACACGCTGGATTATATTCAGTCGGCAGGGGGAGACCAGACCAAACTCGAAGCCCAAGTAATCAGCTACAAGGATGAGGCCGAGGAACATGATGCCTTGATGGCCGAGCTGGAAGAGCTTAAAGTTGAGGCCGATAAGTACAGGGAAAGGATCTGAATTGCTGACGTCGTGGTGAAGGGGAAGGAGGCCGAGGAGACTGCCTTAATGCGCCGATCAAAGGGTTACCTCCAACTGGGGTTCGAGCGTTGCCGAGCTCAGGCTGAAATCTTGCATCCCGAGTTGCCGCTGCAGAAGCTAAACTTGGATAATGTGGTATTTGGAGCAAAAATTGAGAAACCTCAAGGTGACACTTCCCTGGACGAAGCCGAGGTGGTTTTCTCCCCCCTACATGGGTCAGATGAAGAGGAAGAGGATGCAAGTGAAGACCTTCAAGTCGAAGAAGGTTCGTTAGATGAATCCTCGTCGACTAGTAGTGATTAGCATGTAATTTTCCTTTTTTGCTTTCTTGGCCGGCACATATACTGGATGTAATAGCTTTTCAGTATATAAAATTAACTTTTGATAGATTTTGTTTTGTTATGGCTTTTTCGCTATGTCCCTACTAGTCGTACCAAATCTGGGTCTAAGGACCGTACTCGCGGTGAGACTTATCGAGAAAGTAAAGTAGAGAGCCATAGTAAAATGTCGTCGGAATGCTTAAGTAAACGCGTACCTCGAGTGCGGGTTCATTTGCCGTCGGACTCTCTGGCGGAACACAGTTCTGATGAGTGCCAACCAGACTGAACAGTCTGACCAGGTCAATCACGAACCGGACTCCTATCTAGTCCATTTTGACCGCAAGAACCGCTTTGAGAATCGAAAAACCGACTCAAAACGTCCAAATGATCAAAGACAGGCTTTTAGTGAAATGGGCCGCGAACGCTTTGACCCAAAAGATCACTTAACCCGCCAATGATCTCTCCTCTAATCTTCACCTCTCAACCCTTTTTATATCCAATTGGTAGGGAGCTCTTGTTTCTTGCGAGCAATGTGGGACTAAAACAAGGTAGAGAAAGCAATTCCCCTTTAAAACACAGTTCCCGTTTTTCTCAAACCTGTCACCGTAAAATTGCGATTTCGGATTCGTTAACCGTTGGATCGTCTTCCTTTTTTGACAGTAGGTTCGTGAGACATATATCTCCGCTTCCACCGTTAGGATCGTCGAAACAAGGTCTGAGGAGAGAGAAATTGCCTTCGTAATAGCTGCAGTTTTTGGTCCGTTTTTCTCAAACCTCTCACCGTAAAAGTGTGATTCCGGATCTGTTAACCGTCAGATCGTCTTCATTTTTTTACAGCGGGTTCGTGGGAAATATGTATTCACTTTCATCGTTTAAACCGTAAAAATGAGGTCCAAGGAGAGAGAAATTGCCTTCGCAATAGCAGCTAAAAACTAACACCGAAAATACGCAAAAACTACTATTTTTTAGTAATTTTCAGAAAAAGTCCAAAATAAAATGGAAAAAGTCAAATTAAAAACTATTAAAAAGAACTCGGACAAAATTAGGGTATAACAGCCACCCCTCTTTATTTATATTTTACTAGGAAATATGAAGGGTTTCCAAATTTCTCGAGTAAAATAGAAATAAAGATAAGTCAAACGCTAATTTTGTCCACATAGAGAGGAATGTAGGGTTTGAGAATTTACAGGAGTGGTTAACACTTGGTGTGTTAACGAGAAAAGAATAAAGAAGGAGCATTGGGGCTCTGAAGGACCACTAGTGTCCAAGCCTTTGGGGATCTGAAGGACCACCTGGGGATGAAGGTGCAACTCGCGATCGATGCTTGGCGCATTGATTCGAATTAAACCGGAAGGGACCGATAGGTGTCGAAGCGAGCTGCTGGGCACGATGGACGAGAAAATTGGTCTCGATGGATTGCAACTAGCTATGGTACTAGTAAAAGCGATGCGAGGGTGACCTACGCGCAGTGGCGCGGTCGTGAGTGAGGTCAAGATCGGATCTAGAACCGATATGTTGACCACGAAGGGCGCCCACTATGTCTTAGGCATACAACTAGTCGAAGGACCATTTGAAGTGCGAAGGATCTGTTGTACTCAGTGACGATGTTATGATCTGAAGGTGTAGCTAGGAGTCGCGTTGACTTGAACTGAACTGAAGGACCGATATCGTCTGAAGGAGCGTTGGGGCTCTGAAGGATCGATGCTAGACTTAGTGCTAACATTTGAAGTCGAATGGAGAATGACAGATGTTATGTACATGCATGTAATGCATGCACACACAATGATTTTTTTTTAGTGGAATGGTGAATGAAATGTATGAATTACTTTCTCTCTTTTGCTTCTTCTTTTTGGTATATGTTGAATGCATAAAATGCAAATGTGAAATGATGCAACTATAATGCTCTTTTTGCTTTTTGTGTTTGCTTATTTACAAGACTGGTTAACACCTGGCGCGTTAACAAGAAACGAATAAAGAAGGAGCGCTGGGGCTCTGAAGGACCACCTGGGGTCCGAAGGAGAAGCTGGGCTCTGAAGACCACCAAGTCGAAGGTCTAATCTGCGATCGATGCTTGGCGCATTGATTCGAATTAAAGCGAAGGGGACCGAGTAGGTGAAGGCGGTCGATCGGGCACGATGGACCAAAAATGGTCGATGGATCGCAACTAGCTATGGTACTAATAAAACAGTCTAAGGGTGACCTACGTCGTGGCGGTCGTGAGGGTCAAGATCAGATCTAGAACTGATATGTTGACCACGAAGGACGCCCACTATGTCTTAAGCGGACACAGATAGTCTGAAGGACCGCTAGGGAAGTCTAAAGGATCCGTCGTGTGCTCGACGGCAGCGTTATGATCTGAAGGTGTAGCTCGAGTCGCGTTTGACGCGTTGACTCGGCCCGAGGGCGGAAGGAGCGATATAGTGCGAAGGAGCGCGGGGCTCTGAAGGATCACTAGGGATCTGAATTACGGACTGACATAAGTCTGATTTAAGACCACAATTGGTCTAGTTTAATGACCGACACGTCTGAATTATGGAGCAATATGTGTCTACATATTGGTCTGATTTATGGACCTCAATGGTCTGGCGGATCAACTGAGTGATCTGATTTATGGACCAATAATGAGTGCGAAGGATCAGCGAGGAATGATCAGGTTTATGAACTTACATGTCTGGATTATGGAGCAATATGTGTCTGCATATTGGTCTGATCTATGGACTATAATGAGTCTGGTTTATGGATCAACATATGTCTGTATTGATCTAGTTTATGAACCAATAAGAGGTCTGGAGGATCATCTAGGTGATCAAGTTTATGGACCAATATAGGTCTGAAGGATCCGTGCTAGACTCAGTGCTGGCACTATGATCTGTATTGATGGGATCAACGCTTGGAGCATTGATTTCGGAGGAGCAAAATATAGGGTTGACACTATGCGTGTCTACCCGAACATTCCCAATGAGTGTGTTTGCCTGAGAAGGGAGAAGCTATCTATACTTGGCATGTCTAACAATGCAATGAATGATGTATGCGCGTGTAATGATTGGTGCTTGGTAGGATGATGAACGAAATGATTTTTTGGCTTTTGATTTTTTCTGCTTTTTGTTTTGCCTTTTTTGTTGGTATACGATGAACACATGAAACGTGAATATGAATATGATGCAAATGTAATGTTTTAATGCAAATGCTATGGTGAAACAAAGGAAGTGCATATATGCATGGTGCGATGATATGATATGATAGAATTGATTGGGATATGTAAATATCTTTGGTAATGACGAGAAACGCGACTTTTGATGCTAGAAAAGCTAAAGATGAATATTTTGAATTGATCGTTCATTGGAATAAAATTTTGATGACTTGAACCTGAACTCTGGTAAGCTCAAGGTTGTCATTTTATAAGACTATGATTTGGTAATGATGTATTTGTGAGGTGCATTTGTAGATTTGGTCACATGGGTTTTCATTTGGTTATGATGATCCATGATGGCTAAGCTTTCATGTCTAAGATGTTAACTTCGAGAAATTAACGTGTGTTCTCTCTCATTGAAACATTGTTTGATAAACATGAATGACAGTGTGAATACAAGTGAATGTGTCAGTTGGCTCGGAATTTTGAGGCAAAGGGTATAGAAAAATTTGGCGTGTGAGGGGGTGAAAATGGGGGTTATTCGTTCAAGCCCATGAGAGATAAACTTGCCCCAGGGTAGAAAATGTTCGACTGCCCCAATTTTGACTTCAAATAGTGGGGAGCGAAATAGCTTGCCCTTGTCTAGGGAGGACAATGACAATTAAGGGTATAAATTGGTTGTAGGATTGGAAAATGCTGGTATTGGAGTAACAGGTGGCTGAGGATGAATTATTTTGGCGCAAGTGATATGATGCTCCAATCTATAAAAGGGCAAGGTTGCCCCAATCCATGAAAGATAAAGGTTGCCCCATTTAGAGAGCGATCTTGAAAGGGTGCAAACTTAGAATAATGGTTTGGAGTCTTGTCTGATGTGGCTATATAGATATGGGTGCGAGATATGAACTGGATGAAAGCGAGAGGCGATCTAGGGATGTTGAAAAAATTTGCTCGAGTTTGAGTGGAATGAATGGCGAAGTCTTGGCTCACTTTGAGATGGTACGTCAAGTGACTGTCCTAGTAGGGATTTATGGTTTTCTTTTGGGGAAGATTCCACAAGCTATGACAGTTAAGAGTCTTTGATTTGATATGCTTTCACTTTGATGATCACTAAATCTTTTTTATGGACTTTGATCGTGCAAGCCTTTTGAGTTTTTTTCTTTTTCTTTTTTTTGAACTCTTTTTGAATTTTTTTGTAATAATGTTTTTTTGAGCAAATAAATTATTCTGATTATTTTGTCCTAGAATTAAAACTTTGAGAAAAATGGAAGCAACTAGTCATTGATCAGATTGGACTTTATGATTGTAATGTGGCTGATGTTTAGTGATTAGTTGGCTCGTAGAAGTATTTGAGGGGTCGGTTGAAACAATGAATTCTTATGAGCTTCGTGGTGTGATGTATCAGTTCCAACTCTATACTATTTTTTCAAGACTGTTTGTTTCTACTCCTCTGTTGTCTCGGAGTCTTATATTTTTTTTAATCATTTTTTGTTGCCTTTCATTGGAGCTGAGTAAACTGGTAAACACATTCTCTAAATGTGGAATTGATCATTGTTTATGGTGATTGAAAGGAAATTTTTGATTTTCGACTCAAAGTGGGTAGATAGAAAGATGAACAAACATCATTTCCCAACGTGGTTGATTACTTTCTCAAAAATTTAACTAGAAGACAAAACTTCAGGTTTAATATATTTGCTCTTTTTTTCTTGTGCCCTAATTTTTGCTTACGTTGCCCTTGTGAGTTTTCAACCTAACGGGCTTTTCCTTTTTTAAATTTTTTTATGCCCTAATTTTTGCTTAGGTTGCCCTTGCGAGTTTTCAACCTAACGGGCTTTTTTAGATTTTTTTTTTCAAAAGACTTGCACAATTGTTTACGATGCCAACATGAATTCTTAGTGATCACAACTCTACCCCGGTATGGAGCGTTTAAAGTGAAATTTCATCACTGGGGATAGTGAATGGGGACATAGGCATTTTATGGATGGTTGGGATTGGTTTTGAAAATGGGTGAAGGACAGTGATAAGTGGTGAAGTTGGGGATAGTACAACTGACTCAAACAAGAGGAAATACACTCGTCGTGATAGTTTATTTTGAAAATGCTTCATAGAGAGAGAATACTGGTTAAAATAGAACAAGTTAACAAAATACACGTTTCGCGATCTTATCATGGGAGGGTTGAGTTGTATTGCTTAGGTAACCAAGAATAGATAGGTAGAAGTGGTATTGGGTTAATGCCTTTGGTGAGGCATGCAGAGGCTAAGGGTCAAGCCTATGAGAGGAAGGTTGGAAAGGATACGGTCAATACTGGAGTGGACATAATGGTGAATGAGTTATTGGTGAATTTTATTGAAAGGTAGTTATATGGTGGCTAAGTGGGTGGATGGTAGGTATGGTAAGGATGTATATGGGTGATGAGTGAAACACTTGATATTGGTGAATCAAGGTATGTGTTTACTCAAAGGATATGACAATTTCTTCCAAGGGAGAATGAACAATTCGAATATTATTTTACAAGAATTCGTCGTTTCTCATCAAAAAGTGTGTCCCAAGGTTTTTTTTTTAGAATATAATGTATGAACATATGGGTGTTGCTGTATATGGACAACAATGCAAATGAATGAAATGTGTAATGACACCTTAAAATGAGATTTTTTATGTTTCAACTACAATGAGACGCTAACAAAAAAACTATTGAATGATGAGTGATGCTAAAATGAAGCAATTCCTAATTTTTGATGCATGCTGGTGGACTAATGCATTTGAGATGGATAGGAATGAAGCACTATTTTTTTTATTTTTTATGATGCATGAAGAGGTGTAATGAAATAATGAATGAATATTTATAATATCAATGTGATATTTATTTTTGGTGTATGGATACACAAAGTGACGTAATTTGAATATATGAATGGTATCTTTAATATTTTTTGTATGATGAGATGCATGTAGGATGCATGTAAGAGGAATAACCATTTTTTGATGTATGAAAGGGAGTAATGAAATGATGAATGAAACAATTTTTCTATAACATCAATGTGACATTATTTATTATTTTTTGGGTATGGATATGCAAGATGATGCAATTTTGGACAAATTAAAAATATATGATTTTTGTTATTTTCTAGATGATGAGATGCATGGTAGTGCAATAAAAATGTGATGCATAAAAAAATGGATTTTTATTTATTTTATGAGTGCATGATGGTTTTTTTTGTATGATGAACGAAAATAATGACATTGTCTCATCCCATGTGCCTAAAAGAGAGAACTATGAAAGTTTTTTTTTTAATTTTATTATTTTGAGAAAACAATTACAATGTTGATGCAAGGAGTAGGTATAGTGCCCCTGTGTCCTATGTAGGTCATGCCTAAAAGATATCATGGTCTAGGGTCACTTTTGTGAACAATATTTCAGGTGGCTCTAGTCACTTCCTCACAAAGGTCTCCAGAGCTAAAGTCTTTTTTACAATATTATCCACAACAATAGATATCTATCAGGTGTGGGATATTATAAAAAGGCGCACTCTAGCTGAGACTTTCATGAGAGTCAGACAGATAAAGCCAGAATGACTGTCACTAATCGTCTCCACTCGTCCTGGGTTCTTGTCAGACCCGGGTATAGGGCCCCACTAAGAAGTGTGTGCAGTTGTGAAAGTGAAATGTGTGATAAGGGCAAAAATACCTAAACTACCCAAATTGCAAAAAAGGTATAGATACAACAACAAAATAAAGTCGTCTAACCTAAGGTTTAATAGAGAAATATTTACAAATGAATAACCAAATGAATTAAAATAAAGTAAATAAATGAAGAAAACATAAGGATAAAAACAAAATATTAAATTAACAGATATTTTACACATTTAATTAATAGGCTTGACTCTCTTAAAAAAAGTCCCCAGTGGAGTCGCCAGCTGTAGCGACCGAAAAATCCGGGAGAGGATTCTTCAAAGTTCGAAAAATGAAGCCGCAACCAAATTTTAGTTTAAGGGCAAATTTGGAAAATCCCTATGGGTTTGGATAAGGGCTAGGTTTTGGTTCGGGAGTCATTTATGTGCGGGGAAGGTATTAGCACCCCGCGACATCCTTCTCAAAGAAGGTTGCCTCTTAATCAAATGTGTACAAATAGCTAATTTAAAATATATTGAATTTTACCCTTTTGAATGTTTAAAATTAAATAAATACTAGATAAAAAATTAGTTGTTTTGGTCATTTGAGGAGTTAGAAACAAATAATTAAATAAACTTAAAAAATGGTTTTATTAGTGCAATTGACAGAGGTCGACCGCCCTCTGCTCCTACATACCCCTTGGTGGGGGATCAAATCACATGTAGTTCTTGAGTAGAAAATATTTGTGTGTTGGTGTTTTTTAATTACTTGAATGTTTTTTTAATATTTGGAGAGCATTAGTAATGACCAAACGAATAAATTCAGAGGAGTCGCTACTAATAGCTTGTTTGTACATAAAAAGAATTCACAACGTTCAAACGAGTTAAACTCAGAGTGGTCATTGCATAACCAATTTGTAATTGAAAGCAAAAATGTGATAAGATACAAATTAAACAAAACAACATAAATAAATAAAGACTAGGCTAAAATAAATAAATAAATAACTATATACATAAATAAATATGAATAGATATATACATAAACAATAAACAAATAAATAAATAAATAGATTATATTATAAATAAATAAATGATAAATAAATATGTACATAAAAATAAACAAAATAAATACAAAACTAACTTGGATTCGATGAGTGCGAAGCAGGATGAGCGATCGACGACTGTGTCAATCGCGAACCGGACTCCTATCTGGTCCATTTTGACCCCAAGACCGCAAGAACCGCTTTGAGAATCGAAAAGCCGACTCAAAATGTCCACCGTTCGGATCGTCAAAACAAGGTCTGAGGAGAGAGAAATTGCCTTCGCAATAGCTGTAGTTTTTGGTCCGTTTTTCTCAAACCTCTCGCCGTAAAAGTGTGATTCCGGATCCGTTAACCGTCGGATCGTCTTCATTTTTTTACAACGGGTTCGTGGGAAATATTTATTCACTTTCACCGTTCAGATCGTAAAAATAAGGTCCAAGGAGAGAGAAATTGCCTTCGTAATAGCAGCTAAAAACTAACACCGAAAATACGCAAAAACTACTATTTTTTTGTAATTTTCAGAAAAAGTCCAAAATAAAATGGTTGAAAAAGTCAAATTAAAAACTATTAAAAAGAACTCGGACAAAATTGGGGTATAACAGGGGGGAACCCGGCTAGACCTGCACAGAGGATAGCACCGTAGGAACTCGAGGTAGAGCAGCCAATTCTAGTCGAGATTGTTCTTGCTGCACAAGATCTCGGCTTCTTCTTTCCAACACGTCTAGCAGATGACTCGCTGCTTGAAGTGCCGGGGTCGGGTCGAGGGGTAATGGAAGAGGCGGTCTGGATGTGGCCGGCGCAGTAGAGGCTTCTTCGAGGGGTAATGTTTGGACATGTCCTTCCGGGTCTGGCCGGGCAGGACTGGTGCCGAAGCGTTCGAGTTCTGGGCTCGTGATTGGGCCTGAGTGGAGGGGCGCCCTCGGGGCGGCATGCTTTGCATCAGAGTCGTGAGACGAAGGGATGGAACCGAGTGAATCTAAACCGTTGGCCTTTCATGTGTGGCGCGGCGATGCGTTTGTCGCTAGGGTGCTTAATGGGCCGAGTTTCTTCGAGATATTGGCCGAGGCCCAATACCTAACGGGGCTTTCAGTCTACGTCGGAACACAATTTATTTTTTAACAGAATGTCTAAAGTGAAATGTTAAGCAGTGCGTTTTGAGGTACTTTTAGGATTTGAAAAAAATTAACTCTTCAAATACCAAAAGTTTTCGTAAATATTAGAAGTTTGGTAAAATATAATAATAAATTTGATAAAATATAATAAAATTTTCATAATTACCAGAACTTTGGTAAAATATAATAATAAGTTTGGTAAACTTTTTAACTCTTCAAATACTAGGAGTTTGGTAAAATATAATAATAAGTTTGTGAAAAAATAAGTAAAGTGCAATTCTTACAGTGTATTTTGGGAACTTTAGGGTACCAAAATTTTTTGGATGTTCAAATACACAAAAGTTGTTCCTCAATAACCTTTTCTTTTGATTTTATAATCTTCTTATTTAATTTATAGTTTTAATTTAATTTCATTTACGGGAACTTCAGCCACGTTTACAATAGATCATCAATCGTACTCTTTCAACTTTCTATATGTGCTTCTATTTTATTGGTAATTTTCATCAAACCATGCACGATACCACGTTTTTACTTTCTATTTTGGTGTCTTCTTTATTTTGGTCATTTTGCACCAACGGGTATTAAAACCATTCTTTAATCGGTGTTTATATTTTTATCTTTCTTTAATATTCAAGTACAACGTTGCTTCATTGACTCCCGTGGGAACTTCAGCCACATTTACAATAAAACCTCCATAATCTTTTTCAACTTTGTATAACTGCTCCTATTTTATCATGGGTTTTTCTTCAACCATAAGAGCATCTTCAGCGGGAGGTGCGTAAGAGGTTCGTAAATTGAAGGACGCACCCCACCAACGCGTTCGCTGCTGGAGAACTATAGATGGCTGTCAACGTGTCGATCCGGTGTCGCTATGAAGCAACGAGTTCGTAATAGTTTTTTACAGAAAAACTAGTCGGTTGGAGAAATTGGGAAAAAACAGAAAGATAAAATCAACAAATAAACTGATTCTCTCGCAATCAAGGAAGCACAAAATCAACAAATAAAAAACTGGAAACACTTGAGTGATTCTACTTCGAGAGATTCCATTGATTGTGGATTCTAGAAGAAACTGGAAACACTTATACAGATTAAACAATTCTCTTCTGATATTAGATGGGGGAACATGCATTTTTTGACACATGGATAAGTAAAGGCATGATTAACTTGATGATAAATAAAAAAAGGGAAAGTATTGGTGTAGAAGAATCTGGAAACAAATTGAAAGAATTGAGTAAAAAAATATTAAAAAGGAAGAAAACGTAATTAGATATTGAATTAAATAAGAGTAGTAGTAGGTCCCATTTTTAGTTCTTTTGAGAGATCACCTTTGGAGTAAAAAGTAATTGAGTTGTTTTAAAATGAATTAGCATTAGTTGGACCCACTTAAGCAACTCACTTCGGCTCACGGATGTGGATGCTCTAAATGATACCCGAGTGTTTCACTTTTTCATTGTATTGTCTTTTTTTCTTTATTATTATGGGTTAATTTTTTTATTTGCATTTAATGAATGTTGATTTTGATTAAACTTCTTTAGACTTTTTCTTCTTATTTTATCTACGGAGGATATTCAATTTAAATGTCTTTATTAATGTTCCTTTTGACTTTATAATATTTTTTATTTAATTTTTATTCAGAGTTGTTAGATTTTATATTTTGCAAACTAACACCATTTGCCTAATGACATAAGCTACCTTGGGACACATGGGTCGACACTGTGCTCCTTAGTTTGATTCTCACAATTGATAAGCTCAATGTTGACCAGTGCAAAATTTGCCTTCAAGTACGATGGGATATTAGTCTTTCGAAAAAAATTAACTACTCGAAGGGATTTAGTCAATCCCATGCATAGCACGGGTTATGTGGCTAGCATTTCTTTAATCCGTATAAAATTTGTTTTATGTTAAGTCAACTCATGTCGATCTAATTAAATTTTGAATTTTTATGTGTCTCTCAATATAAATTTTTCAAGCATCAAAAGCTCAAGAAATCAAAATAATAAAAACTTAGCATAAAAATCAATTTTTATGATCATTTTTAGCAGAGATGTCTATCATAATACATATATAGGATGTTTTTTCATTCTGGATGTGTTTTCCCTAAGGAGAGTTTTGCACCAGTAGGCTTTAACGAGACTCAATAACCCTTTCTTTTGCTAAAAAACATATATAGGAAATGAAGTTCGATCCAATTGTTGATTATCTAATCTAAGTTGTTTATCACTCATAAGCTAGTCAAGTATGGCCCAGCAGTCAGTTATCCAATCTAAGTTTTTTGACGCATTCATACGACTAATTCAATTTGATCTAACAATCAATACTTTGATCTGTGTTGACTGTAACATGCATACGACTAATCATGTCTAATTCAACAGTTGGTTCATCGAGCTAAGTTTGCTCTACCACTAATTACGACTAATCTAGTTTGACCAAAGATCAATTCCCCGGTCTAAATTGTCTGCACTACTATTGCACTTAATTATGTTTGATCCAACAGTGGTTTCTCAAATCTTAGTTGTCTGAAACAGACTGACTTAGATCCAACGGTCGGTTCCCAGATCCAAGTAGTCTATGAGAAACAATAAACTTTTTCTATCAATTATTTCATTTCTTGGACACATCGAAACAATAAATATTTTCTATTCGTTAATTTCACTTATCTGTTACTTATTATCAGAAATTCCAAAACTTAAAATGAAATATTCAAGGCAAAATACCATCCGACGTCCCTTAGTTTATTTTCAGTTTTCAATTAGGTCTCTTATGTTTTCGTTGTAATGAATAGGTCCCTTAACTTTTAAAAACATTACACGATTACCCTTTTTTGTAATATCTAGTTAACTCCATTACAAAAAAAACGTTTATGTGGCTTACGGTGTTGACATGGCCTATACTAAAAATGACATTGCAATTCCAAGTTGGATTTTATTTAATAATTATTTTTTATCCATTTTCTTCCATTATCCCCAAATCACCATCTTCTTTAACGCCCCAATTCAGAACTCAGAAGTCCCCAATTCACAGTCTTATTGAATCATATCCATATGCACAAACAGTGACTATGATGGTGGTATCAACACAAATCAGATTCATTTTCCTATAAATCAAAAAAGGTCATCTTCATTCTTCATAAGTCTGAATATATAGTTTAATAAACTGAAAGGATACCCAGAAATAATGATACCCAGAAACAAACGAAAATCAAACTGATACCCATAACAGAAACGAAAATCGAACTGATACACAGAAAGTCAGAAACTTTGCACAAATGAAAGCCAACCGAAATAGAAACAAAAATCGTATATCTGAGAGAGTAATCGTAGATCTGAAACGAAAAGGAAAATCGTAGATCTGAAATCGAAATACTTCGTTTCGAACTGGATTTGTTTCATTTTGTTCGTTTCATTCCGTTTAGTTCTTGAAGATCTGTATTTTGATTTAAGATATGGGTTTGTAACTGGGAAGTTTTGGAAGAAGATGAAAAGGAAGCCTTTGAAGAAGATGAACAGAAGCCTTTTGTTTTATTTTTAAGGCTTAAACATAGATTACCCCCCTGCAAATATCAACTTTATCCATATACCCCCCTGCAAAAATAAAAGTTTTAAAATAAACCTTGCAAATATTAATTAGTTACAATTACCCCCCTGCTGTTAGTTTTAGTTAACAGAGTTAACTCTATGCTTAGTGGGCAGACACTTGGACTCCACATTGGCATGACATGTAGATGGTACTTATACACATGTTACCTGACTCACTCACTTCAGCATTTCAACTTCTCTCACTCACTTCACATCACCATTTTCGTCTCTCACACTTCACTCACTCAGATACAATGGGTTTCTTCACCAATCTTCAGCTTGTTAACTTTCATTGACTCCCAATTTGTCAAAATTTCACCATATTTACATTCACCAAATCTGTTTGTTGGTGACTCCAAAACTTTAGGGTTAGCTTCAACTACAGTTTCTGAAGCAGTCACCATTCTGACTTGTAGAACATCTAGTTCATCATCCCAAATGAATAACTTGCAGCTATTTCGTTTCTACAGAGAGAGAGAGACAAAAATCAACGAAGATATGTTATGCCTAACCCAAAAATAAAGGGGGAACACACGAATTTAAACCTACATTACTTACCCCAGAATTAATACACTTCCAGAATCTTCTTCCAGGATTTTCAGAGGTATTTGCAATCCATAAACGCATTGGCTGCTCACATGCATAAAGTGGAAGTTGCCCATGTCTTGATAAAGCATTAGAAGAGGTGTTGCTTGTGGCCATTGGAAAGATCAAACAAACAATGGAAGAAAGCGAGAAGAAGAGAGAAGAATATGATTAGGGTTATGGAGGAGAAGCTTTGATTGAGATAGGATAAGATTAAGGTTATGGAGGGAAGAAGAGAGAAGCTTCGATTAGGGTTATGGAGGAAGAAAAGACGATTGAATCGATGATGATGATGATTTAAGCCCTAATTAGCCACGTAATTGATCCACCAGGCATCCACATCGACCATCAATTAACAAGCGTCAATGTAAACTAAGCGTAAGGGGGTAATCGGATAACTTCACATTTTGCAAGGTTTATTTTAAAACTTTTATTTTTACAGGGGGGTATATGGATAAAGTTGATATTTGCAGGGGGGTAATCTATATTTAAGCCTATTTTTAATTAAAAATAAGGCTTAAATATCATTTTGGTCCCTGCAATTATATCGATTATCTATTTTAGCCCTGCAAAAATATTTTTTTTAAAAAAGTCCTGTAAAATATTTTTTTATCCATTTTAATCTTTACCTTGATTTTTAAACTGATTTGACACATTTTAACACATATGGCAATGTTGACATGGGTTTTTTTACTCACGTGGACTGCCATGTCTCTTTAAGTGAAATGTTTAGTTCCTATTATACCCCACCCAACTTCAATTTGGCGAAAAATTAAATCTAGGACTCTATTTCATCATTCTCCTCTCACCTTCGTCCCCCTCACTTAGCCTTTCACCTTCTCCAACAACCGCTTATGTTCTCGTGTGCATTTTATGAGAGGGAGACCGGCTTATGATTACTGATTAGCAAGTGCGGAACACGGATCTTGATCAATTCCTACGAGATACTTTCCAAAGTTGCTATTCTATACCGACTTCCTCAATTCCAACAAATCCTATTCAACATCAACTACATCGTGTGATGTTTGTCATAGTCTACTGCGTGCAATCTAAAATTGAAGGCGGACTCCTGCAATATCTTCTTCCACACCATTAAATAACACTTTTCTCCAAAAATAGGTTTACCATGCCTCTTTGAAAAGAACGTCTTTCTCATTTTTGAATATTTCGCATTACCAGGTGATTTGGAATCTAAAATAGACTCGTAAATCAAAATTAAAGGCTGTGTTGGACTAATGCAAGCAAAACAACATCCTCAACCTCCAAAGAAGCAAGTTCCCTCAAACCCATATCAATTGAAAGCATACTGTGAATGCTTCTTTCTGGACAGGCAACACTTTTGTTCCAAGATTCCTCCTTAGCCTTTTGTCTAGCAGAGATGACAATTTCAAAAGGAAGAGGAGCTAGAGCAGACCAATGTTCATACTTGGATTGTGATGATTGGAAAAAATCTTGTAATCGATGATGATGCTCAATTGCTCACATGGAAAATTTGCTCGAGGTGAGAGGAAAAGACCGAGAACGATGAATATTGAACTCTAAATTGAATTTAGCCCCAAATTGAAGTTGGGTGGGGTATAATAGGAACTAAACATTTTATATTTAGTGTTGTCAATCTGTGTTATAATTTGCCAAATCAACTTAAAAATCAAGATAGAAACCAAAATGGATAAAAAAATATTTTACAGAGACCTTTTTAAAAAAATTTTTTTGAGGACTAAAATGGATAATCGTTGTAATTGCGCAGAGACCAAAATGATATTTAAGCCTAAAAATAATTAAAAGAAGTAATGAATCAGTTGCCACGTAAGTGTAAATAATTGACACGTAGACACTTAACAGCCACATATACATTTTTGTAACGGAGTTAAACGAAATTTACCAAAAAGGGTAACAGTGCAATGTTTTTAAAAGTTAAGAGACCTATTCGTTACAACGAAAACATAAGAGACCTAATCGAAAACCGAAAATAAGTTAAGGGATCCCGGATGGTATTTTGCCAAATATTCTATGTTATATGGAGTATTATCCTGTACGAAGAATAAAAGAAATAATGGGAATAAAGATAAAAGGTATAATGAGGAAAGCAACAAGAAAGTTTTTGTTCGACATTTGAATGTCTACAATAGTGTACAGGAAAAGCAACTTTGGGGTGTAAGCGTACAACCCTCACATTTATTACGGTTGCCTTGAAGACATGAAGGGGATCGACTCGAAGTTCCAGAGAAAGATGAGAAGAGATGTAGTTGTAGAGAACGTGCTACTTCACGAGAGGATGGTACAACCTTTAGATTTTGTATGATGATCTCACTCGTGTTGGTTGGAAGGTTGATGCAGATCGAGGAATGACGATCTATCGAGGAAAGCTACTTATGTGTATAGTTCACCGTGGTTCCCGAGACCAAATGGACAAGGGATGTTCACATAGCTCAATGATTGCCCTTGCATCACAACTGGGAGGCACATAGAGGGATTCGAACCCACGTTCTTGTGGGATATGAGTCAAATCCTTACCAGCTGGACCAATCTTCATTAAAATATATATTTTTAAATTACATATAATATATAGAGAATTTTGTCAAAAAAAATATAATATATAGAGAATATTAATTCTAGTCAATATGTGTTCTCGACCAACTTCCTTTAGACGACCGTGACCCTATCTTTAACCCGTCAGAAATTGGTGGTTGTCATCAACTTTTTGGCCTTACCAGTGATTTTTGCCCGTCGGTAATCTCTTTTTTTCTTGTAATGCATGAAATCCTCCATTGTCAGTGAATTTTTTTTTACACTATGATAAATGGAATCATCCATGGTCAATCGAATTAGATGGTAAGCGAGTCATTTACATTGTGATGCCTGAAATCATCCACACTCAATGGAACCAGATGGTAAGTGAACCTTAGTTCACACGGTAATACATGCAATCATCAATGGTTTAATGATTTGGACGCTAAATGAATCATCTATAGTTAATGTAAAAAAACTATATTTAAGTAAAATAAAAAATTAATATATTGTTTAACTAAAATGATTAATTTTAGTGAGTCAAATCCCTCACCAGATTACCATCCTCGAAGTTGGCAATGGATCTCTTTGCCAGCCGACTCATATCAGACATACAAGAAAACAGACTTAAATCCTTTTTTGAGTCATTGGCCGGCAGGAAGTAAGACCGGTCTTGGGTATACCAAAGGCCGACCTGGTTCTGCCTCAACCCGTCCGAACTTGGTTCCGGCTTGCGAAATACGTCAAAGAAGGCAAAAAAGACTTTGACAGAGTGTTATACCCCAATTTTGTCCTTTCTCTTTTTTCCTCTTGTTTTAGTAGTTTAATTCGCGTTTCGAGGTCACGCAATTACGAGAATTTTGAGAACGACGTCTCATTTTTCTAGCTTAAGCCAACTTCAATTATTTTGTTCAATTAAACTGAAATACCGTAGTTTAAACTAGGCATGCACGCAAATGATCAATCTTTTCGTGCATACTTCAGTTTGATTGTGGTATTTGGGCTTAATTGAATCTAATTGGGCTTACACGAGTCGTTTGTCTCGCAATTGGGCTTCTCATTATGGTTTGAGCCTTCGAACGTGATTCCAAATTAGTTTTTAGTATCTATTGCTTAAACAGGTCTATTTCTTCCATTTGGGCCTCGTTCTAGCGTGTTTGTTTAGTCGGACCCGATTTCGCTTTTGTATTTGACCCAACACCTTTTTAATTAATTTGTTTATTTAATTTATTTAGACAATATTTAGTCCAAAAATGTGAAAAAATGTAATTTAGTTTTATTACAATGTATAGGTGTCTAAAAGTCCAAAAGGGTCCAAAATGCAAAAAATAGTAATACAAAATATACCAAAAAATACAAATCCGAAAATACAAAAAATAATAGTAAAAGGCAGCAGCAGTAGATTTAGGGTTTCCAGCAGCGGCTCCCCAAGCTGTTGGGTCAAGACCGCTCCGCTCGAAACCTGAAAGTCCAGTCAAAGCACGATCAAACCGTAATCAATGCTAAGACCTAATTTTAACTATAAAAAGACAGTCAGTGAGAGTCAAAGGGGACACACAGAAACAGCTACGAAAATTACAAAAAAAAAAGGATTAGAATTTCACATTGAAACCCTAATCCACTGAAACAAACAGATCTGAATTCCTGGGTAAAAATAGCAGTCAAGGGAAAGGATACAACACTGAGAAGCAGGCACGGTGCAAAAACATACACAACAGTCACAAATAAGCATACCAGGAACCTAACAGAAGCTGGAGAAAAGGTTAGTAGGGTTTTCCTCTAGAATCACCTTTTCTAGAATTGTTCAAAATATGAAGTAGGGATTCAGTTTCTTCAACATTCACCCACTGTATCTTCTTGTTTAGGCTGCTAACTTGATACTAGTGCTAATTTAAAAAGAATAGGAAAAACAAGTTAAAAATAGTTGCCGGATAATGGTTGTTAACAGATAAATAAGGTGTTAAGGTTTCGAAGGTTATACTTGTTTTTTTTAAAAGAAAAATAATACATTAAGCCAACCAATCTAAATATCAGATTAGTCCACATGCAAGATAGATTTGTTTGTGCTCAAAATAGGTTCAAATAGGTTTAGCTTTAAAACAAATTAAGGTCAGTACCATAAGATCAAAGAAAGACAGATTGGAGCTTTAAAACAATATCATAACCCTTTTTACCATAGCCTTTGAGTTAACAACAACAACCAGTAAGGTGGAGGATCAAAGAACTCAAAAATAAAAAATAGAAATGGGTAGAAGAACATACTTGCATCAAACCAGAACCGAAAAGTAAATAAACTAACATTCGTCTGTCGTCTTCTCCGGCGCCAGTGACCCTCCGGTCATCTTCTTCGTTGACACTCCGGCGAGCTCCCACCAAACGAAACCAGTGACCACCGAAAAACCCCTTTGCTGCCACTAACAGCGACTTACTCTCTCACTCATTCGTTCCCGCAGCTGCACTCTCGCCGGCGCCCACCAAGGCTCTCCCTCCGGCGACGTCTCTCTGCTCTCGTCGCAACCCATCGCTCTCTACCATCCATGGAAGCTTCAGTTTATTCCCTCATTCCCCCAGAAACCGGCGAAAATTTTGTTCCCTGCTCTCTCTCCCTCTCTCTCTCTCTCAAACTCTATTTCTCTCTCTCTCTCTCTGTGTATGTTTGTGCGGCGCACAATGAGGAGAAGAATTAGGGTTCATTAACCCATCTGTTCCCTTCCCCTTTTATACTATCATCTTTCTTTTATTTTTTTTATTCTTTTTAAAAAAATTTAAGCATTCTTATTTACACCACTAATTTTAATAACATACATCCCCTTGTTCCTAAATCCATCTACTAGACTATCAGCCAATAACCCAAAAACGTGGCCCCCCTACAGTTACTCCCCATTACAAATAATGCAATCCCCTACAGCTAATTACACCCCCAGCTTTACTATTATACGACTTATTACACTTTTGTCTATTTTATTCAATCAAAATCATTTTATCATTAATTAAAAAATACCAAACACACAAATTTTTTATATATCAAGAACTACATGTGATCTGTCAATTGCACTAATAAAATCATTTTTTTAAAGTTTCTTTAATAGTTCATTTCTTACTTTCTCAAAAAAATAACCAAAACAACTAACTATTTATCATAGTATTTTATTTAGTCTTAATTGGTAAAAAGGGTAAAATCAATATATTTTAAAATTAACTTTCTAACACATTTGATTAAGAGGTAGCCTTCCTTGAGAAGGATGTCGTGGGGTGCTAATACCTTCCCCGCACATAAACGACTCCCGAACCTAAACCTATCCATTATCCGAATTCAAAGGGATTTTCCAAATTTGCCCTTAAACTAAAATTTGGTGGCGGCTTCATCTTTCGAACTTTGAAGAATCTTTTCCCGGATTTTTCGGTCGCTACACAGAGGGAGATTGTCTCATGTGCTCCATGGCGAGTTCAAATGCACACATGAAACCCCAGGCGTTTGGGGCCAGTTGCGTCGAGGCCAACCTCAGATGATCGAGGACTCCCTTCTGAAACTCGGTGAGGGGAATCTGAATTCCCATGGTATCCATTGCAACCCGATAGAAGAAGAAGCCAATGTCAGGAACCTTAGTGCAAATAGGGTAACCTTTCGCCAATTCCAATTTCCACCTATGCTCCGGAGGCGCGATGACATATCTCTTAAAACAAGAAAGGGGAACCTCCGGCTTGAACTTGGGGCCAATCCTACAGATCTCGGTCAAGACCCATCAGTATATATCTTCCTCAGCACCTCCTCCTTGATCTTTGCTTCATTCCGAGTTCGGGAAACAACCCCAGCAGTTTCGCCAGAGATCTGCCTGGTGATGTTCCTCACCGAGGCCTATATTTCAGATTGGTGAACCAACCTCGCCGGAGAGGAAGCATGTGAAGAAGAGAACAATGACCGAGCTCCCTCCGGGGCCGGCTCTGGCCGACCTCGACTTGGGGCGCCACTGATCCAGACTGGGCCAAGCCTAACTTGGAGCTGGACCAAGCCCAATCCGGTCCTGGCTCAGCCTAGTTGGCCTCGCTAAACGAGAGGCAATCTTGGACGGCTTAGATGGGAAAGGCTTCATCCGACAGTCCAACATCGACTTTGGCGTTTATAAATAAGGCCACACCTCACAGACAGGTTCGCTCCCATCCTCACCACACCTCCCCACTTCTAGTGCTGACTTAAGCATCAAAGTGCTTGCAGATACCACCACTGCGGCGATCACGACGACGGAGGATCTTCTCCGACTCGGACCACCGTCTACCTAGGCCAGTCACCACATCATTCTACCCCGGCCAGGATCTCTAAGCCGACCTAGGTACGAACAGATATATTAATTTTTTTGATTATTTTTTTAAGAACCATTTTTAATATGTTTAAATTAGTTTAGGGACCAATTTATAAATTTTTAATTAGCTCAGAGACTTACTTAAAAATTGCAAATGTGACGTCAGTAACAGTTGTGTAATGAAATAACCTAACTGAAAAATATTATATTTGTTCAGGGACTTCATTATAACTTATTTTAATTTAGAGAGATATTTTAGAATTCCCAAATAATTCAGCGACCCACATAATAATTAAACCCAAAATATAATTAGAATTATACAATTTATTAGTCTTGGATATATAGAAATGTTTTGTTTACTAGTGCTTGATCCCCATCACAGTTTTTCTTAAAATTAAAAGAGAGATATTTGATAAAATTAAATTTGTTCTCAATTCAATTCAAAAAAAATTGTGCTTAATTAATTAGTGTTCAAACATTGGTCTGCGTGAGTATTTGATAGGTTCAGTTTATTAAGAAGGCTTGTCCTCGAAAACCAAAAGAAAATCATTAAATTTTTAGATTGGAAACATAAAAACTCATTAATTAAGTATGGGGTTAATATGTAAATAACAAAATCATATGTAAAAGCTATAAAATAGAATGATATATTTGGCATAGTTAGTGGAGTACACATGGCTAATTTTGGATTGGAAGATATTACATGTGTCTTCGTCCTCAGCATTTTTGTATCAAAGCATTAGCTTGAAATAATCAATGTGGTCCTCTTCAAGACAAGAGGCTTCTCTAGTGACCTCAAAACGGGGTGCTCGTCTATATTCTCTAGAGAGTGATCCAGGTTTGGAGGGTCTGACATGCTTCTTTGTGATCTTTGCCCTGTGAGGGGATTGTCTCGCTTGCATTCTCGACGTCGAGGCGGGGATGACCCCAAAGAGGATGTGTGTTTTGAGGGCTCCTCCCTATGGAGAGCTAACTCGGGATTTGTAGGAGAAGAGCTTGAGGGTGACCTAGAGTGCCTTTCCCAATGACGATGTCGGCGTGGTCGGCAACATGGGCGAGGGGAATGACGACGCCTAGATGCTACTGTCTTTGGTGGAGGAGAACGTGGATGCCCTCTTTCGAGGTTAGGGGCAGTGTTTGCCCGTGCTATTATGGCGTTTCCATCATTGTTGATTCTTCGAGCGTTATGGTCAGCGAGACATCTGGCGTGTTCGCTGAGTATGGCAATGAGGTTCTGAATCGCCTACGCTGGGCGGGGAATCAATGGCCCTCCTGTAGGGGTTGTGACCATGGGTGCACCATTACGTGCAGGGCCAATTGCTACAATGGTTGTAACTGGTTGACCTTCTTAATTATGAGGGTTTTTGGTCGACAAGGTTTGAACATGGCCTTCAGGAATCTGAGACCTCAAGGGAGGTAGGACAAATTCAGATCGGTTGCGGGGTTAGACCTAACCGGGTTTCCGTGTGGTGAAGTCTGATAGTTTGGAGGCATCGAGATTCTTGGAATGAATTTCGACAATGGGATATAATTCTCCTAATGTGCTCGCCAATGAACCGTGCTGGATGCAAATCTCGGTCAAGTAATGGACCGAGATGCTCACCAAGCTGAGAAGCTAGAACGTTCCAAGCGACGTTCTGAGATGCTCTTACTCGCGTTGATCAGGCGAGGGGGGTGGTACCTGCACACACTTCGATGCTTAAGTCAGCTTTGGGATTTGGTGGTATGAGGTAATAAATGCATACCTGACATACTCACGAGACAACCCCTTTTATAGGGAATAGTGCAGACGCGTGGCACATTTTTAATGGTGGATGCACTTTAGCGCATATGTTATCTTGGCGGTGCAATAGACGCCTTGAATCTGAGCCGTCCATGGTAATGGATCATGGGCTACGATATATTTGGGCAAAAGATCTTTGGCCGATCCCACAAATATATATACGCCAGAATCGAAAAATGTCACAAATATATATACGCGTAATCGAAAAATCGTCTTAACATTGATAAACATAGCACTATCCTCTCCCAGAAAAACATTGCAAAAACACCTAGTAGTACAACAAGGGAGGGGAAAATTGTTAGAACCTTTATTATAGTTTAAGCATAAGAAAAATGTTAGCAACAATCTCTGTCCAACACTCACTCTATGATAGGTTGAAATTCAAGTGGTATCCATCACTTCAGAAATGAGACCCATTAAACTAGTGTTAAAGAGTGTTTCTCATCCTCATCCTCCTTCAAGCATAATAAACATTCTACTACTTTCCTTACAAATCTAACAAAGATTTCATATGGCTTTGGTGATGGTTCCTTCTTCTCAACATTGAGTAATGGCTGCACTTCCTTTTTAGTTGATGGCTCCATTTTTATGTCAATTGATGGATCAATTCCCAAAGTCATTGATTGACCATATACCATATAGACACCTGTCTCCTTAACAGTCATTCCATGCCCAAAAGTTACAGAAATTTCAACATTGTCACCAACATCTAAATTTGATTTTACACCCTCCCAATCTGCATCATTAAAGGACATCACTGTGTCTCCCTTGTATATTTGGACAGTGGATTTTGTTTGATTAGTGATCATGATGCTAGTGAGACATTCAGTTTCCATGTTTTCAGGAGTTGATGAATAAACAACACATAGAGTTATTCCCTCCATGCAATAATCACTGTCTTGTTTAGGCACTTGAAAATTTACTAAAGGTCCTTCACATGTATAGGCTAACCAAGAAGGATAATTGCCAACAGGAAGGAAAGAATCACTGGAACAATCTACTGCCAATGCCTGTACCATGAACAAATACTTATTTAGATATATATGCAATTACACTACGTAAATGGAGATTTTGTGCTGGAGTGTTATTTTGAATATTAGAACAGGTTTCTGCAACTTTCCATTTTTGACGAGGAAACAGTTTTTCTTAATACCAAACAAATTGTAAAAGACGGAGAGAAAAAGAGAGAACAAAACCTGTGATATGTTGTTGCTAAGAGTTTCAATGACCTCGTCGCAACTTCCCACTCCAATCAAAAGTGATTCTAACGAAAGATCCGAGATTTGAGATGCACCTGTTGTCTCCAATTCAATAAAATGCTCCTGCCGAAGAAATCTTAGCTGTTGAGTTAGTTGAGTCCCCGGATGGAATTGCAATTGAATGGGGAAGATGCCCCAAAAAGGAGAATTATGTTGTAAGGAATTAATTTTTGGTGACATCCATGACCACACGAGAGAAGGGAAAACATCACGCGAGAATCCTTCGTACCCTAACAAAGATATATACCCAATGTTTTTTAATGTTACTATTGAATGGGGAACATGTTTTACACCTGTATCTTTTGCAATCAGTGTCTTCAAAGATTCCATCTGTACTATATCATCTTCCAACTCGACAATTTTTGTACAACCAGAAAGGATTAAGGAGGTCACAGTTTTCAATTGATAAATCTTCTTTGGGAGATTTGTAAGGTTTGTACAGTCCTTCAAATTTATCTCAATAATTTTCTTGAGATCTCCAATAGATGGGTGCACCTGGGACAAACTTGGACAATCCTTCATAATAAGCTTTTCTAGATTTGGTAGTTTCGAAAAGTTGGGGGTGTTTTTCAAGTACAAGGAATGACTGAGATTGAGGATTTTTAGCTTCTCCAACACCTGCAAAATAATTGTTCAAAACAAAAATTAGACAACAAATGAAAATGAAAATGAAAATGTAAATGTAAATATTATCATACCTTGGTTTCTTTCCAAACTTGTTTGATGTTGCTATATTTTAGTTCAAAAACAACTAGATTTTCTGGATAGAAATCATCGGGTATACATTCGTTTTCGAAGCTACATCTTTTCCAATTGACCCATCTCAGTTGTTTGGAAACACACCCAAAATCTCCAACGAGGTCAACACTATCAAGTTTTAAAAGTCCCAGTCTCTTCATCTCCTTGAAAGCATTAGTATTAAAGCTGACTCTTCCTTTATTTTGCAAGTTCCAAATCAACCCCTCAACAGTGTCTGTTCCCTGCATGTGAAGAAAAAATGCAAAGAAACGTAAAGAAAAATCACAAGTTCGAAAGCCTAAATAAAGAAAGTTCATGTTCTTACAGTATTTTTTGTCAAAACATCAGATACTTCATCATGAAACCACAATCGACTACGCTTCCCAGGTTCTTTTGTAGCACCTTTGCGCACAATTTCTCTTCCCATGTCTCTTATTAAATCATGCATTCCAAGCTTTTTATTCTTTTGGACATTTAGGAGGCTTCGTTCTATGAGGACACTTATTCCAATATCAGCATGAAGTCCACAAGCATTTAGTATCTCTGTAACATAAGCTCTGTTCTTTCCAATAAAGAAACAACATATGTCGAGAAATATATCCTTGTATAAATCATCCTCTAAACCATCATAGCTTATTCTAAGTGTCTCTTGTACTTGATTATTGGGAATCTGATCTAATTTTGACAAAGCACTTTCCCATTCTATTTTTGTCCTCTCGTATAAGAAAGATCCAATGACTTCAAGAGCAAGTGGCAATCCTCCACAATAAGCAACTACCTTTGTGGAGAATTCAATGAAGTCAACTGGTGGACTTTGTTGTCTAAAAGCATGCCAACTGAAAAGCTCTAGGGACTCCTTTTCAGCCATTTTCTTCACCATAAAGACAACGTCAATATCGAGTGATTTGAGTACATGTTTATTTCTGGTTGTAATAATTAATACACTTCCCGAACCAAAAAATTTAGGATTTCCACTAAGGGCTTTCAATTGTGCACGTGTGGTTACGTCATCAAGTACGACGAGTATCCTTTTCCTTTGAAATTTCTTCGCGATCTCACTTGTCCCCTTTTCGATGTTGTCTATTTTCTTCTGCGTTTTTAGGATATCTGAAAGGAGTTGATTCTGTAGATGAATAATCCCTCTATTATCTTCGTGACAAAATTCTCTAATTTTTTCAATGAAACTCGAATTCGCAAATTTTCCCTGAATTTGATTGTATATTGCTTTGGCTGTAGTTGTTTTACCGGATCCTCCCATTCCCCATATCCCTATGATACAAACTTTGCTAGAATGTTTTTGAATAAAATCAAGCTTTTCTTCCACACGGGATTCCAATCCAACTTGAAATTCGGTAATCGGCAACAATGAGGTGTCTAGTTTTGTCGAAACATCCTCTCACAATTTGTTTAATCAATTCATCTTCACTCCAGAATTTTTTTTTACAAAAGCCAAAAATATTGTTAAATAATGAATAAAGGAATATAAAACACAATCATCCAGAATAAGTTGTCTAATTTTGGGTCTCTCTATTGGTAACGTTAGGCTATTTCTACAAGAGAGAAAGATGAAAAAGAGGGTGAAAAAAGTAAAAGAGAATGAGTTGAAACTAGAGAGAAAGACACAAAGTACACATGCATTTAAACAAAAATCGTGATGAGAAATAATATGTACTTCAACTTGTCAGGAAAAGTAGGCTGGTTACATGAAAGGGGCGTACTTAACGAGTTTGCAAGTGCAAGAAAAAGAGGTCCAGGGTTCGAACCCTGTAAACTAACATTCTCTCACCCTCACTAACATTTGCTTATAAAAAAATGTGTACTTCACCTTACCATTAGTGAGTTAGAGAATGACTTAAATATCCTTCATTTAAATGAGGTATAGGTTTCCTCGCTTTAAGACATGAACTTCACCCTAACTTTGAGTACCCACCTCTCTCTTCAACTCGTTATCTCTCATAATCATATCTCCCTCTATTTTTCATATTTCTCTCTCATCACAAACCCTAAAGTTAGACAATCAATTTCCTATTGAATGCGAAACAAAAATCAAGACAAAAAGGTTGGTTGGGATTTAACACTTGACACCCTCAAGTGAAATCTTCATGGAGATAAACCAAGTAAGATAAGCGGGAATGAATTCTACGTGTGACATTATGGTGAAGAAAATCTCAACCATTGATTAAAAACCAACAGAGAGAAACTTTAACACATTAAATAAGAGAGAATGAGTAATAAGTGGTTGGGATTTAACACTTGACACCCTCAAGTGAAATCTTCAATGGAGATAATCCAGTAAGATAAACTACGTACCTTCGTCAGAGAATTGGCTGGCATGCCAACCAGACAAATTTCCAGCTTGTTTGAGTGCACTTCTCCAGCTAGACAACGAATTTTCCAGCCCTTCCTCACCTCTTCTTTTTGCAGTTGATTCCAGATTTTCTCCAAAATAACCCGTTTGATCACGCACCACAGAAGGGTCAACGTGATAAAATATGGGCAAAACAACCTGCTGATAAGTTCTTTGGCACTGCAAGATTCTTTCAAGTTCGCGTAGACACCAACTAGATTCAGTGTAGTTTTTTGAGAAGATAACGATAGATATATGCGACCCTTCTATTCCTTGTAATAGCTGTGATTCCACTTCCTTTCCTTTCCCAAGCTTTTTGTCGGAGAAAATGTTGATACTAGCATTTGAAAGGGCAGCACAGAGATGAGCAACGAAGTTCTTACGAACATCTTCACCTCTGAAACTTATGAACACGTCGTGTGTCCACTGAGGATTGGAATTGGAGGATGAAGAAATCATTGCCATTGATTCGACACTACAAGAGACACAAGTAAAATTGCACTAGCTAACTACAATACAGAGTCAACCTTGAACCTCAAACTCTATAGAGAGAAGGCACAATGAAGATGTCCCGTGATTTAAACTATAACATGGCCACATGGGGACAAAACGTAAACAGGGTAGTACAGTAACGTTGATGAATTTAAAAACTGAAGGGCTGGAGGACGCGTAGCTGGAAGTTGACTTGGATCATGAAGTAGTTGGCTCTTTAATTCTAGGAAGGAAACTTCGTGAGAGATCACATGGGGTCATGTGCTCGGTTAATTTACTTAATTACGATTAGTCAATAGGTCTTAATATTCCTAGTTTTTTTAGAGATGAATATTACTCATTAATAAGTACTCCCTCAAGTCCCTTTTATACGCAAAAATTGGTTAAAGAATAATGATGTATTTTGTCCATATTTTGAACTAAATATATTAACCTCTATTGACCAATGTTTGTTTATAGATAAAAGACACTGAAGCGGTAGTGTTCTCAGATAAAATGTGTTCTTAGATAAAAAGATTGTATTGAACTAACTCAGTTCTTACCAGTATGGAGATGTCCTCCAGTGCAGAAAGTGAAAGTCTGTCTAAGAAATATCCCCTCCCTTCTCCTCTGGCCTAGAGTCCTATATCTAGTTTCCTAATTTTCTCGGCAGTTGTCTTGGGAGATCGGTTACCAGCGGTTAGCTCGGCTCTAGGTTATTTTCTTTACACGTGTTTTCTGTGTGACACCTGTCCTCCTTTTCTCAGTTGCTTCAGTGTTGGGCCGAGGTCCGATTCTTTGTGATCCACGACCCTCAAGAAATTTGGCGAGCTCGGCCTTGCCAAGAGGTTTGGGCTTTTAATGACTTGTCTTTACGAATTCGCTTTAACGGTTGAAGTGATTATTGATTTGGGATAGCGCTTAAAGTCAGCGTTTTGATAGATAGCTGAGTGAAGTGAACTTGATTTGACGCGGCGCTGAAACGTTCCACCTACTTCACGCTTTAAATGAGCGCGTGTAATGAGAGTGAACTTCCGGAATTCCTTATTGTTTAAAAAGGGGAATGTATAGGTGCTTGGATTTCATTATTTTCTCTTGGTCTTTGATTTCTTCTCTGTTTCGCCGAGGTTAACTTGCTTTGAAGCTTTATCTTCCTTCGGCACTTCGCTTGCCTGTATTGAGGTATAATTTCTATCCTTCTTCTTTTCTTTTCCTTTTCGCCCTGATAAAGATGGTAGAAATTTGGGAAGTAGACGAAAACGGAAATGAGGTGAGAGAGGTACCTTCAGCGTATCAAGTAATTTTAGATGAATCTCGGCCTCGTTGGGAGAAAACAAAGGAGAAGTGGAGGCGCCTCAAAAACATTTTTCACTACACCCTCAAGGGATGCTTCATTTTTCACCAATAAAACATTCACGGGTGATAGTAAGATTCACCATTAGGAATAGTGTAATACGTAACACGTCATAAATGGGACGAACCCTCAAAAACACCTGTTTAGTCAACATGACAGTAACTCTATCACCACGCAGCGGAATAAGATAAAGGTTTCAAGATAATAATCATGACATCACAAAATAAAATCCAGCGATCAAATAATAAAGACAACTAATATGACTAGTGTTCGTCCCCCCCCCCTGAGTGCTACGTATCAGAGCGACGACACCGACTCGACTGGCGAAGGTAGACAAGCCTTCACACGCGATCACCTGCACGTTACCAACATAGGGGTAACATTCAAAGCGAAGGGTGAGATATCTAACAATATAATAGCATGTATGATACGCAATAAGCTAGAGTTACAGCAGCTATATCCACCACTTTACAACAACATCAATATACAACTATCAAGGAACATAAAATAGCCAACTAGGTATGACATGAGTAAATGAATGAGATGCAACCCACACCAACGGGTATATGCATGCGGTACCGTTCATCACCATAAAATAGCCAACTAGGGCATCATCACCTATATCATCACCAAGTTTATTGAGCATCATCATCATCACCTATAGCTCTAAGGCCGAAGCCTTCAATCACCAAAATAATGCTTATGAGATGTATGCGACACCATGAACAATGCACCAGAGACAATCAACAACCATGACCATCTAATTGACACAACAACACCAACATCAACAACTGGTCATAGACCCATCACCTATCACCTTAGTCAATAAAATAGACACATCACCTGTTATCGCATTACCACTAACACCGAAAGCACCAATAAGTTTACAAGCAACATCAATATGCAACAACATCACAGGTGCAGGGTTTCCTACAACAGTGCACCTACTTCGGCGAATTATTTAAAATAGCAAACGACATCGAAAGTTACAAAAGACCACTCGTTGGAAAGCTGCGGATGTGTAGTTTCTGAATATATCTTTAGAGTTTCAAAAATGAGCCAATTAGTACAGTTTTTAGAAACAATCCGAATGGTTCCTGTGATCGACAGATTCTGTCCTTCCAGTTCAAATCACTCTAAACTGACTTAAACTTGACCAAATAGAACAAAACTTTATCCCTAACAAAGAAATTTGAGTATAGTTTCTAATGGGACAAGAATCGTTCAAAACGAAGTTCAATTGAGGACACACGACTGAAACACCGAACCTATACCCGGTTTAATTCCGTAAATTTGACGACTTGGGACACTCATAACTCGAGCTACACTACTCCACATATAACCAAACTAGTTCCAAAGTGACCAAAATTAAGTCTATTTTCTAACGAAATAAGTCCCATAATTTTTGGACAAACAGAAAGTTCCCAGTTTTAAAAACACAGAACCTAGGTCCAGAATGCTTCCAGAATATTACCCTAACTTGTGGAGCCTATATCTAGAGCTACACAACTCCAAATGTGATCAAACCGGTGCCAAATAACAGACCACATAATTTTTCAATTAGTAAAACGTTCTCGATCAACTGAAATACGAACCTATATCGTAACATCTCAAAGCGAATGAATTCAACAACACAAATAACCATCACAATTCGACCACCAATTCAAACAACATTCATAATTCACTAAATACACACCAAACACAATCAAGGAGGCAACATAGAGCCTATCTCCCACTTAACACCCATCATATACCCCATTATAAAGATAGAACCCCACCCTTACCTTAGAGTTTTGCCGAGTACGAGATTCTTTCCACGAAACTCCAAAGAACCATAGCAACAAGAGCTCCCTCTCCTTCTCTCCTTGAGCGTCGCTCCCTCTTCTCTCTTTCGCGATCTCCCTCTTTTTTTTTTCTTTCCTTTTCTTTTTCTCTCTAAATGTGCATTGGCTCTAACCCTAGCGCCTATATTATGGGTTCTTGGGTCACGGGCCTCTTTCTACCACTTACTTAATTACTAAACATCACCCCTTGATTTAAATGAAGAACCATATTATTATTTTAATATGACTATACCAATACAATACCTGAATAATTTAATTAAATAAATAATTAAATTATTTGGGGCGTTACACCTCAAATCATCCATTTCCCAAACACTCGGGAGTTTTCCTGATTTTAGTTCTTCAGACTCTGATTCTTCGGATGTCGAGGATGCTGATTTTGCTTCTCCTCTTTTCCCAGGAACCAAGGTTCATTTTGAAAACATTGTGGCCCTTTCAAACTTTAGGCGAGAAGAGGTGAGGCCGTTGGCTCCTCATTCTATTCTTGAGCGCAAAATCAAGGTATTGATGGCATCAGAACAGTGTGTGGAGTCTGTTCCCAACTTTGAAGCTCGGGATTATTTCACCATGTCTTCGAAGCCGACAGACTTTGATAAACTCCTATTTAGTGCATTTTTTAGATATATTTTTGGGCTATTTGTTAGAAGAATTATTATCATTAACATTAAAACAAATAAAAAAGAGTGAAAGTTCAAATAAAGCCAAAACAAAAATAATATTTATATATAATAATAAGATGTGTGGGTTGAATGATTAAAGAGCATGGAGTTTAAATAGCAATGCCCAAGGCCCACATATAGAGTCCAATCCATAACTTGAATGGATACCTAGAATGGAATGAATTATAAAAGGGATGCTTGCAGCATAAAGGAGGGGGGGACCTGACGGCACAACAGTAAAGGAGAAGGGACACACACTGCGCAATAATTAAGAAAAAGGGAGGTAGCCGCACAGTAACCAGGGGGAAGACCGAACAGTAGATGCAAGAATTGGAAAGCACTGCACATTCAGAAAAGGAAATACGTTGACGGCAACGCACGGGAGATGGACGCACAACAACAGTGCCGACGACGCTGACGGTATCAATTTGGAAGGTTTTGGGTACCCGTTCTTGACATCGTGAGAGAGCTTTGGAACAGAATATACAGGATCAGAATTTACTCAATCTCCGGGTTATTTTTATTCTGTAATTCATGACTTTTAATTTTATTCCAATGTTCTTGAACAATATGAGTAGTTAATTCCTCTTCTAGGGTATTAGGTGGATCTTGTTTGATTAGAGACCTTTTTATGTTTTAATTTATACTTTGAATTCCCAATTTTTATTTCAATTAATATTATCCTATTGCTTTATCACATAATTAGGATTGACAACCCTTTGCATGTTTATAATCAATTAGTTGATTAGCGATCGTCTACAACTTAGTTGGTGGGTATATAGGATAATTGAGACTATAATTAATGAATAACCAAACTTTAATTTAGTCTTCCAATCATTCAACCTTTTTGTACTTTATGCTTTCCTTAAATTTAAATTCTAGCATGACCAAACTAGGGTTAATTTAGGGAAAAGAATATTAATCGCGCATGACCAAACTTAATTTGAATAAAATAAGGGAATTCAAGTAGGAATTGAACATAGAGGTATCGAACCTTGCAGGTGAAACCGTGACCCTAGCCTTCTCTCCATTGATCAAACTTTACAATTTAAATTCTTGCTATTTACTTCTTGTTATTTTAGTTTTATAATCACCAACCATTTGTTCGTCTAAATAATAACTAATCTCAAGTAGTTTGGTACTTATTAATTAATCCTTGTGGAGACGATATTTTTTATACTACTTCCGCGATAGAGTACACTTGCTCTAAGTGTGTTTTTAACGCAACAGACTTGGTGGCTTTTCGGGAGAAAAATATTATATCATCCACTGGAAGTGAAGAAGATGTGATTCTGGAGTGCTGTAGAAGCAACGAACCTATATGCATGATGCGCCCGAAAGGATTGGTAGAGGAGAGCACTTATATGTATTCTTGTCTGTTCGAAGATTTGAAGGTGAAAATGCCTTTCACTCGCTTTGAACACCATGTGCTGCAGATCCTTAATGTTGCTCCGACACATTTCATCCGAATAGCTGGGGATTTATGCGCGCTTATGAGATAATATGTGGAGCTTTGGGTATGACTCCAAATGTAGGGGTGTTCTTCCAATTTTTTCGGACTAAAGGTGAAGGTTTAGGCAAGTGGATCTCATTTCATAGCCATTCTCCTCGCCCTTTATTTAGTCTGTTTACCACTTCGTACAAGAACTTTAAAGTGAAATTCTCTCGAGTTCAAGCTCCTCCCTCGTTTCTTGAACTTCTCCTAAACAAAAAAGGAGCACCTCATTTTCCCTTGTATTGGCAAAGTGAGGTTTTTGGTGTGACTGGAGTTATCGCAGATGACCTAAGCCCCGACCTCAATGAGGATGTGGCAATGTTGCAAAAGCTGCATACCATGACTTGTAAGGAAGTAATTAATTTGGAAGGGAACACCCAGGGTCTTCAAAATTTATTGAGTAAGTTTTTCCCCGCCCTCTTTTGAAATTTTGGTAACCGCTTCTAACGCTTTCTTTTATCTCATTGTGCAGTTAGGATGGGTTTGAAAGAGAAAGACATCAAAAACTACATCAAGAAGGCTCAGGAAAGATTGGCGAAGGAAAAATTGAATGTCCAAGACCAAAGTGGGACCTCTGCAGCGAATGTTTCTGATAAAGGTTTGGTGAAGGTCGCCAAAAACACTGGACGAACCACCATCATCGGAATGCATCTTGGTTCAATCCCCATTGCTGCCACTCCTTTGAAGTCTGTTCCTGGAGATTCTTCTGAAGCCTCGAGGGAAATTGAAGAGAATATGGTTGTGAAAGATGCTGAGGAAAACGTTGTTGCGACTTTCTGCACCGGAAAAGGCCCACAGGCAAGATGACTCTTCGCCTAGGAAGAAGTTGAAGAGTTCGAAGGTGAGACTTCTTGGATAAAGCTTCTGCAGGATTTTGAGGGTTAAGGGGAGATCACCTCCTTGTGGGATAAGCGCTTTCCTTTGAGGAATTTCGTGAGGGAACACATTACTACTGTTGATGACGGTGATAGTATTCGAAGTTTGGGAGCGGATCAAGCTTTCTTGGCGATGCAGTTGTATGCTTTGAAGTCTGCCGCTCTTAGCCATGTAATTTGTGACGAGTTCAGCAAGCTAAGGAGCCGAGAACGTCAAAGGAAGGAAGGAAAGACGTAAACCGCTAAAAGGCCATCGCCGCATTATCGCCGATTGGTTAATGATAATCGAGTTCTGAAATCCAAACTTGCTGAACAGACGAAGTTGTTTGAGGAAAAGGAAGAATTCGTGCGCAAACAGCTTAAAGAGACAAAATCCCAATGGGAGGCTAAGATTGAGGAAGTTCGAGCTACTCTGAGAGAGCAAGAGAGTAAGGTATCTTCCTATGAGTCCACGATTGCCAATCTTAAGGCGTCTTCGACTGAGGCTAAGTCTCAACTGGAGAATTTACGTGTTGCTAAAGAAGCCGAGATTGAAGAACTCCACATTGAAAATGCTGTGGCTTTTTTGAAAGGTTTTGAGAAAGCTAAAAGCCAAGTTCTGTCACTCAACCCTTCTTTAGATGTTTCTGAGCTCGACCCATTGAAGGAGATTGTAGACGGCAAATTGGTGTTACCTCAATCACCCGAGGAAGAGGACTTTGAGATGAAGGATCTCAATGGAGCTTCCTGATTTATCTTTGTCTTTTGAGTTTTCCTTTTCGCTTCGCTTTATATTATATATTGTATCTTTAATTTTTTTGGTCTCAGCTTTTTGTAAGGACGCCTTCTTCTTATGATTCAAATTTGTCCTCTTGTCATTTCCTCTATTTTGATTTAATTCTGAAAGACTGCTTCATGTTTATAAAGACTTTAAAGTAGCGCTCTGAGTTTATAAAGAACTTCAACCAGTTTTTTAAGTTTATGAGGACTTAGTAAATTTCTTGAATGCTTTGAGTTTACAAGGACTTCATCAAAATTACCTCGTGTTTACAAGGACCTCGGGGGGATGACCTTGGAGTAGAACCTGATCCATTTGTTCATTCCAATGGTCCCCTTTTTCTTAGCTTATTTCGGCAAGAGGGAGTATCTCTTTTTCTTAAGAGTTTTAACTCGATTTTATCCCAAATTGGTTTGCCCTTTATTTTTGCTAGGGCTTGGATCTCCAATCATTGTTGCATGGGATTTTTTGTACACTACAAGAAAAACTTGTTTTAGCCACCAGCAATTGCCATGGAGCTTATTCCGTCAGTAATTTGCCATGGATTTGCGACAGAATGTGTAAAAAGGAAGAGCGCAAAATTTCCCGCTGGTGTTTGCCACGGGTTTGCCACGGATATGTGAAAGGACAGAAATTTGCCACGGAGATGCCGTGGCAAGTCCATGGCAAACCATTTATTAAAATAAAAGGAGCCCGATCCCTATCCTAAAATCAGAAAAAGATCCTCACCCTCTCGCTCTCTCCTCCTCACCTCCTCACTCTCTCCTCCTCACCTCCTCACCTCCTCACCCTCTCGCTCTCTCCTCCTCACCCTCTCGGTCTCTCACTCTCTCGTCGTTCTCTCCCAAATAGAACACGCTCTCGCGATCTCTCAATCTCTCGGCCGGCAGCAAGTCTCTCGATCTCTCGAGTCTCTCATTGTTGCCAAACAAATCTCTCACACTCTCGCCATGTCCGATTGCAGCTTCATCTTCTCGTCGTGCGGTGAGCCTTCATCTTTTCTCGTTTTTGATTTTTTTCATTGTCGATTTCGATTTTGCTTTCTTTTCGAGTTTCAATTCATTTCTTTTTCTATTTCTATTTCAATTAGAGATCTTAGATTCATATTATTCCTTGTTTCCGTTTTCGTTTTCAACTTAGGGATTTAATCCCAGATCTTGAGAAGGTTAAGATCTGGATATTTTTTTGTTCATTTGTATATGTTTGTGATTCAACTATAGATCCTGGAAGCATCGATTGTTGGTTGATTTCAACTCAGAATTAATTGCAATTTAATTGTTTAGGTGAAACCTTAAGGTTAGGGTTTCTAGTCAGATGAAGAAGTTGAGAAGAAGTGTTTATTTCTCTGAAAATTTGACTAATCACATGTTATTTCTCTGTTTTTTTAAGTGTTGTATGTTCTTAGAAGCTTCTACTTTACACAACTGATCTTTTTTTGTTATTGCTTGCCTGCCACTTATGTACTGTTTATTTTGGATGGACTTGATGTGTAATATATGATGCTTTTAGGTAAATTTTGTGTTTTTTGTCTTCCTCTAAGCATATAATAGTTTATTTACTATCATGTTTGATACATGAAATTTGGTCTTCCTTGTTGTATGCTTCATTTAGTTTAATTATTTGGTTGTAATGTGGATAGTGAGTGGGAGTAAATTATTGATTATCTCTTGAATATGATCTTATTGCTTTTTATGTTCGAAAATGGGATCTATTGTGATAATATGATTGTAACTTTTATGTCATACAGAGTGAATATGATCAAAAACCGATCTATTGGATGATGAGTTCATTCTTAAAGGCAAATGGTTTCAACGGAAGGATGTGGAGGTAAGGCTAAAAATTTAAGGTTGGATCTTTGTAAATTCATTGAAAATTTTATCTCATTTCTTAGTTAATAACTAAATTGTCAACAATATGCTTGGAAATGATTCTACTCATGAGGCTATAACTCTTATTCGAATGAAAATTCGGTTTCCTAATTTGTTTCAACCCACGGTGTCTAGTGTCCGTATCGGTGCTTCATAGTCGATCGTCGTGTAATATTTAATATTTTTTGCGGATCAAAAATAGCCGTGGTGATATTCTTCAATGCGATCATTACATGCCTATAGTAAGTCCCGATGGAAAGCCTTTGCTGCGTGCGTAATATATTGCCATGGAAATAGGTAACTCTAGAACAAGAAGCATTTCTTTATTGGTTAGTAGTGTTAAGAGAGTGAATTGAGAGAGACATATAAAACCATGTGTTTCAATTTCTCGGCAATGTTTATGGCGGTGGATGCGTGGTTGATGCTAGTGAAGTCTGCTATGGCTTTACTTCCTTCAAATATTACGATTTTACTCTCGATTTCTCGGGATCGGGAATTTACGGAGAGGGAGCATGTCACTCTTGGTTGGAATGAAGTAAGTTTTCTAGCTCAACAACTGTTTGAATGAATGTCACTATAGAGGTTAATTTTCTTGATCTTTATTTTGTTACGTGTTGGGAGTTTGCAAATGCATTACAAAGTTCAATTAGCATTCTTTGCTGTTTTCGGAAGGAGGATCTCGAGGCGGTTGTTAACTATCTGCGAGCGGATGAAGATGTCTCTCTCGATTGGCTTATGGGGGCCGCCAATGGGCGTCGTTACTTGGTTCGTTTCGCTCTTCACTTTTTCATTTGACCTTACTAATTGAATGAGTTTAAATCAAAGTTTTCCAAATTATAGTGCATATGGATTTTGTTATTGCCATCGATGATGTTGTTGCTTGCGATCTTATGTATGGAGTGAGGATCCTTCAATTTCGTGGATGGTTTTAGGCAGTCCTTTCTCGATTTGGTTGATTTGATGATGGAACTTGTCGATACATACCGATTCCGTGCGCCAAAATTCACCGTGAGTGATTTCTATTTTTGAATGTGAATGAGAATACCTTTTATGGAGTTCATAAAAGATCATAAATTCATGGCATTGTTTTCGCAATCTCCCTTGTTACAGGTGAAGTATGCAATTAAATACATGCGAAAAACAATCGAGAGAAGAAGGCACAATTCGATATAATGGACTTGAATACCATTAAGGTTATTTTTCCTTTTGATTTTTTCCCTATAGAAGTTTGTTTAATAAAAGAATGCATTATCTAACCGTCGTCATGTATTCCTTCATTATTTGTTTGCAATGCAGCAAAGAAAATCTTGTTTTGTTCTGCTCTACTAGGACATGGCATTGATGATGATTTCATACGTCCTCATCATTCGGACCAGTATACTCAGCGCTTACATGGTACATATGTCTGCTTTTTTCTTTTTCATATTAATATGATAAATCGATTTAAGATAAATCGAGTGAATCGCTTCATTAAGTGTTCATATTATTTTGTAAGTCGCGATTACTTCTAGCTTCCTAATTTCACAGATAGTTTAACATCTGAGAACTTGTTTTTGGCTGCTATGCTTTCGGGGAGATAGAAATGTAATTAAATTCGACGGGGATCATAACTCTCCTCGTCCTCGGTGTTATTTTGAATCCATAAACATCTTTTTAACAATGTTACGCAACCTCCGGAGGATGAGCTAGGGAATCTTTTTTGACTTTACTAATGATTTCTTTGGTAAGGTAAATTCACCATTCAGATCTTTAGCTCCATTTTTTTTCGGGACATAAAACTTCCATTCCAGAACATGTTTTTTATAGTCAAATGTTTTACTCAGGATGTTTGGCGATCTGTGCATGAATTAAGCTATGGCAATGAATCATCATCTGAAAACAAAGGTATGGTTCAAATACCTCGTTGCTCTCAACTACCAGCACTTATGTAATTCTCTTATTTGTTTCTTTGTTAGTTGCAGAATCATCAACAAGTACTGTGGATGCCATTAAGCAAATCCTTCCAAAAATACCAATGAGGTTGCAGGTCTGTGTTTATTTTCTCTTTTGGAAAGTAAATTCATGTGTAATATCTAGGTTTCATAAGTGAAATTTGTTCAAAAGCTCATTTTTTTGTTACCGGGTTATTAGTGCATAGTATCCAGATGAGGTATATATCTAAGTTACTCTAGCTTTACTAAATGGATCTCTGAGATCAGCATTCTTCATTAACCGAGCTTGTGATATTGTCGAATCATGTTCACGCTAGAATAAAAGGAGATGTTGGTCAAGATAACATTTTTAAGAGTCAAGAGAGTCCTCTAAGTTCTTGGCTTGATCTGTAAAATGAAAGGAATGGTATTTGTATTAATTGATTTTATTTGGCTCTTAACTGGATGATTTGATTATTTTCTCTTGATTTTGGTATGATTTCGTATGAAAGTGTATGGAGACAAAGATACACAAAGTTTACATTTATGGATTAAGTTGAATAGAATTTTTATGGCTTTTAACAAATAATTATAGTTGCATAGAATTTATAAATAAAACCAGACTCCTCTGTGTTGGCTTTAAGTTATACTTTAAAAGGAGATGAATTAATGTACTTACACATGCATGGATTTGATTCCACTTTTGAAGGTTTGTGATTGGAACTTAATCGTAGATCGTCAACCCTTCTTACAAACTTGATTTCAATGGTATATTCTCGATGCAAAGGAGAGAAAACAACGTCGTGATCTTTTGAAAAGCTTCGCCAAAGTTAGCTCCTCCAATTGATTCTCGATTCCTAGGCTTCGTTGAACTTAGGCCATGTTTGGATAAACAACTTAATTAAATAGCATAAGTAAAGTACATTCTTATCATAAGCACCTATGGGAATGAAAGTGAAAGTAGTTCAAAGTCTCCCTCTTACATATGCCTATTTGGTTCTCTTTCCAAGTCTCCTCCTACTATGAATTGTTAATGGTGTTTTGTTTAATCTTAGTTTGTAGTGCAAAGATAGAGGCAAAGCTCCGAACACCTTTTTTTCTTAATGTGATTTGTATTGAATGGTATATGGTGTATTGGAACCGATGAGAAACGTTAAGCGACATGTGATGAATTTTCTTGTAGTGTTTGGTGTTGCTAGAGCTAGAGGATGGGAACAAATGAATGGCATATTGAAAGAAGAGATAGCTTTATCTCTGAATCTCCCTTAGCAAGAGAGCCACCTGAAACTGGGACACTCTCTATTGTTGTGCTTGGTGCTAATGTGTGATCTTGCTAAGAAGACATTCTCTGCACTTTATCACCTATATAAGCAGGTACAAAACAAAATCTATATATCAGTTTGTGCTGCAAAATATATCTTGGAATGTTGTATTGTGATTTTGTCAGAAAAAGTGTATTGTATTGTGATCAACCACTAGTTGACATTTTTTTTAATTCTGTTCATATATCAATCGTGCTAATGTTATTCAGTTTAGTCCCTCAAATTTTCGATATTTGTTTGGTCCCTGATTTTTACAACTTAATATCAATTACTTGCTCACTTGGAATATTTTCTAGTTTTTTGACCCCTATGGGAGTATTCCTTATATTAGGTGTCTTTATTTGCAGGGATTCTTGCAATTTGAAGAAGTTCATATTTTTGGCTATGCAAGGACAAAAATATCGATGATGAATTAAGAACAGTTGCGTAGGTGAGAGTAATTCTTTGGAGTGTTTTGAAGTGCATTTTTCCGGAAGTTAGAGAATTGGGTTGAAATATGATATACCTTTGTTAATAGATTGATGAATGTCCGGCTAGTGTATGTAGAATTGTATAATTTTAATTTGTGGTGGCACCCCTTAACTTGCAAGTGCTATAAACAACTTTACGATTAGTGTATATTCTATACCTCTATCGTGTAGACCTTATCTTTTGAGTTGATAAATTTTCAATGAGTTGAAACTATATTTTTAAGTTATTGATAAAGTAGTTCACACGAAGTTTCTTGCTTGTCTCCCGATGAAGTTGACAAATAGAATAGTCTTATGGGGTATTTTAAGTATTTGACTAATTGAATGAGTGAAGGATAACAAAGCTTTGTATATTGGGGATGAAGAGATAAAAGTTTCAATTTTAAACTGATCAGTAATTAAAACTGTGATGAATGAGCCTTTGCAAGTTGGAGTAGTAGGAAACTACTGCCCCATTTATTTTTTTTAATTTTTTTAAAAATTTGCGACGGAAAAATTTGCCACGGAAATTCCGTGGCAAACGATTTGCGACGAGCGTTTTTGCCACCAATTTTTGTCCGTGGCAAATGTTGTTTTGCCACGGAAATTTGTACATTTGCCACGGAAATGTCCGTGGCAAATCAGCGATTTTCTTGTAGTGGTAAGTCACTCGTCTTGACTTTGCCGAGGTGTTTTGAAACGACCTCGGTTAGAGACTTTGCAGAGGTGACTTGTAAATTGTTCTGTGTTACCTTTGCTGAGGTGTGTTGATCTATCCTCAACTGAGGCTTTATAACAGAGATATGTAAAGTGAGTTGACACTGCTTTTTCAACTGGCAAGTCTCGTTAAAAACTCCCTGTGGGAGAAAAGACTACTTGCCAGGTTTATTCATTAACAGTATGATGTATGTGCATCATTTTGAGTACATTTGAATTGAACTATTAACATGGATAACAGAGTATTTAAAATAAAGAAATGCAACAGGACATAACATGAAGAGAGGGGGGTGATAACTCTATTTTATATAGAGTTATTCATCTATTTTTACTTAGGTTATTGTTTATTTTCAAGTACATTAGATATATAAATATAGCTTATTTATTAAGAATCAACATTTTAGAGATCCAAATGATTAGGACAAGTAACTAGGCATAAATACACATTTCTTGTTAGGTTTGATGTTTTTGTTCAGTGCAGCAACTGCAGGAGTGGAAACACTGCCAACACCAAGAGTGGAAACACTGCCAACTCTAGGAGTGGAAACACTATCTACACCTGCAGAATCTAGCAGTTTGCACCAAAACATCCAAGGACCATTTCAATGCTTCAACACTTGAATTGTGACGTCATATTGTACTTCCAAAGAGACATGTGGCACTTCTCCAATGGACCACACCTTATGTTATGCATGCAAGCGACCACAACTGAGTTATTTGCTTCATTGGTTGTCTGATTTTATCCAAGTTTGGTCCCCTCAGTTGAATCATACGCGCCTAAGGAAACCCCTCAAGGGAGGAAAACTTCCAAGCCTATAAATAGAAGCCATATCTTCACCTACAAACAATCCTGAATCCTTCATTTGTATTTCTTCATTTGTTTCTGAAAGGATCACTTAGTTTTAGTTTAGTTTAGTTTAGTTTTAGTTTTTCTTTACGTTTCTGAAGAGAAGGAAGGTAAGGAGGTGCTTGACAACCACTCCCTTCACTTCTACTTGAAGGAAACTTGTGTAAGGAACTCATATTGTACTTCAACTTGGGAAACTCATGCAAAAGATCTTCTATTCGAGTAATCTCTCTCCTTTTAAGTTCTTTTGTTATATTACTCATTTGATTATGCTCTTTGCAGATTTTCTCTATTATATAATGAGTAACATGAGCTAAATTCCCTTAAGTTGAGATGTTATAACTTTGTAATGAACTTTTGAGTATGTTATTATGATTTATGTAGTGTATACATTTTAATTCTTGTGTGATACTTCTTTCAATGCTTATTCTGGAATTGATCACTTTGGAATAAGTTAAACTTGTGGCAGCAGACATGGGTCACATTTATGAACTCAAGAATTAATAGGAATAAGAGTTTATAACAACTTCTTTATTGAACTAGTTTTAATAAAGGTTTGATTGTTAAAACCATGTTAAGTCCTAGACATAGGATAACATAGTTCCTAGGATGATACAGTGGAAACCTAAGAGACAAGAGTGAACCTATTTAGCAACTTGGATCATTGTTAGGAGGCAAGAGAGGTATTGATACTCCTTTCTTTACTGTAGAAAATAAAGATCATAAGAGCTTGTAATAAAACTCTGAAGAAAGTGCTGACAGGAACAGACTGAGGCAGCTGCATTCAGTGTGGAAACACTACATACTCCACTATAACACTTAGAAGTAAATTACTTAGTGAAAACATCTCAACTACTTTATCTAACTGATTCCTTACACTCTTTACTGTTTATATTGTTTTTACTTTGAAAAACTCCAAACCAAAATAGTGCATAGTGTAGACACACTAAGTGTACACTCTAATATACAAAAATTTACAATACATACTCCCTGTGGGTTCGACCTTTCTTATCACTTCTGTTTTTTGTGCAGAAACATTTTAGTGCAGAAACACTCAGTGTGGAAACACTAGTTTATGCCCAAGAATAGACCACCAGACTTTCATTGTGATCCAGAAATTGAAAGAAGATTTAGGAGATTGCTCAGACAACAAAGACAAAGACAACAAGACTGCAGAAATATGTCTCACCATAGTGATGATGCCTCAGTAAGAGGAGGACCTAATTCTCAACATCTACAACCTGAAGGTGAGGAAGATCACAAACAACAGTTCATTCAAATGGGACCAATAGGTATGATTAATGATAGGGATAGGCCTATGAGGGACTATGCCCAATATGATCGACAGAATATATGATCTAGCATTGCTAGGTCTAATATTAATGCTGCTCATTTTGAATTTAAACCTATGATGTTTCAAATGTTACAAACAATTGGTCAATTTGGTGGATCCCCACATGAGGATCCCCATGAGCATTTAAAGCAATTCATAGAAGTATGTAGTAACTTTATCATACCTGGTATTAGTGAGGATGCATTTAGACTTAAGTTATTTCCATATTCACTGAAAGATAGGGCTAAATCATGGCTAAACTCTATGGAGCCCAATTCTATTCATACATGGAATGAGCTAGCTGAAAAATTCTTATGTAAATATTTTCCTCCAGTTAAAATGCTAGGATAAGACATGATATTACATCTTTTAGACAAAAAGAATTTGAGTCATTGTTTGAAGCATGGGAAAGATGGAAGGAACTTTTAAGAAAGTGTCCACATCATGGTCTACCTGTCATTTTACAAATGGAAACTTTTTACAATGGTCTAGAACCTCAAACCAGAGTGATGCTTGATGCATCAGCTGGTGGTGTTCTTTTGAATATGTCTTATAATGAAGCATGTGATCTTATTGATAAAATAGCTACAAATGGCTCTAGTTGGCCTACTGAGAGGGTAAGTGCCCAAAAGAGAACTTCTGGGGTACATGAAATTAATGACATATCAGCCCTATCTGCTCAAGTAGCCTCCTTAACCAACTTGATCAAACAGTGCACAAGTGCTCCTACATCAAGTGTAGCCATACCTAAAGAAAACACTGCAGCAGCTATAAAGCAAGCCCCTCCAAGAACAACAAGTTGTGTCTATTGTTGGGGAGGCCATCTATATGAAGAGTGTCCTAGCAACCCTGTCTCTGTCAATTATGTAGGTTACAACAAAAATAATAACCCTTACTCTAATACCTATAATCCAGGATGGAAGAACCACCCAAATTTTAGGTGGAACAACTCCAGTGTACCTGCACCAAGTACTCCTCCTGGATTCCAATCTCAAAATCCAAGACCAAACCCACCAGCCAATGATAATTCTCTAGAAGGATTGCTTAGATCATTCATTAGTGAAACTAGAACTGCTAGGCAAGCTCATGATGTATCAATTAAGAATCTAGAGAATCAAGTAGGGCAATTAGCAACTGCTTTGCATCAAAGACCAACAGGTACTTTGCCATCAAACACAGAAGCTTCACCCCCTCAAAGGAAAGGTAAGGAACAGGTCAAAGCCATCTGCTTGAGAAGTGGCAAGGATTTAGCAGAACCTTATGAGCTTGAAAGTACAGAGAAGGGAGAAAAAAATAAAAATGAAAAAAATTCTCAAGGTGTAGAAACACCTGATGTTTCTACACTTCCAACTCCAAGGTTAGTACCTGAATACCCTCCTCCTCCTTTTCCTCAAAGATTAAAAAAAATGCATGAGGAGAAGCAATTTGGTAAATTTCTAGATGTGTTAAAACAACTGCATATCAATGTTCCTTGATAGAAGCACTTCAACAAATGCCAAATTATGCTAAATTTATGAAAAATGTGCTTTCTAAAAGAAAAAGACTAGGGGCATTTGAAACAGTTGTTATGTCAAAAGAATGTAGTCTGATTTTGCAAAACAAAATTCCAAGGAAGCTAAAAGATCCAGGTAGCTTTACAATTCCTTTCTCAATAGGTAAGTTCTATACAGGAAGAGCATTCTTTGATTTAGGTGCAAGCATCAATCTGATGCCTAAATCTATTTTCACAAAGCTAGGGATTGGACATGCTAAGCCTACCACATTGACACTGTCTCTGGCAGATAGATCAATAGCTTATTCAGAAGGAATTATTGAAGATATATTAGTACAAGTTGACAAATTTGTGTTTCCTGCAGATTTTGTTATACTTGATTTTATTGCAGATGAAGAAGTACCAGTCATACTGGGAAGACCATTCTTGGCAACAGGGAAAACACGGATAGATGTGCAAAGAGGAGAGCTAACCATGAGAGTGAATGATCAAGAAGTGAAGTTCAATGTCTTGAATGCTTTGAAGTATCCTGCAGAGGAGAGTGAAGAGTGTTCATCAATGTCTCTTGATCATTTGGTAGAGAAGCAATTCCACAAGCAGTATGATCACCTTGCCAATGCACTAAAACATGAAGTTTCTGCATTGCCAGAAGAGGAAAATGTTGAAGAAAGCATATTGCTCAAGGAACAAACTACACCTAAGGTATGGGCTAGAACTTATGAATCTCTTAATTTAGAAGATCCCAACCTTAAAGAAAATTTACCTTCTGTAGAACAACCTCCTAAGCTAGAATCGAAAGAATTGCCAAAACATTTGAAATATGTTTTTTTAGGTGAAAATAATACACTTCCTGTAATCATAGCTTCTGATCTATCTTTAGAACAAGAGCTAGATTTAATTGACACCTTGAAAAGACATAGAAAAGCTATAGGTTGGCAAATGTCTGATATCAAAGGGATTAGCCCCTCCATATGCATGCATAGGATAATTTTAGAAGAAAATTCTAAAAATTGTGGATATCTTGTGTTGCAGGTTAAGTTTTGATGATGAAGTAATCTAAGACAAAGTGACAAATGGAATTCCAAGGCACAACCAACCCAAGAAGTAAGTCTGTGTTAAGGGTAGTTGCTAGGAAGTCGAGTGTGTCTTAGGAATAAATTGTAAACCGCTTTTGAGGATCGGCTCAAATCACTCAACACACTAACACGCACACAAACAAACCTAATATATGTCTTCAATTGATAAAAGCATGTCAAATAGGTTAGGCACTTGTTGAAATCGATTCATGGCTTGATTTTTGAGAGAACTTGTTTTTGGAAAGAAAGCAATCGATTCATGGCTTGTAACTTTAAAGCTAGAAATCGATTCATAGCTTGTTTAAAGCTAGAAATTGATTCATAGCCTATAAAATTAAAGCTAGAAATCGATTTGCATATTGATGGTTTTAAAAAGGAAATTGTTTTGGAAAGAAAACAATCGATTGATGGCTTGTTGTTCTTAAAGTGTAAAATCAATTTCTCTCTTGTTTTTAGAGTTAGAAATCGATTTCATTATTGTCTTTAAAGCTTGAAATCGATTTCACACTTGATTGGTATTAAAAGAACTTATTTTGGAAAGCAACAATCGATTGATGACCTTGTTTTTATAAAGCTAACAATCGATTAACTACTTGCTTCACTAAAGTACAAAATCGATTTCTCACTTATTCCTTAAGCAAGAAATCGATTTCCAACCTATTACTTTAGAAGCAATCAATCGATTGTTCTCTTATCAAAATAGAGTTACAAATGGCTTCAAATGGCTTCAACGGTAACATTTTTACAAACTCTATAAATAGGACTTAGGGCTTTATGGTTTAAACACAACCAACCAACGCATAACAAAGAACAAATCATATCCTATTACACAATCACACTTGCTCTTCACTATTCCTATAAATTTGAGCTGATCTCTCTCAAGAGGTTGGAGAACTTCAATTTGTTGTATTCACCTACTTTAGAGGTATTTCTATTTCTTGTAATTTCTTCAATCTTTGTAATTTGTTTTACTAGAGAGTGGGGAATCTCTCTAGGGTTTTTGACCGTAACAAGGGTGGGGTATCTCTTGTATGTCAATTTGTTGTACTAGAGAGTGGGGTATCTCTCTAGAGTTTTTGATTGTAACAAGGGTGGGGTATCTCTTGTTGTAATTGGTGTTAAGGGCTCTTGCACAAGGTGGGGTATCCTAGGTGAAGAGCGCCTGAGTCTGTAAGGGTTTTAAAGCACCCGTTTTAAGCTTTGTTTTGATAGTGAAAATCTCACAAAGGGTTTGTGAGGACTGGAGTAGGTCACTAGGAGGTGGTTGAACCAGTATAAATCTCTTATGTTCTTTACTGTTTATATTTCTAATTCGTTCATTTCATAAACCTGCGCGAAAATTAATCTAAGTCATTAAAAAGGGGAAAAGTTTTGAAAGTCTCAATTCACCCCCCCTCTTGAGACTGAAGCCACTTGGTAACAAAAATAGCATAGAAGGGCAGAGAAGACTGAATCTCATCATGAAAGAGGTTGTTAAGAAAGAAATTATAAAATGGTTAGATGCTGGTATTATCTACCCTATTTCAGATAGTGCATGGGTTAGTCCTGTGCAATGTGTTCCTAAGAAGGGTGGAGTAACAGTAATAGCCAATGAGAATAATGAACTAATCCCCACAAGAACTGTAACAGGGTGGAGAATCTGTATGGATTACAGAAAACTCAATAAGGCCACCAAGAAAGATCATTTTCCCTTACCCTTTATAGATCAAATGTTAGATAGGTTAGCAGGAAAGGAATTCTATTGTTTCTTAGATGGTTATTCAGGATATAATCAAATAGCAATTGAACCTAAGGATCAACAGAAAACCACCTTTACTTGTCCCTATGGCACTTTCTCCTTTAGAAGGATGCCTTTTGGACTTTGTAATGCACTTGCTACCTTTCAAAGATGCATGATGTCAATTTTTTCTTACTTCATTGAGCAATCAATGGAAGTCTTCATGGATGACTTTTCTGTATTTGGAGAAACATACTCCTTGTGTCTTTCAAACTTAGAAAAAATTCTTCAAAGGTGTGAAGACACTAACTTAGTACTTAATTGGGAAAAATGTCATTTCATGGTTAAAGAAGGCATTGTGCTTGGTCGTAAAATATCTAAAAAAGGTTTTGAAGTGGATAGGGCAAAGATTGAGGTAATTGAGAAACTACCACCTCCATCAACCATCAAAGGGATTAGAAGTTTTTCAGGACATGCAGGATTCTATAGAAGATTTATCAAAGATTTTTCAAAAATCTCAAAATCATTATGTATGCTTTTGCAACATGATGTGCATTTCAACTTTGATGAATCTTGTATGGAAGCCTTTAAAAAACTTAAAAAGGCATTGGTGACAGCACCAATTGTAGTGACTCCAGACTGGAGTAAGCCTTTTGAGCTCATGAGTGATGCTAGTGACTTTGCAGTAGGAGCAATCCTAGGGCAAAGACATGATAAAGTATTCCATACTGTATATTATGCTAGCAAAACACTCATTGAGGCTCAACTGAACTACACTGTAACAGAGAAAGAACTATTAGCAGTGATTTTTGCTTTTGAGAAATTTAGATCCTATTTGGTTGGCACCAAAGTAATTGTGTACACTTATCATTCTGCCATCAAGTATCTAGTTTCCAAAAAAGATGCAAAACCAAGGTTAATAAGATGGGTTCTCCTCCTTCAAGAATTTGATCTTGAGATTAGAGATAAGAAAGGAGTAGAGAACCAAGTGGCTGATCATCTCTCTAGACTTGAAAGTAAGAATGCAGGTACAAATGATGAAATCAAGGAAAGTTTCCCTGATGAGAAATTACTAGCAATTACCACGAATGCAGCCAGTGTTTCTACACTCAGTGTGGCCACACCTCATGCTTCAGCACCATGGTATGCAGACATAGTAAACTTCCTTGTGAGAAAAGTTGTACCAAGTGACATGAGCTATCAACAAAGAAGAAGGTTCTTCCACATAGTAAAGCAATACTATTGTCATACCCCAATTTTGTCCGGCTTAGGTCAAAACCCTAGTTTTCCACAAAATATATAGATTAAGGAGTAAAGAGCATCATGCATTGCATTTAGGTTTCTAAAAGTCATTTCAAAGCCTCTAAAATCATTTTCGGAGTTGGGATGCACTTTTTGAACAAACTAGGGTTTTTAGGGTAAAGGGCATTTTGGTCATTTTTCACAACATGATGATTTTCTCGTCAAAAATATGCATCCACAAAAAGTACATTTTATTCTATCAAGGATAATTTATATACAAATTTTTGGAGAGAATATCCTAGTCTAAAATAATTAAAAATGCTTTTTCCTATTTTTATTGCATAAAAAATACTAAAAGTCCATTAAAAAATCTTCTACACTCTTCTACACTCTTCTATTTCAGCATGTGTGCGCTACCTCCTCTCGTTTTCTCAATAAAATCTTCTACACTCTTCTATCTCTTAATTCTTAAGAATAGATTTGATCTTATCCTTAACTTTGCCCCTTTTGGTAAATCCTCCCACCCACTCACACTCACTCCTTCACCAAAAAATGCAAAGTTCCCTCTTTAATAACATTTCTTCACAAAAATACCCTTAACCGTATTCTAGATCATTCCTCATATGAGCCTTCCTTCCCAAAATAGATTTTTTTTACATAAACCTTTTTTTTGGTGATATGCGCCACTCCCCCCTATTTCACCCTCACTTGTGTTTTCTTACTACCCCTAATCCTTGTGCATTGCAATCTTGACCATTGATTTAAATGTTATCTCAAATCCTATTGGTTTGCAAGAAGCACATTGTCACAAATACCCTTAATGTGACACCCCATATAAAAACCCAAAAAAAAGAGACAAGGAGGACACTCTCATTTTTACCCTAGCACCAAAATCTCTCCTCCTCTATCTCTCCCTTGGCCGAAAATCCCCTCTCCTTCCTCCTCCATTTTCTTTTCAAGTTTCATCCACCAAACCACCTCAAACTAACTCCATATTCATATATCTTCTTCCTTTCATCCTTAATTCCATTTTTACATCATCAAAGGGTTGGTTTTCTTCAAGTTTGTTGGCTATTGTTGTTGATTTGTGAAGATTGTTGGTGATTTGTCACTTTTGATCTTCATTTTCTACTCTTGTTAGCTTGGATCTAGAGGTAATCCTAATCTCTTTTGCATTTTTAGTTTTTTTTAGCATGTAGATTCTTCTTCTACACCTCTTTCCTCTCTCAAAGAGGCTTAGAGGGCTCATTTCAAACACTATGTCAAGGACATTGGGAGCCTTGGGTGTTTGAAGTGAGCCCTTGGCCTTGATGAGGGTGTTCTTGTGTTTTAACCATATGTTTTGCATTTTCACACCCACATTTTTATTTTACTTTTCATTAAACATCATTTTGTAAATAAAGATTTTTTTTATATCATATGTTGCATGTTAGTCTTGCATTTTCTTGTTTCATACCATGATGTGTAAATTTGGTTTTTGGCTTGATGTTGGGATATAGAGGCTTTGATTTTGAGTACTCAAAAAAAAGTTAGGGTTTTGTTGTTTTTCCCTTTGATTGGTATGAATATGAAGCATGATTTTGTTTGACTAATATCTTGTAGCATGGCATGATAGTTTAGGGTTTAATCTTATGTTTTGTTCAATGTGTTGATTGTGCATTTTGGCATAAAATAATTTAGGGAATTGTTCACATGAGGTTTCGGCCTTAGAGGCCTTTTTAGGGTTCATTGTTGTGCTTAAAATATGTTGTTTGATCTTGTGTAGATGTGTATAATTGTGTTAATGTGTTTTTTCACTTTTAACCACTCATTTATATTTTTACCTTACCACTCATTAACTTTTTACCAAAAGTGAAAAATAAACATTTTATCTTTTTTACTTTACCATCTCATTAAATAATTACCATTCACCTCATGCATTTTTATTTTACCCTTCACTAACTTTTTCTCACTTGCATTTTAAACTTTTTATCTTCATAAAATAAACCCTAAAACGTTTTACCACTTTCAAGACAATAACATTTCATCTCATTCCCAAAACACTAAAACCCAAAAACATTTTACCACTTTCTTACCTAAACTTTTTACCATTCCTGTAATACCCCAATTTTGTCCGACTAATTGAAATCAATAAAAATTATATTTTTGCAAACACCCAATTTTAAGTGGGTATTTTTCTCGTTTGCAAAAGTCTTCAAAAATATAGTTCGTTGTGCATGAGTGTTAGTTTCAACGATCTCACACCGTTTTGTTCTCGTTATATACACGTGGTCATTTTGGTGCTTGTTATTTTATTGTTAATAAGTAGACATTTTTTTTTCTCTTAACCAAAATAGACTGATCTCTTTCATATTGAATCCCTTTTATTTTATTTTTTTTTCTCTATTTTATTGTTATTGTTAATAAACTACTAAGGCATTGTGTTGGAGGTATTGAAGTTTAGTTTGTTTTGTACAGTCTACATACGTGAATCGCTTAGCAATGATATTGCTTTTGTCACAATTCCTTTTCCTTCATCAACTCTTAAAATAGAAATCAAAAATAATATAAACATAATATACTTGTTTGGTACATTTGTTTGGTACATGTCCACTACATCTGTTTGTTTATTGGCAAAGACATCCCAGCAAACAAGAGACCACACCTCTACATCACACACACACACGTGATACTCTATCCCACATGACAAAGAGATGAAGCCAAAATTGTGCAGCAATAGGTCTAGCTCCAAAGCTTCAAATAGGTAGAGTCATCTCCCCAAGAAGAACTTGTATATTTGTTTCCCATACAAGAATAAAAATCAGATTCAGTATTTTAGTCAAATATCCCAAATGGTGAATCTGGTGAAGTCTTGAAAGGAGAAGAAAAGTTGCTCAGAAAATTAAGCCTTAAAACATGAAATAGCTTGAACGAATACAAACCAAAATTGACATTACACAACAGCTACCTATGTAATTCTGGCTATAAATTCAGCTTCAATATAGTGAACAAGGGAGAAAAAAAGAGGAACAGCAAGCACACAGAAATGAAAAAAACCAAACAGAAAACAGAAGCACACACAAACTCACGCAGAGAGAAGAAAAAAGAGAACACTGATTGAGAAAAAAACAACACAAACTCGTAGCAAAGAACCACAACAACAACCACCACCATCCCTTCCACCCACAACCACCTTTTCAAAGCAGAGAAAAAAAACACTAACAAAACAAAGAACAAAAAGAAGCAAAAACAGAGTGCAAAAAACACCACAGAGACCTTATCGAATATTGAAAGGAGGTAAAAATCAAAAGAACGAACACAAATCCACAAAACCGAACCACCACGCCGCCGTGAGGCGCCACGGAGGACCTCCGGTCATCTTCTCCAACGAAAGCACCACCGCGCCACCCTCTTTCTCCCATCAGGACCTCTGTCGTTCTCTCTCTCCCTCTATCCCTCGGTTTCGTGTCTCTCCCTCCGCCGCGAACCACCACGCCACCGTCAGCTCAAAATCTCCGACGACGCGCCCCCATTCCTTTTCTCCGTCGCGCGAAACCACCACCACGCCACCCTCTTTCTCCCATCAGGATCTCCGTCGCTCTCTCTCTGCCTCGCCGTCGTGCTCCATTCCTCTTCTCTCTGGTTCACACCATTCTCCCTCTTCTCTCTCTCTCTCTCTCTCTCTCTAAAAACGGAATGAACGACGCTGATAGAAGGGAAAGGAATTTAGGGTTTTGCTTGTTTTAGTAAATGGATCGGTTGGGCTGTGTTCATGGGCTGTTGTGTTTTTTTTTAATTTTTCTTTTACATCAGATTATTATCTCACCCCTCTCCTTAAAGAGGCGTTTTTATATTTAGTTATTATAATACGGATGCTTGCCAACCTATATTCTTCAAAATCAAACTTTGTTAGTAGTCTCGTGAAGCCTTTGCTTGCGCGATTATTAACAATGAGGTACTAGTGGTGGTCACTTGGAGCCTTTGCTCAATTGATCACCGTGAATGCCTAATTTTCCTAAAAAATTAAAAACTTTGTTAGTAATCTTGCGAAGCCTTTGCTTGCATGATTATTAACAATGGAGCGCTAATGTTGGTCACTTGGAGCCTTTGCTCAATTGATCATCATGAAAGCTCGATTTTCACAAATTAAACGAGATAAAAAAAACAAAAGCCTTTCTCAAAACAAGAACTACGTAGCTTTGAATTCTCCATCGCTTTGGAGATACGTAGGAGTGGATCCCCTCCATCAAGCGCAAAAATTAAAGATTTTTCATTAAGTCACTCATAAACAAAAGAGGTAAAAACAAAGCATTTTTCCAAATCAACTCCGCAAATCACATATTTAATTAAGGTAACCCTTCTTCGAAGGGACGTTATGGGGTGCTAATACCTTCCCCGTACGTAACTAGACCCCCGAACCCAAATCTAATGGTTCCAAGACCATTGCTTTCCGAAAAAAGGTTTTTTCAATGTTTTACCTTTAAAAAATATTGGTGGCGACTCTAAAATCACGTTGTGCGAAGAAAAGTCCCTCCAAGGATTTTTCGGGTGCAACTGCTGGCGACTCTGCTGGGGACATTTTTTTAAGTGGGTCAAGCCGATTAATTGAATGTGTGATTTGCCTTGCTGATTTAATATGCTTTGTTTTGCCTCCATTCTTCTTACTTTTGTTTTATTTCTTATGTCATTTGTTTGTTATATTTTAGAACAGTCCCTCTTCTTCGCTCCCTTTCTTTGTAAGCAATGCGTGTAATTATTGTAGGCTTCTTAGAATGGTTTGTATATTGAAATGATGTATGCATGTTGAACCTTAGGGTAGACGACACTGTTATGGATCTGCTTGGTTTTTCTTGCGGTCGGGAAGGGTAGTTATTTCTAGGTGTTGTGCCCTCAACACACACTTCACACCCTATACTTGTGAGCATTGAGTGGGGCCTAAAACCCAAGGTGCGAACAAAAACCTAGGAGGCGGGAACGATTAGTGGATCGCCATTCGTGAGACTTTGTATGCATGGCTCTCATGAAAGTTTCGCCCAAGAGTACGCTCTGTCATGATGCCTCACACTCGATAGCTTTCTATGATTGTGAGTGTCATCGTGAGAGGGACTTTAACTCTTGGTTGCCATTGTGAGGAAGTGATTAGAACCTACATGGGAGGATTACCATTTTCGTCGACTTTAGACCCTAGGATTCCCACCCTTTGTAGGACACGGGGGCACGCCCTTGTTTGTTGCATTAGCTTAGGCATTCCTTTTTCTCAAACTCTATTTCGAAAATTGTAGAAAGTATCTTTTTTCTTTTCCCCTCGTAAATACCTATATGGGGTGGCATGTAGTGTGTATCATTGAAAATGTTCAAAGTACCACCAATAACCTCATTTTGTTACCATTTTTCCATGTAAATAACACATCATTTCGCATTCACATCATTCTGCACCATCGCATTTGCATCTAACAAAATTTTGGAAAAAAAAACTTTCGTCATTTGCATTCTTCATGCATTAAAGTTTGTTTGCCAGAGATCACAACATAACACTGAATCTTGTCATAGGTGTGTAAGAAGCAATATGGAATCAAAAGGCAAAATCGCATTCAATTCAAGGTTCCCCATTGTAAAGAAGATTGATGTAACTAGTTTGAAGGAGTATGCTTCCCTATTAGGTCCTATTGAGCTTCTGTCATTCGACAAGACTTATGGGAACATCCGCAAGTTATTACAGTTGGAAGTACAAGAGAGTGCCATCGCTGCCCTATGTTGGTTCTATGATTCAGAGATTAGGTGTTTTCTCTTCAAGAACTTCCAAATGGCACCTACTCTAGAGGAGTATGAGAAGATTCTGGGTTTTGATCGCTCAGAAGTTAGACCTTACCGAAGATCGTCGAGGCGATTATTCAGATGAGAAGTTTGCTTCCTTGTTACAGATCAGTGTGGAAGAAGTGCGGTCCCACAAAGTTAAGCGCAACAATATATCTGGGTTTTCTCAGGAGTACTTTGAGAGTTTGATGGCTAGCTATGTAGTATCAAAGGATTGGGTTTCTTTCAAGCAAGTACTAGCGTTGACCATCTTCGGCATTGTTCTTTTCCCTCAGATTGAGAAACATATAGATGAAACTGCTGTTGGTGTGTTCCTAGCTTTCAAGAGTGCAAAAAGTCCCATCAATCCGGTTCCCGCTATTCTCGCCGAGACCTATCGTGCCTTCACCCGCCATCATGAGTTCCGAAAGGATAAGATGTGTTGTTCCTTCCCTGTGCTATACGCTTGGTTGATCAATCATGTGTGCATTAACAAATGTGATGTTGAGGATTTGCTTTCCTATGCCTTGGGTTGCAATCCGAAGACTATGAGCCCTCAGGAGTGGAAAGATACCTTGAAGAACCTTGACGCCCTTCAAATTCGATGGTTCTCACACAAGTGTTGGGAGGATAAACCCTCAGTGATATTCCAATGTGGTAGTTTCCAGAATGTTCCTCTCATGGGGACACAGGGATGCATCAACTATAACCCATCTTTGACCTTGAGGCAACTCGGGTACCCTATGCGGGACTCACCCTCCGAAGCTATGTTGTTCCGTTTTTACCTCCATGTGGGGATCCCTAAAGACGAGGACTTACTTCGGCGAGTCTTGCAAGCTTGGGAAACCGTAGTGCGGAGAGGCAAAGGTGAGTTATCTAAAAGGACCACTGCTATCTCCTTCACTCAATGGCTCGAAAAGAGGATTAAGGAAACTCGATCATCCAACCAAAAGGGGCCATCACTTGAAGAGCAAATACCAGAACCTCAAGTTCCCCTCATTGAAGAGCTAGAAGAGGCTAAGTTGGCATTATCTAAAGCGGAAGAAGAAAAGAGCGCCATGCAAAACAGATTGGGAAAAGTGATGCAAGATAAGCGGAAGCTAGAGAATGAAAATGCTCTTCAAGCAATGACTATTGAAGCGACCAACAAGAAACTTGAAATAGAAGAAGAAAAAACAAGAGGGATATTCAGAAGCATTTGAAAGGTGCTAAAGAGGAAGTAAAGAGGTGTGCCTCAAAGATGAACGAAGCTATGGCAGAAGCACGTGAATGGAAGGAACTATATGACAAGTCGCGGGAGAAGGAGAAAATGGTCAGAGATGCACTAGTTAAGTCAAGAAAAGAATTCCAAGTGATGAAGTTCGAGTTGGGGAACCAAATGGAAAGCATCAGGCAAGATAGAGAGTTGTTCCTAGGTGTATCAGCAATTACAAGGGATCGCCAGCAGCAAGTGGGGTCGGCCCCACCAGCATGCTTAACGTCGAATCGGCCGAACACGCCGCTTGGGACCGCATTCGGGGACCGACCGAAATCTTCGCTAACGGTCGGGACTCTACAGTATATATATGCCATTCGCACATGGCATCAGGTACGTTCTCTTACCTTGTGCTATCTGCCCGAGCGACCTCTCACTAGATCGTCGGAGTGTCTTTGCAGGTACCACCCGAGGTGCTCAGCGTGAAGCCAGGACCGGTCCTCTCATTCATTCAACGACCGGCCCAGTCAGCAGGACAACAACAACTTCAACACTTCATTGGTCAAGGTACGATCAATTGGCGACCACAGTGGGAGGCCCGAGCGCTATCCTACCTCATTCATGGCTCCACGCGACCGGCCCCAGACGAGGGCCTCATCCAGACTCAACCCCTCCGGGCAACATCCTCAGCAACAGACCCCGGAGGGCGTGGCCGTTACGATCCACGAATCTCAAGGACATCCACGACAGGAGCCCTCTGTGCACAACGGTCGTGGACCGGTCCTTCAACAGATTCAGCCGCTCGTTCCTAATGATCTACCGCCCGAGCTGATTGAAGCGGGCATTCAGGAACCATTGCCAGAGCATGTCACTCAGGCCGTTCTACAGATCCTGCATAACAAGAACCAGGTTATCGCAGATAGAGATGAGCTGATCTCTCGCTACGAAAGAGGGTCTATTCCGGACCGCCAGCGTGCGGAAGACGGAGAACCTTCTGCTCGACGTCGACCTACTCGTGCACATCGCTCCCCTCCTAGAAGGAGCCTTTCTCGCCGAGAGAGCACCACCCACCGGTCTCCGGCGCGACGAACAAGGGCACATAGGTCGCCCCCAAGCAGGAACGTGCGCAGACGCCGTTCGTTATCTTACGATGACTATGATGATTCCAGCTACCGCCCTGACACCGGCCGCTCGCCCACAAGGTACTCTTCTAATGAGTCGTCCGGTTCACGTCGGTCGAGAAGCGAGTCTTGGGACTCGTGAAGAGCTTGAAGTTTACAGAGATGGAAGGATCGGGACGCGTCTCACATCGGCCGAGGAGAGGCCAAAGCGAACGCCCCGTAAGACCTCCACCGGTGGCCTCGGAGTGTTTTATGGAATGCCGGCAACGAGGCGTGCCTCGCTATGCAACCCTTTGGGTCGAACGGCATTCAAGACGGTCACAGCCCATTCACCAGGGAAATCAGGCGCTACAGGATTCCCAGAGATTTGAGAAAGCCTCCTGTAGCGACCGAAAAATCCGGGAAAGGATTCTTCGAAAGGTTCTTAGGAAGCCGCCACCAAATTTTAGTTTAAGGGCAAATTCGGAAAATCCCTTTAAATTTTAGGACAAGGCATTGTTAGGGTTCAGGAGTCGTTATGTGTGGGGAAGGTATTAGCACCCCACGACATCCATTGTCTAATTAATTTGGATTTATTTAATAATTACCCTTTTATTTATATAGAAAATGACTTATTTAAATTTTGGTTTTTAGTGCTTGACAAGAGTTGAGTCTTGCTCCTACGTACCTCCGGATGCAATGGAGGAATCAAAGCTACGTAGTTCTTCCTGAAAAAGTTTGTGGGTTGGTGTTTTTTAGTGTAGGGGTCCTAGGATTCTTTGAACTGTACAGCTCACTGATTCCTAGGACACTGACTAACCCGATTGTACAACCGACTTAGCCCCCTACTTTTGAAAATGATTTTAGCGTTTTTGAAAGAAATTGGTTTGGTGTGAGGTGGGTTCGTTTTAGAATAGATATTCTAGAACTCCTGAACTGTACAGCTCATTAATTCTAGAACGCTGACTAACCCGATATGCATGTTGACTTAATCCCCTATTTTTTAGGAAAAATGGTTTGTTCGTATTTATTAAGTTTTCAGGGTTATTGAACTGTACAGCTCATTGGCCCTAAAACAATGACTAACCCGGTTGTACAACATAACAGGGGGTGCAGATTGTAAATTTGGGTTTTATTAATAGCAGGGGGGTTGTATAATTAATTGGAGGGTGCAAAAAGGAAAGCCCAGTTTGCATGTGGGAGCCCAGAATGCGAAACTGGGCTTAAGTGAGGGGGCGGCGCGCGCATGAACGAAGGGGGTGTGAATATCAATCTGAATAATTAAAAAAAAATGAAAAAAAACTAAAGGCCCAATACCCTAACCCTTATAACCGAAAACCCTAAAAAACCTCCAACCTTTCTCTTCCTCCCACGGTTGCCGCGCGCGCGCAGAGAGAGGAGTAAATCTTGGCGAAATTTTCGCCCATTTCACTGAGTGGAGGAGAAGTTAATGGCGAAGCTCGCGGTTCACCGGGAGAGAGCGAGCGAGGTGGTGGGCGAGGAAAAAGGAGTTGTGCAGGCGTTGGGTGGCTATGGAGGTGGCGCCGCGAAGGAGTCTCGCCGGCGAGGACGTGGTCACTTCCTCCCATTCATACTCTCTGTTTCTATTCTTTTATTTATTTTTTTGTTCCTCCTTCGGTTCATCAAAAATGCCGTTGTTATTTTCGTTTGTGTTTTCTGAGGCGATGGTGGCGGTTTCGGTGGCTTCAGGTTTGGAGGAAGGTTCGGTGGTGGCTTGTGGAGCTTGAAGGAAGGTTCGGTTCGGGTGGTTTGAATCTATTGGTAAGTTCCTTTTTTTATTTTTTTCTCGATCTAACTGCCTTGGTCTCTCTCTTCATCTCTTCATCATTCTGTTTTCGATCTGGTCTGTATACCACGTTTTTTTTACTAAAACAGAGACTAATGTGAAATGCCCTATTTCTGGAAATCTAACTCTGACTTCTGTTGTAACCCTGTGCTAATTTTATTTTAAAAAACTAGTCTCAGAATCTTAACCTTACTGGTATTGCTCATTGACTCAAATTTGTTTTTTCTTTTGAGCGTTATTTCAAGATAACAGAATATTAAACAGAGAAATACGGTCTGAAAACTAATCCTGTGATTATTACATTTTTGACGTTCGTTATTAGTTTCAACGATGAATGAACCTATTTTAATACCATATGGACATAAAAGAAAAAAAGCTTAGATTTCGAATACCAACCTACAACTCCGGCCTCTGTCTTGATTCCCTTGCGTATTTGTTCGAGTAATAGTGACTGACCGCAACTGTGATGCCTTCAAACCGCTCTTGCCGTTATTAAGATTTTAGAACTGTGTTTATTGGATTAGGGTTTCGATGTGAAACTCTAATCCTATTTTTTGGTAATTTCGCAGTAGTTTTCTGCTCTGATTTCTGTGTGTTTTTTGACTGCTATTGGACTGTTTATTTATAGTTAAAAATTAGGTCAACACATTAATGATTTGGATTATGTTTTGATTTTCAGGTTTGGGTTTGGGCTTGTATGAGCTGGATACTTGGTGAGCAAGGAGGGAAGCTAGGATTAGGGTTTAGAAGGCTGAGCTATATTGTTCCCCCTTTTTTTTAATTATATTTTCGGATTTATGCCTTTTTTATATTTTTTGTATCACTATTTTTTGTATTTTGGACTTTTGGCACTATTAAATGCTTTTAAATTGTAAATTAAATTAAATTGAATTTTTTTGACATTTTTAGACATATTGGACGCTTAAACATTGTAAATTGTAAATTAAAATAAATAGAGTTTTTGACATTTTTGAACTATTAAGTGCTTAAATAAATTAAGTGAACAAAATAAGAATAAAAATAATAATAGGAAAAAACAAGGCCAAATATACAGACGAGAACGGACCGGACTTGACAATTGCGCTACGACTAGACCGAAAAATAGAAGAAATGGGCGCGTTAAAAAATTAATTCGGAATCGCATTCTTAAGTCTGAGTTTAAGCCAACTTTTGAGAAAAATGGATTTTGGTAGACCGGTTCACGTACGACTAAACTTGAATACAGATATTAAATCGAAGATCACACGAAAAGATCGATCATTCGCGTGCGTGCCTAATTTAAATAACGGTATTTTGAGTTAGTTGAACGTAGTGACTGGAACTGGCTTGGGTTGGTAACCGAGACTCTACAGGAGTATAATTCTCGAAATCATGCGACTCCGAAACACGCCCTTACTAAAAATAAACGACTAGAACAAGAAAAAGAAGACGGACAAAATTGGGGTATAACACCTCCTAATCTGAATAAGTTTGACGGTCGTGGCGACCCAGACAAGCATCTCCGGTACTTTAACAATTATTGCAGTTACAGAGAACTGGGCTCGACCATGAAGTGCCGGCTGTTCCCCCAGTCTTTGGACGGCCGGGCTTTAGAATGGTGGGAGACACTATACGGCCAACCGCTGCCAATATCGATATGAAGAACACTTGGACACGATTGTTCAAGGTGATAATGAGACGCTGAGACAGTACATAGACCAGTTCAATACCGAGGCTGAGTCTGTTCGTGACTTGTCAGATAAAGATAAATTGAAGTATCTAAAGCGTGGTATTCGACCGACCACGAGTTCGTAGAGGAATTCACGCGTTGAACCATTATCAAGATCTCGAAATGTTCTTCCTAACAAGGGCCAGCGTCCATATGGCGTATGAAGAAACTTTAGCCGCAAGAAAGGCCGCCCGTGCGCGACCAAAGGAAGAGCAAGACAGACCGGCGAAAACTCGTGAAGGCCGCCGAGACAACCAGCCGGATTTCAGAGACAAGAAATTTGATCATCGCACTCGTCTCAACACCTCCATTGCACAAATCTACAGTGGTATTCGACCGGACCACAGGTTCGTAGAGGAATTCACGTTGAACCATTATCAAGATCTCAGCTTCTTCCTAACAAGGGCCAACTTCCATATGGCGTATGAAGAAACTTTAGCCGCAAGAAAGGCCGCCCGTGCGCGACCAAAGGAAGAGCAAGACAGACCGGCGAAAACTCGTGAAGGCCGCCGAGACAACCGGCCGGATTTCAGAGACAAGAAATTTGATCATCGCACTCGTCTCAACACCTCCATTGCACAAATCTACAGTGAGTGCCAGAACAACGAGTTTGTGGGTGTAAAACGGCCCGATCCACTCGTGCTCAAGAAAGGGGCACGACCGACCAAAAGGTACTGTCGTTACCACAAAAGCAAGGGTCATGATACTAACGACTGTATGGCCCTCAAAGACGATATTGAAGAGCTCATTCAGAAAGGCAAATTGGGCAAGTATGTGAGATCGGAGGAAGACGACCGACCTCAAGAGAAGACGAAAGAGAAAGATCCGGACAAAGGAAAGGGTGCTCTAGTCATAACGAGCACCCAAAATAAAGATCAGTCTGAAGATCGAGATAATCGACGGTCCAAAGGCCGCAATGTAGCGATGGTTATTCACGGTGGAAACCCGTTGGATCGTAAAGAGTCCAACAAAGCTATGAAAAGAAAGTGGGACGAGCTCCTAATGGTTGCCTCAACTTCTGCAGAACGACCGGTCTCGAATAGACCGCCCATTTCTTTTGGGGACGAAGACCTGCTCGACGGCAGGCCGAACAGTTATGTTCCGTTGGTAATCAGAGCAGTTATGGCCAACACAGAATTTCAAAGAATTCTAGTCGACCAGGGTAGCTCGGCCGACATCATATTTGAAGGCTTGATTGACAAGATCAAGGTTGATCGGAGCGAGATAATTCCCCAGGCCGAGCCTACTCCCCTAACGGGCTTCAATGGAGCAATCACCTACCCGTTGGGAACAATCGAACTCATGGTCACATTTGGTGACGACACTGGAGAGAGCACTTTGTACAGGACGGTCCGTACGACGTTCCTCGTACTCCCCCTCAAATCATGCTATCAGTGTATCATTGGTAGGCCGACCCTGGGCAAGCTAGAGGCCGTGGCATCGACGGTGCACTTGAAAATGAAATTTTACAGCAGAGACGACCAGGTAGTTACCCTGGCAGCCGACCTAGAGGCAGCAAGGCGGAGCCACTACTTATATCAAGAAAGTTGTGATGAGGTATGTAACAGCCTGGGTCCACCACCCCAGCGCTATTACTCAAAGAACTCCTCTACCCCATGTAGAGTTTTTGCCTTCCGTGGGAATCGAACCTCGTACCTCATGTAGAGTTTTTGCCTTCCGTGGAAATGTACAGAGAGGTACGAGGTTCGATTCCCACGGAAGGCAAAAACTCTACATGGGGTAGAGGAGTTCTTTGAGTAATAGCTACTGGGGTGGTGGACCCAGTGCTACAACAATAAAAAGTAGCTCAATTGGTAGTGGGAATGCGAGGAAATGTACAAGAGGTACGAGGTTCGATTCCCACGGAAGGCAAAAATTCTACGGGGGTAGAGAAGTTCTTTGAGTAATAAATACTGCGGTGGTGGACCCAGTCGTTACAATAAAAAGCGCTTTTTATTATGGCATGAGCTAGCTCTCGTGGCCGTCGCTACCTCAAAGAACTTCTCACCTCATGTAGAAGTTTTGCCTTCGTGAATCGAAACCTGTACCTGTACATTCAACGCATTTCACTACCAATTGAGCTAGTAGCTCAATTGGTAGTGGGAATGCGTTGGAAATGTACAAGAGGTACGAGGTTCGATTCCCACGGAAGGCAAAAACTCTACATGAGGTAGAGAAGTTCTTTGAGGTAGCGCACGGGCCATGAGAGTGGGCCCGGGGCGTTACAAGGTAGATCGTGGCCCAAGTTCTCGAAGCACTGGGGAAGGTCACCAGGTCAATCTCGCTGATTTGGATGCTCGTTATGATCCAGATAGCGACCCAGAGGATAACGACGAAGACTTAGCCCGAGAGCTAAAGAACAGGTTGAAAAGACCAGAACCTCATGGGGAATTGGAAGATGTGCAGTTGGGAGACGACCCAACTAGGACAGTTAAGCTCCGTAGCGACCTACCAGAGCAAGTGAAGCAAGACCTTGTGCAATGTTTGAAAGACTATGCTGACCTGTTCGCATGGCAGGCATCAGACATGCCCGACATTCCTATCGAAGTAGCCTGCCATCAACTTTCGGTCGATGAAGGGGGGTTAAGCGATCGCTCAAAGAAGACGAACTCGAATGAGGAAAAATCTCAAGCCGCCATTGCAAAGGCCGTTGAGGACCTCATAAAGGCCAATTTCATCGAAGAGATCGTGCACACACCGCTATCCAATGTCGTGTTGGTTAAAAAGAAGAATGGCAAATGGAGAATGTGTGTAGATTACACCGACCTAAATAAGGCATGCCCGAAGGATGCCTTCCCTGTGCCCAACATTGACAAATTGGTCGATGGTGCCTCGGGTTACAAATTATTGTCTTTTTTGGACGCTTACTCAGGATACAATCAGATCACGATGTATCCACCCGATCGACACAAGACAACCTTCATGCGGATCGAGGAAATTTTCAAGACAAGGTGATGCCTTTCGGCTAAAGAACGCTGGGAGCGACTTACGGCGAATGATGAATAAAATTTTCAAGAGGCAGATCGGTCGAATCTCTGAGGTGTACTTGGACGACATGATCATCAAAAGTGGGACCGATCCAGATCATGTGAACGACCTGAGGGAAATCTTTGAAGAAGCGAGGAAGAATTCACTCAGACTGAATCCAGAGAAGTGTACCTTTGGGGTGAGGGCCGGCAGATTTTTGGGCTTCCACCTAACTGAAAGAGGGATAGAAGCAAACCCTGAGAAGTGTAGGGCGGTCACCGACATGAGGCCGCCCAGCACCAAAAAAGAAATCCAACAGCTGAACGGGATGGTAGCAGCTCTATCTAGGTTCATACCAAAAGCGGCCTGCAAGTCGCTTCCACTGTTCAGACTCCTGAAGAAAGACGTAGACTTTGAGTGGACCGACCAATGCCAGCAAGCATTGAACGAGTTGAAGGATCCGGTCTACTTCATCGAGTAAAAAGTCTTTGCGAGGCGGAGGAGTGTACGGAAAATAGAAAAATTTGCCCTTGCTCTTCTAGTTGCCGCTCGAAGATTGAGACCCTACTTTGTGGCCCACCAAGTCGTGGTAAGGACCGATCAGCCAATCAGGCAAGTCCTCCATCGGCCAGATCTGGCGGGACGAATGATAAAGTGGGCAATAGAACTCCGTGAATTTGGTATCAGATTTGAATCAAGATCGGCCGCAAAGGCGCAGGTATTGGCCGACTTTATAGCGGAAATGACTCCGGCTCCAGAAGATCAAGCCACAACGACCTGGATCCTACATGTAGATGGGTCGTCCAACAGCAAAGGAAGTGGAGCAGGCCTAATACTAGAAAATTCAGAAGGCCTGGCTGTGGAGGTGTCTTTGACTTTCGCTTTCCATACATCAAACAATCAGGCTGAGTATGAGGCGTGCATAGCTGGCCTGCAGCTCGCCAGGGACTTCAATGTCGACCGGGTTGAACTTCGATCAGACTCGTTACTTGTTGTCTCGCAGATCAAAGAGTTATACGATGCTAAGGGCGACGCGGTTGAAGAGTTATTTAGCCAAAGTAAGAGAGCTTCTCAAGCGATTCGACCAAGCGAAGTGGTTCATGTGCCTCGGACCGAAAATGTTCGGCAGACATTCTATCAAAACTTGCAAGTACCAAGACTCCACGGAAATCACGAAGTTTGATTCGGAGACCTTAAATCGACAGCGTATCCACCAAGCCGAGCGGGCATTGGCGTTCTTTGTATCACCACCGATTGAGATGGATCGCCCCATCCTACGGTATATCGTCGAAGGAGAAGAGCCGAGTGACCCAAAGCAGCGAAATTGGTGGGCTCGGGCGACCAAATACTCGATGATAGAAGGAAATTATACGAGAAGAGGATTCTCCTCTCCATTGTTAAGATGTCTTACGTCGGTCGGCCCGACCATGTGTTGAAGACATTCATGAAGGTGTTTGCGGAAGTCACCAAGGTGCACGCTCCATAGCTAAGAAAGCTCGGGCCGGCTATTACTTGGCCGACCATGGACGAGGACGCGCTAAGCTTGTTGAAGTGCAAAAATGTCAAGTACATGCCGATGTCCACATTGCGCCTCCTCGTGAGTTACAAAGTCTTGTCTCACCTTGGCCGTTCGCCTGGTGGGGCATGGATCTTCTAGGCCCGTTTCCACCTGCTCCAGGCCAGTTCAAGTTCTTGATCGTGGCGGTAGATTATTTCACAAAGTGGATCGAGGCCGAGCCTCTTGCAACCATCACATCGGCAAAAGTAAGCAAGTTCTTCGGCCGGTGTGTGTTGGCTCGTTTTGGAATTCCTCAGCAACTGATAACTTACAACGGTACCCAGTTCGCAGACAAAAGGTTCAGAGAAATGTTGGCCGACTTAGGGGTAAAACAGCGTTTCACCTCGGTCGAGCATCCTCAGACAAACGGCCAGGCAGAAGCGGCCAACAGAGTGATACTACACGGGTTGAAACGAAGACTCGATGAAGCCAAAGGGAACTGGGTCGAAGAGCTGCAGTCCGTTCTTTGGGCCTACAGAACGACTCCTCATTCATCAACCGGTGAGTCGCCCTTCAGACTGGTATATGGGACTGATGCCGTAATACCCATAGAGATGGGTGAACTAAATTGGAGAATTTCAAATCCCCCTACAGTGGTTGACAACGACCGAGCCATACGAGAAGAATTGGACCTGATCGAAGAGTTGTGTACCCAAGCGTCACTTAGAGAACAATTGATCAAGCAGAAGGTCGCAGCTAGATACAACGCCCGAGTGCAGAAGAGAGATTTCTCGGTCGGCCGACCGCCCTAAGGCGAGGCGGATGTGGGAATAAGAACGCCCGACGAGGAAGCCGCACCGAATTGGGAAGGTCCATACAGGTCATCAAAAAGGCGGCAAGGGGGCATACGAGTGGAAACCATGGATGGGGCGACTATCCCCGAACATGGAATGCTGAGAGAAACTCGAGAAAATATTATGTTTGAATGTAATGAACGACTTGAATGTAATGAACGACCGATTTATAAATGAAAAAGATGAGTGCAGCGCTTTTTCCCACTCGGGTTTTTATCGAGGCGACCTTTAGAAATATGATGTGTTCTTTACTTTCCCGCAAGAATGTATGCCCGTCGCTCAAGGCGCCCATGGCAAAGGAGCAATCGAAGATTTATCAAACTTAAAAGCGGATCGTCGAAACGATCTACCTCGAGTGCCATCGAAATGGCCCAAGGGTTTAAATAACCCGCAAATTTCAGGTCGTCGAAACGATCTGTAGCGTGTGCTACCGAGCCGGCACAAACAACGGTCACCGAGTTGACTCGAATGAGCGTCATCGAATATGGCCCAAGGGTTAAGTAATAACCCATCATAGTAGGCCGTCGAAACGACCTACCTCGAGAGATCATCGAAATGATCCCAACAGGTGCCATCGAAATGGCCCAATCGAGTGCCATCGAAATGGCCCAACCATCAACGAGCGCTTTCAAAATAGCGCAAAACGGTCGCCGAGCGGCCTACAAGTTCGAAAACTTAGACAAATAAACATACAGGATGAATAGACGTAGCAATGCGAATTCAAATAAATAAAATAAGACAAATTAAAGTCATTACAAAGCGGAGACGCCCGGTCGAAACCGAGCGCTCGAATATCTCGCTGCTCGAAGGCAGCTTTCAAATTGTTGGCCCGAAGGCAAGTCAAAGGATTACAAAATTACTCCGCTCGCAGGCGGGCTTGTAAGAGGATCGAGCTAGGACGAACGACATTACCACGATCATCAAGCTCCGCCAAAGGGCGCGCGATCTTGCTTTCGAGATAGTGTTCGGGCTTGATCAGTTTTTCATCAATGTTGATGCTCAAGTCTGAGTTCAGCACCCGCACCTGACCTAGAGCATTGAAGAACTGCTCGATCGCAGCATTCCGGGCGTGCTCGGCTATCGTCCGAATTTGAGCATTCAGCTCGGCCTTCTCGGCTCCCCACTCGGCCTTCTCCTTCTCCAGGACTCCGTGCCGGTCTTGATTTGCAACTTGCGGCGAGCTCTTTGTTCCTCTTGGAAAGCTTGGCCCGATCGTCCTCGGCCCGCTGCGAGCATCTTTCTTGGACTTGGCGCTTTTTCATACTTTTGCTTGCGCCTCCGTCAAGGCTTTGTCCTACCGGCTCGAGCTCCGCAAGCAGAGATAGTCATGATCGGTTAGTCGGCCGAAAGTGAGCAAAAGGACAACGAGCTAGAAATATAAAATACCTTCAGCTTCGTCCACCAGGTCTTGCATAATCTTGTCCATTCCCATGCAGAGGGAGGCACAGACCGCCATAGGCTTCTTCTTGAACCGCTCAAACTCAACCTGCCCTAGACCGTCGGCGAGAGAATAGGAATATCATCCTTAGCAAGGTCCAAGTCCGCTTATCGAACTTAGGCCGCTTAGCGGAGCGATCATCGGCAGGAGGGGGCGACCGAACAACCGTTTTCTTCCCTTGAGATTTCGGAGTTTGGGGCACCTTTGACGGGCCGTCCAAGTCGACGACCTTACGTGGGGGCGGCTTGGAGGCGCTTCCCTTCATTGGATTCAGAACGGCATCGATCACTGCCCACGATTTACCTGCCATTCTTTCTGCAAAACAACAAATTAAGAGTTAGAAGAGAATATTGACGACAAAATATAAAGGCAAAGTTCGAAGCAAACCAATCTCGGCCTCGAGCCGGCCAACGAGCAAGACGAAGGGGCGGCAAGGTATGTCGCCCTTAGGGTGCGGGGCAGCATGCCCGCCAAAGCTTTAATCATCTCCAAAGATTCCAAGTCGGCCTCGCCCAAATCTTTGCGCGAGAATAGAGATGTCGCCGGCCTCCACGAAGAAGTGAGCTTCATTCCACATAATTGGGAAGTAAGGGGACCAAGCATCCCGTCCGGTTGGATCTCGTGAAATGGCCTTACAGGCCTCCTTGGTGGGAACGATCCAAAAGTAGTGGCCTCTCCGGGCCGCGCGCCCAGCGACTCTTGATAAGCTTTGAAATACCGGTCTTGAGTTTTTCGCATCTTGAAAGAAACACGCTCCCTCTTCTCCTTGTTCGCTTTCTCCCCGAGCGAACTTAGCTCAAAGAGGAAAAAGAATAGCATGATCGACACCGCCGACCAAGTTTGGTTAACGAGGACTTGAAAGTTTTCAAGAATGCCCAAGCATTGGGATGGAGTTGAGAGGGGCGACCCGATATGACTTGAGCGCCACGTTGGAACTCGGTGAAAGGTGGGATGATGTTCATCCTCTCGAGCACGATCCGATACATAGTGAACTTAAGATTGCTGGAATAAGTTGCAATGTCTTCCCCATCTTTCATGCCTCTCACCCTCCAGCCCGGTGATTCATTGAAGCAGCACTGAAGGTCGGACAAGGCGAGGTGGCCGATCAGTAAGTATACTCTGTGTGGCGAAGACTTTCTCGACACCCAAGACATGTCGGATGGGTCGCCACTCGTCGGTTTGAACGTCACCGCCTCTTCGTTCGATCCTCTTCGTTGTTGACCTCTCGACCGGAGGAGCTAGCTGCGGGCTGAGCTACCACTCCCTCGTTGGCTTCTTCGGCTCGGTCACCTTCGGCTTCCGCCATCCCCTCGTCCGCGACTTGGACGGCACTTAGCACTTCGTCATCATCTACATTCACCACCTCTACCTCCTCTTCTCCTTCCCTCGAGATACGGCATTCTCCGGTGGTGGAGTGTTGCCTGGTGATCGCCAGATCGGGCGGACTTAGGCGGAACTCTTGGTGGCCGATCCTTGGCTAGAAGATTTGGAGCTCGAGCTTGTACTACTCAAGAAGCTGCGCTCGAAGAACCAGGATTTTTGTCGATCAAGACGACTTAGACTTCTCCTCCGGGAGGCGAGCCTCGGACGACTTAGACATATGGACGAAAGAGATTGGGACGGCCCTCCGAATACGAGCGGTGCTGTTTCGCCCGCGGCATATACCAACACACTGCGTGATAAGGGGATCGAGTCGGTCGATTGAAAAGAGTACTCTTCGTGAGAGGCGACTTGGCCGTCCTCGCACACGACACCCCTATCACGAGGAGTAGAAGAGCGCGAAGTGCGTTCAAAGAAAATCTAAGTTTAAAGAGTAAACGGAGAGATCGATCCATACCTTAACAGATGTGATGAATCGGCCGCACTTAACAAAGAAAAGCGAGCAATTCGCAAGTAGCAGCGGATGCGGTCGGCGAGATAACTCGATCATTTGGCGAGCAAATCGCGAAAGTGTGAGGAATAGTCTTCACTAAAGGGGTATTTATAGTGCGGATCCACCACGCGCGCGAGGGACCGGAGGCGGCGTCGCAACGTTTCACCTTCTCACCAATAGTTGCCTCAGACAACCTCGGAAACACCAAACGTCATGTCTTAAATGTCAGTGAAGACCAACCGTCGCGTCAGCACGGCTGATGGTTGGCAAGCGGTCGAAACCGTTCAAATCAAGAAAGCGCACGGCCGCGCCCGTCTCGTTTAAAACGACACTCTTGGGGGCAGCAATTCAAGCCTCAGCCCGCTCTTAAGCGACCTAGGCTTGGGGGGCAACTGTTCCTGGGTGTATCAGCAATTACAAGGACTGCCAACAGCAAGTGGGCGTCATTGACCCAACGTGCTTAGCCCGCCCGAACGCCGCTTGGACCGCAATTCTCGGGACCGGCCGAAATCTTCGCTAACGGTCGGGACTCTACAGTATATATATGCCATTCGCACATGGCATCAGGTACGTTCTCTTACCTTGTGCTATCTGCCCGAGCGACCTCTCACTAGATCGTCGGAGTGTCTTTGCAGGTACCACCCGAGGTGCTCGTGAAGCGGGACCCGGTCCTCTCATTCATTCAACGGCCAAGCCCGATCGGCGGGACAACAACAACTTCAACACTTCATTGGTCAAGGTACGATCAAGAGTTTATCACAGGAATCTTGAAAGAGTACCAACAAGCTTTAGGGTTTGAACAAGGAAGGTCAGAGGAATTGAAGAGGAATCTCAGATGCCTAAGGGAATCTTATGAGCAAGTGCAAGTAGAAAGCCAGTATTGGGAGCAACGTTTCATGGCCTTAATTGGCAGAATAGATGACCAAGAGATTTTCAAGGAGCTGAGGGATGAGATTCAGCTTTGGAAGAGCAAATTTTCAAAGCTAGCAGGGCTAGCTAACCAGGCTGTGAGGGATGTTCCCAAGAAGCTAAGGAAAGCTGAAGCAGAAATGAATCCTTCCAACACTCCAGCCAAGGTGTGTGAGTTTGTCGAGTACTGCAAGATTCTGACAGAAGAACTCATGGAGAAGGCCAAAGGGGCAGCTGAAAGCAAGAAGAGGAAGAGGGAGGAGAAATTGAAAACCATATGCCTTTGAAGTTCACTTTGGAACATTGTAATAATCCTTAGGAAATTGTAATTTTCTCTAAAAGTTGTAATTTTCTTCGGAATATTGTACTCTTTGCTTTCAGAATTTTGTACTTTGCTTTCTGTTCAAGTTTGAAATTGTAGTACTCTTTCCTTTTGAATAAAGTGTGCTTGTTTTGCCTATTGTTTCCAACCTCGTTGCAACCAAAAATCAAAATTAAAAAAAAAAGAGAGAAGAAGTGTTAGAGCTTTAAGCTTACACGCTTATGACAAGACGAGTCGCGCTGTGATTTCTGGCACCAAAACAAACATAAATCATACATATTGCATTGCATTTGCATTTATTTATTTGATTCTCGCGCTCATAAAATGTGTTCCATCAATAGAAAAGGCAATTTGGTTCGCCAACATCGATACCGACGCGTGCGCAAGCAAGGCTCATGGCACTAACGGAATGACTCGGACCGCCCTATTATTGAAGACCTAGGAAGTGGTGAATCGGATCATGATACCCCAATCTTTGAGTTTCCCAATCCGAGCAATTGGTTCGGGAGAATCGGAGTTGAGAACGAAAATGGGGGCAATGGAAGCACAAATGACAGAAATGATGGCGATACTACAAGCCTTGAGGAACGACACTGCCGCTGAAAGTCCCGCCGTCGCTACCGAAGCTGCTGTCGCTCTTTCCCATCCGAGTCTTGAGACCGTCACCTTCGCTCATACTTCAGGGGCCAACAACTAGAGCCAACCGGTCGTGCATAGGATGCCTTGGGGACTCCCATCCGGATACACACCCCTAGGAGCTGAGGCTAACGCAGGAAGTAATCCCCCTAGGGTTGCAGAGCAAGTCCAACCCATCTCAGCCGCAAACAATGGAGGAACAGGAACGCCTCAGGCCCAAATTCAGATTCCTATTCCGCAGGGAACTCTGTTTGGCTTTCATTCACCAGCAATGGTCCATCCCCAAGTTCAGGGATCAATTCCTGAGAATACCACTCACTCACGTGACCCACACGTGAACCCAGCCGTAATGTTGATGAGTAATCCTCACTAGGGTGTGAATGGTTTTCCTTAGAACTATCCTGCTGAAACTCCTCAAGCTAGAGACAGGTATCATATGTTAGAAGAGCGCTTAAGAATGATTGAAGGGTCGAGCTCTAGAGCAAGAGAAGCTCGGGATCTGTGTCTCATCCCCGGCGTGGTTTTACCTCCTAAATTCAAAGTGCCTGACTTCGACAAGTACCGAGGCATGACTTTCCCTAAAAGCCATCTGACCATGTACTGTAGAAAAATGGCTGCACATTCTCATGATGACAAGTTGTTGATCCATTATTTCCAAGAGAGCCTTGCTGGGGCATCTCTCAACTGGTATATGCAGCTAGAACCATCCCGTATTCATTGTTGGAGGGACTTGGCTGATTCCTTCCTCAGACAGTACCAGTACAATACGGATATGGCGCCTGACAGAACACAGTTACAGAGCATGGCAAAAAGAGATAATGAGTCAGTTAAGGAGTATGCCCAACGGTGGAGGGCTTTGGCTGCGCAGGTAACACCCCCTTTGTTGGAGAAAGAACTGGTCTTCATGTTCATGGAAACCCTGCCACCATTATACTATGATCGGTTGATTGGCAGCGTATCTTCTAATTTCTCAGACATGGTAATCATCGGTGAAAGACTAGAAAATGGACTGAGAAGCGGCAAGATTGCCCATAATTCCGCAAATGCAACCACCCACAAGAAGCCATTCCCCGGATTCCCAAAGAAGAAAGAAGGAGAAACCAACACTATCACCATAAGCTCGCCTTATCAACCACAAAACATCCCTGTCCCCGCTCAAATGCAACCAACTCGTCCACCACAAAATAACTACGACAAAAACTACCAAGACCCATGACAAAAAACAGATCACCTTTGATCCTATCCCCATGTCCTATACCGACCTTTTCAACTATCTTGCCACAAACAAACTCATCAATACCAGACCCATGAAACCAGTCCAGCCACCCTACTTCCGAGGCTACAATCCCAACGTTACTTGCGCATTTCATGAAGGGGCAGTTGGACACACTGTTGAGGACTGCAAAGCCTTCAAAATTGTGGTGCAAGATCTGATTGATACCAAAAGCATAACTTTCAAGTAGGAGGATCCGAATATCACGACTAACCCATTGCCTGGTCATGGGAAGCACGCCGCTAATGCAATCATGGATATGAAGGAGCAATCCCTAATCAGATCAGTAGAAGATATTCAGACTCCCCTAGAAATCATTCATGCAGAATTGTGCAAATGCGGGATTATTAGAATGGGTTGTGTTCAGAAAGGAGTTTGTGCTAATGTCAGCTCTGTGGGAGCATGTGAAACATTCAAGGTGGTGTTACAGGATCTGATAGACCGCCACATCATCCAGGTGGGTGTGGAGGGGAGAGAGGAGGATGTCCTGACCTTCCAATCAGAAGGGGTTAGAGTTGTGCAGAGACCTATCGAGGTGCCATACAGTCGGAATTCGGCTGTGGAAAAGCCAAAGACTATCGTGATCCCATTTCCAGCTCCTAGTCAGAATAGCAATAGTGTCCTATTTCCTGCTCCTAGCCAGAAGAACAATAAAGTCCCATGGAGTTACGATGTGCCATTTTCGGCTCCGAAATCTCAAGCTCCTCTTGACATCACCAATATTGCAGGGAGTAGTGGGGTAACCAGAAGCGGACGTGTTTACGCCCCCGAAGTCCTGGGAAAGGGGCCCTCAAAGGAGGATGAGGAAAGGACTCGCAAAGGTAAGGGTGTAACCCAAGAGCCCAAGGAAAGTAGGAAGGTGTCAGAGCAAGAGGCCACCGAATTTTTGAAGATCATGCGGCAGAGTGATTACAGAGTGGTGGACCAGCTGCACCACACTCCTGCAAAGATCTCTATCATGTCCTTACTGCTCAATTCTGAGGCCCACCGTGCAACTCTAATGAAAGTATTAAATGAAGCCCATGTAGCCCAGAACATCACTGTTGACCAGCTCGATGGCATCGTAGGGAATATTGTTGCATCCAATTATATTACCTCATCGATGATGAGCTCACCCCACGAGGAAGGGGCATAATCGGGCACTTCACATTTCAGTCAGATGTGGTGAATATACACTCTCTCGGGTCCTCATTGACAATGGATCCTCTTTGAATGTCATGCCCAAGTCTACTATGAACAGACTAAATGTAGACTGTTCGTATATGAAGCCTAGTTCAACACTAGTTAGAGCATTTGACGGATCCAAGAAAGAGGTTATAGGAGAAATCGAGTTCCCGATGCAGATAGGTCCAGAAGTGTTTTATGTGAATTTTCAGATCATGGACATTGCATCATCCTGGTTTGTCTCTGGGAAGACCACGGATTCATCTTTTTGCCGTATTTGTTCCTTCATCCCTCCACCAAAGGCTTATGTTTGTAGTCGACGACAAGCTGATAGTCGTTTGTGGGGAAGAAGAGTTCCTAATTAGCAAGCCACATCCGCCTCAATACATTGAGGCTGTAGAGGAGTCACTTGAATCTGCCTTTCAGTCGCTGGAAATTGCAAATGCCACTTTCGTGGGGAAGAAGCCCCATTACTGCACCAAAGATATCTAACGCCGCTATCATGGTGGCCAAGGTCATCTTTGAAAAATGGTTGCAGTTGGAAAAGGTTTAGGAAAGTCCGACCAAGGAATCTGGCGCCAGACATGCAGTGCAAGAGTACAAGGATAGGCGTGGGTTAGGATATTGGCCCACTCAAGCTGATAAGAAGAGAATGACTGAGGAAAAGCGAGAAGGGAGGCTAGCTAAGCTTTAGGGGCGGAAACCAAGCTTGAAGAAGGTTCCTATCTATGATGTCTCCCAGAGCTTCAGGAGCGCGGGCATGTTGGATCCCGATCAGGTGACCGTCATTGAGGAAGAATCAGTTGTGGAAGACAAAGGTGTGGACTTGGTGCGTCGCGATCTTTGCGAGATGAAGAGCTTGATAATTGGAAGATCATTGATTTCCTGTTATTTTCATTCCAAAGTAATGATTTTGTAATGTAAATTCTTTGGCTCTGCCAAGGCCTTAGAATATTTCATATGGGCATGCATGTTTTTCCTTGAATATCATCTATCAATAAAATGTTGTTTTGGATTCTCAAATGAATAAAATTGCTTTTCATTGTCATGTGTCTTCATCTTGTGTTTCTATTTTGCTTGTTCATTTCTTTCTATTCCCGCAAATGCAGATCTAAAATGAATATCTTTGAGAATAATGATGCCAACGGTTCATATGTTAATTTTGATCACCCAGTTAATCAAGTGAGGAGGATGTTGAGGATGACCGGGAAACCCTCGAATTGATGAGAATGGTTGAACAAGAGGAAAAGGTTATTGAGCGCATGGGGAACCTGTTGAGATAATTAACCTAGGCACAAAGGACAGTAAGAAGGAAGTAAAGGTGGGTACTTCAATGAAAGAAAGTGAGCGCAAGAAGTTAATCGAACTCTTGCATGACTACGTCGATGTCTTCGCATGGACTTATCGGGATATGCCAGGGGGTTGAATCGACATAGTGGTACATAAGTTGCTTGGTCAAGCGAATGCCCTCCCAGAAAGCGTAAACCGAGAAGAATGAAGCCGAAATGTCCTTAAAGATTAGAGATGAGGAAAAAAAAGCGACTTGCCGTTCAGCGGGTTCCTAAGCGGTAGCAAGTATCCACAATGGGTTGCTAACATCGTGCGATTCAGAAAAAGGATGGGAAGGTTAGAATGTGCGGTGATTATAGAGATCTCGAATCGTGCAAGTCCCAAAGATGATTTTCCCCGCCCCATATTGATGTCTTAGTGGATAGTACAGCGCAACATTCTTTGTTCTCCTTCATGGATGGGTATTCGGGGTATAAACCGGATCAAGATGGCTCGAGGATATGGAGAAGACAACTTTCATAACTCTTTGGGGAACATTGCATTCTGAGTCATGCTAGATTCGGGTTGAAAGAGCGGTGCTACCTATCAAAGGGCTATGGTCACATTGTTTCACGACATGATGCACAAAGAAATAGAGGTCTACGTGGGACGATATGATCGCAAAGTCTAAAAGCGATGAGGAACACATTGTCAATTTGCAAAAGCTCTTGAGCGGTTGAGAAAATTCAAGCTCAGATTAAATCACGCCAAGTGTACCTTTGGCGTGCGATCGGGAAAGTTCTTTGGGATTCATCGTCACCAAAAGGGGATAGAAATCGATCCGGACAAGGTGCGTGCGATTCTTGAGATGCCGGCTCCTAAAACAGAAAAAAAGAGGTTGGGGTTTTCTTGGAAGAGTGAACTACATCTCTAGGTTTATATTCTAGTTGATCGCCACTTGTAGAACCAATCTTCAAATTATTATGCAAGAATCAAGAGACCAAATAGAATGATAATTGTCAAAGAGCATTTGAAAAGATCAAGAAATATCTTCGTAATCCACCTATCTTGATGCCTCTGTACAGTGTGCAGTCGTCTGTGCTTCTAAGCGTGCTAGACAAACTGACTCAATGGGTTGTGTGCTAGGGCAACACGATGAATCTGGAAAGAAAGAGCATGCCATTTACTATTTGAGTAAGAAATTCACTGACTGTGAAACAAGGTACTCGCTGCTAGAAAAGACTTGTTGTGCTTTAGCTTGGGCTGCTCATCGTTTGAGGCAGTACATGCTAAGTCACACTACTTGGTTGGTATCTAAAATGGATCCTATCAAGTACATCTTGAGAAACCCGCACTTACAGGGGAGACTTGCCGTTGGCAAATGCGATTATCGAATCGATCTCCTATATGTCACTCAAAAGCAATTAAAGGTAGTGCTACCGCCGAGTACCTGGCACACCAGCCCATTGAAGATTATCAGCCTATGCAGTATGACTTTCCAGATGAAGATATCATGGCCTTGTTTGAAGAGGGTAAATCCCCAGAAGATGAAAGATGGAGAGTGGTGTTTGATGGTGCCTCCAGCAGCGTATGGACACGGAGCCGGAGGCGATCTTGATTTCCACGATAATCGCTTCATTCCGTTCATCGTCGGACTAAGCTTCTACGTCACCAATAATATTGCGAATATGAGGCATGTATTCTTGGTATCCAGCGACCATTGATTGGAGGTTAAAAGACTTGGCGTGTATGGAGATTGACTCTAGTCATCCACCGGGTGAATGGTGATTGGTAGACCGAGGATCCCAAGTGATCCTACCGAGATTACATTCTAGAGTTGGTTGAGCCTTTTGAGGAAATCACATTTGATATCTTCCCCGCAATGAGAATCGGTGGCCGACGACCGCCACTTTGTCTTCAATGTTCAATATCAACTGCGACAAAAGCTTGACCCACATCAGGATTCAGCATCGAGATTTGCCAGCACATCATTATTGCGCGGCAATCGAGGAAGAGTCAGATAACAAGCCCTGGTATCATGACATCAAGCAGTATATCCTGAACAGAGAGTATCCTCTCGGAGCATCAGAGAATGACAAGAGAACCCTCCGAAGATTGGCAAGGAATTTCTTTCTGAACGGTGAAGTTCTATACAAAAGGAATTATGATATGGTTCTTCTGAGGTGTGTGGCAGAAGAAGAGGCAACAAAAATCATGAAAGAAGTCCATGAGGGCTCATTTGGAGTTCATTCCAGTGGGCACACTATGGCAAGGAAAATCTTAAGAGCTGGCTATTATTGGTTGCAAATGGAATCAGATTGCTATAGCTTCGTGAGAAAATGTCATAAGTGTCAAATCTACGCCGATCACATTCATGTGCCACCTGCTTCCCTAGATGTCCTAACTGCATCTTGGCCATTCTCAATGTGGGGCATGGACGTCATAGGTCCTATCGAGCCTAAGGCGTCGAATGGGCATCGCTTCATCCTGGTCGCTATTGATTACTTCACCAAGTGGGTTGAAGCTGCCTCATACTCCAGCATTACTAGCTCTGTGGTTGCCAAATTCGTAAAGAGAGATCTGATTTGTCGCTATGGGATTCCAGACAAGATTATCACAGATAATGGCAGCAACCTGAACAGTAAGATGATGAAAGAAGTATGCGAAGACTTCAAAATCCGACATCATAATTCTTCTCCATACCGTCCCAAGATGAACGGGGCAGTCGAAGCAGCCAATAAGAACATCAAGAAGATTGTGCAAAAAATGGTAGTAACCTACAAAGATTGGCATGAGATGCTTCCTTTCGCTTTGCATGGGTATCGTACCTCAGTGCGTACTTCAACCGGGGCAACCCCTTTCTCTTTGGTGTATGGGTCGGAAGCAGTCCTCCCTATTGAAGTTGAGATACCCTCCCTACGGGTGCTGATGGAAACCAAGTTGGAAGAAGCAGAATGGGTCCAAGCTCGTCTGGATCAGCTGAATCTCATTGAGGAGAAAAGAATTGCTGCCCTGTGTCATGGCCAGTTGTATCAACAAAGGATGAAGACAGCTTTCGACAAGAAGGTTCGTCCCCGAGAATTCAGCGAGGGAGACCTTGTGCTCAAGAAGATCCTGCCTATTCAGAGTGACCCCCGTGGGAAATGGACTCCTAACTATGATGGACAATATGTGGTAAAGAAAGCCTTTTCTGGAGGTGCATTGATACTCACCAACATGGATGGTGAAGAACTTAGAAACCCAGTCAATTCAGATTCAGTCAAGAGATATTACGCCTGAGAAAAATAAGAATTAGCTCGCTAGGTTGAAAACCCGAAAGGGCGACCTAGGCAAAAAAGAGCGACCCGGTGGACTGAAAACTCGCAAAGAGCGGTCCAGGCAAAAATTAGGGTCAGGAAAGTTGGACTTAAAAAAATTAATTAAAAAAGGGCAAGCAGCGCCTCCAAAAGCTTGGATAGAAGGGTGATCAAGGATATAAGTATGGTTGATTGGCATCAACACTCCAAAGACAAAGAGCACTCATAAGATCTGTGGCGCCCATTTTTCTTGTTTTCTTTTTAGTTTCAAAATTCTCGATGTACTCTCTTCAGTCGGCGCGACTTTTTGCGCGTCCGGTTTCCATATGAATAAAAAGTCCAAATTTCCCACTCCATCCGTTTATTGTTCTATCATTGCTTCCTTTTTCATTTGTGCTTTAAAACGATGTTTTATGATAGATGATAAATGAATTACGAAAATGTGCATAAATCAGAGCATTAAAATCATTGCGAAACTTTTGAAAATCATGAGAAAAGAAATGATCTTTCAATCAGGTAAATTCACAAGAATCAAACAAAAGCGCTGATCGCATGAAAGCAATTCTCAAAAAGGCTGAGGGGTGACTCTTACACTAGTATAGACGACTACCGCGTCTTGTAACGCAAGTCCCACGATTTGGTCGAACCAGCGAAAAAAAAAAAAAAACTAGAAAAGGAGCAAGAGAGCAATAAAACAAATAAAATTCATGCATTGCATTCATCAAACATAGAAAAAAGTTCATGCAAGCAAAAGAAAACTTCTGCATCACATCACATTCATCCCATCAAAAAGCAATCATGGCATTTTGCATCGCATGCATTTGTTCGTCTCATTTGCAGGTACGAGGACAAATAAATACTTCTGTATTAATCCTCGCACTCAGTTCCCAGGAAATGCTCCCTTAGTTCGGAGTACAAATGTTTTCAGTTCGGCGCTCAAGCGTGCATTGCAGTTCGGAGTTCAAATCGCTCTTATCAGAGTTCAGCGCTCCCTTTCTGTTCATGGTCTCTCATCGCGTACGAGCAACGCGATGGACCGCAGCCCCATGTGAGGTTCAACAGAATAGTTGTATCAGCCTAAGATACAGTGGACGCCGTGCATTGATCTGTATATCAGTTCCGGAGCTGATAACGATCCCCCGGTCGCTCGAAAGACCAGAGATTCCCAAGAGGCGTGCTCCTCAAAGCAACGTGCAAACTCGAATTCGTCAAGAGTTCGTTTAAGAATTACAGGTTTTAGGCAACCTGGGCAATTTACCGCTTCCTGCACGCAAGTGCCCATTTTACCTTTTCTGTCTGCACGTCAGTGTTCATTTACTGTTTTCGCATCGACACGGAAGTGTTAATTTCTGAATTCTTTATTTCTAGTTTATCTTCGAAATATATCTCGGCCAATTCATATTTCTTGATAAAGTCCAAATAAAGAGGGGCAGCTGTAATACCCCAATTTTGTCCGACTAATTGAAATCAATAAAAATTATATTTTTGCAAACACCCAATTTTAAGTGGGTATTTTTCTCGTTTGCAAAAGTCTTCAAAAATATAGTTCGTTGTGCATGAGTGTTAGTTTCAACGATGTCACACCGTTTTGTTCTCGTTATATACACGTGGTCATTTTGGTGCTTGTTATTTTATTGTTAATAAGTAGACATTTTTTTTTTCTCTTAACCAAAATAGACTGATTTCTTTCATATTGAATCCCTTTTATTTTATTTTTTTTCTCTATTTTATTGTTATTGTTAATAAACTACTAAGGCATTGTGTTGGAGGTATTGAAGTTTAGTTTGTTTTGTACAGTCTACATACGTGAATCAGTTAGCAATGATATTGCTTTTAGTCACAATTCCTTTTCCTTCATCAACTCTTAAAATAGAAATCAAAAATAATATAAACATAATATACTTGTTTGGTACATTTGTTTGGTACATGTCCACTACATCTGTTTGTTTATTGGCAAAGACATCCCAGCATACAAGAGACCACACCTCTACATCACACACACACACGTGATACTCTATCCCACATGACAAAGAGATGAAGCCAAAATTGTGCAGCAATAGGTCTAGCTCCAAAGCTTCAAATAGGTAGAGTCATCTCCCCAAGAAGAACCTGTATATTTGTTTCCCATACAAGAATAAAAATCAGATTCAGTATTTTAGTCAAATATCCCAAATGGTGAATCTGGTGAAGTCTTGAAAGGAGAAGAAAAGTTGCTCAGAAAATTAAGCCTTAAAACATGAAATAGCTTGAACAAATACAAACCAAAATTGACATTACACAACAGCTACCTATGTAATTCTGGCTATAAATTCAGCTTCAATATAGTGAACAAGGGAGAAAAAAAGAGGAACAGCAAGCACACAGAAAAGAAAAAAACCAAACAGAAAACAGAAGCACACACAAACTCACGCAGAGAGAAGAAAAAAGAGAACACTGATTGAGAAAAAAAACAACACAAACTCAGAACAGCAACCACAACAACAACCACCACCATCCCTTCCACCCACAACCACCTTTTCAAAACAGAAAAAAAAACACTAACAAAACAGTAACAAAAAGAAGCAAAAACAGAGTGCAAAAACACCACACAGAGACCTTATCAGAATATTGAAAGGAGGAGAAAAATCAAAAGAACGAACCTGAAATCCACAGAACCGAACCACCACGCCGCCGTGAGACGCTCGCCGGAGGACCTCCGGTCATCTTCTTCAACGAAAGCACCACCGCGCCACCCTATTTCTCCCATCAGGACCTCTGTCGTTCTCTCTCTCCCTCTATCCCTCGGTTTCGTGTCTCTCCCTCCGCCGCGAACAACCACGCCACCGTCAGCTCAAAATCTCCGACGACGCGCCCCTGTTCCTTTTCTCCGTCGCGCCAAACCACCACCACGCCACCCTCTTTCTCCCATCAGGATCTCCGTCGCTCTCTCTCTGCCTCGCCGTCGTGCTCCATTCCTCTTCTCTCCGGTTCGCACCATTCTCCCTCTTCTCTCTCTCTCTCTCTCTCTCTCTCTCTCTCTCTCTTTCTCTCTAAAAACGGAATGAACGGCGCTGATAGAAGGAAAGGAATTTAGGGTTTTGCTTGTTTTAGTAAATGGATCGGTTGGGCTGTGTTCATGGGCTGTTGTGTTTTTCTTAATTTTTCTTTTACATCAGATTACTATCTCACCCCTCTCCTTAAAGATGCGTTTTTATATTTAGTTATTATAATACGGATGCTTGCCAACCTATATTCTTCAAAATCAAACTTTGTTAGTAGTCTCGTGAAGTCTTTGCTTGCGCGATTATTAACAATGAGGTACTAGTGGTGGTCACTTGGAGCCTTTGCTCAATTGATCACCGTGAATGCCTAATTTTCCTAAAAAATTAAAAACTTTGTTAGTAATCTTGCGAAGCCTTTGCTTGCATGATTATTAACAATGGAGCGCTAATGTTGGTCACTTGGAGCCTTTGCTCAATTGATCATCATGAAAGCTCGATTTTCACAAATTAAACGAGATAAAAAAAACAAAAGCCTTTCTCAAAACAAGAACTACGTAGCTTTGAATTCTCCATCGCACCTGGAGATACGTAGGAGTGGATCCCCTCCATCAAGCGCAAAAATTAAAGATTTTTCATTAAGTCACTCATAAACAAAAGAGGTAAAAACAAAGCATTTTTCCAAATCAACTCCGCAAATCACATATTTAATTAAGGTAACCCTTCTTCGAAGGGACGTTATGGGGTGCTAATACCTTCCCCGTATTGTATACTCATGCATTCACAGGCTTGCTTAATCATGCATCTTTGCTTACATGTTCAATCATCCAACTAAGAATATCCTAGGCCTATAATTAATTGTATCACTTGTTCATGATGCCATTTGAAATTCTTGACTTAATTGTGTGCACTCCCTCCCCCATGCATGTGCTCTTATATGAAGACGTAAGTCTACTACCTGTGTAGCATAGAGTCATTAAGACAAATGCACCTCTCTCACACACGCACACGAATATTTTAAGAATTTTATCTCGCATCGTTGACAATTGAGTCCCTTAATTATATGGGCATGTTTAATCTTAGTTAATGACTAACATGTTCTTGATTGATTGATTAATTGAACATGTTTGAATTTCATTCATTCATTTGCATTTGGTTATAAATTTAAAATTGATTTGAAGTGTACTACTTCTTTTCTAAAACCCATTTCTTATACTCACCTAAAAAAAAACTCTTCTTATTTTCAAAATAAGGATAAGATAAATTGTCATTAATAATCAATCGCGCCGTTGCCGTTTAGATTATTAATGATGATTTGATTATTCCCAGTGAGTTAGTAGTGGGACCATTCTAACTGTTGTTGTTCGGTCTCCACAAACACTCTCGTCTTTGCGAAAACATTTTCTTCCCCATTAAATAAAACCAATTGTCGTTGATAACCAAACGCGCCGTTGCCGTTTAGGTCATTAATGACGATTATATTTTTAAAAGAGTTAGTAGTGTGGCCATTCTAACCGTTGTTGTTCGGTCGCCACGAACGCTCACCCAATTGCGAAAAGCTCTTAAGCCTTTTTCAGACGCAAAAGCCAAGAACTACGTAGCTTTGATCCCTCATTCCAGTGAGGGTACGTAGGACCGGGTTCATGTCCCGTCAAGCACCCTTTTAAAAAATCTTTGTTTTGTCCCGATTTTCAAAGATAACCAAAAATATTCCTTTCCCCCTCCTCTTTTTCAATAAAATAAACTCTTAAAGAAAAGAAAAGAAGTAGAACAAATTGCTTTCAAATCAACTTTTCCTAAACCACACATCAAGTTAATGGTTCCCTTTCGGTAGAAAGGACGCGTGGGGTGCTAATACCTTCCCCATGCGTAACCGACCCCCGAACCTACATCTCGGCGTTTTCAAAAGACCACCCGCTTTTTCCAAAAAATGGTTTTTTCAATGTTTTCCTAAATAAATATTGGTGGCGGCTCTACTATTTTTCACGTTGTCAAACGAGAAGTCCAAACCGGATTTTTCGTATAGCAGTGGCGACTCCACTGGGGAAAACTTTTTTAAAAAAAAAAAACAGAGAGATGAGGGTCAAGCCTAGTTAACTTGATGTGTGTTTAATTTGTTTGATTTGAAAGTTAGTTTTACCTATTCCCTTTCTTCGTTTCTTTTCTCTTCTTTTATATGCCTATGATTATGCTTATGCATGCATTCCTCAACTCCCATGATCCCTTTCTCTCCGCTCCCTTTCTTAAGGTAAAAACATGCATTTCCCCCCATTCTATTATGATCCCTTTCTCTCCGCTCCCTTTCTTAAGGTAAGTAGTGCATATGATTGTTGTTGAAACCTAGGTTGGTTTATTGGTATTGTGATATTGAATCCTAGGGTAGATGATATGTGGTTGCTTGCTTTTGTCTGGACTGGTCTGGGTTTTCCTTTTGCAGGTGGGGAATATATGTGGGTAGTTCTAGGCGGTATGCCCTTGCTACACACACTCACACCTTATGATTATTGCTTTGAGAGGGGCCTAAAACCCAAGGTCTGACAAAAACTTAGGAGAGTGGAAACGAGTAGTGACTGGCAATTGGATCGTTGTCCTTCTGACTCTCACGAAAGTTTCAGCCAGAGTATGCTCGCTCGTAATACCTCACACCAGATGGCGTTCCATCGTTGTGGGTGCTGTTATGAGAGAGAATTAGCTCTGGTAGCCATTGTGAGGAAGTGATTAGAACTACATGGGAGGATCCCTTTGAAGTTGCCTTAGAGCTTAGGATTTCCCACCTTTTGTAGGACACAAGGGGCATACCAAATTGTGTGTTGCATTGTAATTTAGGCATGTTTTCAAAAAAAAAAACAACAAAAAAAAGAAGATGTTCAAAAAAGAAAAAAAGAAAAAAGAAAGAGTTGTCGTTGTAGCCTTTCTTTTGTCGGTCCGTACGAAGTAACATATGGCCCGCTTTATTTCAAAATAAGGGAGAAAGAGTTACCTCTGTAGCCTTTCTCTTATTAGGTCCATATGAAGCCACGTACGGCCCGCATTTTCCAACAAAAAAAAAACAACTTTGAATTAGTGCCAATAAAGATTTTGCCCTAATCTGCATATGCATAAAACATCATCATCATTTTGCATACATCCTTGCATCGCATCTAACATAAGCTTTTACAGTTCATGCATGCATCCTTGCATTTCATCACAGTTTGTTTGCCGAGAATCCCAAAGTGACAAAAAAAAAATCTTGCCATAGGTACTTAATGGAATCAAGAAGTGAGACAGTGCATTCCGGTTGTAAGCAAGATTGATGTTGCCAGTCTGAGAAAATGTGTTGACCTAATGGGACCTATTGAAAGGGGGTTGTTCGATAATGCTTATGGGAACCTCCGGAAGTTACTACAGCTATAGGTACAGACCGAAGCCATTATAGCTCTAAGTAGGTTCTACGACTCCGAGATCAGATGTTTCCCTTTCAAGAATTTTCAAATGGCCCCCACGTTGGAAGAATACCATCAAATTTTGGGTTTCCCTCAGGCAGAAGCCGTTCCTTATCAGTATCGAGAAGAGTATTACTCAGACGAGAAGTTTGCCGCGCTGTTGCAGGTGAAGGTGGAGAACCTGAAGCTCCATAAGCAGAGGAAGAACCTTGTAGTAGGATTCCCTCAGAGTTATCTCGAGAGTCTGATGGATATGCATTCCAGAAATAAAAACTGGGTTGTCTTCAAGCAAATCCTGGCCTTAACAATCTTTGGAGTTGTTCTCTTTCCACAGATTGAGAGATTCGTGGATGTGACAATTATCGGCACTTTCTTGGCTTTCCAGAATAAGAATAGTCCGATCAATCCAATCCCTGCAATTCTTGCTGACACTTATTCAGCCTTCACTCATCACTGTGAACTGAAGAGAAAGAAAATCTCTTGCTCCTCTCACTTATTGTATGCTTGGCTTCTTAGTCATGTCTTCACTAATCCAAAGAAAGTGGAAAAATTAATTGACTATGTTATAACTTGTGAAATGCGAATCATGAATACTCAGGAATGGATTCAGTTTCTAGGGAGCTTAGATGAGCACTCGACTCGTTGGTATATCTCATCTTGTTGGGAAGATAGGCCTGAGGTAGTCTTCCGCTGTGGTGGTTTTCAAAATGTCCCACTGATGGGTACTAAAGGTTGCATCAACTACAATCCCTCTCTGACGCTAAGACAATTAGGATATCCTATGAGGAATGCACCTACCAAGGAGATGGTCCTCCTGTTTTACATCTATGAGGGAAGTCCAAAAGATGACAGCTTGACTAGAAAGGTTTTGCAAACTTGGAGTATGGTGACCCGCTATGGAAGAGTAGAGATCTCTCAGAGGATTGGGGGAATCAACTTCGCTCGGTGGCTTGAGGAGAGGATTCAGAATGCCCGGCTACCGTATCAGAAGTTATTGCGAATTGAGGGGGGAGGTAATGAACTCTGGTACTCCCGTTGTTGAAGAATTAGGTGATGTCAAGTTGGCCCTGATAAAGGCGGAAGAAGAGAAAAAATCCCTGCAAGCTGAGATAGAGAAGTTGACTCTGAAAAACCAAAGATTGATAGAAGATAATGCTCTCAAATCTGCTGTCATTGAGGAGTTTGATGAGAAACTCAAAGTAGAAGTGAAAGGCAAGGTAGAAGCTCAAAAATATCTGCAAATGGCCGAAGAGGAAGTCAAGAGACAGAAAGCGAAAGGGAAGAGAGCAATTGAAGAAGTCAGTCAATGGAGGGATCTGTATGAAAAGACAAAGATGGAAGAGAGAACTGCGAAAAGTCTGCTTGCCAAGTCAAAAAGAGAATCCCGCATGTTACAAGCTGAATGGGAGAGTAAGTTAGACAGTGTTGTGCAAGAGAGAGACTCGTTTGAAAATATCCTCAGAGAATATCAGCAGGCCTTAAAAGCAGAACAAGAAGATTCTGATGAGTTGAAGAGGCGCCATTGTCACATCAGCGATGCATACCAGCAAGTAAGGGATGAAAGTCAGTATTGGGAACATCGCTATGTTGAGCTGCTCGGTAGAATTGAAGAGTAGGCAGTCATCATTGAGCTGAAGGATGAAATTCAGCAGTGGAAGGTTAGATTCTCTGAGCTTGCAGAATTGGCCAAGCAAGCTCTCTCAGGTGTGCCTAAGAAACTAGGAAGGGCCGAGGATGAGATGTTTCCTTTCAACACTCCGCCAGCAGTTTACAAATTTGTGGAGTTCTGCAGGGCCTAGGTTGAAGAAGTCAGAAAGAAAACTGGAAGAATTCCCACAGGCAACAAGAGGAAGAGAACTGAAGTTTTTAAAGCTCTATGTAGTTGAGCTCTTGTTTGTAATCTTCGTTTTATTATGTTTTTTCTTCTTCCTAAATGACTTTCTGTCCATTTGAGTATTTTACTCTTGAAAATGTAAGACCTGGAATACTTGTTTGAATTTGAATGTATGGAGCAAGTTTGTTTCACTTATTGATTCCACTCTTGTTATGTTCCAAACAAGTCAGAATTAACCGTTAAACCTATGGCAAGACATAGTGCACTGCGATTCTCGGTGTAAAACAAACTAAAACTAACACTCATCTGCATTGCACGCATTGCATTCATTAATATCCTCACTCATAAAAATGTTTCGTTAGCAGCAAGTCAGGCAAGCTGGTTCGCCGTCACCGATACTTCACCCGGCTACAAGCAAAGCTGATGGCTAATCTGCAAGAGCATCCGGAGATTGAAACTGAAAGTAATCCAGAACATGAAGATTTGGGTGTGCAAATTCTAAACCCTGAGCAGCTGGCTCAGGAGAACCTGGCTTTGAAAGATAAGATGGGTGCTATGGAGGCCCAGATGCATGAGATGATGGTTATGTTGCAAAGTTTGAAGAGTGGGACAGCTGCTGAAGGTGTTGCCGTAGTGGGTCCAGATGGCGTCACTTCTTTCGTTCCTCCTCCAAAGACGTCGAACGCGCTACTGACTCTGATTCCTCCGGATCCGGGGTGGCCACCCTGTTTTTGCTTCAGAAATGAATGTGTCAAATTAGTACACTCCACAAAGATATCCTTGGGGTATGTCTGCTGGGTACATGCCACGAACTGTTGGACCTACTCCTATTGGTGTGGTTGCGCCTAATCAAGTCACCACATCAGCGTATGGGAGCCGCTGGAGGACCGCAGATCCGTGCTCCTAGTCCTCATGCCGTGTGCTGGGCCCTACTCGGGGCTCAGAGCACATCCTCACGGTGTTCCTCAGCCTGGAGGATATTATTACAGTATGGGGAGTCATCCCCAAGGACACATGTTTGAGGGGTCTCAGCCAAATGATCTGATTCGTGCACTTGAAGAAAGAGTAAGGGCAATGGAGGGTACTGGTGTGAGAGCCAAGGAAGCCCGAGAGCTGTGTTTAGTCCCAGATTTGGTTTTACCACCGAAGTTCAAAGCTCCTGAGGTGGACAAATACAGAGGAATCGGCTGTCCAGAGAGCCATGTTACCATGTTTGTCCGAAAAATGGGCCCTTATGCCAATGACGATAAATTGCTGATTTACTGCTTCCAAAACAGTTTGGCTGGAGCTCCTCTAGATTGGTACATGAAACTGCAATCCTCTGAAATCCGTTGTTGGAAGGATTTGACTGAAGCATTCATGAGACAATACAAGTATAACATGGACATGGCTCCAGATAGGTCGCAATTGCAACACATGAGTAAGGGCGAAAGGGAGACTTTCAAAGAATATGCCCAGAAATGGCGAAGCATAGCTGCCCAGGTCCAACCTCCTCTGACTGAGAAGGAAATGGTGTACATGTTCCTAGAAACCCTACCAGCAATTTACTATGATCGGCTGATTACCAGTGTTTCAACTAGCTTCTCTGACATGATAGTCTTCGGGGAAAGACTTGAGCATGGCCTCCGAAGTGGGAAGATTTCGAATCACCTCAGTAATGCAGGAAGTTCTGGTGGTTCAAATAGTCAGAAGAAGTACCAGTCCCATTTCCGTAAGAAGAAAGAAGGAGAAACTAATGTCATCTCAGGAGGAAGTTCATCTTTTGGTACCCTTCCTCCACAAACTGTTCCATTCGCTGCTCCCGTGTCATCCCAGCAAGGCAGTGACAGTCACAAGCCTCAAGGTTATCAGTACAAGAAACGAACCAGTTTTGATCCAATACCAATGACATACACTGAATTGTTTAATCACTTGACTTCCAATAATCTGATCAACACTCGGCCAATGAAGGCCCTTCAGCCGCCATTTCCCAGAGGATACAATGCTAATGCTATCTGCAGTTTCCATGAAAACGGGGTTGGTCATACTGTGGAGGAGTGTAAAGCCTTTAAGCATGTGGTGCAAGACCTGATTGATTCTGGTTGGATCTCGTTTAAGCAGAACAGCCCAAATACAACAATCAATCCGTTGCCCGGTCATCAAAGGCAATCCACCAATGCTATAGAAAGTGTTGTTGGCAAGTTGGTGAAGAAAGTGCAAGAGATCAAGACTCCTCTAAGTGTTATTTACGTTGAGTTATGCCGGGCTGAGGTTGTTAAAGAGGGGTGTTGCCATGAAGAAGGGTGTGTTGACTCTTTATGCGTGGGAAGTTGTGAAAGCTTCAAGATGATCCTGCAGGACCTGATAGATCGGTGTGTGGTCCAGATAGGAACCCATGGCATGGAAGATGAAGTGTTGACTCTACATTCGGACAGTGGCAGGGAGACCAAAAAGCCAATTGAAATTATGCGCAATCCTGATCCGAGATTGGTTCAAGCCGAGGTTCGACCAATAGCCACTGAAGATCCAGTTCCCTTCTCATGCAAGGAAGAAATCAATGAAGACGTAATGGCGGTACCTACAAAAGAGGGATGTTGGGATACCCTAGGGGAGCCCAGTGGAAAGTTTGATTACTTGGTCAGATATGATGCTCCCGAAAGTGCACAAATTCGAATGGAAGACATCCAGCCCACAGGATGGGATGAGGAAGATGAGCAACACAACCAAGTTGCTGTCATTAGGGATAGTTCTGAATCTGAAGAGGTGTGGACGCTACACTCTGATGAAGGTAGAGGAATCAGCAAGCCTATTGAAATTCCTTACGATTTCAATCCCAGATTGGTGCGAGCAAATGCTCAACCAATAGTGATTGAAGTTCCAGCTCCTTTTCCCTATGAGTCGAACAAGGCAGTTCCATGGAGATACACTGCACTATCTACAGTAGAATGCTCCCCAAGTGTCCCTACTGTGACCAACATAGCAGGATCAAGCAGGATCACAAGAAGCGGAAGAGTGTATGCTCCAGAAACCCTCCGGGCAGAAACATCCAGAGAGGCTGAGCAGAGAGGCCGTAAGGAGAAGGAAAAAGAGCCAGAGGTTGCTCAAGAGAAGGTGATGGAAAAAGAAGCAAATGAATTCTTGAAGATCCTACGGCAAAGTGATTATCAAGTTGTTGATCAGTTAAAGCAGACACAATCCAAGATATCCATGCTATCATTGTTGCTCAGCTCGGAAGAACACAGAGCAGCTTTGATGAAAGTGCTCAGCGAGGCCCATGTTGCAGAGGATATCTCAGTGAATCAGTTTGATGGGATTGTGGGGAATGTAGTGGCTGCAAATCACCTAACATTTGCTGATGATGAGTTGCCTTCGAGCGGAAAATAACATAATCAAGCTCTGCATATCTCGGTAAAGTGTGGAGACTATGTGCTGGCCAGAGTACTAATCGACAATGGGTCTTCACTGAATGTAATGCCGAGGTCAACTATGGATAAATTAGACGTTGATTGCTCCTACATGAAGCCAAGTTCGACACTGGTACGAGCATTTGATGGGTCCAAAAAGGAAGTGCTGGGAGAGATGGAATTTCCCATTCAGATTGGTCCGGAGGTTTTCTGTATCAACTTCCAAATCATGGACATTACCTCTTCGTATAGCTGTCTGCTAGGAAGACCCTGGATTCACATGGCTGGGGCAATCCCTTCTTCTTTACACCAACGGGTCAAGTTCGTGGTTGACGACAAGGTTGTAGTGGTATTTGGTGAGGAAGAGACTCTGGTTAATAAGCCATCAGAATTCAAATATGTGGAAGCCGCCGAAGAGTCTCTGGAAACAGCCTTTCAGTCTTTGGAGATCGCCAATGCAGTATTTGAGAGGACCAGGGAGGAGGAGATGGTTGCTAAAATCATGTTAGCCCAAGGATACAAGGTTGTTTCTAGCCCAAGGAAAACAAGGACCGTTGCGGGCTGGGATACACTCCAAATGAGGAAGAAAGGAGGAAAATGGCGGATGAACGAAAGTGCAAGTGGTTGGCCAAGTCCAGAGGTCAAGATCCATGGCCCCAGAGGATCCCAATTTGTGACATCAGTCAAAGTTTTGTGAGTGTTGGTTTGTTGGATCCCAACCAAGTTGCTATCATCAAGGACGGTTCTGAGTCTGAAGAGGGTGGTGCGAGTCTGGTTCGCCATTGCCTTGCTGGAGAAGAGTTGAAAAATTGGGAAGCTGCTGCCTTTCCTGTGGCTTTTAATTCAAAGTAATTATTTGAAATGCAACCCTGTGGCTCTGCCCAAGGCCATAGGACAAGTTGTTAGGGGCACGCATGTTTTTATTTTCAGAATCATCATCATCAATAAAAACGTTTGTTTTGAATTTCTCAATCAATAAAAATCAGTTTCTCTTCATTGCGTGAGTCTTTTTCTGTTTTATTATTTGTTTGTTTTCTTGTTTCGCCTTTCATTCTGCTTTTTCGCTTCGGCAAAATGCAGATCTACAAACAATAGTCTCACAAAATAGCAAAGGTCGCATAGTCCACCTTTTGACTTTGATCATCCCATCAATCAGGCTGAGGGGGATGTTGAGGAAGACTGGGAAGCCCCTCCCGAACTCATGCGGTTAATGAAACAAGAAGAAAGGGTAATTTAGCCACACGGAGAATCTATTGAAATGATCAACTTGGGTACAGCTGAGAACAAGAAAGAGGTCAAGGTAGTTACCGCCATGAACGACGAAGATCGCATGAAGTTGGTTCGGCTGTTGCACGATTATGTGGATGTGTTTGCATGGTCCTACCAAGATATGCCTGAGTTGGACACCGACATTGTGGTACACAAGTTACCGACCAAACTCGAATGCCCGCTGTTAAAAGCGAAGTTGAGAAGGATGAAGCCAGAGATGTCCCTCAAAATCAGAGACGAAGTGAAGAAGCAATTTGATGTAGGATTTCTAGCAGTGGCCAAGTACCCGCAGTGGGTTTCCAATATTGTCTCAGTCCCCAAGAAAGATGGGAAGGTTAGAATGTGCGTCGATTACCGAGATCTGAATCGTGCTAGTCCTAAAGACAATTTTCCTTTGCCTCACATTGATGTCTTGGTGGATAGTACAGCTCAACACTCGTTATTCTCCTTCATGGATTGATATTCGGGATATAATCAGATCAAGATGGACCCTGATGACATGGAAAAGACAACTTTCATAACACTCTGGGAAACATTCTGTTATAAGGTCATGCCATTCGGGTTGAAGAATGCTGGCGCAACCTACCAGAGGGCCATGGTTACCTTATTCCATGATATGATGCATAAAGAGATTGAGGTTTATGTTGATGACATGATCACAAAATCTAAAACCGATGAGGAGCACATTGTCAATCTGCAGAAGCTCTTTGAACGGTTGAGGAAATATAAACTCAAGCTAAACTCAGCCAAGTGCACGTTTGGGGTGAGATCAGGGAAGTTGTTAGGCTTGATTGTCAGCCAGAAGGGAATTTAGGTGGATCCAGACAAAGTAAAAGCCATCCTCGAGATGCCGGCGCCCAAAACGGAGAAAGAAGTCCGCGGTTTCCTCGGAAGGTTGAGCTACATCTCCCGATTCATCTTCCAATTGACTGCTACTTGCGAGCCAATCTTCAAATTGCTATGCAAAAATCAAGAGTCGAAGTGGAATGATCAGTGTCAAGCTGCCTTCGAGAAAATCAAGGTGTACTTGCAGAATCCACCAGTCTTAATGCCACCTGTGTCAGGCAGGCCTCTCATCTTATACCTTACAGTGCTAGATAATTCAATGGGTCGTGTGTCAGCAACACACGATGAATCCGGGAAAAAAGAGCATGCCATATACTATCTAAGCAAAAAGTTCACCGACTGTGAGACAAGATATTCTATGCTGGAAAAGACTTGTTGTGCCTTAGTTTGGGCTGCTCATCGTTTAAGGCAGTACATGCTGAGTCACACAACTTGGTTGGTGTCAAAAATGGATCCAATCAAGTATATATTTGAGAAGCCAGCTCTTACAGGACGAATTGCCCGTTGGCAGATGCAATTGTCAGAATACGATATCCTGTACGTCACACAAAAAGCAATTAAAGGTAGTGCACTTGCTGAGTATTTGGCATGTCAGCCGATTCCGGACTACCAACCAATGCGGCATGATTTTCCTGATGAGGACATCATGGCACTGTTTGACGAGGGGAAGTCCCAAGAAAGTGAAAGGTGGAGAATGATATTCGATGGTGCGTCAAATGTATGGGGGCATGGGGTAGGCGCCGTGTTGATATCTCCTGACAACCGCTTCATTCCTGTCACTGCAAGACTGAGCTTCTATGTCACAAATAATATAGCAGAGTATGAAGCGTGCATCCTAGGTATTCAAGCAGCCCTAGAATGGAAAGTTAAAAGGCTAGATGTGTATGGGGATTCAACCCTGGTTATTCATCAAGTAAGAGGCGATTGGGAGACCAGAGATCCCAAACTGATTCCTTATGGTGATTATACGCGAGAGTTGATGAAGTCTTTTGATGAGATCACCTTCAAGCATATCCCTCGAGGAGAAAACAAGTTGGCCGACGCATTGGCAACACTGTCTTCTATGTTCAATGTTAGCTGTGATAAGAGCTTGACTAATATCAGAATTCAGCACCGGAGCCTGCCCGCGCATCACTACTACACAGCAATAGATGAGGAACCCGACGAGAAGCCTTGGTATCATGACATCAAGCAATACATCACTAACCAGGAATACCCACCTGGGGCATCAGAGAATGACATGAGAACCCTCAGAAGATTGTCAAGGAATTTCTTCTTGAATGGTGAAGTTCTCTACAAAAGAAACTACGATATGGTTCTCCTAGGGTGTGTTGCCAAAGAAGAAGCTGAAAGAATCATGAGAGATGTGCATGAAGGCTCGTTTGGAACCCATTCCAGTGGACACACCATGGCTAGAAAGATCTTAAGGGCAGGTTACTACTAGCTGCAGATGGAATCAGACTGTTATAGCTTTGTAAGAAAGTGCCACAAATGCCAGATCTATGCCAATCATATCCATGTGCCGCCTGCCAAGCTAAGTGTTCTGACTGCATCTTGGCCGTTTTCAATGTGGGGGATGGATGTTATTGGTCCTATTGAGCCTAAAGCGTCAAATGGGCATCGCTTCATTCTGGTCGCAATTGACTACTTCACCAAGTGGGTTGAGGCTGCCTCGTTCTCCAGTATAACTAGTGTTGTCGTTGCCAAATTTGTAAAGAAAGATCTGATTTGCCGATATGGTCTTCCAAACAAGATCATCACTGATAACGGCAGCAACCTGAACAACAAAATGATGAAGGACTTGTGCAGAGAATTCAAAATTCAGCATCATAATTCCTCTCCCTACCGCCCAAAGATGAATGGGGCAGTTGAAGCAGCCAACAAAAACATCAAGAGGATTGTGCAAAAGATGGTGGTAACCTACAAGGATTGGCATGAAATGCTTCCCTTTGCTTTGCATGGCTACCGTACTTCAGTGCGCACTTCAACTGGGGCAACCCCTTTCTCTCTGGTATTTGGGTCGGAAGCAGTCCTTCCTATTGAGGTCGAGATACCCTCCCTGCGGGTCTTGATGGAAACCAAGTTGGAAGAAGCGAGAGAGTGCAGGTGCAGTCTAGATCAGTGAAACCTCATTGAAGAAAAGAGGATTGCGACTTTGTGTCATGGGCAATCAGACGTGAGAGGATGAAAATCGCCGACAAGAAGGTTCGTCCCGAGAGTTCAATGAGGAGATCTAGTACTCAAGAAGATTCTGCCTATTCAGAGTGATCCCCGAGGGAAGTGGACACCCACTTATGACGGCCCATATGTAGTCAAGAAAGCCTTTTCTGGGGGGGCGCTGATACTCGCCAACATGGATGGTGAAGATCTCAAGAACCCAGTCAATTCAGACTCAGTGAAGAAGTATTATGCCTGAAAGAAATAAAAAAAAAAAAGAGAAAGACGAGCCAAGTAAGAATTAGCTCGCTAGGTTGAAAACCCGAAAGGGCGGCCTAGGCAAAATCAGAGAGACTCGGTGGATTGAAAACCCGCAAAGGGCGATCCAGGCAAAAATTAGGGTCAGAAAACTTGAGCATGAAAAGTAAAGAAAGGCATACAACTCCCCTGAAGACTTGGATGAGGGAGTGAGCAAGGTCAAGGACACAAATGTCGGCACTGCTCTACAGAGACGGACAGTCAGAAATTAGCTTCTCTTTTGTTTTTCGTGTCTTTTTGTAGTTTAAAACTTTCAAATGTATTGAACAGTCATCGTAACATTCTGTACGATCGGCTTCTACATCAATAAAGCTCAACTTTCTCATGTCTTGTTTGTTTGCTATCTTCTGCTTTTTCTGCTCAAAATAGACGTTTTATGATGATGGTGATCTTGAACTGTAAAACATGTGCATACATCATAGAGCATTACAAATTATTGTGAAATCTTTAAAAGTCACGGGAAACAAGCAATTTCCTAATGAAAATCAATCTTACAAAGAAAGTTGCCCTCACAAACCATTCCAGATGGCGAGCCATAAAGCAAACTTGCGTTCGATTCATGAGCCCTACAGTTTCCATCGGCCTCTCAGTCTCGTGCCAGGAGTATCGGGAGTCGGTTGAACCAGTAAAAGAATAAGCCTTTGTCAAAAAGCAAAAAAACAGATGACTAGAAAAAAGAAAGCTGGTCAGAAAATAATCAAATAAAAAAAACACACATAGTCAGAAAAAAGAAAGCTGACCAAAGAAAATCAAGAATAGCATCTCATTGCATTCATCATCACACCAAAATCATAGCATTGCATGCCCTTGCATAACATGCATTCACATCCCATGCACCATGCATTTGCATCTGCTAACATGTGCAGGTACACATTACCAGATAAAGCTGAAGAAAATCCGCCGGCCCCGAAGCGGCGCCTCAATCCGAAGACGCCAAAGATTGGCCATCTCAATCAGTCAATCAATAGGATTTGCGAATCCCTTCAGGACCCACGTGTCCCTTCAGAACCAATGCGTCTCTTCAGATCCCGTCGTTATCGAGCACCGACGAATCATCAGACCCTAGGGTCCTTCAGTTTAGTTCAAATCAACAGTCCAAACAGCGACTTTGAACTCGACCTTCATTTCGCCAAGTCATCACGGAGCATGACGGATCGGCCCCTCAGACCTCGTGTCCTTCACTTCGCCAAGTCATCACTGAGCATGACGGATCGGCCCCCAGACTTCGCGTCCTTCAGACTAGCTGTGTCGGTATTAAGCATAGCGTAAGTCCATCAAGGTAAAATGTATCAGTCCCCACAACTTGATATTGAGCCTCAGGCCGCTCGAACAGGCCACCTTCAGAGCCCAAGTGCTCCTTCAGAGCCGCAAGTGCTCCTTCAGAACCTAAGTGTTCCTTCAGAGCCACAAGCGCTCCTTCTTTATTGCATTCTTTATCACATTCTTTATTTCCAGCCAGTGTCGGCCTACCAAAGGCCGATACCCTCTTTATTGTTTTATTTCCTGCTTTTGCCGCCTGAGGGTTGGCACCAATCTATTTCCTGCTTTTGTTGGCTTATTAAGGGATGACACTGCATTCATTACAGTCATTCCTCGCTGGCATCCATTCACCCCAAAAAGGAAAACTAGAAGATGAAAAGGAAAATGCGGGTTTTTCCCTAAGTAGACAAAATCGGTATAATTTCTGAATTCTTTATCTCTATTTTGCCTCGGAATACGTTTCGGCCAATTCATATTCCTTGTTAAAATCTAGATAAAGAGGGGCAGCTGTCATACCCCAATTTTGTCCGGCTTAGGTCAAAACCCTAGTTTTCCACAAAATATATAGATTAAGGAGTAAAGAGCATCATGCGTTGCATATAGGTTTCTAAAAGTCATTTCAAAGCCTCTAAAATCATTTTCGGAGTTGGGATGCACTTTTTGAACAAACTAGGGTTTTTAGGGTAAAGGGCATTTTGGTCATTTTTCACAACATGATGATTTTCTCGTCAAAAATATGCATCCACAAAAAGTACATTTTATTCTATCAAGGATAATTTTTATACAAATTTTTGGAGAGAATATCCTAGTCTAAAATAATTAAAAATGCATTTTCCTATTTTTATTGCATAAAAAATGCTAAAAGTCCATTAAAAAAAATTCCCCATTTAAAATAAAAACAAGGAATCGATTTCCCATTTTAAAAATGAAAGCTATGAATCAATTCCTCTTTTGAAAACAAGTAGCTATAAATCGATTACTCTTTTGAACGTCCTAGGTGTTTTTCCCGAATTGAAACGTGACGATTCTTAACAAAAAAAATTGTGATGCTATGTTATATAAATGAGTCTCGGTGAAATGTTATACTACTAGTGTGCTAATTGACTATGGCTAGACTGTGGTTTACCACTAAGGTCAGAATTTCTTTCACGTGTATTTGGTGTATTTACAAGGGCATCACAGAGTTCACCCGGAGTGTTACGCCCCCAGACACTATTACCTCACGATCTTTTCTACTCCCCTTGTAGAATTTTTGCCATACGTGGGAATCGAACCTTGTACATGGGGCTCAAATACAAAGTTCCACTCTTTCCACACTACCAATTGAACCGCGGCTCAATTGGTAGTGGGAAAGAGTGGAACTTTGTATTTGAGCCCCATGTACAAGGTCTGATTCCCACTAAGGCAAAAATTCTACAAGGGGAGTAGAAAAGATCGTGAGGTAATAAGTGCCGGGTGCAAAGGCACATTATGGACTGGCTGTTACATGACTGACAAAAGCGCGCTTTTTGTAACAGCCCGGGTCCATCATGGCGGCCACCCTGCGCTATTACTCAAGATCTTTTCTACCCCTTGTAGAATTTTTGCCTTAGTGGGATTCGAACCTTGTACATGGGGCTCAAATACAAAGTTCCACTCTTTTCACTACCAATTGAACCGCGGCTCAATTGGTAGTGGGAAAGAGTGGAACTTTTGTATTTGAGCCCCATGTACAAGGTTCGAATCCCACTAAGGCAAAAATTCTAAAGGGGGTAGAAAAGATCTTTGAGTAATACTTGGCCTGGTGGTGGACCCAGCTGTTATTAAAAGGCGCTTTTTATAATAGACCAGTCCTGCATATTTGGCCACCCAGCGCTATTACCTCAAGATCTTTTCTACCCCCTTGTAGAATTTTTGCCTTAGTGGGATTCGAACCTTGTACATGGGGCTCAAATACAAAGTTCCACTCTTTCCCACTACCAATTGAGTAGCGGTTCAATTGGTAGTGGGAAAGAGTGGAACTTTGTATTTGAGCCCCATGTACAAGGTTCAATCCCACGGAAGGCAAAAATTCTACAAGGGGGTATAAAAGATCTTGAGTAATAGCTGCCGGGTGGCCATGTGTGACTGAACTGAGTTATTAAAGCGCCTTTTTTATTGCGCCGGGCCCACTCTAAATGGCGTGCGCTACCTCAAAGAACTTCTCTACCTCATGTAGAGTTTTTGCCTTCAGTGGGAATCGAACCTTGTACATGGGGCTCAAATACAAAGTTCCACTCTTTTCCCACTACCAATTGAACTAGCTCAATTGGTAGTGGGAATGCGTTGGAAATGTACAAGAGGTGCGAGGTTCGATTCCCACGGAGGCAAAAACTCTACATGAGGTAGAGAAGTTCTTTGAGGTAGCGCACGGGCCATGAGAGTGGCCCGGGCGTTGCCAATAAAAGGCGCTTTTTGTAACGACCAGTCCTGCGTGACCACCCAGTAGCTATTACCTCGCGATCTTTTCTACCCCCTTGTAGAATTTTTGCCTTAGTGGGATTGAACCTTGTACATGGGGCTCAAATACAAAGTTCCACTCTTTTCACTACCAATTGAACCGCGGCTCAATTGGTAGTGGGAAAGAGTGGAACTTTGTATTTGAGCCCCATGTACAAGGTTCGAATCCCACTAAGGCAAAAATTCTACAAGGGGGTAGAAAAGATCGTGAGGTAATAGAGCTGGGTGGGCTGCCGTGGACTCGGTCTGTTAGACCGAGAGTCTTGCAAAGGTGGCCAATGCTCATTGCAAGTAGTATCGCCACCGAGTAATCCCATAGTCAATCAAGACACTATTTTATAGCACCCTAAACCAAAGGATAATCAAAAATATATATATATATATATATATATCCTCTATAATGATGTTGGTGTGTACGATTATGATGAATTGCGGTGAATGTTCACTATGAGTATAATTATGATGATGTTGTAGTATGAATTGTGTGAAATGTGACGAGTTCACTCTATGAGTGATTAGGACGATGTGATATCTATGAGTGATGAACTGCGAAGAATACACTCTATGAGTGTTTTATGATGATGGTGGTGGGTATTCTGATGAAATGCACATGTGTATATAGAATCTCATGGCATGTGCATAATTGTGAAGAATAGGCTTGGCCTCAAGTGAAGAATAGGCTTGGCCTCTTAATTGTGATGAATATGGTACCATCATGCATATGCCCTTGTGTGGGTTGCATTTTCATACATAATCATAACTGTGAGTTGTTGCTGTTTGTGATTGGAGCTGGTGTTGTGTGATTATGATGTGGTGATGATGATGATACCGTGTGATTGCCTGCTCTCATTCCTCTATTATGTATCTGATTGTGTTTTATTGAAATTCTCACCCTTACGCTGGAATGTTGCTCTATTGTGGCAACGCTGCAGGTAACCGCGAGTGAAGGTCTAGCTGCTTCTTTGTTAGCTATCGGGAAGTCTGTTTGTGTCGCTCTATGATACCGTAGCACCTAGGGGGCGTATTTTGGGATTGATGTTAAATTACTTAACTGTATGAGGTTTATTTGAGGATTATGAGACGTGTTTGAGTGGACTAGTGAGTCAATATTTATTTCCGCTGTGATGAGATGATTTTTGAAGTTTTAACGTTATGATGTAGGTGTTGTTGCACAAACTTAATGGTGCAAAAGATGAGTTTAATTTAATGAAGATGTAACATTTCTTTCTACTACTTAAATAATATTTTGAGAACAGTAGAATACTCTGATAATGACGTTGGAAATTAAGGGGTAGAAAATGGGTGTTACACCTAACATCACCTCGGCACACTATGTGTGTACCTCGGCTAACTACTCCAACTCGGTATCCTACATCACCTCGGCACCTAGCTCAGCTTTGGCACCTCGGCATGTTACACTCAAACCCTCACTTCGGTGACATACTCACAATTACGCGCTCCCTTACACTAAAATCGTCTAACTCATGGGGATTCACTTCCGGCATTCCCCGGTTGGGATTCCACCTACACTTAGGCATTTGGGCGTTTCACCCTGACGCTACACTCGGCTTGAACACTCCGGTTCACTACCTCTACACCTCGGTAACCTTAAGGCGAAACACCTACACTTCGGTTTATGCGTCCCTACACCTCGCTAATGGTGTTTAGACACATACTCTCCCAAACTCACCAACAGACTCTCAACACTAAGACACTCTAGGCGTTGACTTCCCCAACTCGGTTTCTCTCACTCTAAGTGAAGGGTACTTTGCCACACGCTGCATAGGCGCTTAACTCCCATTTTACTTCTTTACTCTGTTTCTTTACTTAAACCCAACATGCAACCCCTTTCCAAAGATCACCACACTCATGCACACTCGGATACTCACTCCATTGGCTCCGATCCTCTCCCTAACTCTACATGCAAACTCATTTTCTTCACACTACACCGATTCACACTCTGATGCCTCACCATGCAATGCTCCCTTCGTACACACGTAAGCAGAGAGTGTTACACTCTCTCTCTTTCCCAACCGATCCACCATCGTACTTCACCACAAATCACAAGAAGAGCAAAAACACAAAGAAACATGTTATGAACAACACATAAAACACACATGCAAGGTGATCAGAACCACTCACACCAAAATACTACCAAACACAAAACATTACAAGGATTAAAAGAGCCCCCTAACCTGATCACAACCGTAGACACACCCTCTTCACTAGCACTTCTAGGAATCCTTCAAGATTCAGCTCACTCTTCCCTTTTTCTCTTGGTTCTCCCTTCGGTTCTCTTCCTTCTCTCTAAGTCTCACTTCTCTCTACTTTCTTAATTTGGTAACTTGACTATTTTTGGAACAATGTAATGGTCTCCTACGAAAGCACCATTTAACATGTCCTAAGGGACTTAAATGAGGCCTTGGCCTTATTAGGCCGTGGGCTTCTTCTACCAACACCCTTTCCTAACTTAGACATTTTCCTAAAGAGTAACACATGCTTAACCTTCACTTAATGAATTACTTGACTTAAAAGTAAAATGTTGCAAACCCTTATTAACTCAACTAAGTTAATTAATTGAATTATTTTGGGGTGTTACACTTCGAGTGATGACTAATGATTTATTTAAGAAAATGTCTTTAGGATTTTTATTGAACAAGCATTTGATTTTGATTTGAAAACTAGTTTAGAAAAGAAGTTTGATTTGGAAAAAGACTTTGGAAAACAAGTAGAACATTTCAATCAACTCTAATTCCATAACCAAATGTAAGATGAATGAATGAAGTTCAAACACGTTCAATTAATCAAGCAAACAAGAACACATTGATCATCAATTAAGATTAAGCATGCCCATATAATTAAGGGATTCAATTGTCAACGATGCGAGACAAAGTTCTAAAAGTAATTGTGCAAGTGTGTGAGAGAGGTGCAATTGTCTTAATGATTCAATGCTACACAAGTAGTAGGCTTACGTCTTCATATAAGAGCACATGCATGGGGGAGGGATTGCACACAATTAAGTCAAGATCTTTAAATGGCATCATGAACAAGTGATACAATTAATTATAGGCATAGGATATTCCTAGTTGGATGATTGAACATGTAAGCAAAGATGCATGATTAAGTAAGCGTGTGAATGCATGAGTATACAATGGATGAATGCGCATTATAGAATGCAAGGCATGACATTATTGGATGCATGATTAGGCAAACATGTGAATGCATGAATATACAAGGAATGAATGTGCATTATTGAATGCAAGAACAATTTAAAAAGAGTGCAAGACATAGTGTTAATGAGTGCATGAACATGTGAAAATGAATGCAAGATATAATGTTAATGAATGCATGATCATATAATAATGAATGCAAGACATGATATTAATGGATGCATGAACACGTAAGAGAGTATGAGAATACAAGAGGCATAGGCACATATAGATGCATGAACATGTAAGCACAAGTGATGAAATGCAAAGTGTAAAAATGTTTTGGGTATTTTTGCAAATAGACAAGTAGTAAAACTTTTTGTAAAAAGTTAATGAATGGTAAAGTAAACATGCATGAGGTGAATGGTAATTATTTAATGAGATAGTAAAGTAAAAAGTTAAAATGTTTTTTTTGTTTTGGTAAAAAGTTAATGACTGGTAAGGTAAAAATGTGAATGAGTGGTTAAAAGTTAAAACATATTAACACAAATATACTCAACTACACAAGATCAAACACCACATTTTTAAGCACAAAAATGAGCATCACAAGGCCTATTAGGCCGAAACCACATGTGAACATAACAACAAATTATTTAGTGACTTACATAGAAAAGTGACTTACACAACACAAGTTCTTTTCTCTTCCTTTTTTTTTTTATACTCAAAAGAAGATGAAATTTATAAAACAAATTGAAGGCAGTCGAAAGTAAGAATATTGTGGTTAGAAAGCATCAAGGCAAACAACACTAGCTACAAAATACAAGAGTTTTACATGTGACAAAAGAAAACAATCGAATGGTTTGTCTATGTGGTCAATTTGTAAAATATTCCCTTGAACAAATTTCAAAACGTAAATTCGCATCAGGTCTTTAAGTCTATTAAACTGCAAGGCAACTTGCTAAAGGAAATACTTGACAAAACAATAATTTTCTCAACTATGTCATGCTAGTACTAACCCACATCTCAAGCCTGGGAATCAGGTTGTAACGCACATCATACAGATATACACATGTTATAACAAAGGATTATTCTCAAGACTTGGTATTAATTAAAATAAATATATGGGGTACAATGTGAACACCTAATAATAAAAACTAGTTCAATATAAGTTTACACACATAAAGCACATCAGACCCTCAACGCAACTGGTTAGTCCCACAACTGTAAAGAATCTAATGCCCATATTTTCAAACTAACAACGCGAATTCTAAAATAACTAAAATATCAAATAATCAATCCACTCTATAAACAACTAGAAGTCAAGGTCTTGGCCTAGACACTCAATTAAAATTAAAATCCTACACTCTACGTCTCTCCTAATTAAAGAGGAATCATTGCCTATTATTTGTCAACTGTATATTCACATATCTATAAAATTTACCTCGATCTATTTAATCCAATCTCGCTATCTTAAAAACCAAACATTACAGCTCTGTAGCTAACAAAAATTCAGCTTACGCATTCACACTAAATGACTAAGGTCAATTTCAAACAGTCTCTTCAATAACTAAGTTCCACCGTACAAGGTCTCACTAGATAACAAAATACTACAATTAATTGCAAATGCAAACAACCTGGCTTCCTAAAAATATATTTTCCTACTATTCAACCTTAATCACTACACCCTACTCCATTTAGGTATCGCTCAAGTATTGACAGAATCATTATACTCACACTTGCTACACCTGCTATTATATGTGACTATACTAGCATATCCCAACTAGGATTAATATACTCCTATAACCTTTACATCGATTTATAGAATTGGGGAAAACATGGTACTGACTCCTCCCCTAGTCCTTCTTGTTAACCATAGCTTGCTTTGGATTATTTCTCAATCTCATCGCTATATTGGGGTTGTTTTCTTGCAGACCAAAAATTATTCTACTCCTTTGGCAAAATCCATAATCTATAATCTTAAATATAAATCACTCTTATAATACTAAATTCTACTCAAAATAAGACAACTGCAATTATAAATTATCTACTTATTATATTTGCATCTAAACCTCTATTTCACATTATTTTCCAACCTCAATGTATCATAAATCATAAACCTTCAATACAATATAGCAATCAATTAAAATACATCAAATCATTTCATTTCAATACAATACACTCAATTAGATAAATTACAATCAATAGATATTACACATAAATCAAACAATATATAATTTCATAGTCGAATTTAACATCATGGAGCACACAAAGTTTCATAGCCAATTATACTTATTCTAATTTAATCACAAAACAATCCACGAATTAGGACTAATACACTTAAACTAAGATTAATGTCACAAACTTTGCTTCCCCCAATTGAAGAAATAACACTACCTATTATTTATGAAGTCATTAGATATTTACATCATCTTATTTATAATTTCAGCTCACAAGACTTCTTATTTAGTTAAACCTCATATTTTGAACCCCAAAAGTCACAACTCCTCACTCGTTAGTATCTCAGCCTAACTCATCTACACTAAATGACTAAAACTTGTTTTATAACTTCTGTTTGTATAATTAGATACCACAACCATTTGCAATCCACGCTAATCAAGTTGGTCTCCTTTACAAGACTTAATTTTTTTGTGTCTACCTTGCATCCATTCCTAAGCCCATTCTTTTCGTCACTTAATTATTTGCTAGCGTTCTGCACCTGCACTAGTTCTTTTATAAAATTAATATCCTTTTAAGATACGACGAAATTAATCCAATCAAACGGATCAATTTAATCTTATGGTACCAACATATATAATATAATATCAACAGAAACATATACACTAGGTGAGAGATAAGGTTAACAACAATCAAACACGTATGGATATCATACTAGCATATCACGTATGACATTCAAAACACTCAATAACACCACAACTCAACTCATAATATAATATCCATAATCCATAACAAACATATATGTAAGTTTCATCAATAAGAATTAAATTATTAATCCTGCATTTTAAAATAGTTTCTTAGGTGTTGGCCTCATTGTATGAGGCCATGTGCTTATATAATTAGGTGTTCAAGGGACTAATAGAAATCCCTACAACCTTAATGATACCCTACAGCCCGAATATAACCCGAAGATCATCCCCCATACAAATCAAAGAGTACATCTAACACATCACATTCCCTTGAAGATGTAACCAACTAAACTAGTTAGTTTCACGACTTTCAAGAATCAAACAAACAGTACATTCAACTCTATTCAGAGTTCACACATCCGAAGACACAACAGATAATACAAATGGACCGGTTAGGGCCGACCTGCACTACAACATAAACAACAGTTAGGACTAAACGACTCAACGACCGGACAACTTGGTCGGACAGACCGAACTTTTGTTTTGATACCACTAATGTAACACACCATTTCTACCCAGCAATTTATAGTAAAAATCAGTTATAAAAATTCGTTTCCAAATGGAGTGCTACACTTATTTCAGCACAACCAGTAGCAATTACAACATAAATACTTTATTTAATACGTAACACCAACCCAAAGGATGGGATTTCTCAACACTCTATTAAATAATTCCACGCAACATAAATCATAAATATTACGCAGCGGAAACAGCAATATAGTCTCAAATGGACAACAACAATCTCAAATACAACGTGGAAACATCAACAAAATGGTTCAATAGTCAACAAAGAGTAAACGTCTAGAATCCTAAACCCATCCCCTAGGTGCTACGATCGAGAGCATCGACTCGGGGAAAGTGAAGGGTCTATGCCTTCACTCATGGCTACCTGTGGTAAACAACAACAGAAGGGGTGAGTCTCAAACCACATAATAGAAACTATAATAAGCAGTATATCAAGTTCATAGGAGTTAATCAATCACAACCATCACAGACAGTTCAATATCATTTATAAGAATGGATGCAATGTAATGCAAAGATGCATGTGGTACCATCATCACTGCATCGCAAATTTCATCATCATTCATTATACATCACGACCGCAAATTAAATAAAACACTGCATCGCAGCCTTTACAATATATCGTCGCGATCGCACCGAATGTATGTGTAATAAACCAGTCCACCGCAGTCGCCACCCAAAGCGCTTATTACCTCACGATCTTTTCTACCCCCTTGTAGAATTTTTGCCTTCCGTGGGATTCGAACCTTGTACATGGGGCTCAAATACAAAGTTCCACTCTTTCCCACTACCAATTGAGCCCCCTAAATGATTTAATTAAGCAATTGATTAAATTATTTAAAGTGTTACACTGTTTTAATTATATTAGAATATAATATAGTGTTTTATAATTTAGTAATTTATTTTAATTAAAGGGGATGGTGGAAGAAATGGAGAGGGGTGGTAAAAAGGGCCCAAGGTGCGCGCTGCCCAATGTACATATACCCAAATTTGGAATTTGCTCTCATTTGTGAGAAGAAAGAAAGAACTTGCGAAGAGGGAAGAGAGAAAGGAAGAGGAAACGGCGCCAAAAGCCCTAGAGAAGGGAGAGAGCTGACCGCACCTTGAGAAGGAGGAGAAGAAGGCTCCGGTTGCCGAGGTTTTGTAGGTGACTACGTGAAAGAGCTTCTCTACGGTGTAAAATAAGGTAAGGGGAGTCTCACTCTATAATGGAGGATATAATAGGTTGTATAGGAGTCATAGAGTCTTGCTTTGATGTCAATTGATTGTTAATTGAGTCGTTGTTGGGTGAATTTGAGAAATTGCATGCTAAAAATCGATTTAGGGCTTTAATTTGGGGGTTTTATGTTCTTGATTGGTTTTTGCGCATGCTTGAGTGCTATGGCCTGAAATTGAATGGGTTATAATGATTATAGAGTGAATTTGAATGATATATGGTAGTTAGAATTGGAAAGAATTAAGATTTGGGAGTTTTTGAGGTATAGGGCGCCATATGGCTAGCAATTATGCGCCTGTGTGTACATGTGATGAATGAGGCTATAGGTTGTGTTCTTTGTTCGGGCGCCACTTTTTGAGGAATTGGCGCCGGGTTACTGTTCACGGCTTTGGAATTGTGTCCGAGAGTGTGTGTGTCGCTGGTAGGCGCCAGAATGTGGGTGTTTTGGTGCCTGGGGAGTGAAACTTAGTGTTCTAGGCACATTTTCCCGTGCCAACTTTTGCATTCACCTGCCCAAATCCAATTTTAAGTGTTTTGGCTCGAGTGGTTTTCTGGTTACAGGTGTTATTTTACAAATGTCCCGGTGGGGGTGGCTTTGTGTGTGTAAATGTGGTGGGTTGAGTGAAACTTACATTTCTGGGCATATTTTACCGTGCCATATTTTGTATTTACCTGGCTTTAAACATTTTGGCTCGAGTGGTTTTCTGTTTGCAAGTGTCGTGTGTTTGGGTCAAAGCGGGCGCCAAATTGTGCCGCCAGGCGCCTAGGCTGGTGCTCGTGGTTCGAGACCATGTCCGAATCGTGGTCTTAGTTTGTGTCTCAGGGACCGTGGTGCCTGTGGGGCGCCAGATTGCTAGGAAAGTGGCGCCGCTGGTCGTGTTGCCACGGGGCGCCAAAGTCTTCGAAGTTTCTCGCGCTAGTGCCGTGTTGCACCGCGGGCGCTAGAATGTGGGGAAAATGGCGCCTAGTGCCGCAAGTGCCTAAGCGTGCTTTGTTTTGGTCCCTAAGTGACAGTTTGGTCCCTAGATGATTGTTTTGGTCCTAAATGGTGGTTTGGGTCCTTGAGTGAGGTTGAGTCCTCTAGATGAGATTAGTCTTGGGACTTAATTATGTTGAGTTTGTATCTTGAGATGACTCGAGGATGCCATGGGGGCATGAGTAGGAGGCTGTGCCATGGGGGCTATAAATGAGATTAGTGATGAGGTAAGAGTTAGTGCGTGAATTGAGCTACTATAAATGTGTATGTGTTGTATTCATGGAGTCTCATGCATACATTCTAATTTGTGATCGTAGAGTTTATAAACCGATTGATAAGCTCGAGGGCTGTGTAGGAGGCCGAGTCATGAGGACTCCATTTGATAATGAGATCGCCGGAGGGCAAATAATGAGATCACGGAGGGCTTAATGGTACCACATGCATAACTACATTGCATACATTCACATGAACACATGAACATTATTGAGTGATGATTAGTATGATTGATTGTGCTGTGAACTGTGATTGTATATATTGCCTATTATCACTTTTATTATATAGTTCGAGACTCACCCTTTCTGTTGTTGTTTACCACAGGTAGTCATGAGTGAGGGCTTGCTACCTTCACTACTCCCCGAGTCGGTCTGCTCTGATACGTAGCACCTAGGGGTTGTGGTTATAAACCTTAGTTTGTTTTATTTTGCTCATTGTTGAGCCTCATATGTATTGTTTTGAGACTACTGATTTATTCTGTTGAGATAGTGTTTTATTCCGCTGCGTGGCACTTATTTTTATAGTGCGTGGTTTTATTTGCTAAAGTTTGTGAGTTCTATCTTTGAGATGGTGTTACGTATTTTTGAGTAAAGAGACGTTTAAGTTATTTGTTGTTGAGTTTGATGGAGTAGTTGTGTAACATTCCATTGGATGATTTTCAAACGAAAAATGATTTTTATACTCTGATTTTTACTATAAAGTACCGGGTAGAAATGGGGTGTTACAGTATGCATGGGACTCATGAACACACACATCATCAAAATCATTTATACACCAAGACCGCAGCCCATCATTCATCAATTTCATTCATACACCAAGACCGCAACCCATCATTCATCAATTTCATCAATAAATTGAGTCCCCATGACTCTGGCCTCATGGCCTGGCCCCCATGGCCCATGCCCCCATGGCATCATCATCATTACATATATTCACTAGCTCATCACTATTCATGTCCCAAGGACTAAACACAACCAGAGGACTAAATCCTCACTCAGGGACCTAAACCACCCTTTAGGACCAATTCAACACCTAGGACCAAATTGACACCTTTTGGACCAAACTGGCACCTAGGGACCGAACTGTCACCTACGGACCAAAACAGCACACCACTGAGACCCAAGGCAGCCCCCGGCGCCATTTCCCCCACACTCTGGCGCCACCCTGTGCAACACAGCACCAGGCGCCAACAACCCAGCAATTTGGCGCCCCCTATGGCAACACAGCCACTGAGCGCCACTTTCCTAGCAATCTGGCGCCCTGCACACAGGCACCACACACACGGCAACACACACACACACCAGGACATCTCTAAAATGACACGTACAAGAATAAAACCACTCGAGCCAAAATGTTTAAAATTAAATTTGGGCAGGCAACTACAAAATATGGCACGGTAAAATATGCTCAGAACTCCAAGTTTCACTCAAACCACCCCATATGTGCACATGAATAGTGCACAGGCGCCATATTCCCAGCAGATTGGCGCCCAGACAGCACACACACACACCCAGTCACTGCTACAGTGACACAGGCGCCATTTCCCTAGCCATATGGCGCCCTATAGTGCCTCAAGTCCCTTAAGTCATTTTCAACCAATTCTTCCCAAAGCAGATCACCCACACCAATCCAAAAACACACTATGATCATATCAACAACTTCAATTACTCATTTTAAACATCAATAGCACATCAAGCACGAAATCAAAGTCATGTAACCCTAACTTCAACATATAAATCGATTTTCATGCAGTTATCCAATTTAATCAATTCAAACACTCAATCAACAATCAACTTCAATATCAATTAACAACAATAGAGACCCTATGACCTACATACACCCTATTATACTCTCTATTATAAGGCGAGACTCCCCTTACCTTAAATTAAACCGAAAACAGAGCTCTCTTTACGGAGTCACCAACAGAACCACAGCAACTGAGCTCCTCTCCTCCTTCTTCCTTTCTTTTGACACAATGCAAGGACGAGTCACAAACTCTCGAGCGTGCTCTAATTTCAACGGCAGAATGTTTGACTCGTGCACATACAATTAATTACAAGAACAATCAATTTATTACCCAATCACAGTTTATTGGAAATACGAAATCGTTCGTTTACAAATTATTAACTAATGTTTGGAAGAAGGAGTACCTATCGGAAAGTACCCGAACGAGATTCGAAGTCAGAACCGAAGGACTCAAATCTAGATCTGAACAAGCTTCCAATGGCAACATGACCGTGAGAGTCTGAACATCTACCCAAGTCTGAGCGTTTCGAGTCTAGCAACCGAAAACGTAGCATCACCGTGAGTTCCCCATGGCTACACGTTCGTGAGTGAAGAGAGGTTAGAAACGAGACCATGATCGAAGAAACAGACTCCATATTCATGCTCAGTGGCCATTTTCGAGTGGAAGTGTGAAGTTTGAGGGTCAACCATGGCTTGAGGAGGGAGAACGCGAGGAAGAGAGATGGAACGGCGTGAGGAAAAATGGCTGCCGTTTTGCGCAGGGTCACGCGAAGGAGAAGAAGGAGCGCGCCGGGTCGGGTCAGGTTCTGGGTCACGCGTTCATGGGCTGCGCAAGTGTGTGGGCTTAAGTGAGTTGCAATGGGGGTGCGTCCAGCAGGCAACAGGGGGTGTATGCGAGAAAAATAACCAAAATCCATTTTAAACACTTTTAAATCCCAATATCACTCTAACTATTATTTTAACACCACCTCAATAGACCAAAATAATTTTCTAAAGGAATAATATCTCAAACGCTAATATTGTATAAAAACAAACTAAATATATAATAATAATCATATATTACAAATAGCATATAAAAATATCATATTTTTATTTCTAATATTTTTTTTCCACAATCTAACCCCCCATAATTTATTAAATAAATATCCAATAATCTTTGGGGCGTTATAGAGGGCGCAGCTTAAGAAGGGTGGTGAAGGATAAGTTCATTTACAAAATTGTATTTTTCCATGAAGCTTATTACACAAGTGCCATTTTAATTCAAATGAAAGGTGGAGATTGCACTTAAAACTTGAATGGAAGGCCAAAATTTAAACACAATTTGCAACCAATAAAAATAAATCAAAATTGCATGAATATGGCTGTTATGTGCGCAGCTAGTGGAGGGAGAGTGAGTGGAATTGCAACTTGTACTATTGTACTATACTTGACTTTTCAAAATTCAAAAGAATATTGATTATTCCTTTCAAGATAATTCTTCTAAATTCATGCCATTTTGGGCCATGTCCCATGATTCAATGATTGGGCTCTGAATTTTATGATCTCACCAATCCCAAAATTGATTTATTTACCCCACCTCAAAGGAAATGACCATTTTACCCTTCTATCAAAAATTTGATTTTTATGCCAAAAAGTTTAATATTTATGCGCAAAAACTATCACAATTAGGCAAAAATATTCCTCAAATAAATCATTGATGATTGTTCAGTGATTTGGGACGAAAGACCATTTTTATTGTGAAATGACCAAAATGCCCTTTCACCCTAAAAACCCTAGGTCTTTGCCCGAAGCACATTTTCACTTCAAAAATGACTTTTCACCCTAGGAGTGACCTCTAATACCTTGAAAAACCCTTTTGCACTGAAAAACCCTTTTGCACTGAAAAACCCTTTTGCACTGAAAAACCCTAAAAAATGACTTGTCCTGTGGAATTGTCCTTTATTTGCAAAAATGACCAAAATACCCTTTTGCACTGAAAAACCCTAGTTTGTCCAAAAAGGCATTCCAACTCCAAAAATGATTCTAGAAACTTTGAAATGATTTTTAGAAACCTAAATGCAATGCATGATGCTCTCTTCTCCCCTATTTACTTATTTTTTGGGGAAAATTAGGGTTTTGACCTAAGCCGGACAAAATTGGGGTATGACAGGAGGCACTATTTGTATGGTACTAAATTTGAGGTATTTAGTGACCACAAGAGTTTGAGGTACCTATGAGGCAGAGACGTTGGTTAGAGCTGCTGAAGGACTATGATTTCGGCTTGAACTATCATCCAGACAAAGCTAATGTCGTGGCTGATGCTTTAAGTCGGAAGACCTTGCATATGTCAGCAATGATGGTCAAAGAGTTGGAGTTGATTGAGCAATTCCGTGATATGAGTCTGGTTTGTGAAGTAACACCGCAGAGTGTTAGATTGGGTATGCTGAAGATTGGTAATGATTTTCAGGTTAGTATCCGAGACGCCCAGAAGTTAGATGTGAAGCTTGTGGATTTGTTGGTTGCGGGTGATCAAGCTGTGGATGGGGATTTCAGGTTGGATTCCTGTGGTGTGTTGAGATTCATGGGCGATTCGTGTTCTTGATGATCTTTGAGATAAAGAGAATGATACTTGAGGAGAGCCATAGGAGCAAGTTGAGTATTCATCCAGGGGCTACAAAAATGTATCATGACTTGAGGAAGTTGTTCTGGTGGCTTGGTATGAAGAAGGATGTAGCACAGTTTGTATATGCTTGTTTGACTTGCCAGAAGTCAATGACTGAGCACCAGAAGCCTGTAGGGTTGATGCAACCATTAGAGGTTCTGGAATGGAAATGGGATAGCATTTCCATGGATTTTGTGATTGGGTTGCCAAACACTGTGAGGGGATTTGATTCTATTTGGGTGATTGTAGATAGGTTGACGAAGTCTGCTCACTTCATTCCTATCAACATCACGTATCCGGTGTCGAGGTTGGCTGAGATAAAGACCCTAGGTTCACTTCTGAGTTTTGGAGGAGTTTACAGGAGGCATTGGGGTCAAGATTGAGGTTGAGTTCAGCTTATCATCCTCAGACTGATGGACAGACAGAGAGAACCATTCAGTCCTTGGAGGATTTATTGAGGTCCTGTGTTCTGGAGCAGGGAGGTGCGTGGGATACACATCTTCCGTTGATTGAGTTCACTTACAACAACAATTACCATTCGAGTATAGGGATGGCTCCTTTCGAGGCACTGTATGGTCGGAGGTGTAGGACTCTGTTGTATTGGCATGAGTCTGGTGAGAGTGTTGTTCTTGGACCTGAGGTTTTCGGGAAACTACAGAGAAGGTGAAGTTGATCAGGGAGAAAATGAAAGAGTCGCAGAGTCGACAAAAGAGTTACCATGACAGGAGGAGGAAAGACTTAGAATTCCAGGCTGGTGAGCATGTATTCTTGAGGGTCACGCCTATGACTGGTGTTGGGCGTGCGCTGAAAGCAAAGAAGTTGACTCCGAGATTTATTGGACCGTACCAGATTACTAAGAGGGTTGGAAAGTTTGCTTATAGGGTGGCTTTGCCGCCTAATCTTTCGAACTTGCACGACTTGTTTCACGTGTCGCAACTTTGGAAGTATATTCCAGACCCGTCTCATGTGATTCACATGGATGATGTGGAGGTGCGAGAGAATCTCACTATGGAGACTATGCCAGTGAGGATTGATGATAGAGAACTGAAGGTGCTGAGGGGAAATGACATTAATTGCTTTGGTAAAGGTGGTTTGGTTGGGAGCTGCTGGTGAGAGCATGACTTGGGAGCTGGAGAGTAGGATGCGGGAGTCTTATCCAGAACTGTTTGACTGTGGTATGAATTTTGAGGACGAAATTTCCTAAGTGGGGGAGAGTTGTAACGCCCTAAATGATTTAATTAATTATTTGATTAAACTATTTAAAGTGTTGCATTATTTTAATTATATTAAATTATTTATGTTAATTTATTTATAAATGAAGGGAGTAGTATTGGTAATTCCGGGGTGGCGAGTATTGGCCCAAGAGCCCAAGCCCAATGACTTAGGCTCCTAGGGTTGGTGCATTTCGCACCATTTGGAAAAGAAAGAAAGAAAACGAAAAAAAGAGAGAAAGGAGAAGAGAGAAGGAATTCGGCGCACCCTAGCGAGAAAGAGAGAGGGTTTGGATCGCACCAAGGAAAGAAGAAGGAGAGCTTCAATTGTTGCTGTGGTTTTGTAGGTGACTCAGTAGAAAGGACTTCTCTTCGGTTTTTACAAGGTAAGGGTGGGTCTTGCTCTATAATAAGGGGTATAATGGGTCGTAGGTTAGGATTAGAATGTTGATTTTATTGTTTGATGCGTTCTTGATGATTGAAATATGTTTTTGAATTGTTTGGAATGATTGGTTGATTGAATGGTTTATGAAAATTTGAGTAGGAAATCGATTGCATGCTAAATTTTGTTAGAAAACGAAATTGATGATGTTAGAATGATTATAATGTGATTTGGAGTTGTTGATGATGATTGGGTTTAGGAGAAATTAGGAAATTTGGGTTCTAGGGAACCCTAGGTGCAATGGGGCGCCAAATGCTGCTGGAAATGGCGCCCTGTGAACTGTGTGCAGTGTGTGCGTGTTTGTGTTGCTACATGGGCGCCATTGGCTGCCCAGAATGGCGCCTGTGTGCGCTTGTGGCACTGTGGGTGTGTGCAGGGGCGCCAAATGGTTGCCCCAAGGTGCCCAGGGTGACGCCAATGTGCTGGTTGTGTTGCTGTGTTGTGATGCGTGTGTGTGTGTTCTTTGTGTTGGCGCCAAAGGTCGCGTAAATGGCGCCCGTGTGCTCGTGTCTAAAATGTAATGCGCCCGTGTGGCGCCAAGTGTTGTGTGTGTTGTGTCTAGTGCGTGGCGCCACACGTACGCCAATGCGCCTAGTTGTGTCTGCAGTTCAAGTGCGTGGCGCCAAGTGGGCGCCTGTGGCGCCCGTTGTGGCGCCAAGTTGCCGGATATTTGTGGTGCTCCAATTGTCGGGCGCCATTTTGCTGCCCATGGCGCCAAGTGTGGCGCCGATTGTGTGGCGTGGTGTGTGTGTGCGTGTGGCGCAAAGATAGGGCGCCAAATGGCCGCCGGGCGCGCTCGTGTTTCTTTTACGTGTATGCAGGCAGAGGCGCAATAATGTCACGCCATGGCGCTCGTGTGTGCGCGTGTTCCAGACCGTGTCTCGATTTGTGTCTTAGTTTGTGTCTAAGTCCGTGTTGCCCTGGGGCGCCGATTTGTGTTTTTGGCGCTGTGGTGGGTGTGTGCCCTGGGGCCCCGATTTCTTGTGTCTTTGGCGCCTAGTGCCTGTGTTGCACAGGGGCGCCATTTTGCTGGTGTTTTGGCGCCGTGTGGTCGTGTTGCACACCGGGCGCCAGTGTGTGGGTGTTTTGGCGCCTATGTGCTGTGTTGCACAGGGGGCGCCAGTTTGTGGGGATTTTGGTGCCTGGTGTTGCCAAATTGTGTCTTGTGTGCTGTTTTGGTCCCTAGGTGATGTTTTGGTCCTTAAGTGCTAAATTGGTCCTTAAGTGATGTTTAGGGCCTTGAGTGAGGTTTTGGTCCTCTAGTAGAGTTTAGTCCTTGGAACATAATTTATAATGATGAAGTGGATGATGTATTAAATGATGATGATGTTATTGACGATGACGCCATGGGGGCTAAAACTAAAATTGAGGATGAGGTGAGAAATGAGGTTAATGATGTATAAATTGTGCTTGTGGTGTGTTCATGGAGTCTCATGCATACATTCGGCTGCGGTCGCGACGTATAATTATTGACGATGATGCCATGGGAGCTAAAACTATTGACGATGATGCCATGGGGGCTAAAAACTATTGAGGATGAATGGTACCACATGCATGACTGCATTACATTGCATTCATTCCCATAAATGATATTTGAATGTGAATGTGACTGTTGTGGTAATAACATGTGATGTGTGATTGATTAACTTCTATGAACTAATTTACTGTTTATTATCACATTTATTATATAGTTTGAGACTCACCCCTTTCTGTTGTTATTTACCACAGGTAACCTTGTGTGAAGTCTTACTTCCTTCATTCCCCGAGTCGGTCTGCTCTGATACGTAGCACCTAGGGGATGGGTTTAGACTCTAGTGATTTAGTTTGTTATTGTTGAACCATTGTATTTGATATTTCTGTGTTATAGCTGAGATTGCTGTTTACTCTATTGAGACTGTTTCTTATTCCGCTGCGTAATGTCTGAATTTTTCTAGTGCGTGGATTTTAATTAATAAATTGATGAGAATTCCATCTCAATGATGGTGTTGCGTACTATATTGATGAAATAAAGGATTTTTGTCCTTTATTTCACCTCATCCTCCATTTTTGTCCTTCAGGAGGAAGAAGGTACTTCTCATAATATGAGACTGGCTTGTCTGACTTCAGCTTGGCGTGAATTCTGCACACTTTAGTGGAAACCCAATCGTATACATCTTCAGCCGGTTCGTCATGCTCCTCTACGTTAACCACTCCGGGGCGAGGCAGGGAATTTACTTTGGTGTCACCTCCGTAATTCACAATGCGTTAAACAAATGAAAGGTAAATTACAATGCGTTAAAAGTTCAAAATTTTGTGAAACTAACCTTTTTGCAGAAAAAAGTCTGGGTTCAAGATGAATGTTGAACTCGGATCGACGGAGGATGATCTCGCACGGTGAAGATGATCTCAGACGGTGGTCGTAGACGATTTCTCTAACAAATACTCCCCCAACGGGCAGAAAACTAGAACGACACACGCCTTCAAAGCGCCCCATCAATTCTGCGCGACAAGACAGAAGGAGAAACCTTGTACCTCTACCTCATCGTGGCTGAGGAAGCGCCGATGCGATCTTAATCAGAGAAACAAAAGACGGGCAGCGCCCCATATACTTCGTGAGTAAAGTCTTACAGGGGCCCGAGTGTAGATACCAGATGATAGAAAAAGTGGCGCTCGCCCTAGTAGTAACTGCCAGGAGGTTGAGGCTGTATTTCGTCGCACACCAAATCGTGGTAAGAACAGGATCACCTATCGCCCAAATCGCATCGCATACGACTTAGTGGGCGTTTGAACTTTCTAAATTCGGCATTAAGTATATGAAGCCAGGTCCACCCTCAAAGCCCAAGTCCTGGCCGATTTTGTCGCCGAAATGACTCCGGCCCCTTCCAACCTGGAATCCTTGAAGTGGACTCTCCACGTCGACGGGTCTTCAAACTCGAAGGGAAGCGGGGTCAGACTAATTCTGGAGAACTCGGAGGGCTTAATGATAGAGTTGAACTAGGTGAGTATAAAGCGTGCATTGCTGGTTTGAAATTGGCCTCAGACTTTGGCGCTAAGATCATTGAACTAAATACCGACTCGCTGCTGATCATCTCCCAGGTCAAAGAAGATTTCATAGCTAAGGAACCCATCTTACAACGCTATCTGGCGCGGGTAAGAGAGATACTCCTTCAGTTCAAGTAGGTAGAGTTGAAGCAGGTGCCCTGGTCTAAAAATGTCCAGGTAGATCTCTTGGCAAAATTGGCCAGCACAAAGTTGACGGGAAATCTCCGAAGTATAATTCAGAAGAGCCTAGCAAAGCCCAGCGTCGACCTCACTCCACCCTCCATGGCGGATGTCCACACGGTGACCGAACAGGAAGGATGGATGCAACCAATCAAAAGGTACATTTAGTCCAGCATCGAGCCATCTGATGTCAAACAAGCTGCCGCCATTTGCAAAAGAGCAGCCTCTTTCACAGTGGTCGATGGCAAACTATTCTGGCGAGGTCTTTCCTCCCCCTTGCTGAAATGTGTGGAAGAGGAGGAAGTCGAAAGTGCGGCGCAAGGAAATCCATGAAGGCATTTGCGGACAACACTTGGGGGCTCGAGCTATCTCGAGACAAGCTCTTAGAGCCGATTATTTCTAGCTGACGATGGTAAAAGACTCCGCAGAATTAGTCAGGAAATGTGACATCTGTCAACGATACGCCGATGTGCACAACGCCCCCCGGCCGAGCTCTCGTCTCTGTCAGCACCTTTGCCTTTCTCCTAGTGGGGGATAGATCTACTCGGACCATTCCCGGTAGCCCGCGGCAGGGTCAAATTCCTCATCGTGACAGTTGACTATTTCACCAAGTGAATCGAGGTCGAGCCACTCGCGCAGATAACTGCCAAGAATTGCATCAAGTTTGTCAAAAAGAACCTCCTAGCTAGTTTCGGCATCCCTGCCACCATCATCACCGACAGCGGAATGCAGTTCGCCGACTGAGGATTCTGACAATGCTTGGCGGAGCTAAAAATAAAGTAGCACTTCACCTCCATCGACAGGGCTCAGCTGGCTGAGGCTGTAGTCAAAGATCGGATAGCTCGGCGCTACAACTTGAAGGTCATCATGAGAGACTTCAACGTCAGTGACCTCGTCCTTCGGCATGCTAACGTAGGGAACAAAAACGCCCGAGATGGTAAACTGGCTCTGAATTGGGAAGGCCCTTACCGAGTCACGTCCAAAACTGGGAAAGGAGCATATTAGCTAGAAATGCTCTCAAAGGAACTGATTCCGAGGACGTGGAACACAACTAAACCTAGAATTTACTACAGCTAGTTGTACACTTGATTTCTGAATGTAAAAATTCACTCTGTTTTCATGAAATGAAATAACTCGCTTCGAATAACCTTGTTTTTTGACAAACAGGACACACAATGATACTAGCTCCTGACCTATTGCAATGCCCCTCTCCCTAACTCTGACACCGAGCTGGCCACTCGGCGGACGACGGGATGACGCGTGGCTGACAAAGAATGCCCTCAGTGATTCCTACGCTCCACCACGGGGCCCAGGCGAGGCCCACAGCGGCTTAGGTCCTCAGCAACCCTTATTGCTTCACATCGTCGACCCTCTTTGACTTGCTCTGGAACGCCTAGACGGAGGACTGGCAGCGTGAACCGGCCTCCTCTTTGGCTTGCCTTGAATGTCAAGTCAAAGATAGGGGGAAGAAGTCCAAGGGAGACTTTGACCCGTGTTCTTATGAGCACAACCTTCTCCCTTACTGCGAACTTCAAATGTTCAAATTCGGGACCGAAGGAAGAAGTTCACAGCAAATTCGCCCCTCTTGATTATGAGCTTCAATGGTCTTTCAAGACCTTCTTGATTCCGAGCTTCAATTCTCTGTCAAGATTCAATTGACTACGAGCTTCAATGCTCAGTCAAGATTTACTTGATTCCGAGCTTAGATGCTTTGTCAAGCTTTTTCGGGCAAAAAACTCACCAGGGATGCTAAAGACGGATCCACAGTCGTTGCGGAAATGATCGCAGAAACCAAGGGTGAACGTCGAGCCGGACTTCAGGTATCTCAGTCTCCTTTTCCCTTCATCATACGTCATACAGTCGCATACTCAACACAGGGTACTTCAAGCCAAGGCCGAGCTAACTCCGTGCCCGACCTCGACTTAGGGGGCCACTGTTCTGGCCTGGGCCAAAAGCCCTTTAAGGAACTGAGCCTGGCCCAATCTAGTTTCAGAAGCACGGCCCAAAACACGCTTCAGAACGAAGCATAGAGCGCCTCACTCGGATACCTGGGATCGACGGCTAGAATCACTCGGCCAGATCCAACGGTCAAGACCGAAGTATTTTGCGTATAAATAGAGGTGCAGTCCACCAATTCGAGGTATGCTCTCACTCCTTTCTGCCTTACTCATATACTGACTTAGGCATCAGAGTGTTTGCAGGTACACCCCACCCGACGTGGGACGAAGACTAACTTTCGATCGCACGAGTGAATCTTCAAAGAGCCGATTCCAATCTTCAAGGACCACAGAGCAAGACTCTTAAGCTCATCGGACAAGGTACATCCGAGTTCCAGGACCGAACAATCCCTATAATGACAATACCTTATGTATTGTTCAAATTGTTTCCACTAATGACATGAAAACCGGATTATATATACATGTCACCTCCGAAGTCATTATCACTTTAAATTTTCGTTTACTTACATTTATTCTCCTTTAACTTCGTTAACTCTCATTTGACCATCACAAATCATCTACGTTCATTGGCAACCTTGCCGTAATGGCATCAATCCATGTCACGTCACTAGAAGCATTCCCCTTTTTAGTAACCATTAACAACAGGTGTGGCTGAAAGTGTTTTGATCGGCGGGGTATTTATAGGGATCACAGGTGTTCTCGTGCTGGCCTGCACCATTGGATGCGAGCAATCGTAACCCTTGATGCCCGTGTCGCACGGATCACGATATGTGCCTTAAATCGTGGACATCGGGCCCGTTGATTTGTGCAGATTACTGCCCTATGGATGAACCTTAGCCGTCCAATCATTATGGTCTGAATGACGCCATGTGGGGCTGTCGAGTTGCCATTGTCATGTCGGATAGAGCTTGATCTCGGTTCGAAATAGTTTCCCCCAGGCCAAGGTTCGGAGGGCTAGATCATGGCCTGAATGATGAGTCGTTGTTGCAGTGCCCCAAAAATATTACTGGAGTTGTGTAGGGCTGACTGAGGTACTTGGACAGATATTCGTCGAGAACCCGAGGAAAGACCAGGTCCTTAACACCAAGCCACCAAATGGTGAAAGCACTGGTTTCCCCCGAGCAGACCATGTAATGTGCCCACACGGTTTCAGTGACTCTATAGTAGTTGGTGTTAATAATATTGCACATGTCACCATCTATTAGGCCTTTGCGGCGGCGAGGACCACTCATAGCTTCGTAGGGCAAGGGCACATGCTGAATAAACCCAAATTGTCTGCAGGCAAAGTTTGGACAACAAAACTCCGCAAGAGCTCTATTGTATGTTGTGTGAAAACAATATGTGCAAGTATACACAATCGTAACAAGTAATAAAGAGTAAGTAGAGATCGTTCCCACGAGGATTGTTGAGTTCTTTTCTATATTTAATTAGCAAGTAAGCTAGTGAGTAAAAGCAAAGTAAAATAACAAGTTGTAGAACACATTTTTATCAACAAACAGTAAGTAAGATAAATGATTAGTAGAAATTCAGAAAGAGAGTAAGCCGGAATGCCTTTCACTTATGCAATGTCATCATAATGTATTAATGATGTATCTAATGCTACAACATTAGGTGTTGCAGCAATAAGACGTTATTCTCTCGAATACTTCACACTAGGTTTCCTTGCAAGAGTTTATCTCTAAACCCTAAAGAAGTAGGTTGCTTGAGCACCGACAGTCTTCACCTTATGGGTTATGCCCTCCTATCTCTATGGTTTAAGCAAGGAACAACAAGATCTCTCATTAATGATCACTACCCATATTATCATTTGAGATCAATTTATAAACCATCTCTGAATCTATAAATGGTACTTATATTAGGTGATCAATTCTAAAATAAGTTTGGAAATAGTATCACACAAAGGATAAAATGCTAAAACAGAGTTCATTACATAGACTAGCATCCAACGGTCAAATACATGCATTAAACACACTAAGACTTCATTACATAGTTACTAGCATCCCAACACAGAGTTTTTATCTCATAATGAACAACAAACACAAGGAATAAAGCATAGATGCAAAATCTAAAGCCATAAACCAAAATTACAAGGAAGAAATATAATAAGAAGAGGTAGACTAAAGTTTGGCTCCAAGAACAATGATATTGGAGGTACAAACATCTCCCAAATCCATGAAAATCTTCAAGTAAGTCAGCTCCTGTATTGCTGTAGCATCACTCCCAGCACTGTTGTGCAAAATTTCTACTTTTATTGTGAAAATGGAGCTTGGAACGAAAATGGAGAGAAAGGCTATCTCAAACCTAGCCTCCTTTGTGAACCAGCCTCCCAAATGAGGAAGATGAGCCTCCTTAAATAGTACTAGGGTTTAGTGATCCAAGAAATGTCCTTTGGAGGTTACTTTTGTCATTACATGTGCCAATGTACCCACAAAAGGGAAATATTTTGAGCATATGACAACCTGGTACCAGCAATAGGGTGTGTCCTTCCTTTTTTGACAGCTTGCCTCAGCATTTTCTCTTTCATCTTTCGCAGTAACGCATTGCTGCAGCACCTGATGCTGCAGCAATAAAATACACACATAAAAGCACGAAATGGGGCACCAAAGTGCCAAAATGACTTCAAACCAGAATTAAATCTTCTTTTACACTAAACAACCTATTTTAATTAATTAAACACAATATTACTTTAAAACTCCCAATAATTTAAGCTAAAAAAGCATAAATAACTCTTATAAATAAGAGTTATCACTGTAACGGGAGATGTCTTGGTAGCCGACAAGTAGGTCTTTGGCCACTAGGGTAGATCACCAATGACCATGAACGACACGGTCTGCAAGATTAAGCCTTAATTGGGGTCCCTGAGGAGCAAAAACCCAAGATGGACAAAATCTCTTCTCAAGGACAAGACATCACGACATTTCGGCTGAGTCCATTTGTAGCAGCGCCTCTATGAATTTGGCTGGAGATAGTCGATGGCAAGGGGTACCTAAAAATTGAGGACCCAAAATTCTATTGGTTCGAGACTTTAAGCCCCGAGAATAGGATGTGGGGGAAGTTGAGTTTGACCCATAACTGGAGGAACCACATAGGACCTTGAATTTTGGTTACCAGACCATTCTTCCTGATATGGTAAAGCATGAATTGAATGCCTCGATAGTGTCCAGAGAAAATGCTGGGGACCCATGCGTAGACAGTACCACTTGTCATCAAAGCAACAAATGGCTGAAGCTCTTGAACAATGCCCGCAGAGGCGCTGGCGTGGAAGAACTTGCAGGAGATATACATAAGGAAGGTTGTGTGCTCCGTATTGGTTACCTCTGATTCGGTTCTTTAATTCTTGATGAAAAACTAGGAGTAGACGCCTCCAGCGTGAATATGATCGAAGTTAATATTCTCTAACTGCCAAGAAGGATGGACAGTGACACCGAAGGAGGGAAAACTAGTGATGGCAGCGACGTCAAGGATAGTAGGGGTCATCATGCCCCTTGGGAAGATGAAAGCGTTGAAATCAGAAGATTAAAAACACAAGAGGGGTAGAAAGACGTCAAAGTTATGGGGAATGGCGAAGGTACTAAGGATGATGATGTCATGAAGCCCCAGGCTCTCCAGGTGTGTTTCTTGTCAGGGTGAATCTTCTCAAACCAGGCACGCTAATCACCGGTAGGTTTGCCTAGGCTCTGGTTACGGATACCCTAGCCTCAGCGGTAAAATAGTCATGGGTGATCGGAAGGCCGAGGTGTGTAGAGGTTTTGAAAATCTTTTTGAAGGCGTCAAAACCCTCACGAACCTCAGAGGTGGTACGGTGCACTATGATGCCACTAGGAACAGCGACAAGAAGGTCGTTTTCGGTAACGCCATGCGGAGGGTTCACCGACATTGAATCAGAAGAAGAGGAACTCGTCAGGCTGGCATTACCACCGTAACTATGGTCTTTGTTCTAGGAGTCAGAGTTCGAAGACATATGAGAGAGAGAGAAGGTGGTAACGAAGGAGAAGATGTCTTTGTGTTTACTGTGATTTTTGGTAAACAACCGCTGGTTTCCAATTTGGTTACTTGCGAGATCAACTAGTTAATCTCAGGAGCATTTTGTGTTAATTTTATTACGTTCACTTTGTTCGTAGGTGGGGAAAAGTGATGGAACTTTCACTACAAAAAAACAGGCAATTAGCGAGGGACATTAGCGAGGGAACATAGGTCCCTCGCAAAACAAGGAATTAGCGACAGTATTAGCTAGGGAAAAAGAGCCCTCGCAAACCTGACCTTTAGCGACGGAATTGGCTAGGTCCCTCGCAAATGTTCTGACCGTTGGCAGGCTTTGGGAAGCGCGCAGTTTAGCGATGTAAATTCGGTCGCTAAATCCGTCGCTAAGTGGCATAAATGTTTGACAAAAGCTTCCCCTCACTCTTCTCTCATTCTTTCACTCTTCTTTGTCACCTCACACCACACCACCCAAACCTAAACCCTCTTCTCTCATTTGTTACCAAGTGGCTTCAGTCTCAAGAGGGGGGGTGAATTGAGACTATAAAAACTTTTCCCCTTTTTAAACGACTTAGATTAATTTTCGCACAGGTTTATGGAATGAACGAATTAGAAACAAAAACAGTAAATAACACAAGAGATTTATACTGGTTCAGCCACCTCCTAGTGACCTGCTCCAGTCCTCACAAACCCTTTGTGAGATTTTCACTATCAAAACAAAGCTTAAGTCGGGTGCTTTAAAACCCTTACAGACTCAGTAACTTATGCTTAAGATATTCTACATAAAGCACATTATCAATAGAGGTGGATAAGTCTTTACCAATCTTACCTTCACCGAGGATTCTTCCTCTATTCTTTGTTATCACAAGTCACATGACCACTTTTTCGGGGGTGAGTATTAAGAGCTTTGTCATATCTCCGGTCATGTGCTTTGAGCATTTGCTATCAAGGTATTAATCTACCCCCATACCTTGAAGCATACCTGCAATAAGGTCAAGTTGCAAATTTTGGTACCCAAATTTCTTTGGGTCCTTGTGGGTTAGTACTTGGTAGAGTCCCTTTGGGAACCCACACCTTTTTCACAACTTGTCTTCTTCTAGCCATACACACAGATGCAGTATGTCCTAGTTTGGCACAGTAATAACATCTAATATATGGACTAGTAGTGAACTTAGGTCTATAATGCACATGTCTTTTCATGAAATTATTTCTTGGAGACCTAGGATGCACATGTTGTATGTTGGACATTTTTCCTATTGTCCATTCAAGCTCATGAATTTTATTTTCTATTCCGCACACTTATCACATACATAATTTTCTTTAAAGCAACTAAGACTATAATTTTCATTTCTAAGTTCTAATCTTTCCTTAGTTAAAGCAATAACTTTGTTTTGAAGATGAGCAACAGTTTTCTTTGATTGGGTTAATGCTCTAACTAATTTTAGAGAATCATTATGCAATTCAAGAAATGCTTCATGTAATTCATCATATGCATTTTGTGAAGTTTCAGAGTTAGAATCTACCTCAGTTTCATTTTCACTGTCTTGGTCGGCCATGAGAGCAATTTGAGCTTCTTCACTTTCTGAATCATCTGATGAGTCCATGTCATTGTCTTCCCATGCTATGTAGGCTTTTCTACCCTTGTTTCCTTTGGATCCCTTTTTCTTAAACTTTGTGAGCTTTTCTTTGTAAGTTCGGGCACTCCATCTTCATGTGTCCGGATTTGCCACATTCGTAGCAAGTTGGAGGACTTGAGAAGTTTTCCTTGCTTGAAACTCTTTTGGGTGGAGTTCTTCTTGGGGAAGCTTTTCCTTCTCATGAACTTTTTGAATTTTCTAACCATTAGATCCATATACTCATCGTCTTCATCATCTTCATTTTCCGAATCATCACTATCATCAGGTGGATTTGAACTGGAAGCCTTGAGAGCTAAGCTTTTCTTTTTCTTGTCTTTTTCTTCATGTTCAGCTAGACGAGTGAGCTCTAACTCATGCTCTTGTAGTTTCCCAAAAAGAGTGGCAAGAGTCATGGTAGCTAAATTCCTTGATTAAGCTATAGCAGTTACCTTCGGTTGCCATTCTCTATTCAAACACCATAGCACTTTGTTGATCAAGTCTTCAGCAGGAAATGATTTTCCTAAAGAGCCCAATTGATTCACTATGTGAGTGAACCTCTTTTGCATTTCTTGTATGGTTTCTCCTGGATTCATTTTGAATAATTCATATTCTCGGATAAGAGTGTTTGTTCTTGCCCTTTTTACCTCACTAGTACCTTCATGAGTGACTTGAAGATTGTCCCACATTTCTTGAGCAGTTTTGCAATTCGACACCCTAAAGAACTCATCGGGGCTTAGTGCGGAAGTAATAATGTTTTTGGCCCAGAGATTGTGTTGAACCTTTTTCTTATCATCATCAGTCCATTCAGCTCTTTCTTTGACAGTGAGAATACCGTTTACCAAGTGTGTGGGGACATAGGGTCCATTTTCCACAGCATCACAAACATCGATATCAACCCCTTCAATGAATATTCTCATTCTTTCTTTCCAATATGCATAATCTTTCCCGTTGAATCCCGGAGGACGGGTAAGAGATGCACCTCTCTGCGTACACCAACACGAAGCCATTTCTCTTGAAGCTGCTAGGCCCTTTAAACAAGAGTCTAGCTCTGATACCACTTGTTACCAAGTGGCTTCAGTCTCAAGAGGGGGCTGAATTGAGACTTTAAAAACTTTGTGAGATTTTCACTATCAAAACAAAGCTTAAGCCTGGTGCTTTAAAACCCTTACAGACTCAGACACTCTTCACCTAGGATACCCCACCCTTGTTACAATCAAAAACCCTAGAGAGATACCCCACTCTCTAGTACAACCAATTGACATACAAGAGATACCCCACCCTTGTTACAGTCAAAATCCTAGAGAGATTCCCCACTCTCTAGTAAAACCAATTACAGTAAAATCAAATTACAAGAAAAATAGCAATACCTCTAAGAAAGTGAATACAACAACTTGAAGATTCCCAACCTAACCCTTGAGAGAGATCAGCTCAAAGTGATGAAGAAGCGTGAAGAGCGAGTGTGATGTGTGAATAGATCGCGTTCTGCTTTTGAGATTTGTAGGTTGTGTTTATCTGTGAAGCCCTAAGTCTCTATTTATAGAGTTTGTAAAAATATAACCGTTGAAGCAATTTTTAACTCTATTGTAATAAGTGACAAATCGATTAGTTGCTTGAAAGACATAATATGAAAATCGATTTCTTGCTTGTGGGAACAAGTGAGGAATCAATTTAGTGCTTTAAGAAACATAAGAGAAGAATCGATTATGTGCTTTATGAAACATAAGAGAAGAATCAAATGTGTGCTCTAAGAAACATAAGAGAAAAATCGATTGTGTGCTTTAAGAAAGGAAGTAGATAATTGATTGTTTTATAAGATCAAGTTCCTAGGAAAGATACAAATCGATTTTGAGCTTTAATAAGGCAATCAACAAATCGATTTAGTGCTTTAAAACACAAGTGGAAAATCGATTTTGTTCCTTTAAAAACACAGGCCATGAATCGATTGATTTCATTCCAAAACAATTCTTTCTTAAAATCATCAATATGCAAATCGATTTCTAGCTTTAATTTTATAGGCTATGAATCGATTTCTAGCTTTAAACAAGCTATGAATCGATTTCTAGCTTTAAAGTTACAAGCCATGAATCGATTGCTTTCTTTCCAAAACAAGTTCTCTCAAAAATCAAGCCATGAATCGATTTCAACAAGTGCCTAACCTATTTGACATGCTTTTAACAATTGAAGACATATATTAGGTTTGCTTGTGTGTGTGTTAGTGTGTAGAGTGATTTGAGTCGATCCTCAAAAGTAGTTTACATTCATTCCTAAGACACGACCCGACTTCCGAGGGACTACCCTTGACATAGACTTACTTCTTGAGCTGGTTGTGCCTTGGAATTCCATTAGTCACTTTGTCTTAGATTACTTCATCATCAAAACTTAACCTGCAACACAAGATATCCACATCATTTCCACCACCACCACCACCACCCACGCCCACCACCGGAGCTCCTCTTCATCTCCTCTCTCTCTCTCTCTCTCTCCTTTCACTCTTCTTCTCTCGACCTTCTTCCACCACACCACCCAAACCTAAACCCTCTTCTCTCATTTCCACCACCACCACCCACGAAACCACCACCACCAAAGCTCCTATTTATCTCCTCTCTCTCTCTCTCTCTCTTACCATTTCTCATTTCCATCTTACTCTCTCCACCTTCTTCCACCACACCACCACACAACCACCACCACTACCGCCATCCGAGCTCCACTTCCCTCTTCTTGTAAGTTTTGATTTTCAAATTTTTATGATATTGTTTTAATTTTAATTTTTTATTGAATTTATATTAATTTATTTTTTTCTTGAAATTGACATTGGTTAGGATTGAATTTTGGTGTTTGAAGTTTTGCAAGCGCACCGGAGTGCGCACCGTCACCGACTCACCGCACCGGACGTCAACCTCATAGAGGTTAGTGTTTTAATAAATTTGTTGTTATGTATTAGATTTGAGTATTGTTGGGAAATTGTGAGCTATAATTAAGTATTAGGATTAATTGTTGTTGTGAAATGTGAGTTGAATTGAGTGTGAAATGTGAGTTAAAATTTGTTATTGTTGTTGTTAAAATTTACTTGTTTTAAAGGTTGTAGGATTGAGTGTGAGATGTGAGTTAAAATTGAGTGAATGTTGTTTGGGAAACAATATTGTTAGAGATGATTGTTGTTAGTAATGGAAAATTGTGTATGTTGTTAATTGTGTTCAGTTGTTGAAACTGAAATTGAAAAATGTTTGTTTTAGAGCAAAACTTAAATAGAGATATTAATTGGAAAAGTGTTATTGAAAAGTGTATTATGTTAGAGTTGTTAATTGAAAAGTGTTTGTTTTTTGGATGAACCCTAGGTTAGATGACTGTGTGTTGTTGATGGAAAAGGGTGAGGTGTTGTCCCTCACCCCCATATTTTGCTCGAAATCATCTCCATTGAGATAATTGCGAGACGATTCTAACAACGGTAAGGGTGGGAGTTCGAAATAACTTCCTTCACTACTTGGATGGAAAAGGGTTTTGTGCTGTCCTTGACCCATATATTTGGCTCGAAATCATCTCCACTGCGATGATATCGATGCCACTAACTTGATATATGTTATTGGCAAAGTTATGGGAATGTAAAAGGTTTTTAAATGCGTGTAGATGAATTGGTATCAATTGAATCGTGATTGGGTGTATGATCGGTTATATTCTAGAAGAGCGGGTTTGAAGGAATCTTTTGTTGTTGGGGTTGAACAGTTTCTAGTGGTAGTGTGGCAACATGATTTAGCTAAAGAGGAAAGTGGGGTTAGATGTCCATGTTTAGAATGTGACGGTGTACCTATTAGGACTGATGAAGAAATCAGATGTCACTTGTATCAATGGGGCTTTAGGCCTAATTATAGGATTTGGACTGACCATGGAGAACGACTTGCAATTGGATCCAGGACTGATGAGGAAATCAGATGTCACTTGTTAGTATCACATTTCGTATCATTAATGTTATTAATATTATTGTTTTTTGTTTGTCTTTTTTCATAGAAATGGATTCAGAAGGAGGCTCTGACCCACTGAGAAAAGATAAAGGGAAGGCAAAAGGGTCTCCCAAGAGGAGGCGTAATCGTAGTAGAACTAATTAGGTGGTGCTTAATATTGGAAATATGAGGTCGAATACATTTGTTGGTCCGCCCTGCACTACCACCTCGGATGCCCCACGGCCTGGGTCTCCATTGGGCCCAAATTGGTTTCATATTCCTCACATGGACATATGCTACCTCCTGGGTATCTGTTTGGGCATATGCCACCTCCCGGGTATCTGACTCAGTATATTTGGACTCTTCCCCCCACCACCTCTGTGGTATACAGCTGGGCATATGCCACTAAGCATATAGGCACATCGACTGAGCATATAGGCACATCGACTGAGCATATAGGTACATCGTCTGGGCATATTGGCATATCGACTGAATTATCTATGCCCACACCGGAGGATGATCATGTTGGTGGTGATGATGCTAATGAGTCGGGAGTGGAGGTGGTTGATGACAAGGAAGTGCAAGTGGTTTATATCAACAACCAGAAGCTCTATATCATTTATCCATATGGTAACACGTAAGTATTATATTGTTTGGATTTTTTTAATTTAAGTTAATTATGCAACAACTTATATATATATATATATATATATATATATATATATTTGATTGTTTGATATATTTTTTCATTATGCAGGCTTGTTCCGTCGAAGACAACTTCATCACACATCACATATGTTATCCAGAAGAAATATTTTCAAACTTACCATAAAAAGTGGAGTAAAGTTAGTAGTAAAGAGAAGGAAGAGTTGTTGAATTTTTTTAGGGTAAGTGTCAATTATGACATTATGTACCTATATATATTGTTACTAATACATACTTTCATTATGCTTAATACAGAACAAAGTGACATGGTATGAAGAGCATGATGAGGAAGTTAAAAGATGTTTTTTTTCTGAGGTTCGATATGCAATTGTCGGATATGCTGTATAAGTTGAGGCGTGCAAATTTGAGGCCTCCTTACATGGGTGAAAATGTTTGGAATGCCTTCAAGGCACATTGGGAAACAGAGACGTTCAAGCGTAATTCTGAAAAGGCGAAGCAGGATAGAAACACAGAAAAGGGTGGCTCGCTTAACTGTGTTGGGTCCATAAGCCAGGCTCAACATGCTATTCGATTGGTAAATTATTTTAAATATCTGGGACGCCCTATCACTGCTGCTGAGCTGCACAGGGCCACCAATGTAAGGGTACTCAAGGTCAATATGTTGAGGAGCGCGCGAGGGTTACTCAGGTAAATACACAACTTGATTTGTATTATATATACATATGTTGCTTTGTTAAAATGAATATAGCACTAATTATGCTATGTTTTGTGGTTATACAAAATAGGAGGCACATTCAGGAGATGGGTCCGGCGACTCAGGGGACCTGGAACTCTGAATCACCTGGTGAACTTACTCTTGAGTTGATAACTCTGTCGAATGCACACTGGGAGAAAGTAGCAGGTTGGAACAAAGGTCGCCTGTATGGTACGGGGCCCTTGGCTCCATTAATGACCCCGTCTGATGTTGGACCCAGCAGAGCTGCTAGAAGACAAAGACCATTTCCTACTCAATCAGATTCGGAGAGAGAGCGGTTTAGGAAGATGGAGGAGGAGCTGCATGCTACGCAGCAGAAGCTGCGAGAGAGTGAGATGCAAAAGCAGGAGTGGCAGCAAAAGATGGAGAATGACATGAAGAGGGTGATGGAGCTTCTTCAGTCTAATGAGAGCATGTCTCAGCCTGCACAGCAACTTGGGGAGTCTGACTCGTCTGAGTATCGAATAATAGAGGAGTCTGAGGAGTCTGATGATGAGTCCTTTTAGTACTGTTTGTATTATTAGTCTTACATTTGAGTATTTGAGTATGACATTTCAGTATTTTGTGTTGTACTGACATTTGATTTTACGTTGTGTTGATTCGGATTCTTACATTTTAGTATTTTATTCTGACCGAACATTTTAGAAATGTTTGATTTATAATGATTTAGGTATTTGAAATTTTATTATTTATTAATAAATTATAATAAGCAGGGTTAATAGCAGGTTTTAAAAAAACAATTTTTTTTTAACTTTAGCGAGGGAATTAGTGAGGGAATTTGCGAGGGACGTGCAGACACGTGGCAGTCTCGCATGGATGTGCAGTCTTGGCAGTTAGCGACGGAATATGTGCCCCTCGCTAATTTAGCGAGGAAATTGGCCATGGGTAATTAGCGACAGAACACTATTTCTCTCGCTAATTGACATTAGCGAGGAGGTAATTTGCGACCGAACTGGTCCCTCACTAATTCCCTCGCTAATGGCAATTAGCGACGGAATTGGGCCTTTTAGCCACCGATATTTCCCTCGCTAAACCCAATGTTTTTTGTAGTGTTTGAAACGTCTTTGAAATACAAGTAACCGTCCGTCCTAATTATGAGTACTATTTATAGCTATGGGGGATTGTCAGCGAAACGTTGGGAACCGTTGTGCCGCCGTATCGATTTGCGTGAAGCGAACCGCCAAGTGTCAAATGGTGACAGTTAGCCGCTCCAACTGTCGCATCAAGTCATTTCAATTGAATGATTCATTTACATTATGGATATTTTACAATAAAATTAATAAAAATATTAATTACGTGAGACAAAAATTGAAATTAAAACTATATTAGGACTAGGCTGCAATGTATGATCTCATGATAGTTTATGCTTGTTATCTTGCAATTACATGATGTCCACGGTTTTTCAATAGTTGCCTATAAGAAAGGCAACACACTAATAATTTTACCCATCCATTTTGAATTTTTCCTAATAAATATTTAAAGGCAACAGATACACTAGTGTGGTATAATCCATCCACACGTTTTTAACTATTGCCTATGCATTTCCAAAATTTTGCCGAATAACTTCATAGTGCAAACATGGCCTAATACCTATCTCATTTTAAAAGTTTTAAAACGGTGACCTCTATGATGTTTAGGCCCATGTTGCTATATGAGGCAATTGCTTGTTTGACCTAAAGCCAAAATTATTGTAGTGAACTAGTGAAAAAAATCAAACAATCTATCTAATTTCTTATAGTTGAATTAGCATGTGATACCGTTGTCATCAAAATCAAAGGTCCTAGTCGTGGGATCGGCTAGGAGTTTGGAAAAGTCTTTGATTTCTCTGTTCTTAAAGTAAAGGTAAAAATAAAGTGCGTTTAAAGAAAGATAAATTTGAAATAAATTGGATTGTTTGTGTTTGATGTGTCTTTTTACAATTGCACTCACTACCTAAAAATCATTTAATAGCGACGCTTGTTTAGAGGCGGTTACCCCCAACTGTCGCCGATATACAGAACGCATGCGGCTGTTCTTTACAACCGCCCTGAAATATAAACACCGAAGGCGGTTCACTTTCCTGTCGCGGTGGTTCTGCTGATAGGATCACGAAAAGTGTACCGGATCGTTGCAAGCAATAGTACGGAAAGACCGAGTGTCAAACCCAGGGACTGCGGTTGATTATCAGTTTAACAATTTAACTTCTAAATTGAAAAGGGACTAATTTTGATTTGTTTGACAAGAAATTAAAGTGAGAAGCGATAAATATATTTTTGTAGTTTTAATTTAAGAATAACAAGAACACATGTGTGATTTGTATGAATTAAAAAGTGTTGGGGACGAGCTTCAATTTACTTCACTCTTATATCTAACGAATCAAACATGTTATTGAACTTATGTATGAGCTATGATCAAACTGTTATAGATATTCTAATCCTAATTCCTTAGGTAAGAGAACCTTTACTTCTAATGAAAATCCCTTATTCCTTAGGTGACCTTAACAAGAAATAAGCAGTAATAACAACGATTATCCTATGATTCTGAATACCAATGGCTATTCCTAGACTAGAGATAAACAGATTTCAATTCTCAAGCATATGTAATTCAAGCTTCCATTCATAATCAAATATCATAAATCATCCTAATAGTGATCAAATCCTAGAAAGCATTAAGAACAGAGACTGAAACATAAATCATAATATTCATTCAAATAACAGAGGTTTAATTCAAAAACATAAGAGATTCATAAATTGTTACTCATCCCAAACAACGGGAAATTTAGCTAGACATAGAAATAGAGATAACAAGAGAAAATATCAAGCTAGAGGAAGAAGATGACAACATTGATGCTCCAATGACTTGTTACCAAGCTTGAATCATCAACGGAATGCGAATCCTTGCCTTCAGAGCGTAAAACTCAATTGTGAATGCGCAAAATGCCTTAGAATTTGAGTTATGGGCTTAAATAGGAGTTGAGTAGGTGACCCATCGCTAGCGAGATGATTCCATCGCTTGGCGAGCTGCAGGCAAATTGCTGAAAAGTTCTTCATCATTGCCTGGCGAGACTTCCCATCGCCTGGCGAGCTATAGGTAAGAACCAACACTGAAAAAGTACTTCCTCATCGCCTAGCGAGCTTGGTCCATCGCCTGGCGAGCTTGGTCCATAGCTAGGAGAACGTCAACCAAAACAAACAAATTAAACGCACCAAGCATATCAAAAACAAAAATGAACTCAATTAAAAACTAATAAACAAAATTCAAACTATTATGATTCTAAACTCACTATAATTGAGAAACTATACATATAATGCAGAGCAATCACAACCCCAAACTTAAGTCTTTGCTTGTCCTCAAGCAACAATTCACATCGGGCACTGGGTTAGACTCTAAACACAAGTTCAACAAACGAATTTCCACAAATCACCCTCATTCAAGCATTCCATAACATTGTGCATTCAAGAAATCAAACTGTCCAAAACTCTAGCTGGCAGGTAAACCAAGCTAAAGCAACTAAAATAACATGGCGACCAATCATTAACCTCAACCCTCTCCTCACACTGTCACCAAATTCACTCTTAAGTGTATATAGGGTAATGCGCTCAAATCACAATACATGTATATCCTACCATAGGCTTGAACAAAGTTCTAAGAACAACAATCACACACAAATACCACACACATCATGAGGACTTTATGAGGATTGTAATGGGGCTTAGGTCAGGGTGGATAAATTTTGGAATCTAAGCTTTCTTGATTGGAATTGAGAAATGCATTATTCACTCTAGATCCTATCCTTACTCATCAAACATCTTCAAAAGATTTGCCCACAAGGAAAAATTGTCGTTGCTTCACAATCACCTGGATGTAGATCTCAGCCAACCTCGACACTGGATACGTGATGTTGATAGGAATGAAGTGAGCAGACTTCAACCTATCCCCAATCACCCAAATAGAATCAAACCCCCTTACGGTATTTGGCAAACCAGTCACAAAATCCATGGAAATGCTATCCCATTTCCACTCTGGAATCTCTAATGGTTGCATCAACCCCGTAAAGCCACGGTGCTCAACCTTTGACTTCTGACAAGTCAAACAGGCATACACAAATTGTGCCACATCCTTCTTCATACCAGGCCACCAAAACAACTTCTTCAAGTCGTGATACATTTTTGTAGCCCCTGGATGAATACTCAACTTGCTCCTATGGCTCTCCTCAAGAATCATTCTCTTCATCTCAGCATCATCAGGAACAAAGATTCTATCCCTGAATCTCAACACACCCTGGGAATCCAACCTGAAATCCCCATCCACAGCTTGATCACCTGCAACTAACAAGTCCACCAGCTTCACATCTAACTTCTGGGCATCTCGGATACTAGCCAAAAAGTCATTGCCAATCTTCAGCATACCCAATCTAACACTCCGCGGTGTTACCTCAAAAACTAGACTCATATCAAGGAATTGCTCAATCAACTCCAACTCTTTGACCATCATTGCTGACATATGCAAAATCTTCCGACTTAAAGCATCAGCCACGACATTAGCTTTGCATGGATGATAGTTCAAGCCGAAATCATAGTCTTTTAACAGCTCTAACCAACGTCTCTGTCTCATATTCAGCTCCTTCTGGTCAAACAAATACCTCAAACTCTTATGGTCACTAAATACCTCAAATCTAGTACCATACAGATAGTGCCTCCAAATCTTCAGCACAAACACAATCGCAGCCAACTCCAAATCATGAGTAGGGTAATTCTTCTCATGGGTCCTCAAATGTCTGGACGCATAAGCTACTACCTTACCATCCTGCATCAACACACCTCCCAAACCCATCTTGGAAGCATCACAATACACAACAAATGGTTGATCCGGAACAGACAATATCAGAATAGGAGATGTCGTCAATTGAGTCAACGGAAGGGCTAACTTAGAGAAACCTTCAATGAACCTCCTATAGTAACCAGCCAACCCCAAAAAGCTTCTAATCTCGGTCACTGACTTTGGGCTCTCCCACTGCAACACTGCATCAACCTTGGCTGGATCCACAGCTATACCATTACCAGAAATAACATGGCCAAGAAAGCTCACTTCGTTCAACCAGAACTCACACTTCGACAACTTAGCATAAAGCTTCTTCTCTTTTAATACCTCAAGCACGAATCTCAAGTGTTCTGCGTGCTTTCTTCTTCGATCTTAGAATACACCGTAATGTCATCTATGAATACCACCACAAACCGATCCAAGTAACTATGGAAGATACACGGTTCATATACTCCATAAACACCCCACAGTGCGTTGGTAACACCAAACGGCATTACAGAATATTCATAGTGCCCATATCTAGTCCTGAAAGCTGTCTTCTGGATGTCTTCATCTTTCACTTTAATCAGGTGATAACCCGACCTCAAATCAATCTTGCTAAACACCTTAGCACCTACCAACTGGTCCATCAGATCATCAATTCTCGGGAGAGGATACTTGTTCTTGATTGTTACTTTGTTCAGCTGCCTATAATCCACACAAAGTCTCATACTCCCATCCTTCTTCTTCACTAACAATACCGGAGCTCCCCATGGTGACAAACTAGGCCTCACAAATTTCTTCTCAAGTAACTCTTCTAGTTGCTTCTTCAATTGCATAACTCAGAAGTCGACATCCAGCACGGTGCCATAGACACAGGCCTAGTACCTGGTACAAGATCAATCCCAAACTCCACTTCCCTCTCTGGTGGCACACTAGGAATCTCATCAGGGAACACTTCGGGTAACTCACGCACCACCTGCAACCCTTCCACTATGGCTTGATTCTCAGCAAACAATGATGCCATCAAAGCAAACAGATGACCACCCTCCTTCATTACCTTATGCAACTGACCCGCAGACAACAAAACCGACTCTTCCTCTTCTGGAGGAAGGAAACTCACAGACTTGCTGAAACAATTGATGTGTACATTGTAACACCCCATTTCTACCCGGTAATTTAAATCAAAAATCAGAGTATACAAAAATCTTTTCTGGTCATCTTTAAGTTTAGTGTGTTATAAAATAGTGAACTGGCTGACTATGGGATTACTCAGGTAACTGATACTACTTGCAACAGGCATTGGCCACCTTTGCAAGGCTCTCAAGTGATGCCCTTGTAAATACACCAATGAAAGAAATTCTAGCCTTAGTGGCGAACCACGGTTTAGCCATAGTCATTCAAAGACACTAATAGTATAACATAAATTAATACTCGATGAAATGGAGCGTCACAACTCTTTCTCTTAAACAAAATCCGAATACGTAACACCAGTAGATAAACTCATAGAGATATAGTTTCACATAATGCAGCGGAAAATAATCATTATCTCAACAGATAATCCAAAGAATATCAAAACAAATACATAAAGGCTCAACAAGGAGCAAAACAAGCAAAGAACAGATCTAAACCCGACCCCCAGGTGCTACGTATCGAGAGCAGATCGACTCGGGAGTAGTGAAGGTAGAAAGCCCTCACTCCCGACTCACACCGTGGTAAATAACAACGAGAAAGGGTGAGTCTCGAACTATATAATAAAAGTGATAATAAGCAATATATAAGCATAGTTTACGACGTACTCAAACACGCCAAACATCAATCAACAATATTCATGCACTAATGGGAATGTATGCAATGTCGGTATGCATGTGGTACCATTGGCCCACCGCCGCCTCAAAGCTTCACAATCACTTTATAAGGCCCTCCTACGCCTCGAAGCTTCACAATCATTTTATAAGGCCCCGCCGCCTCGGAAGCTTCACACATCATATTATAAACTCTACGATCGCAGCCCAATGTATGCATGAGACTCCATGTACATCACAAACATCATTTCAAAGCAGTTCCACACACCCATTAACTCTTACCTCGATTGTCAACCTCATTTTATAGCCCTCCGGCTTGGCTCCTCCGCCCATGCCCCATGGCATGCTCAATCACCTCATTATAAACCTTCAACATCATTAAGTCCCCGGACTATTCTCCCCTAGAGTACTCAACCTCACCTGGGGACCTAAACCACCATTCAGACCAAAACAATCATCTAGGGACCAAAGCGTCACCTAGGGACCAAAACAAAGCACCCTCTTAGGCACTTGGCAAAGACTAGGCGCCATTTTCCCCACATTCTCGCGCACACGGTGCAACACAAGACTAGGCGCGAAACTCAAAGATTTTGGCGCCCGTGGCAACACGACCATCGGGCGCCATTTTCCTAGCAACTGGCGCCCCACGGGCAACACAGACCTAGACACAAAAACTGCATACGATTTGCACACAAACTAAGACACAGCAAAGGCAAGGTTTGCGCGCCACTGTGACCAGCTCACCCAACACTTTCAAACCAAAAACCACCCGAGCCAAAATGTTTAAAAATGAATTTGGGCGGTAAACACAAAATTTGGCACAGATGAAATATGCCCGTAAAAGTAAGTTTCACTCCCGGGCTCCAAAACACACACAAAACGAGCCCCACCGGGACATTTTCAAAAATACACCGCAAACAGAAAACCACTCGAGCCAAAACACTTAAAATTGAAACTTGGCAGTGAATACAAAATTTGCACGAGGAAATATGTTTAGAAATACAAGTTTCACTTCCTGCCCCAAAACACACACAAAACAAGCCCCACGGGACATTTTCAAAAATACACCGCAACTGAAGAAAACCACTCGAGCCAAAACACTTAAAATTGAAAGTTGGCGGTGAATACAAAATTTGGCACAAGAAAATGTGCCCAGAAATGCAAGTTTCACTCCCGGGCTCCAAAATACCCACATCCCCGCGCCCAGACAAAGAACTCACTCACCTGGACATCGCATAAAGTGACACAGCGCCATTCTGGGCACCCTGGGCAAAGCATTTGGCGCCCACATCGCACACACGCACTCCTAACACACACACATAAAGGCATTGTGGCGCCATTTTCCCAAAGAACTTGGCGCCTGGCAGAACACACTGCGCACAGAACACATTCCAAAGACATGAGCAAAGGTAATGTGGCGCCATTTTCCCAAAGAATGTGGCGCCTGGCGAGAGCATTCTGCACAAACTCTCAATTCACTGTGAAGCGATTACGTGGCGCGAATCCTAGCATCTTGGCGCCCCAAACTCCAAAACCCCAATTTTCTCAAAATCTTGAAACCAATTCACTCAATAATCCTTCTAACACTCCTAATTGCATAATCAAACAACCAATTGCATGCTCAAATCATCAATTAACATCAAAATCACGAATTCATGCATTACAAAACCCTAACTCACGCCTAAATCAATTTTTACCAACAATTTCATCAAATTCAAGGAATCAATCATCATCGCAATCATCAATTAACATCAAAGCAGCCCCTATGATACATATAATACCCATTATCTCCTCTATTATAGAGTGAGACTCCCACCTCAAATTCACCGTAGAAACGTTCCTTTCTCCGAGTCACCACCAAAAACCACAAAGAATGACTCCTTCCTTTTCCTTCTCCTTCTCCTCATGCGAAGCTTTCTCTCTTCTCCTTAGGGTTCTAGCGCCGTTTCCTTTCTCTCTTCTCTTCTCTCTATTCGTTTCTTTCTTTCTTTGCAAAGTGGTGCGAATTGCACTACTCCTAGGAGCCTAAGTCATTGGGCTTGGGCTCCTGGGCCAATCCTTGCAGTTCCGGTATCTCCAATACCACTCCCTTCAATTAAATAAAATACCAAATTATAAAACACTATATTATAATTTGATATAATTAAAATAGTGCAACACTTAAACAATTTAATCAATTTCTTAATTAAATTATTTGGGGTGTTACAACTCTCCCCCACTTAGGAGATTTCGTCCTCGAAATTCATACCTGAGTCAAATAACTCTGGATAAGACTCCCGCATCTTGCTCTCCAGCTCCCAAGTCATACTCTCACCAAAGAATCTCCCACCACTACTACCTGACCAAGGCAATGTCTTTCCTCTCAACACCTTCACTTCTCTATCATCAATCCTCACCGGCATAGTCTCCACGGTGAGGTTCTCACGCACTACCTCCACATCATCCATGTGGATCACATGAGACAGTCCGGAATATACTCAAGCCGTGACACGTGGAAGACATCGTGCAAGTTCGAAAGATTAGGCGGTAAAGCCACTCTATAAGCAACCTTTCCAACCTCTCGGTGATTTGGTGCGGTCCAATAAACCTTGGAGTCAACTTCTTTGCCTTGAGCACGCCCAACACCGGTCATAGGCGTGACCTCAAGAACACATGCTCACCAACTGAAACTCCAAGTCCTTCCTCCTCTTATCATGATAACTTTTTCGCCGACTCGAGACTCTTTCATCTTCTCCGATCATTTTCACTTTCTCGTAGTCTCCTAACCAAACTCGGTCCAAGAACAACACTCTCACCAGGACTCATGCCAACACAAAGGAGTTCTCGCACCTCCGCCCATACTGATTGCCTCAAAAGGAGCCATCCCAATGCTCGAATGATAGCCTGCATATTATAGGTGAACTCAATCGGTGGAAGATGCGTATCCCACGCACCTCCCCCGCTTCTAACACACAAGCTCTCAAAAGATCCTCCAAAGACTGGATGGTTCTCTCTGTCTCGACCATCACCGAGGGTGATAAGTCGAACTCAACCTCACTTGGACCCCAAAGCCTCCCGCAAGCTTCCCCAAAACTCGATGTAAACCGCGGGTCTCTATCCGACACAATACTCTTGGAACCCCGTGAAGCTTCACAATCACTTGAATGTAAATTCTAGCCAACTTTGCACAGGAAAGGTGATGTTGATAGGAATAAAGTGAGCGGACTTGGTCAACCTATCCACAATCACCCAAATAAGTGTCGGACCTCTCTCAAAGATTTGGCAATCCGGCCACAAAATCCATGGAAATCTTTGCCCCACTTCCATTCCGGAATCTCCAAAGGTTGCATCAACCCCGCAAGCTTCGGTGCTCAATCTTTGACTTACGGCAAGTCAAACATGCATATACAAATCGCGCAACATCTCTCTTCATACAAAGCCACCAAAATAGTTTCTTGGATCATGGTACATCTTAGTAGCACTCGGATGAATGCTCAACTTACTCCTATGACTCTCCTCAAGTATCATCTTCTTTAACTCAAAGATCATCCGGAACACAAATTACGTCCCCCCGAACCTCAACACACCCTCAGGAATCCAACCTGTAATCCCCTCAACGGCTTGCTCACCCGCGAACCAAAGAAGTCTACCCGAACTTCACATCTAGTCTCTCGGCGTCTCGATACTAACCAAGAATTCGCTCCCAATTCTCAAGATCCCCAATCGACACTCGAGGTGTCACCTCACAGACAAACTCAAGTCACGGAATTGCTCAATCAATTCCAACTCCTCACCATCATAATGACATATGCAAAGTCTTCCGACTCAAAGCATCACCACGACATTAGCTTTGCTTGGGGTGATAGTTCAAGCCGAAATCATAGTCCTTCAACAAACTCTAACCAACGCCTGTCTCATATTCGGCTCCTTCGGTCAAACAAGTACTTGGACTCTTGTGATCACCGAACACTTCGAATCTAGTACCATAGAGATAGTGCCTCCATTTTCAACACAAACACAATCGCGGCCCGGCTCTAAGTCATGAGTAGGATAGTTCTTCTCATGGGTCCTCAAGCTGCGGGACGCATAAGCCACCACCTTCCCATCTCGCATCAAAACACCTCCCAAACCCATCTTGGAAGCATCACAAGACACAACAAATGGTTGCTCAGCACAGCAACACTAACACCGAGACGTGGTCAACCTCCTCTTTAACTCTTGGAAGCTCTCTTCACACTTTGCATCCCACACAAATGCCTTTCCCTTACAGGTCAATCGAGTCAATGGAAGGGCTAGCTTAGAGAACCCTTCAATGAACCTCCTGTAATAACCAGCCAACCCCAAGAAACTCCTGATCTCAGTCGCAGACTTTGGGCTCTCCCATGTAACATCGCATCAACCTTGGCCGGATCCACGCCTATACCATCACCGAGATAATATGACCCAAGAAGCTCACCTCATGCAAAGTAACTCACACTTCGACAACTTGGCATACAACTTCCTCTCTTTCAAGACCTCTAGTACCAACCTCAAGTGCTCTGCATGCTCTTCCTCAGATTTTGAGTACACCAAAATATCATCAATGAAGACCACCACAAACCGATCCAGATAGCTATGGAAAATTCGGTTCATGTACTCCATAAACACCCCCGTGCATTTTGTGACACCAAACGGCATTACAGAGTACTCATAATGCCCATACCTTGTTCGAATCTGTCGTCTTACGGATATCCTCATCCTTCACCTTAACCGGTGATACCGGACCTCAAGTCAATCTTGCTAAACACTTTAGCACCCACCACTGATCCATTAGATCATCTATCCTCGGGAGAGGATACTTATTCTTGATAGTCACTTTATTCAATTGTATGCGTAGTCCACGCACTGCACACATACTCCCATCCTTCTTCTTTACCAACAAAACTGGAGCTCCCCATGGTGATACACTAGGCCTCACAAACTTCTTCTCAAGAAGCTCCTCTAATCGCTTCTTCAATTCAACCAACTCGTAAGCCGACATCAGGTGACGTGCCATAGACACGTGCCTAGTACTGTGCACAAGCTCAATCCCGAACTCAACTTCCCTCTCTGGGGCACACTAGGAATCTCATCAGGAAACACTTCGGGAACTCACACACCACACGTAACCCATCAACCACGGCTCTGTTTCTCGCAGACATAGACGCCATCAAAGCAAACAACTCGACCACCCTCTTTCATTACCCTCGCGCAATTGCTCGTGACAAAGAAAGCGCACTCTTCCTCTTCGGAAGGAGAAAACTAATAGACTTATCGAATCGGTTGATGTGCACGTGGTTATCTACTAACCACCCATGCCCTAATCACATCTAACCCACCCAAAGGCAAACAAATCGGATCAACGAGAAAATCTCTCGCCAAGACTCGACAGAGGACACCTAGCACACATCGCAGAAGTAGTTACGGACCCTTAGTGGAGTGTCGATAACCATCCCTCTCTCCATAGTAGACATTACTAAATTTAACTTTTCAGCACAAACAGATGCAATAAAAGAGTGCGTAGCACCCGTGTCAACAATAGCAACTAAAGGTGTACCAGAGATGAAACATGTACCTCGGATATCATTAGGTCCTCCGAACTCGCCAATGCAAACACCCTCCCAGTAGATCTTTCCTTCTTAGGCTTGGGACACTTGAAGCTAATGTGACCAGCTTCACCACAGTTGAAACATACAGGTTCCTTGCGATCACACTCAGATGCCATGTGACCACTCTTTCCACACCTAAAACATCTCTTCACTTCCATCTTACAGTCCAAAATCTTGTTGACTGGCTTGTCACACTTGAAACACACAATATCAGATGGGGCGTCTCCCCCACTTGGCTTCTTGCCCTCATGGTGCCTCCTACCCTCAGCAGACCTGTTTCCACCATTGTACCTATTACCACCCGAATACCTTTGCTTCCCTTTGTCAGCAGACGTCTCATAAGGCTTACCTCTGTGATGAAATTTCCCCCTCTGGTCTCTCATGACCCTAGAGCGGGCATTGCTGTCTTCCTCATATATCCTGCAAAGAATCTACCGGATCAAAGAAATACTCTAATTTTCTGATACCCCACAGCCTGCTTGATATCAGCTCTCAGTCCATTCTCAAACTTAATGCATTTTGAGAATTCAGCCCCAGCCTCAGCATAGTGTGGATAGAACTTGGCCAACTCCGTGAACTTGGCAAAGATATTCGATAGCTGGCCATACTTCCCCGCCTCGGTTCAAGAAATTCCACTCTTTCTTACCTCTCACGTCCTCCGGAAATACTTTCGCAAGAATTCCCTCTGAACACACCTCAAGTGATCTCTCTCCGTGCAAAGACTCCAATCTCTCACCGGTCTCTAGCCACGGTACCATCGCCTCTTCGGATAATGTATGAGTACCGTGCACTGACTTTCTCGCTCATCGGTGCGACCCAATCACCCCAAGATCCTCTCAATCTCCTTCACCAAGTCAAGGCACCATCCGGTTGTACCTCCCCTCGAAGGTAGGGGTTCTCTCCGAACGCGTTGCCGGTGCGGGTCTCATTATTCATTGGGTACCCACGATCTGCGCTTATAGCCTCGCAAGGCCTCAAGAAGAAGCGAGATCGATCCTTCTCGCCATATCAACCTAACAACTGCAAAGATAAACAACCGATTGAATTACTTTAAGACACCTAGTTGTCATACACACTATGATGATCGACACACTTGGCGGACAGACCGAACTTTTGCTCGATACCACTAATGTAACACCCCATTTCTACCCGGTAATTTAAATCAAAAATCGAGTATACAAAAATCTTTTCTCGGTCATCTTTTAGTTTAGTGTGTTATAAAATAGTGAACTGGATGACTATGGGATTACTCAGTAATCGATACTACTTTGCAACAGCATTGGCCACCTTTGCAAGGCTCTCGATGATGCCCTTGTAAATACACCAAATAAAGAAATTCTAGCCTTAGTGGCGAACCACGCTTTAGCCATAGTCATTCAAAGACACTAATAGTATAACATAAATTAATACTCGATGAAATGGAGCGCCACAACTCTTTCTCTTAAACAAAATCCGAATACGTAACACCGTGGAGATAAACTCATAGAGATATAGTTTCACATAATGCAATGAAAATAATCATTATCTCAACAAAGATAATCCAAAGAATATCAAAACAAATACATAAAGGCTCAACAAGGAGCAAAACAAGCAAAGAACGATCTAAACCAGGCCCACAGGTGCTACGTGATCGAGTTGCATCGACTCGGGGAGTAGTGAAGGTAGAAAGCCCTCACTCCCGACTACACCGTGGTAAATAACAACGAAAGGGTGAGTCTCGAACTATATAATAAAAGTGATAATAAGCAATATATAAGCCTAGTTTACAGGCGTACTCAAACACGCCAAACATCAATCAACAATATTCATGCACTAACGGAATGTATGCAATGTCGGTATGCATGTGGTACCATTGGCCCACCGCCGCCTCGAGCTTCACAATCACTTTATAAGGCCCTCCGCCGCCGCCTCGAGCTTCACAATCATTTTATAAGGCCCCGGCCGCCTCGAGCTTCACACATCATATTATAAACTCTACGATCATGAGCCCAATGTATGCATGAGACTCCATGTACATCACAAACATCATTTCAAACAGTTCCACACACCCATTAACTCTTACCTCGATGTCAACCTCATTTTATAGCCCTCCCGGCTTGGCCTCCGGCCCATGCCCCCATGGCATGCTCAATCACCTCATTATAAACCTTCAACATCATTAAGTCCCACCTGACTATTCTCCCTAGAGTACTCAACCTCACCCGGGGACCTAAACCACCATTCAGACCAAAACAATCATCTAGGGACCAAAGCTGTCACCTAGGGACCAAAAGCAAGACACCTCTTAGGCACTTGGCAAAGACTAGGCGCCATTTTCCCCACATTCTGGCGCCCGGTGCAACACAAAGACTAGGCGCCGTAAACTCAAGATTTTGGCGCCCCGTGGCAACACACCCATCGGGCGCCATTTTCCTAGCAACTGGCGCGCCCGGGCAACACGCACCTAGACACAAACTCGCATACGATTTGAGACACAAACTAAGACACAGCAAAGACACGGTTTGGCGCCCCCTGCTTGACCAGCTCACCCAACACTTTCAAACCAAAAACCACCCGAGCCAAAAATGTTTAAAAATGAATTTGGGCGAGTAAACACAAAATTTGGCATGATGAAATATGCCCGGAAAAAGTAAGTTTCACTCCCGGGCTCCAAAACACACACAAAACGAGCCCCACCAGGGACATTTTCAAAAATACACACCGCAACGAGAAAACCACTCGAGCCAAAACACTTAAAATTGAAAGTTGGCGGTGAATACAAAATTTGCACGAGGAAATATGTTTAGAAATACAAGTTTCACTTCCTGCCCCAAAACACACACAAAACAAGCCCCACCAGGACATTTTCAAAAATACACTGCAAACTGAGAAAACCACTCGAGCCAAAACACTTAAAATTGAAAGTTGGCGGTGAATACAAAATTTGGCACGAGAAAATGTGCCCGAAATGCAAGTTTCACTCCGGGCTCCAAAATACCCACATCCCGGCGCCTGCACGAAGAACTCACTCACCCAGACACAGCTACAGTGACACAGGCGCCATTCTGGGCACCCTGGGGCAGCATTTGGCGCCTCACATCGCACACACGCACTCCAACACACAACACACAAGGCATTGTGGCGCCATTTTCCCAAAGAACTTGGCGCCTGGCGAGAACACACCGCACAGAACACATTCCAAAGACATGAAGCAAGGCATTGTGGCGCCATTTTCCCAAAGAATGTGGCGCCTGGCGAAGAGCATTCCCGCACAAACTCTCAATTCACTGCGGAAGCATTACATGTGGCGCTGAATCCTAGCATCTTGGCGCCCCAAACTCCAAAACCCCAATTTTCTCAAAATCTTCCAAACCAATTCACTCAATAATCCTTCTAACACTCCTAATTGCATAATCAAACAACCAATTGCATGCTCAAATCATCAATTAACATCAAAATCACGAATTCATGCATTACAAAACCCTAACTCACGCCTAAATCAATTTTTACCAACAATTTCATCAAATTCAAGGAATCAATCATCATGCAATCATCAATTAACATCAAAACAAAATTTCTATGATACATATAATACCCATTATCTCCTCTATTATAGAGTGAGACTCCCTTACCTCAAATTCACCGTAGAAACGTTCCTTTCTCCGAGTCACCACCAAAAACCACAAAGAATGCCTCCTTCCTTTTCCTTCTTCTCCTCGTGCGAAGCTTTTCTCTCTTCTCCTTAGGGTTCTAGCGCCGCTTCCTTTCTCTCTTCTCTTCTCTCTATTCGTTTCTTTCTTTCTTTGCAAAGTGGTGCGAATTGCACTACTCCTAGGAGCCTAAGTCATTGGGCTTGGGCTCTGGCCAATCCTGCGCTCCAGTGATCTCCAATACCACTCCCTTCAATTAAATAAAATACCAAATTATAAAACACTATATTATAATTTGATATAATTAAAATAGTGCAACACTTAAACAATTTAATCAATTTCTTAATTAAATTATTTGGGGTGTTACAACTCTCCCCACTTAGGAGATTTCGTCCTCGAAATTCATACCGAGTCAAATAACTCTGGATAAGACTCCGCATCTTGCTCTCCGGCTCCCAAGTCATACTCTCACCGGCCTCTCCACCACACTACCTTGACCAAGGCAATGTCTTTCCTCTCAACACCTTCACTTCTCTATCATCAATCCTCACCGGCATAGTCTCCACGGTGAGGTTCTCACGCACTCTCCACATCATCCATGTGGATCACATGAGACAGTTCGAATATACTTCGAAGCCGTGACACGTGGAAGACATCGTGCAAGTTCGAAAGATTAGGCGGTAAAGCCACTCTATAAGCAACCTTTCCAACCTCTCGGTGATTTTAGTACGGTCCAATAAACCTTGAGTCAACTTCTTTGCCTTGAGAGCACGCCCAACACCACCATAGGCGTGACCTCAAGAACACATGCTCACCACTGAAACTCCAAGTCCTTCCTCCTCTTATCATGATAACTTTTCTCGCCGACTACGAGACTCTTTCATCTTCTCTCGATCATTTTCACTTTCTCGGTGAGTCTCCTAACCAACTCGGTCCAAGAACAACACTCTCACCAGGACTCATGCCAACACAAAGGAGTTCTCGCACCTCCGCCCATCTGAAGGCCTCAAAAGGAGCCATCCCAATGCTCGAATGATAGCCGTTATTATAGGTGAACTCAATCGCTGGAAGATGCGTATCCCACGCACCTCCCCGCTCTAACACACAAGCTCTCAAAAGATCCTCCAAAGGCTGGATGGTTCTCTCTGCTCGACCATCGCCCGAGGGTGATAAGTCGAACTCAACCTCGGCTTGGACCCCAAAGCCTCCCGCAAGCTTCCCAAAACTCGATGTAAACCGCGGGTCTCTATCCGACACAATACTCTTCGGAACCCCGTGAAGCTTCACAATCACTTGAATGTAAATTCTAGCCAACTTTGGCACAGGAAAGGTGATGTTGATAGGAATAAAGTGAGCAGACTTGGTCAACCTATCCACAATCACCCAAATAGTGTCGGACCCTCTCACGATGATTTGGCAATCCGGTCCACAAAATCCATGGAAATCTTTGTCCCACTTCCATTCCGGAATCTCCAAAGGTTGCATCAACCCCGCAGCTCGGTGCTCAATCTTTGACTGACTGCAAGTCAAACATGCATATACAAGCTCGCGCAACATCTCTCTTCATACTGTGCCACCAAAATAGTTTCTTGAGATCATGGTACATCTTAGTAGCTTTGGATGAATGCTCAACTTACTCCTATGACTCTCCTCAAGTATCATCTTCTTTAACTCAGCATCATCTGGAACACAAATTCTGTCCCTGAACCTCAACACACCCTGGGAATCCAACCTGTAATCCCCCTCAACAGCTTGCTCACCCGCAACCGGCAAGTCTACCAGCTTCACATCTAGTCTCGGGCGTCTCTGATACTAACCAAGAATTCGTTCCCAATTCTCAAGATCCCCAATCGACACACTCGAGGTGTCACCTCACGCATCAAACTCAAGTCACGGAATTGCTCAATCAATTCCAACTCCTCACCATCATACCGACATATGCAAAGTCTTCCGACTCAAAGCATCACCACGACATTAGCTTTCTTGGGGTGATAGTTCAAGCCGAAATCATAGTCCTTCAAACGGCTCTAACCAACGCTCTGTCTCATATTCGGCTCCTTACGGTCAAACAAGTACTTGGACTCTTGTGATCACCGAACACTTCGAATCTAGTACCATAGAGATAGTGCCTCCAGATTTTCAACACAAACACAATCGCAACACAATTTCTAAGTCATGAGTAGGATAGTTCTTCTCATGGGTCCTCAAGCTGTCGGGACGCATAAGCCACCACCTTCCCATCCTGCATCAAAACACCTCCCAAACCCATCTTGGAAGCATCACAGTACACAACAAATGGTTGCTCTGGCACAGGCAACACTAACACTGGAGACGTGGTCAACCTCCTCTTTAACTCTTGGAAGCTCTCTTCACACTTTGCATCCCACACAAATGCCTTTCCCTTACAGGTCAATCGAGTCAATGGAAGGGCTAGCTTAGAGAACCCTTCAATGAACCTCCTGTAATAACCAGCCAACCCCAAGAAACTCCTGATCTCAGTCGCAGACTTTGGGCTCTCCCACTGTAACACTGCATCAACCTTGGCTGGATCCACAGCTATACCATCACCAGAGATAATATGACCCAAGAAGCTCACCTCATGCAACCAGAACTCACACTTCGACAACTTGGCATACAACTTCCTCTCTTTCAAGACCTCTAGCACCAACCTCAAGTGCTCTGCATGCTCTTCCTCAGATTTTGAGTACACCAAAATATCATCAATGAAGACCACCACAAACCGATCCAGATAGCTATGGAAAATTCGGTTCATGTACTCCATAAACACCCCTGGTGCATTTGTGACACCAAACGGCATTACAGAGTACTCATAATGCCCATACCTTGTTACGAACGTTTGTCTTCGGATATCCTCATCCTTCACCTTAACTGGTGATACCGGGACCTCAAGTCAATCTTGCTAAACACTTTAGCACCCACCGGTGATCCATTAGATCATCTATCCTCGGGAGAGGATACTTATTCTTGATAGTCACTTTATTCAATTGTCTCGTAGTCCACGCACGCACGCATACTCCCATCCTTCTTCTTTACCAACAAAACCGAGCTCCCCCATGGTGATACACTAGGCCTCACAAACTTCTTTCTCAAGAAGCTCCTCTAATCGCTTCTTCAATTCAACCCAACTCGTAAGTCGACATCCCAGACGAGGAAATATGTTTAGAAATACAAGTTTCACTTCCTGCCCCAAAACACACACAAAACAAGCCCCACCGGGACATTTTCAAAAATACACTGCGCAACTGAAAAACCACTGAGCCAAAACACTTAAAATTGAAAGTTGGCGTGTGAATACAAAATTTGTACGAGAAAATGTGCCTGTAAATGCAAGTTTCACTCCCGGGCTCCAAAATACCCACATCCTCGGCGCCCAGACGAAAGAACTCACTCACCTGACATCAAGCATAAAGGTGACACAGCGCCATTCAGGGGCACCAGGGGCGGCATTTGGCGCCCGCATCATCGCACACACGCACCTAACACACAAGCAAAGGCATGTGGCGCCATTTTCCCAAAGAACTTGGCGCTGGCGAGAACACACGCGCCTGAACACATTCCAAAGACATGAATAAAGGTACGTGGCGCCATTTTCCCAAAGAATGTGGCGCCCGGCGAGAGCATTCTGCACAAACTCTCAATTCACTGTGAAGCGATACGTGGCGCTGAATCCTAGCATCTTGGCGCCCAAACTCCAAAACCCCAATTTTCTCAAAATCTTCCAAACCAATTCACTCAATAATCCTTCTAACACTCCTAATTGCATAATCAAACAACCAATTGCATGCTCAAATCATCAATTAACATCAAAATCACGAATTCATGCATTACAAAACCCTAACTCACGCCTAAATCAATTTTTACCAACAATTTCATCAAATTCAAGGAATCAATCATCATGCAATCATCAATTAACATCAAAACAGCCCCTATGATACATATAATACCCATTATCTCCTCTATTATAGAGTGAGACTCCCTTACCTCAAATTCACCAGTAGAAACGTTCCTTTCTCCGAGTCACCACCAAAAACCAGAAGAATGACTCCTTCCTTTTCCTTCTTCTTCTCCTCGTGCGAAGCTTTTCTCTCTTCTCCTTAGGGTTCTAGCGCCGTTTCCTTTCTCTCTTCTCTTCTCTCTATTCGTTTCTTTCTTTCTTTGCAAAGTGGTGCGAATTGCACTACTCCTAGGAGCCTAAGTCATTGGGCTTGGGCTCCTGGGCCAATCCTGCGCTCCAGATATCTCAATACCACTCCCTTCAATTAAATAAAATACCAAATTATAAAACACTATATTATAATTTGATATAATTAAAATAGTGCAACACTTAAACAATTTAATCAATTTCTTAATTAAATTATTTGGGGTGTTACATACATGGTTATCTACTAACCAGTCCATACCAAGAATGATGTCCAACCCACCCAATGGCAAACAAATAAGATCAACCAGAAAATCTCTGCCGAAGACTGACAGAGGACACTTAGCACACACTAGAGAGGTAGTCAGAACCCTTATTGGAGTGTCGATAACCATTCCCCTCTTCATAGAAGATATAACTAAATTCAACTTTTCAGGACACACATCAGCAATAAAAGAGTGCGTAGCACCAGTATCAACAATAGCAATTAACGGGGTACCATTAATAAAACATGTACCTCGTATCTCATTGGCCTCCTCTGAACCTGCTAGAGCAAATACCCTTCCACTGGACCTCTCCTGCTTCGGTTTAGGACACTTGGTGCTAATATGACCCCCTTCACCAAAGTTAAAACAAACTACCTCCTTGCGGTCACAATCAGATGCCAAATGACCTTACTTGCCACAACAGAAACACATTCTTCCCCTAGACTTGCAGTCGTAGCTCTTTTGACCAGGCTTGCCACACTTAAAACACACCAGATTAGCGGGAGCATCTCCCCCACTAGGCTTCTTACCCTCGGCAGACCTCTTACCATCAGCAGACCTACTACCACCAGCATATATCTATTTACCCCTATCAGCAGAAACCTCATATGGCTTGCTACGGTTCTGAAACTTACCCCTCTGATCCCTCATGACCCTGGAGCGAGCATTACTATCCTCCTCATAGATCCCGTGAATCGTCAATCAAATCAAGAAAGACCCGAATCTTCTGGTACCCAATAGCTTGCTTGATGTCTGCCCTCAACCCATTCTCAAATTTGATACACTTGGAGAACTCAGAACCAGCCTCAGTGTAGTGGGGATAAAACTTAGCCAATTCAGTGAACTTGGCAGCATACTCCTGTCACGGACATGTTTCCTTGCTTGATTCAAGGAACTCAACCCGCTTCTCCCCTAACATCCTCCGGAAAGTATTTTCTCAAAATTCCCTACGGAATACAAACCCAAGTAACTTCCTCATTGGCGTCTCTAACCTCTCTCGACCTCCAACCACGGTCATCGCCTTCCTCTGCAAGGTGTGGGTACCATACACGACCTTCTGCGTATCATTGCGAGTCCATGACCGAAAAATTCTTTCAATCTCTTTCAGCCATGCTAGAGCACCATCTGGATTATACCGGCCCTTGAAGGTAGGCGGGTTCTCCCTCTGGAAAGTGGCCAGACTACGAGTTCCAGCATTTTCACCAACATTCTGCTGGTTCCCAACAGCCTGAGCTATAGCTTGCAAAGCAGCAGCAAGACCAGCATCATCTCTCCTAGCCATTTCAACCTAGCACTGCAGCATGAGACAACAATTTAGAACTAGTCTAACAACACCTAATTGTCATAAAACACTATGACAGAAAGACTTGGCCGGACAGACCAAACTTTTGCTCTGATACCACTAATGTAACACCACATTTCTACCCGGCAATTTATAATAAAAATCAGAGTTTAAAAATTATTTGTTTTAATTCATCCAAACGGGATGCTACACTTACTTCATTTAAATCAACAACAAAATATAACCAGCCATCTACTAACTCAAATAAATACGTAACACCAATAATATGGAATGGAATCCTTAGAAAATATATTAAGTCAATCCACGCACTAGAAAATTACGCATCACGCAGCGGAATAAAATACAGTCTCAGAGAAATAAACGAGCGGTCTCAAAGAATAACATGATAGTATCAAATATAATGTTCAACAGTCAAATAAGACTAAACAACTAGAAGTCTAAGCCCATCCCCTAGGTGCTACGTATCAGAGCAGACCGACTCGGGATGTGAAGGAATAAGACCTCACTCATGGTTACCTGTGGTAAATAACAACATAAGGGGTGAGTCTCAAACCACATAATAAAGGCTATAATAAGCAGTATATCAGATCATAGAATTTAATCAGCACACCATCACATACACATCTATACAGCAGTCACAGTTATATCAAATATCAATCAGTAGAGCATTTATCATCTATGGGAATGAATGACATGAAGTGCAATCATGCATGTGGTACCATTCATCGTCAATAATTTTTAGCCACTAGGGCATCATCGTCAATAATTGAGCTTTATCATCGTCAATAGCTCAAGGCCGAAGCCTCTCATCGTCAATAAAATGCACATGAAATGCATGAGACTCCATGAGCAACCAACAATCATCATTCATGCATCATCAACATCACATCCCACATTATCATCAGTTTTAGTTTGGTCAATAGACCCATCGTCAATAACATCATCATCATTTTTAGTTTTGGTCAATAGACCCATAGTCAATAACATCATCGTCTACTCATACATCATCAACTTCGTCATTAGAAAATATGTCACAAGGACTAAACACCACTAGAGGACCAAAAGATCACTCAAGGACCTAAACATCACTCAAGGACCAAAACATCACCTAAAGACTAAAACAGCACTTAGGGACCAAAACATCACCTAAGGACTAAAATAGCACTTAGGGACCAAAACAGCACCTAAGACACAAAATGGCAGCACCAGGCGCCAAAACCACCAAAATCGGCGCCCCAGGTGGCAACACGACCACCAGCGCCAAAACAAGCAAAATCTGGCGCCCCGGTGGCAACACAACAACAGCGCGCCAGGTAACACTGTACACACAAAGTGCCAAAGACACAGCAAATTGGCGCCCCTGTGGCAACATACCAAGACAGCGCTAAATCGGGCAACATTGCCGCCAAAGAACGCAACACGCATTTTAGACACAAACTAAGACATCGTCTCGCACATTAGCGCACACACAGGCGCCCCGGGGCAGCCAAATTGGCGCCCAGTCTAGACACAACCAGCAACATGGGCGCGCCAGGGCAGCCATATGGCGCCCTGTGCAGCACCACACACACACACACACTGCTACAGTAACTTGGCGCCACACTAGGCGACCTGGGCAGCAACATTGGCGCCCAGCAACATGACAACCACGCACCCAACACACTTGGCGCCCCACCAGGCGCCTTGGGCAGCCAAATTGGCGCCCAACACTTAGACACGCCACACAACCAGCATCATGGCGCCACACCAGGCGCCATAGGGCAGCCACATTGGCGCCCTGCACTTAAACAAGCACACACAGGCGCATGGGCAGCCACATTTTGGCGCCCTGCACCTAGACACAACACACACACAGCACATGCAGCAACACACATACCACACAGGCGCCATCCTGGTGCCCAGCTTCAGCACACACACGCACACAGTGCCACAGGTGCACACAGGCGTCATTTTGGGCAGCCACTGGCGCCCAGGCAGCAACACACACACACTCACAGCACAGGGCGTCATTTCCCCTAGCATTTGGCGCCCTATGACACTTAGGGTTCCCTAAACCCAATTTCCCCAATTTTGCCTAAACTCAATCATCAACAACAATTTCAAAACATCTCCTAATTGCTCTAACACTATTGTAATACCCCAATTTTGTCCGCCCTTTTTAACTTAAGCCAATTTCAATTACCCAGCTCAACTAAATCGAAATACGATGTTTAAATTAGGCAGGCACGCGAATGATCGATCTTTTCGTGCGTTCTTCAATTTAATCTTCGTATTCAGGTTTAGTCGTACATAAGTAGGTCTACCAAAAGTCATTTTTTCTAGAAATTTAGCTTGTCTTTTCAGTTCAGGCTTAAGAATGCAATTCTAAGTCAATTTTGGTGTTTTTAGTTAATGAGCCCATTTCTTCTATTTGGGTCTCGTTTTAGCGTATTTGTTTAGTCTGGCCCGTCCTCGTCTTTGTGTTTAGCCCGACTCCTTTTCTTACTAATATTCTTATTTTTGTGCAGTTAATTTATTTTGAGTATATATGTATAGTCCAAAAATGTCAAAAAAATTCTATCTAGTTTTATTTACAATTTAAAAGTGTTTAATAGTCCAAAAATGTCAAAGAATACTATCTAGTTTTTATTACAACTTAGGAGAATCCAAATGTCCAAATGTCAAAAAAATACAAAAAAAAAATAATAACAAAAATATACAAAAATAAATAAATCCGAAAATACAAAAAAAAAATAAAATAAAAGAAGAATAAAGAAATGGGGTTCCAAAGAACTGCTCTCCATAGCTGGTGCAGTCCGCTCCACTCCTGCACACGAAAAGAGTCAAATCCCAGTAAAAAAAACAATTAATGCAGAAACCTAGTATTTTAATATAAAAGAGCTGTCAAGGGTCAGTCAAAAGGGACGATTTTCGAGGTAAACAGCACAAAAAGAACGATTAGTGGTTTTACACTGAAACCCTAATCCCAAAACAGTGGTTTCTTTCTTTGAAGTTCTACAAAAAAGTTTCAAAGGGTCTGTAGCAGCAAATCTAGAACAACAACAGTAAATCAAACAAGAGAAAAACAACAGTAAATCTACAAAAAAGTTTTCTCAGATCTGTAAATAAATTGCAAATATGTGTGTTTCTTTTTCACTCGGTGCCCTAAACATGTTAAACTGAGAAAAACAACCAAATCCAAAAAAAAACTCTTAGAAACACAGGAACCAAAATAACAGAGAAAATTTTTGAAAGAGAAACAAGGAGAGACAGAGGAAGTGGCAGGGAACCGAAACAAAAAAAAAAAGTAAAAAACCAACCTTTGTTCGTCGTCTTCTCCGGCGACGGTGACCCTCTGGTCACCTTCTCCGGCGAGACCCCTGGCCGTCATAAGCTTCCCCAAAACCGAGACCCCTGGTCGTCGTATGCTTCCCCAAAACCGAGACCCTTGGCCGTCGTAAGCTTCCCCAAAACCGAACCCACCACCGCTGCTCTCTCCTCTCCACTGTAGTCCATCTTTCGGTTTCTTCTCCTCCTCCAATCTCATCGGATCTCCCTCTCTCTTCCATGGCTGACCAACGCTCCCTCTCTCTCTCTACCCCGTGAATCTCTCTCTCTCAGCTCCGAAAATCTCTCTCCCTCTTGAATACTATAAGCTGCGGTGCAGCTGGTAAGAGGAGAAGGAGGGAAGGGAAATTTTTAGGTTTTTTTTAGGTTTGGGCTTATATGGGAAATTTTTAGGAAATTTTTAGGTTTTAATTATCAGATTACTTCTTGCACCCCCTAATTCCACGCGTGTACCTCCCCTCACTTAAGCCCAGTTTCGCATACTGGGCCCTCCTATGCGAATTGGGCTTGCTGTTTACACCCCCTGTTTAGTTATACCACCCCCCGACTAATAGCACCCCATTTCGCAATTTTCACCTTCTTCTCGTTTTAATTCTTTTTCAACCCAAATAATTTCTCATTAAATCAAAACTTTGTTAATGGTCTTGCGAAGCCTTTGCTTGCACGAATCATTAACAATGAGGAACTAGTGGTGATCACTTGGAGCCTTTGCTCAATTGATCATCATGAATGCCTAATTTTTAAAGAACTTTCGATAAATCAAAAAACTTTGTTAGTGGTTTTGCGAAGCCTTTGCTTGCATGAATCATTAACAATGAGGAACTAGTGGTGATCACTTGGAGCCTTTGCTCAATTGATCATCATGAACGCCTAATTTTTCTAAAGAATTCCATTAAATCATTAACAATAAGGACCTAGTGGTGATCACTTGGAGCCTTTGCTCAATTGATCATCATGAATGCCTAATTTTCCTAAAGAACTTTTGATTAAATAAAAAAAACTTTGTTATTGGTCCTGCGAAGCCTTTGCTTGCATGATTATTAACAATGGAGTGCTAATGGTGGTCACTTGGAGCCTTCGCTCAATTGATCATCATGAAAGCTTAGTTTTCACAATTAAACAAGATAAAAAATAAAAAAACCCAGAACTACGTAGCTTTGAATTAAACAAGATAAAAAATAAAAAAACCCAGAACTACGTAGCACCTGGAGATACGTAGGAGCGGATCCCCTCCGTCAACCACAACAAACTAAAAACATTTTTCCTTTCAAAAAACCAAAGCGGCTAACTCTCGTCGAGCGCCGCAAATAAAAAATTTCATTAAGTCTTTTTTAATTAAGAGGAAAATTTAAGTATTTTTCAAATCAACACTTAAAATCACACGATTAATTAAAGGTTCCCTTTCAGTAGAAAGGAGGTGTGGGGCGCTAATACCTTTCCCATACCTAACCGACCCCCGAACCCAAATCTTCCGGTTTTCCAAAAAGACCATCTGCCTTCCAAAAAGGTTTTTCTTCAATATTTTCATTATAAAAAATATTGGTGGCGACTTCATTGTTTTAAAAAGTTGTAAACGAAGAAAAACCCTCGGGGACTTTTTCGGGCGCAACAACTATCAAATATACTTTTTAACAACCATTCATATGCAAATCGATTCCTACACAATTTTTTGTATAATTTCACTCAATCAATCAATCTTTCAAAAACTATTTTAGCATCAAAACACATCAAAACACAATCAATATTCTAACCCTAACATACAACCCATTATATCCCTTATTATAGGGCAAGACCCACCCTTACCTTGATTAAACCGAAGACGAAGCTGTTGCCAGGTGGCTTCAGTCTCAAGAGGGGGGGTGAATTGAGATTTTAAAAACTTTTCCCCTTTTGATGACTTAGATTAATTTCGCATGAGGTTTATGAAATGAACAATTAGAAATATAAACAAGAAAGAACACAAGAGATTTATCTTTGGTTCAGCCACCTCCTAGTGACCTACTCTAGTCCTCACAAACCCTTTGTGATATTTTCACTATCAAAACAAAGCTTAAAACGGGTGCTTTCAAACCCTTACAAAACTCAGGCACTCTTCACACTTAGGATCCCCCACCTTTGTGCAAGAGCCCTCAAAACAATTACAATTGACAAACAAGAGATACCCCACCCTTGTTACAATCAAACACCCTAGAGAGATACCCCACTCTCTAGTACAACCAATTTACAAACAAGAGATACCCCACCCTTGTTGCAATCAAAACCGTAGAAACATTCCCCACTCTCTAGAAAAACCAATTACAGTAAAATCAAATTACAAGAAAAATAACAATACCTCTAAGAAGGTGAATACAACAACTTGAAGATTCCCAACCTAACCCTTGAGAGAGATCAGCTCAAATTGATAGGAACAGTGAAGAGCAAGTGTGATTGTGTAATAGGATTTGATTTTGTCTTGTTATGCGTTGGTTGGTTGTGTTTAAGCGTAAAGCCCTAAGTCCTATTTATAGAGTTTGTAAAAATATGACCGTTGAAGCCCTAAGTCCTATTTATAAGTGACAAATCGATTAGTTGCTTGGAAAACATAACATAGAAATCGATTTCTTGCTCCTAGAATAATAGGTAGAAAATCGATTTCTTGCTTGTGGGAACAAGTGAGGAATCGATTTTGTGCTTCAATTAAAGGAAGTAGACAATCGATTGTTAGCTTAAAGGAAATAAGAGGGAAATCGATTTTGGTACTTAATGAAGTAAGTGGATAATCGATTGCTAGATTTATAAAACAAGTTCATGATAACAAGTAGATAATCGATTCTTTGCTTTATAAAAACAAGTAGATAATCGATTCTTTACTTCAAATCCACAAAGCCATCAATCGATTTTTTTTTTCTTTTAAAAACATAGGTGGCCAATCGATTATGTGCTTTAATTAAATAGGGTCATAATCGATTGTTTTCTTTTATAAATCAAGTTCGTAAAAATTGATTATGCGCTTGTCCATAAATCAAGAGGACAGGTCGATAATCTATTATGTGCCTGTGTCTAACATATTTAGCATGCTTTTATCAAATGAAGGCATATGTTAGATTAATTGTGTGAGTGCTAGTGTGTTGAGTGATTTGAGCCGATCCTCAAAAGCGGTTTACATTCATTCCTAAGACACGACCCGACTTCCTAACGTCTACCCTTACCACAAACATTCTTCTTGAGTTGGTTGTGTCTTGGAGTTCCTTTTTGTGGTTGTGTCTTGGAGTTCCTTTTTGTCACTTTATTTAGGAATGCTTCATCATCAAAACTTAACCTGCAACACAAGATATCCACATTCTCCCCCTTTTTGATGATGACAAAATTTTGATTCATCTTAGGTGGGAGGTTAGTTCATCAAGCAAAACAATGCACTAATATTAATGATATGTATCTAGACTCCCCCTTACTTGATGCTCCCCCTATCTAAATGCAAAGTGACAATCATATATTTCTCCCCCTTTTTGTCATGATCAAAAGGGTTAATGCGAAACATAGTTGGTGAGTCGAAAACGCAGCTCATAGTAAAAGCGAGTCCATTGCATTTTTAAAAATAGGCATAAACCACAAAATGACATGGGAGTCGAGTTTCAACACAAGATAGCCAAACATAATTCAATCAACAGTTCATATTTTATTCAGCTAAATGATAACTTAATGACTCCAAGTTTTCTTGAATGAAAAATAAATTTTCTTTTGCAATGGTTTTGTAAAAATATCGCCTCATGATTTTGAATGCTCAACTAAACAATCACATAATCACCTTTTTGAACATGATCCTGTTAAGAAAATGATGTCTAAAGTCTATATGCTTAGTTCTAGAATGTTGAACGGGTTTTTCTATAGATTAATGTGATTTATATCGATAATCGTAGTTGAGATGTTGTTGTTTACTCTATTTACTATTATTATAACTTGCTTATTGATTAGTCCTCAATGGCGCATAAAACAAAATCAAACAGTGATAATCACATATATGTCTAATGCTCAGTAACTTATGCTTAATATATTCTACATAAAGCACAATGTCAATAGAGGTGGATAACTTTTTACCAATCTTACCTTCACCAAGGATTCTTCCTCTTTTCTTTGTTATCACAAGTCACATGACCGCTTTTTCGGGGTGAGTATTAAGAGCTTTGTCATATCTTGATCAGTGCTTTGAGCATTTGCTATCAAGGTATTGATTTTCCCCCATACCTTGAAGCATACCTGCAATAAGATCAAGTTGCAAATTTTGGTACCCAAATTTCTTTGGGTCCTTGTGGGTTAGTACTTGGTAGAGTCCCTTTGGGAACCCACACCTTTTTCACAACTTGTCTTCTTCTAGCCATGCACACAGATGCAGTATGTTCTAGTCTGGCACAGTAATAACATCTAATATATGGACTAGTAATGAGCTTAGGTCTATAATGCACATGTCTATTGACGAAATTATTTCTTGGAGACCTAGGATGCACATGTTGTATGTTGGACATTTTTCCTATTGTCCATTCAAGCTCATGAATTTTCTTTTCATATTCAGCACACTTATCACATACATAATTTTCTTTAAAGCAACCAAGACTATGATTTTCATTTCTAAGTTCTAATCTTTCCTTAGTTAAAGCAATAACTTCATTTTGAAGATGAGCAACAGTTTTCTTTGATTGGGTTAGTGCTTTAGCTAATTTCAAAGAATCATTATGCAATTCAAGAAATGCTTCATGTAATTCATCATATGCATTTTGTGAAGTTTCAGAGTTAGAATCTACCTCAGTTTCATTTTCACTGTCGTGGTCGACCATGAGAGCAATTTGAGCTTCTTCACTTTCTGAATCATCTGATGAGTCCATGTCATTTTCTTCCCATGCTATGTAAGCTTTTCTACCCTTGTTTCCTTTGGATACCTTTTTCTTAGACTTTGACAGTTTTCTTTGTAAGTTCGGGCACTCCATCTTCATGTGTCCGGATTTTCCACATTCGTAGCAAGTTGGTGGACTTGAGAAGTTTTCCTTGCTTGAGACTCTTTTGGGTGAAGAATTCTTCTTGGGGAAGCTTTTCCTTCTCATGAACTTTTTGAATTTTCTAACCATTAGATCCATATACTCATCGTCTTCATCATCTTCATTTTCTGAATCATCACTATCATCAGTTGGATTTGAACTAGAAGCCTTGAGAGCTAAGCTTTTATTTTTCTTGTCTTTTTCTTCATGTTCAGCTAGACGAGTGAGCTCCAACTCGTGCTCTTGTAGTTTCCCAAAAAGAGTGGCAAGTTTCATTGTAGCTAAATTCCTTGATTCAGCTATAACAGTTACTTTTGGTTGCCATTCTCTGTTTAGACATCTCAGGACTTTGTTGATCAAGTCTTCTGCAGGAAATGATTTTCCTAATGAGCCCAGTTGATTCACTATGTGAGTAAACCTCTTTTGCATTTCTTTTATATTTTCTCCTTGATTCATTCTGAAAAGTTCATATTCTCGGATAAGAGTGTTTGTTCTTGCTCTTTTACCTCTCACTGGTACCTTCATGAGTGACTTGAAGATTGTCCCACATTTCTTGGCAGCTTTTGCGGTTTGATACTACGAAGAACTCATCGGGGCTTAGTGCGGAAGTAATGATGTTTTTGGCCGGAGATTGTGTTGAACCTTTTTCTTATCAAAGATCAGTCCATTCAGCTCTTTCTTTGTGGTGAGAATACCGTTTACCAAGTGTGTGGGGACATAGGGTCCATTTTCCACAAACATCCCATACATCTATATCTACCCCCTTCAATGAATATTCTCATTCTTTCTTTCCAATATGCATAATCTTTCCAGTTGAATCCCGGAGGGCGGGTAAGAGATGCACCCTCTTGCGTACACCAACACTGAAGCCATTTCTCTTGAAGCTGCTAGGCCCTTTAAACAAGAGTCTAGCTCGATACCACTTGTTGCCAAGTGGCTTGATCTCAAGAGGGGGTGAATTGAGATTTTAAAACTTTTCCCTTTTGATGACTTAGATTAATTTCATGCAGTTTATGAAATGAGCAATTAGAAATATAAACAAAGAAAGAACACAAGAGATTTATCTTTGGTTCAGCCACCTCCTAGTGACCTACTCCAGTCCTCACAAACCCTTTGTGAGATTTTCACTATCAAAACAAAGCTTAAAACAGGTGCTTTCAAACCCTTACAAAACTCAGGCACTCTTCACACTTAGGATCCCCCACCTTTGTGCAAGAGCCCTCAAAACAATTACAATTGACAAACAAGAGATACCCCACCCTTGTTACAATCAAACACCCTAGAGACATATCCTACTCTCTAGTACAACCAATTTACAAACAAGAGATACCCCACCCTTGTTGCAATCAAAACCCTAGAGAGATTCCCCACTCTCTAGAAAAACCAATTACAGTAAAATCAAATTACAAGAAAAATAACAATACCTCTAAGAATGTGAATACAACAACTTGAAGATTCCCAACCTAACCCTTGAGAGAGATCAGCTCAAATTGATAGGAACAGTGAAGAGCAAGTGTGATTGTGTAATAGGATTTGATTTTGTCTTGTTATGCGTTGGTTGGTTGTGTTTAAGCGTAAAGCCCTAAGTCCTATTTATAGAGTTTGTAAAAATATGACCGTTGAAGCAAATTGTAACTCTATTTTGATAAGTGACAAATCGATTAGTTGCTTGGAAAACATAACATAGAAATCGATTTCTTGCTCCTAGAATAATAGGTAGAAAATCGATTTCTTACTTGTGGGAACAAGTGAGGAATCGATTTTGTGCTTCAATTAAAGGAAGTAGACAATCGATTGTTAGCTTAAAGGAAATAAGAGGGAAATCGATTTTGGTACTTAATGAAGTAAGTGGATAATCGATTGCTAGATTTATAAAACAAGTTCATGATAACAAGTAGATAATCGATTCTTTGCTTTATAAAAACAAGTAGATAATCGATTCTTTACTTCAAATCCACAAAGCCATCAATCGATTTTTTTTTTCTTTTAAAAACATAGGTGGCCAATCGATTATGTGCTTTAATTAAATAGGTCATAATCGATTGTTTTCTTTTATAAATCAAGTTCGTAAAAAATTGATTATGCGCTTGTCCATAAATCAAGAGGGCAGTCGATAATTTATTATCATAATCTATTATGTGCCCGTGTCTCAACATATTTAGCATGCTTTTATCAAATGAAGGCATATGTTAGATTAATTGTGTGAGTGCTAGTGTGTTGAGTGATTTGAGCCGATCCTCAAAAGCGGTTTACATTCATTCCTAAGACACGACCCGACTTCCTAACGTCTACCTTTACCACAAACATTCTTCTTGAGTTGGTTGTGTCTTGGAGTTCCTTTTTGTGGTTGTGTCTTGGAGTTCCTTTTTGTCACTTTATTTAGGAATGCTTCATCATCAAAACTTAACCTGCAACACAAGATATCCACAGAAGCTCTCTCTACGGAATCACTAACAAAACCACAACAACTAGAGCTTTTCTTCTCCTTTTCCCTTTGGTGCGATCAAACCCTTCCTCTTTCTCCTTGCTGGCGCCGATTTCTCTTCTCTCTTCTCCCTTCTCTCTTTTTTTCGTTTTCTTTCTTTGTTTTCCCTAATGATGCGAATTGCATCAACCCTAGGAGCCTAAGTCATTGGGCTTGGGCTCTTGGGCCAATAATTGCCATCCCAGAATTATTGATACCACTCCCTTCAGTTATAATTAAAAGACTATATTAATAATTTAATATGATTAAAATAATGCAACACTTAAATAATTTAATCAAATAATTAATTAAATCATTTAGGGTGTTACACCATCCACTTTCACTGTTTCACATAGTTGTGCAAAATTGGTGAGATGCTTGTTTGCATCTTCACATGGTCTTCCACCAAATTGTGTAACGCCCCGAAAATAATTTGAATATTTATTTAATTGATTAATTAGGAGTTATGTGGTTAGTCATATTGAATTAAATGAATGAGGTGTTTTAATTAAATATGGAGGTGAGAGATAGTAATTAAGAGAGTGGTGGTATTATTAAGTTAGGGAGTAGTTGAATTAATTGAGGGGGGGTGTGAATAGAGGCCCAACCCACTTAGGCCCAATTGATTGTTGAATTAAATGAAAGAAATGAATTAAGAAGAAAGAAAGAACAGAGTGGACCGAGAGAGAGAAAGGAGAGAGGCGCATGAGAGAGACCGAGAGGGGAAGGGAGGAAGGCGACGGTGAGGAAGGAAGAGGAGGTGGAGATCTTCTCCATCTTAGCACTAGGTAAGGGGCTTTTTAGCTCATTCTCTTCCAATTTTCCTCCTCTAGCTATTGATGTTAGTTTCAATCCCTAATTTCTTCTTGTTGTTGTTTTGCCATTAATGGGGTTTTGAGCTCAAATGTTGAAATTGGTGATTGTTTGGTGTTCTTGGGCTTTTGGAGGATAGGAGAGCTTACATTCTTCAATTTGCAAAGGTTAGGGGGTCTTTTTCATTCATAATAATTTGTAATATGAGTGATTGTATGTGTGATGGGTTTAGAATGTGTAATTTGATGTATTTGGTGAAGATGATGAATAGTGATTAGTGAATATATATTGATTGAGGTGTATTTGAATTGATGAGTGAACATGATTGCTTGATTGTGTTGCTTGAGTTGTTGAATTGATTTTTGAGGAACCCATTATGTTGTTGTTGAAATGGGATTGATATGTATTTTGTGTGGGTTATGAGTGTGGTTGTTTTGTTGTGAATAAATGGGTGTTTAGGTGTATTTGGATTATTTTGATAATTGAGTTGTTGGATTAAAAATGTGGTTGAGTTAATTGAGTTAATTGAGTTAGTTGAGTTGATTGAGTTAATTGAGTTAAATGAGTTAATTGAGTTTGGTTGAGTTGGTTGAGTTGTTTTGAGTAGTTGTGTTCAAGAGAAGGAGGGGGGCGCCAAGTCCCTAAGGAAATGGCGCCAGGAGCACTCAGCTCGGTTTTGGTTGGGTCAAGCTATGAGGTGGCGCCATTTGCCTAGCAAAATGGCGCGAGGGCTCGTTGGTTTGGATGAGGGCGCCACGGGTTAGGCGCCACAATGTGGCCGCCTTGGCGCTAGGTGTGCTCGTGGTGTGGCGCCAAAGAGTTAGCGGCCAAGCGCGCCTTGTTGCGCTTTGTGCGTGCGTGTCTTTGAGTGCGGGGGCGGCGCCATTTGGCGTGCCCTGTTGCGCCTGGGAGTGGCGCGGTGTGCCTGGGCGTGGGGCGCCGGTGTGCGCCTTGCGTGTGGATGTGTGGGGCGCCAAGTGTGGCTGTCCCGTGCGCTTTGGTGCGCCTAAGTGTGGAGGTGTGGCGCGGGGAAGGGCGCCAAATGTGGCTGTCCCGTGTGCCTTGGTGTGCCTTGGGGTGCCTTGGTGCGTTCGGTACGTGTGTTGGGCGCAGGGCTGGCGCCAAGGGTGGCAGCTGTGTGCGCCTGTGTGTAAGTGAATGACGTGTGGTGAGTATGGTGTGGGCACCAATTGTGGTGTGCCCTTATGCTTTAGGCATTGATGTGTGTGTTACGGCAAGGGTGTCCAAGTGGCATGCCCGTGGTTGCCGGTTGAGATGTGGCTTGGTGCCTTGAGTAAGTGGTCCAATATAATTGAGAGTTGCCTAGAGGTTGTCTACGAGTTGTGTGCTTCCATTTGGTCCTTATGTGACGTTTTAGTCCTAGGTGACGAGAGGTTCACGTAGTGACTGAGTTGTAGTGGTTGAGTTGTTCACTACCTATAGAGTAGAGGTGTCCTGTGAGATGGGTGTTAGCCTTAGTGCTATTGAGGTTGTCTAAGAGAAATAGGCAATGTTGTGGTGACGGCGCAATGCCGGTGAGTTTAGTGTTGTTGAACAACACAAGAGATGATATGCCTGCGTGGCGGCCTTGAGTGGCCTAAAAGAGATGGTTGATTGTGAGTGATGCATTGTTCATAGAGTCTCATGAATCATATGCATCAGCGACGGATATGCCTGCGTGGCGGCCTTGAGTGGCCTAAAAGAGATGATATGCCTGCGTGGCGGCCTTGAGTGGCCTAAAAGAGATGGATCCACATGCATTATACCCTAGAGTTTGGGTTGCATTGCACTCATGCATACACTCATACATTTGATTGATGTCTCCCGATGAGTGGGAGTTGAATGCTATATGACCGAGGATGAGTGTTTGTTACTTGAGCAGTGAGGCTTCTCGATGTTTGTATTTAGTGACGTATGTTAGTATGGTTGTAGAGTGTGTTCTATTTCCTTCCTCGTATAATGCTTATATTATTTGTTATTATTTATGCAAAGAGACTCACCCTAGTATTTTATGTTGCTCGCTCTCGTGGCGACAAATGGGTGTTGTGCGGTGATATCTGAGTGAAGGTGCCCATGCCTTCCTAAGTTAGTGTGTCAAGCTACGAGTAGTCACATTAGGGATGGGGAGTATAGTATCATTATTTTACTTTATGTATTAAATCTGGTTTAGAGTATGTATAGAGTATGTATTGTATAAGTAAGACTTATTGTCATTCCATTTGTGCTAGTGAACTAGTTTTGGGTGTTGTGAAACTAAGCAGTATTTTTGAGGGTTCATCCTATTTAAGTCGTGATATGTAACATGCAATATATTTTATTAATGAAAGAGTATGTTGACTAATTTTAAGTCATATGTATGGTGAGCGTAGCATTCCTCGAGGATGTATCTTTTAAAAGAAAAACAATTTTTGAACTCTGATTTTAATTAAATATTTAAAGAGAGTAAGGGGGTGTTACAAAGTTGGTATCAGAGCAAAAGTTCGGTCTGTCCGGCCAAGTTTGTCCAGTCGTAGTGTCTCAGAGATTCCTTGTTGATCTCCAACCGAGACTTTGTTAGAGATTTTGTTTGGTTGTTTGCAGCTGTTGATTGTAATTGCTTGTGACTGTTGGATTGTATTAAGTGAGGTATGTGCGATTGGAAGAGCATTTTAACGACGCCCAAGGAGTAGGAATCGACGACGCACTTCGCACTGGATTTGCGTTAAAAAGTCCTTCAATATGAAAGGTGTAAATTTTGAAAAGACGTAGTTTTGTGGCCTTGATTAAATTGGATGCGTGAGTAGGAGGGACTGATCACCCCGATAACTCATTCCCAATGAAAGAGGTGACAATAACTCGTAATTATTATAAATTTTGAATATATACTAATTTCAACTTGATTGATTGAGTGGTGTGTGCAAGCTGATTGACTATTAACTTTTAGAAAAATAGGTGCCTTATGGGTGTTTGAGTTTGATTTGGGGTTTGATAATAGGAAGATGTCAGAATAAAGATTGACACTTTGGATTTGAAGTTCATGCAAAGAAAATAGAGCATGCCTTTTTGGAAAAGTTTAGAAATATGGTAGTCGAGGGAGTGCCTATATAGGATCTAGATGATAGTGTATAACTTTGATGATTAGATGATTAAAAAAATTCGGTACGAAAAGTAGGAATGCCGAGCTGAGGAAGGCATTGTTTGTAGTTGAATATGGATTGACGTAAGATAGGAGCATTAGTACTTAAATGATTTCTATGGCGTAGTTCCCTATCGATAAATTAATGGTGTTTGGATAATCGAGTGAGACTTTGGTGACCTGAAAATAGAGTTTTGGTACAAAGTAAAAGGTGTAGATTGAGTATGCCTAAGGGTAGCTATTTGAGTTAGGTGTATTATGATCAAGGTATGTACTGTAGAGGTGAAGAGGTATTAAGGGTGTTGTAACCTTCGTGAAATTCTTAATGAGTGTTGGACTAGTTGTGTATGGAAAGTGTTTAGTAGTTGGCTTAAGTATGATCATAGTATGAAGATCAAAGGAAAGAAGGAAGAGGAAGGTTAGGTACATAGGACTACATATGAACTGAGGTGTAGTTGTTCAACCATAGGTGTGTTGAAATGTAATATGCATATGACGTAGTATGTGGGAGTCAAAGTAATGTAGTACCGAGGTTTAGGTACGTTTGAATAGTAAGTGTAGTGAAGCTTACCGTGACGTAGTGTAGAGAACCGAGGTGCCAAAAGAGTGTACGAAGCATTGTGTAGTGTAATGGCCGAGGTTAGGGAGTGCTTAGGTGTAGTGTGCCTAAGTGTAGTGGATAGACAATATTTGAAGGATTGTTTGTTGAATCTTGTTACCCTTGATTGACAGTTTGCTATAGGTTGATTGTTTCTGTAATGCACATGAGTTTAATTTTGATTTGTGCTAAATTGTTTTGAAGTTATGTACTGAAATGAAATGCGGTGCTTGGTTATAACAATTAAGGTTAGGATTAGCAGATAGCCTTCTTTTTGGAAAAGATGAAATGGTTGACTTTTCTAACCACGAGCTTATGTCGGAAACTAAATTTTGAAAATAATAAGTGGTTGTTTGTGTGGCAACGTGTTCGTGTTATAATAAAATTTGGGGTTGCGTATAGTTCTCCCTTTTTGGACAAAACCGTGAGTTATATGATTTTCAAAAAGAAACGGTACTTGGAAAATTCTGTGTTTTTAGGAATGAACGTAATGTCAAGATTTGTGTTAAAATCTGTTCCAAGTTGTTTAGAATTTTATTACAAGATGTGACATGATTTTAGCTTTAAGACCGACTAGGTCATGGATTGATGTTGTATGAAAATGACGAGGTCTTACAAATATTTCATGGTTTGACGAGATAAAATCTTTTGAAAACAAAAAAAAAAGGTGAGTTTTACTCACGTTTAGAGAATTTTAAAATGTGTTTGTGTGTTTATGTGTTGTCATGTGTTTATTTATCTTGTGATGGAAAGTTTAGTTATGGAGAAAGTGCAAATTTCACAAAATTGGAAATTTTACGGTTTTTGAGCATGTTTTGGTTTGTGACTTTGTAACTCGATTGTGCTTGAGTGAATTGATGAAATTATGCCTTAGTTGTATGTAAACCATGTGTTAGAATATCCGTTTGAAAATGATTTCTGTTTCATTGGAAACTAGACTCGTTTTTCTTCAATTTGAACATTTGCTTTGCTCCATTTGATTGAGAATTAAATAAGAGAACCGAGATTACAAATAGGGCAACAGTTGTTGTCCTGTCTTCTGGACCACTATGCTTTGTTTTGAAAACTGTACTTTTAGCTACATAAACAAATAGACAAAAATTATATCCAGAAACTAGACACTCTAAGGTTTCTAATGAATATTTGGTTGTTTAATTCCGATAACGTTTGCTATGTTAAAGGAATTGTCGAAGTTTATGAACCACTGCTGAAAATCTATTGCACCTATATTGTCTATTGAAATGTATGATATGTTCTGGTTTTAAAGTTGATGTTCTGGACTGGTTATACAGGTAAAAGTAATTTTTTGGGATGTCCATATTTCAGAGGAAACTCTGCCGAATTTTCGTTAGAAATTTTGATACATGTTCAAGGTGGTAATTGAATTGTGTGGTTAGATGGTATTTGAGTAGTCGAGTAGGATCTGGATACCCTACAGGTTAGAATATCTGCTAAGGGTAAGAGTGTAGAGAAAGCGTGTGGTTTGTTACCTTAGTGTACGATAGATTATGATGAGTACGGTTAGAGGTGGGAAGAAGGTTGGTATTGCTTCGTGAGTATTTTCGAGGACGAAAATATTCTAAGTGGGGGAGAGTTGTAACGCCCCGAAAATAATTTGAATATTTATTTAATTGATTAATTAGGAGTTATGTGGTTAGTCATATTGAATTAAATGAATGAGGTGTTTTAATTAAATATGGAGGTGAGAGATAGTAATTAAGAGAGTGGTGGTATTATTAAGTTAGGGAGTAGTTGAATTAATTGAGGGGGGGTGTGAATAGAGTCCCAACCCACTTATGCCCAATTGATTGTTGAATTAAATGAAAGAAATGAATTAAGAAGAAAGAAAGAACAGTGGACCGAGAGAGAAAGGAGAGAGACGCGCGAGAGAGAGAGAGAGAGGAAGGGAGGAAGAGGGCGACGGTGAGGAAGGGAAGAGGAGGTGGAGATCTTCTCCATCTTAGCACTAGGTAAGGGGCTTTTTAGCTCATTCTCTTCCAATTTTCCTCCTCTAGCTATTGATGTTAGTTTCAATCCCTAATTTCTTCTTGTTGTTGTTTTGCCATTAATGGGGTTTTGAGCTCAAATGTTGAAATTGGTGATTGTTTGGTGTTCTTGGGCTTTTGGAGGATAGGAGAGCTTACATTCTTCAATTTGCAAAGGTTAGGGGGTCTTTTTCATTCATAATAATTTGTAATATGAGTGATTGTATGTGTGATGGGTTTAGAATGTGTAATTTGATGTATTTGGTGAAGATGATGAATAGTGATTAGTGAATATATATTGATTGAGGTGTATTTGAATTGATGAGTGAACATGATTGCTTGATTGTGTTGCTTGAAATTTGTTGAATTGATTTTTGAGGAACCCATTATGTTGTTGTTGAAATGGGATTGATATGTATTTTGTGTGGGTTATGAGTGTGGTTGTTTTGTTGTGAATAAATGGGTGTTTAGGTGTATTTGGATTATTTTGATAATTGAGTTGTTGGATTAAAAATGTGGTTGAGTTAATTGAGTTAATTGAGTTAGTTGAGTTGATTGAGTTAATTGAGTTAAATGAGTTAATTGAGTTTGGTTGAGTTGGTTGAGTTGTTTTGAGTAGTTGTGTTCAAGAGAGAGAGGGGCGCCAAGTCCCTAAGGAAATGGCGCCAGGAGCACTTGGCTCGGTTTTGGTTGGGCTGGCTATGAGGTGGCGCCATTTGCCTAGCAAAATGGCGCCAGGGGCTCGGTTGGTTTGGATGAGGGCGCCACGGGTTAGGCGCCACAATGTGGCTGCCTTGGCGCCTAGGTGTGCCTCTCGTGGTGGCGCCCAGTTGGCAGCCAAGGCGCTTGTTGCGCGCGGTGTCGCGTGCGTGTCTTGAGTGCGGGGCGGGCGCCATTTGGCGTGCCCCATTGCGCCGGGAGTGGCGCGGTGTGCTCGGGCGTGGGGCGCGGTGTGCGCTTTGCGTGTGGATGTGTGGGCGCCAAGTGTGGCTGTCCCCGCGCGCTTTGGTGCGCTAAGTGTGGAGGTGTGGCGCGGGAAGGCGCGCAAATGTGGCTGTCGTGTGTGCCTTGGTGTGCCTAGGGGGTGCCTTAGTGCGTTCGATGCGTGTGTGTTGGGCGCAGGGTGGCGCCAAGGGTGGCGGTGTGTGTGCGCTGTGTGTAAGTGAATGACGTGTGGTGAGTATGGTGTGGGCACCAATTGTGGTGTGCCCTTATGCTTTAGGCATTGATGTGTGTGTTACTGGCAAGGGTGTCCAAGTAACATGCCCGTGGTTGCCGGTTGAGATGTGGCTTGGTGCCTTGAGTAAGTGGTCCAATATAATTGAGAGTTGCCTAGAGGTTGTCTACGAGTTGTGTGCTTCCATTTGGTCCTTATGTGACGTTTTAGTCCTAGGTGACGAGAGGTTCACGTAGTGACTGAGTTGTAGTGATTGAGTTGTTCACTACCTATAGAGTAGAGGTGTCCTGTGAGATGGGCGTTAGCCTTAGTGCTATTGAGGTTGTCAAGAGAAATAGGCAATGTTGTGGTGACTGCCAGCGCAATGTCGGTGAGTTTAGTGTTGTTGAACAACACAAGAGATGATATGCCTGCGTGGCGGCCTTGAGTGGCCTAAAAGAGATGGTTGATTGTGAGTGATGCATTGTTCATAGAGTCTCATGAATCATATGCATCAACGACGGATATGCCTGCGTGGCGGCCTTGAGTGGCCTAAAAGAGATGATATGCCTGCGTGGCGGCCTTGAGTGGCCTAAAAGAGATGATATGCCTGCGTGGCGGCCTTGAGTAGCCTAAAAGAGATGGATCCACATGCATTATACCCTAGAGTTTGGGTTGCATTGCACTCATGCATACACTCATACATTTGATTGATGTCTCCGATGAGTGGGAGTTGAATGCTATATGACTGAGGATGAGTGTTTGTTACTTGAGCAGTGAGGCTTCTCGATGTTTGTATTTAGTGACGTATGTTAGTATGGTTGTAGAGTGTGTTCTATTTCCTTCCTCGTATAATGCTTATATTATTTGTTATTATTTATGCAAAGAGACTCACCCTAGTATTTTATGTTGCTCGCGCTCGTGGCGACAAATGGTGTTGTGCGGTGATCTTGAGTGTGAAGGTGCCCATGCCTTCCTAAGTTAGTGTGTCAAGCTCTGAGTAGTCACATTAGGGATGGGGGAGTATAGTATCATTATTTTACTTTATGTATTAAACTGGTTTAGAGTATGTATAGAGTATGTATTGTATAAGTAAGACTTATTGTCATTCCGCTGTGCTAGTGAACTAGTTTTGGACTGTTGTGAAACTAAACAGGTATTTTTGAGGGTTCGTCCTATTTAAGTCGTGATATGTAACACGCAATATATTTTATTAATGAAAGAGTATGTTGACTAATTTTAAGTCATATGTATGGTGAACGTAGCATTCCCTTGAGGATGTATCTTTTAAAAGAAAAACAATTTTTGAACTCTGATTTTAATTAAATATTTAAAGAGAGTAAGGGGGTGTTACAAATTGCATCTCCCTCAATTCACGGAACAATTATGGATTGATCTCAAACCTATTTACGGTTACTGGTTGATGAGCAATCAGTAACCTCTGTCTGTTTGTGTCACGATTACCATAGTCTCCAAGAGTGCGTCTAACTGGTGGGTCAGCCATTGTAACACCCCCTTCTACCATAACTACTATTTAATTAATTTGAAAATCAGAGTGCGTAAAAACTTTTTAGTGAGACCACTCGAGGGTGTCACATTTAAACACCATAATCAAAACTCCAAAATATTAATCAAAAATAAACTTAAGTATATGATACATAGCACCAACAATGTCCGAGGACCAAAATACTACAGCAGTGGAAAATAATAACTTAACATCTTAGTTCAAAATATAAAGGAAATAACAACTAAACATCCCCCGGTGCTACGTATCAGAGCCGACTCGACCACACTAGAAGAAGGATCTCTAGTCACCTTCAGTCACCGTCACCTGCAGGTTGCCGACATACGAGGCAACACGACGCAGTAGGGTGAGTCTCTATACATAGAAAATAATAGATAAAACAAGAAACACAGTAGAATAGGCACACCAGAGATACAGTCAATTCCAATACACCATTAATACAGTTACACCAGAAATACAGTTACACCAGAAATACAGTTCAGTCAAATACACAATTGATTTATGAACACCCAATCAGTCACCAGAACATGTATGCAATGCATGAAATGCAACCCAATACTCCACGGGCATATGCATGTGGATCCATCACCAAAATAGCCTTGAAGGCATTCACCAATAATTTAAGAGGCCGAGGCCTATTCACCAAAATATGCATATGATAATGCGACACCATGACTATGCACCAGAAACACCAAATCACCAAAATAAAGCAGTAACATGCTCACCAATAGCCTTGTGGGCTCACCAACACCAAAGGAAAGGTCATAGACCCCAACTCACCAATATTTATTCACCAATAATACACCACACCACCAATAGAAATTCTATAGGGACTAAAAGATCACCAAGACTAATTCTACACCAAAGGACTAAAGTCAACACCAGGGACTAAACCCACACCTAAGGACCAAAATAACATTTTTGGGGACTAAAAAGTTCAGAGGGACCAAAACAGTATTTTTGACACTTTGGGTAACATTGGCAACACCCGCACAAAGTGTTGGATTCCTACAGCAGTACTCCTACTTCGGCGAATTATTTAAAATAGAAAGCGACATCGAAAAATTACAAAAGACCACTCATTGGAAAGCCCTCTGAGTGTAGTTTCTACCTATGATTTTAGTTTTTCAAAATAAGTGTCCAGTTGGTACAGTTTTTCAAAACACTACACTGAGGTACCAAAATCGGACAGAACGCTTTACCCAACTTGCAACCAAATTTTCTTCCTCATTTCTTAATGAAACTCAGTGAAATCAGTGCCTATTTCGTAGATAATTAAGTCTATTTTTCAATGAAGTAAGAATCACTCAAAACGGAGTTCAATTGATCACACAAAACCTGCAATAACTGAACCTACTCCCAGTTTGACTCCAGAAATTTGACCTAACTTTAGAGACTCATAACTTGAGCTACACAACTCCGAATTGAACGAAACCAGTGCCAAAACGACCGGCCTTAAGTCTATTTTCAAAAACAATTAGCCACACAATTTTTGGATCAACCAAACAGTACCAGTTGAGAAAAACCGAAACAGTGTCCAGAAAACACACAAAACCATAAACAAGGAAAGCTCATCATCAACATACACACTCCTACTCAACTCTAATTCAAACAATCTATCAAACACCTAACAAGCACCAATATTTCTCCTATTCAATTATATCAATTTAACAACCAATCATCTCCATATTAATTAACACCTATTACACATCATATTGCATTAAATTCATGTTATAACACCTTAATATCAACAATCAATACAATAACCTTTCAATTCAATCACATATAAAATCAAACAATCACCCAATCACTCAAATACTTCATGAATCAATTTAAACAACTACTCCTAACACCTAATCCCTATGATTTCATGGTTTATAAATTATTAACTATGAAAGAGAGCCCCCATACCTTTTAAAATTGAAGAAGAAGACCAAAGCTCTCAAGAACACCTCCCTAGACACCAACAATCCACGTTTTCTTCTTCCTTCTTGGTTCTTCACGCAATCTCTCCCTCTCTCAAGCCCTAGCCGTCACACTCTTCTCACTCTCCTCTCCTTTCTAATTTTTGATTTTGATCTTTTGCTTCTAATGAGGGTTTCTCCTAAGACCCTAATGTTTTTATTAATTGAGTTTGGGCCACTTAACTCCAATGGGCCCTAATTGCACCTCCTAATTACTTCTCATATCCCTCCCTATTTAACTAAAACACACTCCCATTTATTTACTACACCCCACTCCTTATTTAAATGAGCATCAACACTCTAACCCTTTTTTTAATTTGATTTTTAATTCCCAACCATATGCTACTTTTCCTCCTACTTTTCCTCCCTCCTATAACCACTTTGGTTTTCCCTAGAAACTTGCTTTTAATAATAACAATAATAATATTAATAATAATAATAATAATAATCATCATCTTATATTAAGTATTTATAACATCAATTTTAGTCCTTCTCAACATGGTCCACTACCCTATCAAATCAAATCCAAATAGTTTCTAATAAAATTTGGGGCGTTACAGCCATCTCTTCAATCATGGAAAACTCAGACACAGTCTCTTCTTCACTTACTACTTCTCATTCTCTGAGTCGCCTTTCTTTTGTAGCCTTCCGATTAGCCTTTGCAGTCTTTTCAATTTCTGGATCAAAAAGAAGATCAGTTGAGGCAGTGCCTCGCATAAACAAAGTTAGAGCAAAAGTAAGCGATTAAGAGATAAAAATAAAACAAAATGACTGAAATTAAAACTCAATAAAGAAATTAATAATTAAGCTGATAAAAATTTGTGATCCCGTGCTTGGCGCCAAAAACATGATGGGATCACGACAAGTGTACTGGATCGTTACTAGTAATAGTACGGAAAGACCGAGTGTCGAACTCAGGGACTGCGGTTGATTATTAGTTTAACAAATTTAACTTCTAAATTGAATAGGGACTAATTTGGATTTTTTTGACAAGAAATTAAAGTGAAAAGCGATAAATATATTTTTGTAGTTTTAATTTAAGAATAAAAAGAACACAAGTGTGAATTTGTATGAATTAAATAGCGTTGGGACGAGTTTCGATTTACTTCACTCTTGTATCTAACGAATCAAACACGTTATTGAACTTAATTATCTTATGAGCTATGATCAAATTGTTATAAATATTCTAATCCTAACTCCTTAGGTAAGAGAACCTTTACTTCTAATGAAAATCCCTAATTCCTTAGGTGACCTTAACAACAAATAAGCAGTAATAACAACAATTTATCCTATGATTCTGAATACCAATGACTATTCCTAGACTAGAGATGAGCAGATTTCAATTCTCAAGCATATGTAATTCAAACTTCCATTCATAATCACATATCGTAAATCATCCTAAGAGTGATCAAATCCTAGAAAGCATTAAGAACAAAGATAGAAACATAAATCATAACATTCATTCAAATAACAGAGGTTTAATTCAAAAACATAAGAGATTCATAAATTGTTACTCATCCCCAACAACGGGAGGTTTAACTAGACATAGAAATAGAGATAACAAGAGAAAAGATCAAACTAGAGGGAAAAGTTGACATCATTGATGCTCCAGTTACTTGTTCCCAAGCTCGAATCATCAACGAAGGTCAACGGAGTGCGAATCCTTGACGCCACGGACTTAAGAGCAAAAAACAAGACTGTTCCCAATTATCTGAATGACCTAAAATTCAAGTTATGGGCATAAATATGAGTTGGGTAAGTGACCTGGCAAGAAAATCCCATCGCCTGGCGAGCTGCAGGCAAAAATTAGTGCTGAAAACTGCCTTCTCCGTCGCTAGGTGACCCGAAGTGAATTTCCACTATTTTTCCATCTGTTAAACCTCTAGGCGAGCTCCTGTCATAGCTTGGCGAACGACAACCAAACAACCAAATTAAACGCACCAAGCATATCAAAAACAAGAACGAAGTCAATTAAAAACTAATAAACAAAATTCAAACTATTGTGATTCTAAGCCACTATAATTGAGAAAAACTTAATAAAAACTAGTTAAACTAGTTAAACTAGTTAAACTAGTTAATGTTGGTAACAAAATCGTTGTGGATTCCGGCCTTCAATTCCCTAATGGAGCACTGAGCTCAGACATCATGGGTCCCCGTGAGAAGCTGCAAGGACTTCTTCCTTCGCCTTTTGGTGGAGATGTGAACTCGGACACCAAAAGGGAAGGCACAATCACATGGGGCGAAAGAGGGGGCGAAGCTGCGAGGACTTCTTCCTTCTCCCTCTGTTGGAGATGTGAACTCAGATGTAACACCCCCCTTCTACATAAACTACTATTTAAATAATTTGGAAAATCAGAGTAGTTGAAAAACTTTTCGGTGCCACCACTCGAGGGTGTCACATTTAAAACCAAACACCTTAATATACTTCAAAACAATAACTTAAAATAAACTCCAGTTCAGAGGATACATAGCACCAAAATAATATCCAGGAATAAAAGGTTACAGCAGTGGAAGAATAACTACTTAGACAATAGTTCAAAAGTAAAAGACATAACAAATAAACATTCCCCCAGGTGCTACGTATCAGAGCGACTCGACCATACTCAAAGAAGGATCTCTAGTCACCTTCAGTCACCATCACCTGCAGGTTGCCGACATACGAGGCAACACGACGCAGTAGGGTGAGTCTCAATGCATAGATAATATAGATAATAATAAAAAAAGCGGGAAACACAGAGAAACAGGCACACCAGAGAACAACAAATTTAAATACACTATTAAGACAGTTACACCAAAGGCAGTTACACTAACTACAAGCCACACCGAAAAACAGATTACACACTGAACATGTATGCAATGTATGCAATGCAACCCAAAACTCCACTGGGCATATGCATGTGGATCCATCACCAAAAATTGCCTTGTGGGCATTCACCAAACACCAAAATATTTCAGAGGCCGAGGCCTATTCACCAAAATGCATATGATTATGCGACGCCATGACTATGCACCAAATACACCAAAATAATAGCAATAACGTGCTGACCAGTAATTATATACATATATATTCACCACATCACCAAGGAGAGTCATAGACCTCTCATCACCCATATACTCACCATTTATTTTATAACACCATATTTAATACTCCTACGGGGACTAAAAGGACACCAACAATCATTTCCACGCCAAAGGACTAAACCCACACCTAGGGACCAAACACCGCATAAGGACCTATCCTACCCCCAGGGACCATTTTGACACCATATTAATTAATTTAGCACCTAGGGACTATTTTAAACCCACCATAATTAATTTAACGTTTTGGGGACTATTGTGGAACTCACACCTGGACCTAGGCGCCACCATGAGCACTTGGGGCAGCCAAATGGCGCCCACCTGCGCAACACCACACCTGCGTGCACACAAGCACAGGCACTAGCGCCACTGGGCATGCCAAAGTGGCGCCCGGTGTTGCGCCACACCCTGCCGTAATTCCCCCGACCAAGACACGCACCAGGCGCATTGGGGCAGCCAAATTGGCGCCCCTGCGCAACACTCTCCTCTCAGAAATATTGTCCAGCCCACCTACACACACAGGCGCCAAATTCCCTGCAATTTGACGCCCCTTACACTGTTCACTGCCTAAGCCACACACACAGCACTTGCTGCACACCCAGGCACCTAATTCCTTGGAATCTGGCGCCCCTACACCGCTATTCACGCACCCACCCGCCACCACACTTGACACACACACGCGCGCGGCGCTTTCTTTGCAAACTTGGCGCCTTGGCATCGCTTTCACTTGCCTAGACCGCCCCAACTGCAACACAACAGTAACCAGGCGCCAAATTCCTATGGAATTGGCGCCCCCTCCCCTGCACACCACCCAAACCGAACACACCCTACCCAAACAGCAACACCAGGCGCCAAATTCTGCAGAATTGGCGCCCCCCCTCCCTGCATGTAACACCTCAAATAATTTAATTAAGAAATTGATTAAATTGTGTAAGTGTTGCACTATTTTTAATTATATCAAATTATAATTTAGTGTTTCAAAGTATAGTATTTTAATTGACTCAGGGAGTGGTATTGGAAATACCAGGACTGTAACAGCCCAGGTCCACCGCAGCGGCCACCCCAGTCTCACTGTTACCTCACGATCTTTTCTACCCCCTTGTAGAATTTTTGCCTTCCGTGGGATTCGAACCTTGTACATGGGGCTCAAATACAAAGTTCCACTCTTTTCCACTACCAATACCTGGCTGCGGTGGACCTGGGCTGTTACATAGATAACGAATAGTCTTAACGAGCAGTGCTTAGGAAGATTGCTACAAGGGTATATGTGTTTATCTATTATGAGGTACCAAATTAATCTAAGGTTGTAGGGGGTGTTGGCCTTTATAGAGATATGCTAGTTATTAACACGAGGATATGTGCAGTAACTTTAGTAACAATTAAGTGGCAGAAAATAAAAGGAGGTCGTATGAATGATTGCAACATAGAAGAAAATTATATTTTTGTGATAATTACTAGTTGATTGGGTTGGCATACAAATCTTGGTAATGTTTGGTTATTTTAGATGTAGTAAAAATTGATTATGGTTAATTAATGTAAATGAGTTGAGCTAAGTATTAAGGAGTGAGGAGTTGTAATAATTGGTTTTAAAAATATGAGGTTTAACTAAATAAGAAGTCTTGTGAGTGAAATTATAAATAAGACGATGTAAATATCTAATGACTTCATAAATAATAAAGTGTTATTTCTTCAATTGGGGAAGCAAAGTTTGTGACATTAATCTTAGTTTAAGTGTATTAGTCCTAATTCGTGGATTGTTTTGTGATTAAATTAGAGTAGGTATATTTGGCTATGAAACTTTGTGTGCTCCATGATGTTGAATTTGACTATGAAATTATATATTGTTTGATTTATGTGTAATATCTAATGATTGTAATTGATCTAATTGAGTGTATTGTATTAAATTGAATTGATTTGATGTATTTTAATTGATTGCTATATTGCATTTAAGGTCTATGATTTATGATACCTTGAGATTGGAAAATAATGTGAAATAGAGGTTTAGGTGCAAATATAATAAGTAGATAATTTATAATTGTAGTTGTCTTATTTCGAGTAGAATCTAGTATTGTAAAAGTGATTTATATTTAAAATTATAGATTATGGATTTGCCAAAGGAGTAGAATAATTTTTGGTAGTGCAAGAAAACAGCCCCAATATAGTGATGAGATTGAGAAATAATCCATAGCAAACTATGGTTAACAAGGACTAGGGAGGAGTTAGTACCATGTTTTCCCCAATTTTGTAAATCGATGTAAAGGTTGTAGGAGTATATTAATCCTAGTTGGGGTATGCTAGTATAGTAACATATAATAGCAGTGTAGTAAGTGTGAGTATAATGATTCGGTCAATACTTGAGCGATACCTAAACGGAGTAGTGTGTAAGGAATAAGGTTGGATGGTAGGAAGATACATTTTTAGGAAGCCGGTTTGTTCGCATTGGCAATTAATTGTAGTATTTTGTTATCTAGCGAGACCTTGTATGCAGTGAGACTTAGTTATTGGAGAGAGACTGTTTGAAAATGACCTTAGTCTTTTAGTGTGAATGCGTAAGTTGAAATTTTGTTAGCTACAGAGTCAGAATGTTTGGTTTTTAAGATAGCGAGATTGGATTAAATAGAGCGAGGTAAATTTTATAGATGAGAGAAGGAAAATTAAATTAAAGTAGGACAAGACGAATTTTATAAATAGGAGAATGCAAATATCACATGAGTTGATAGATTATATGTTGTTCTAGTTATATCGGGGCTCAAGTTTATGTATAAAGCGCTAAAGTTAGGCGTTAGGAATATTTTCCACGTGTTTTGAGTTGATTATAATTGATATCGTGCAAATAATTTGCCTTGATAAAATTATATGTTCTAATTCTTTTCAGAAAAGCTTAGTGAAATAACATTGTAATTATTTAGAAGTACACGCTAGTTTAATGAAAGTGACCATGATGCCTACATGTTAACCTTTCTAAGACATTAACTTTTGTGATCAATATTTTTGCTTGTTTTGTGAGTTCTGCTGGATTAGTTTATAGTTGGGGGCTCGCATGAATTTGTCATGTGGTTAATTCAACACTATTACCTCGACTTTACGAATTAGTGAAAGCGTAGTATAAAGTATAATAGGAATTGTTACTGTAGCATGTTCTTGATTTCGCATTAACGTCGCATATCTTTGAGCCGTAGACTAACCTTGCTACTGGTGTTAAGATGTTTCATTGTCTTGACTACTAAGAGTGACCCCTCGTTGGGGTACCCGGTGACCCCGATTTGTGTTACGTGTCATGTGACTGTGAGTGATTAGTTGAGCTTGTGAACTTTGATGTGAACGTTGTTGTTTATAGCCTGTTGAGTCCGATGAGGATGGCTTAGTCGTCTCTTGAGTTGAGTTTGTATGGCTGAGTCTGGTTATCAGTTCTTGAGTTACCTGGCTGAAGAAGTAGGAGGGACGGCCGCCCAATCACTCACCGCCGGTAATCAATGAAATGATAATCAGCTGGATAGATAGCACTAGTTGTCTAGATGGCTGTAGTTTGTTAGCGGGAGGTTTAGTTTTGGTCGGTGAGTTTCGAGGACGAAACATTCTAAGTGGGGGAGAGTTGTAACGCCCCAAAGATTACTAGATATTTATTTAATAAATTGTTGGGGATTAGATTGTGGAAAAATATTAGAAATAAAAATACGGTATTTTTATACGCTATTGGTATTATAAGATTAATAATATTAGATATTTATTCTATTTCTATTAAATGCTAGTGTGAGAGATATTATTTATTTAAGGAGTTATTTTGGTCTATTGAGGTGTTAAAATAATAGTTATAGTGATATTGGGCTCTAAAAGTATTTAAAAAGGAGTTTTGGGCTGTTTTACTTGCATACACCCTCTCCCGGGTGCTAAGCGCACCCCACCACTGAGTCACTTAAGCCCAAACGCGCAGAAACAGCCAACAAACGGACCCGACCAGCTTCTTCTTCTTCCTCACGTTGCAGCGCAGGAGAAAACAGAAAACCCTTATGGTTCTTTCACCATTTTCGTTCTCCACCTTCAAGCCACGGGAGAACTCCAAACTTCACATTCCAACTCGAAATTCCCTCCTGAATCCGTTTCCAGCCTCCGTTTAATCAAAAGAAACACCGTTTGTCACGTATTTCAAATCTGGGCGGACTGTTTTTCGCACATTCCGACCACCACGGTCTTCGGTTGGAGAAACGGATATCGTATTCGGATTCTACGCGTCGAAACCTTCGAGAAGCACTAGTCTTTTGTTCGTTTCGGTGAAGTTGACGTCGGACCTATTTTCCGGTGAGACGTCATTCGGTCATTCTTAGCCGTGTTCCGTTCGTGTGTTCGTGAGTTCGTGTTCGTGTCTCATTCTTCATGATTTGGAGCTTACGTCAATAGAGGTAAGGGTGAGCGTTTCGTTTAACATAATTGGGTATAGATAGGGTTTTTGTGGGATTTTGATGCTAGAGTGATGTGATTTTGTTGATGATTGATATTGTTGTTTGAATAATTGATGAATTTGATGTGTTTGATGGTGTTCAATGATTTGAAATTGTTGAAGAGCAATTGATGTTATTGTGGAAATAATTTGGTGATGTTATTAGCATAAAACTTAATGGTATTTGGAGTTGTTGATGAATTATAGTGATGAAATGAGTTGCTGTTGGTTTTGATTAAAAATGTTGTTGTTTTGTCACAAAAATGAGTCGTTGTTCTTTGTGGAATTTTATGAGTGAGTTGCTTTTTTTTGATCAAAAATGTGTTGTTTTGTCACAAAAATGAGCTGCTGTTGCTGTGGGATTTTATGAGTGGGTTGCTGTTTTTTTTTGATCAAAAATGTGTTGTTTTGTCACAAAAATGAGCTGCTGTTTACTGTGGAATTTTATGACTGAGTTGCTGTTTTTTTGATCAAAAATGTTGTTGTTTAAATCAAAAATGAGCTCTGCTGTTTTCTTAATTAATATGTTGCTGTTTTACAAAATAATGAGGTGCGATTTTGTATTAAAATCTTGCTGTTTTTTCTTGCTGAATTTGGCTCGAAAAATTCTGCCGCTTTGTTACTGAATACGCGCCTCAAAAAGTCACTTTATTTTTCTAGTTTTGTTCTTTGGTCAAGAACCGAATTTTCTGAATTTATTTTGTTAACGAAAGGGCGTGTTAAAGTGGCTGAATTTATCAATAAAATGGGCTGATATTTTATTTTATTCGTTGCAAATTAAATGGGAAGTTCTCCAATTTAAAATTATGGTGTTTTTCTCAAATATAAGTACAATGTTTTCCAAACCAAATGGGTTGTTTCCACTACTAAAAATGTGATTGTTATGTTTATATGATTGAATTCTTTGTAAGAGGTTATACTACTAGTGTACTCCTTGACTATGGCTAGATCGTGGTTTTACCACTAAGGCGTAATTTCTTTCATCGGTGTATTTACAAGGGCATCATCGAGAACCTTGCAAATGTGGCCAATGCCTCTTGCAAGTGGTACCCGATTACGAGTAATCCCATAGTCAATCAGTTTACTATTTTATAATCCACCAAAACTAAAAGATAACCGTAAGGTATATATATGCTTATGATGACGTGACTATATGATGTTGATGAATGTGTCGGTTCATGCTATGGGTGATTTTGATGATGTGTTATTTAAGATTGTAATGTGAATGACGAATACACTCTACGAGTGTTTTATGATGACATGCCTTGAGTGGTTATTTCTTTTATGATGATGATGATGAGTACTCCGAGTGAGTGTTGGTTGAATTGCACATGTGTTATAGAATCTCATGGCATGTGCATACTATGACAAATATTGATGATGTTATGCCTTGAGTGGTTTTTAAAGATGATATGGTACCATCATGCATATGCCCGCGTGTGGGTTGCATTTTCATACATAATCATAACTGTGAGTTATTCTTTGTTGTGATTTGGTGGTGTTGTGTATTTATGATGTGGTGATGATGATGATACCTTGTGATTGTCTGTTCTCATCCCTCTATTATGTATCTGATTGTGTTCCATTGAAATTCTCACCCCTTCTGCTTGGAATGTTGCTCTATTGTGGCAACGCTGCAGTGCCATGAGTGAAGGACTTGCTTTGCTTATTCTTTTAGTTTTTGGGATGTATTGTTGTGTCGCTCGACATCTTTGTAACACCTAGGGCGTGGAGTTGGATAATTTGTTTAATGGTTGTATCTTGATTTTTATTTGTTACATTGAGACGTGTTTGAGAGAATTTGGTGAGTTGGTGTTTAGGCCGCTGCGATTGTGATGTTTGATTGCACAAATTTGAAGAGTGCATATTTGATGAGTTTTTAAAGAAGCTGTAGCATTTCTTTTCTATCAATTAAAACAATTTTATTTTTGAAAAAGAATTACTCTGATAAATGACACGTAATATAAGGGTAGAAAAGGGGTGTTACAGGTACAGTCTTGATTCCTGGTTCAAAACTAGACGTTGTAACGTCTGGCTTAGACATCACAATATCTGGAATATTCTTCTCTTTTTCTCCACTTTTGTTTTTCTCCTTCCCCTTCTCTTTTTCCTTCTCTGGCACCTCATTTTCCTTAGGCATAATTGGTTCAGAATACTCAGTGCCACTTCTCAATGAGATAGCATTTACCTGTGCATTCACCACATTGTTACCATTTGGATCAGATGATGATGGTGGTTCAGTAGTAGATGGGAGAGATCCATTTTGCCTTTGAGTGAGAGCTGAAGTTATCTGCCCAATTTGGTTTTCCAGAGTTTTGATTGAAGACTCATGAGTTTGCAAAGTTGTCTTACAATCACTTATGAAGTTTTTCATCATGGGCTCCAAGTTGCTATTGTTGTTATTCTGCACATACTGCCTCTGTTGTTGCTGTAGTTGAGGAGGAAATCCTGTGTTCTGGGATACAAAGTTTACAGACTGAGTGGGTTCAACAATTTGCAGCAATCACATCTTTCGAGACGTGGCCACGTTTGGAGTGCTCATGGTTTTGATCATGTTGGTCAGGGTAGCAACTTGAGCAGAAAGAGCAGTTATTTCATGGACACCAGCTCTCTTTCCAGGAGTAAATCTATCAGATGGCCAATGTGAGTTATGGGTGGCTATGTCATCAATAAGCTTGCATGCCTCGAGAGAAAGACATGTTGAATGACACCACACGATGAAGCATCAAGTATCAACCTAGTAGGGTGATCTAGACCATTATAGAAAGTCTCCATTTGAATCACCACGGAATGCCATGGTGTGGGCACATTCTCGATAATTCCTTCCACCTTTCCCAAGCCTCAAATAGTGATTCCCCTTCCCTTTGTTTGAAGGAAGTGATATCATTTCTCAAACTTAGCATTTTTGTTGGAAGGAAGTATTTTGCAAGAAACTTCTCACCTAGCTCATCCCAGTGTGAATTGAATTTGGTTCCAAGGAGTTTAACCAACTTTTGGCCTTATCCTTAAGAGAATATGGGAAGAGCTTCAATCTGAAAGCATCCTCTCGAGACTCGGGGATAATAAAATTGCTACACACATCCAAAAATTGCCTTAGATGTGCATAAGGATCTTCTTGAGGAAAACCCCAAATTGCCTGCAGATAAAGCATTTCGAACATCATTGGCTTGAATTCAAAGTGACCAGTATGAAGGGTTGGTCTTGCAATGCCTGTTTGTAGATGAGCAGGATTAAGCACAACATAATCACGCATAGGCCTGTCCCTGTCATTGACCATGTCTTGTGGTCCTGCATTTATGAGTTGCTGCCTTTGCCAGTGTTCATCATCAACAACTATTGTTTCTGTATGAGTTTGTGGTCCACGACCATGTCCTCTACCTCCTCTTGGTGTATGTCCACCTCTAGAACCAGTGTTATGATCAGACATGGTTGGGTGTTGTTGCTGTTGTTGTTGCCTCCTTCTTAACCTTTGTCGTCTCCTTAGTTGTCTGAAAGTTCTTTCAAGTTCTGGATCAAACTCAGGTAGAGATTCACTCCTTGGTTCAGTTGAACTAGAGCTTGCGTTGGAACTAAGCATACGCTGTAACGTCTACCTGTTCAAACACAGAAACAACAAACAACACAGTAAAATTCTTTCAACTTGTGTTCTAATACTTTTGAACAATAAAAGTTACTACAATCCCCGGCAACGGCGCCAAAAACTTGTTTGCGTTCGTGTGGTATTCGCAAATATAGTGCAAGTATACACGTCGTACAAGTAATAAAGTGGATAAAAGTAAGAGATCGTTCCCACGAGGATTGGTTGTACTTTCAAAGTTCAAGTCTTAAAAACACAAGTGAAACAAGTAACAAATCGGCACTAAAAGTTGGTGTTAAAACTAGGAACATAAATAAAACAAGTAAATAAGATAGTGGTTGTGAATATGGATGAGAATGAGTTGGATTGTTGCATGCAAGTAAATCCTCTCTAGTCAGACGTTATAACGTTTACACGTTATTACATACAAATGTTATTCTCGTATAGAGCGTTACCACGCCCAACGCTGTTAAAAGAGTGTGGCTTTTCAAAGACAAAACGCCGAGCTTCAAGTACTAGAATGTCCTATGTCTACGTTCTAAGTAGGCCTGCTCCTGTATTTTAAGCACCCACAGCAATGTTCTATGAACTATTATCCGTTCTATGTCTAGACTTAGATAAAAATGCCTAAATGTCTTTAGTGCACCTTTTCGTTCATATAAATCTTTGAGTTCTTTTCATAGACATATGTCTGCACCCTATTTTAAGAGGCCAACCTCAAAACAAGTTTGGAAATATTATCATGCAAAGATTTAAAACATGTAAGCGTCAATACTTCATAACATTTAACTAGAAATTCATTACATGCAAAACAACAACCCAACTACAAAATGTTTAGCTCATCTTGAGCATCTTTCTGAGAAAGATAAGGAGTTAAAATCCAAATACCAAACATAGAGGAAAAGATACCGAGTGCAATGAGATACGGCGTAAGTAACTTTCCCGCATGGAGTCTGTAGAGGCGTTACAACGCCCGAGCTTCACAAGAGTGGTTATGGATGGAAATGGAGTTGAGTAGAGTTCAAAAACCGAAGTCGTGTGTCGTAACTTCGTTTTGAGAACTCTTTTCAACAATGGAGGAAGGTAGATGATGAATGTCCGGACTGGTATGATGCAGGTGTGTGTATGTCTTTTCTAGAGAGAGACAAGTCTTCAATTAAATAGCCAAATGGGTCACATGTTGCTGATGTCATTTGCCCACCTACCAAGCCTGTTTGCATACGAATCGACATCATGCGAGTGCTACAAAGGCGTCATCCTTGTCAAGACACATGGGAATAGAAGATCTTTCGACTTTCTCGAATCTTTAACCATCATTGCTAGTGCGCCATAACTGAGATATTTCACTCTTGCTCTGCTGCCCTTCTACGGACGTGGTGAGGGACGTTGCGACGTTCGGCTTTTTACTGCACAAACACAAGAAGCATCAAAATGCTCACAAAGGCACCAATTGGTGCCAAAATGCACAGAACTCGTAATTTAGCCCCTAGCTAACTAAGAAACAATAAACTAACAGAAAACTAATAGAATCAACCTACTATTGCTAGAGAACTTGCATGATTTATCTTTGAATAAGTATAAATAACTCATATAAATATGAGTTATCAGGGGTCTATGCCTCTCCTTGGTGATTTGGTGAATATACATATAATTGTGGTGAGCATGTTATTGCTTTATTTTGGTGTTTTGGTGTTTTTGGTGCATAGTCATGGCGTCGCATAAATCATATGCATTTTGGTGAATAGGCTTCGGCCTCTAAATTATTTTGGTGTTTGGTGAATGCCCACAAGGCAATTTTTGGTGATGGATCCACATGCATATGCCCAGTGGAGTTTTGGGTTGCATTGTATACATTGCATACATGTTCAGTGTGATTGCAAATGGTGTAAGCTGTTTTTCGTGTGACTTGTAGTTAGTGTAAGCGCTTTTGGTGTAATTGTCTTAATAGTGTATTTAAATTTGTTGTTCTCTCGTGCCTGCTGTTTCTCGTGTTCCTCGCTTTATTTATTATTATCTATGCATTGAGACTCACCTCTCGTGTCGCGTGTTGCCTCGTATGTCGGCAAGCAACCGCAGTGACGGTGACGGAAGGTGACTAGAGATCCTTCATCTAGTATGGTCGAGTCGCTCGATACGTATAATCGGGGATGTTTATTTGTTATGTCTTTTACTTTTGAACTATTATTTAAGTTGTTATTTTTCCACTACTGTAATGTTTTATTCCATTCGTTACTTTGGTGCTATGTATCCTCTAAACCGAGTTTATTTTAAGTAATTGTTTTGAAGTATGTTAAGGTGTTTGGTTTTAAATGTGACACCCTCGAGTGGTCGCATAGAAAAGTTTTTCAGCTACTTTGATTTTCCAAATTATTTAAATAGTAGTTTATGTAGAAGGGGGGTGTTACATAAGTGGTATCGAGCAAAAGTTCGGTCTCGTCTCGCCAAGTTGTCGAAGTCTGTTAACCTCGAGTCTTGGTACTCGTTCTAAATCATAATTATGTTGCTTTGTTTGAAATAATACATAGGTTGCCGTTTCTCATGTTTTAGGTTTCTTTATTCATCGTTTGGAATAATATATAGATTCTTTGTTTTTTTATGTCTTATGGTGCTGTTTGCTGTTTTGGAAATTAAGGGGTTGCCGTTTTCATAAATCAATGTTGTTGTTTTAATTGAAACATAAACTGTTGTTTTCTTTATAAATTGTGGTTGTTTTCATACATAAGAAAAAGAAAATGGCTGATATTTTATTACTATCCTTGGAATTTAACTATGTCATTTTCCCAACTTTAAAGGTGGTGTTTCTTCCTAAATTTTTAAATGTGATGTTTCTTTCTAACTCTAAAATGTGTTGTTACCAAAAATCTAAAGGTGTTGTTTTTCCTCAATTTTTAAATGTGCTGTTTACGATGATGCGGTGATATAATAGTGATGATTGCTTTTAGAGGTATGTGTTTCGTTAAGAGTGTTATCTAGAATCTATTGTTTGTGTGGTGAGTGGTTGAGTTGTGCAGTGTCTATAATATTTAAATTTTCGAGGACGAAAATGCCTAAGTGGGGGAGAGTTGTAACGCCCCAAAAATGATTAAATAAATAATTAGATAATTTAATTAAGTGATAATTTAGTTGGCATTATTTAAAATAAATATAAGGTAATTAATTCAATTAAGGAGTGGGGTGTAGGAAATAACTGGAGAGTGTTATTAATTAAATAGGGAGGATGTGAGAAAGTAATTAGGAGGTGCAATTAGGGCCCATTGGAGTTAAGTGGCCCAAACCCAATTAATAAAAACATTAGGGTCTTAGGAGAAACCCTCATTAGAACCAAATTGCAAAAATTAGAAAGGAGAGAAGAGGAGAAGAGAGGGAGTGCGACGGCTAGGGCTAGGAAAGGAGAGGAATTTTGTGGAGCTCTTAGAGGAGAGGAAAAACGTGGATTGTTGGTGTCTTGGGAGGTGTCATTGAGAGCTTTGGTGTCATCTTCTTCAAGTTTTAACAAGGTATGGGGGCTCTCTAGCATATTTAATAATTTATAAATCTTGAAACATAGGGATTAAGGACTAGGAGTAATTTAGGTGGATAACTTGTAATGTATATACGTGATTCTGTGATTATGTGCTGGATTTTCATTAGTAAGGGTGGGTTTAACGTTGATAATGGGTTGCGATGGGGGTATGTGGGTAGTTAGGATTTGGGTGATTTTCGCATGATGTTGTGGTTTCGTTATGGTTGTTATTTGCGTGATGATGTTGATTTCGTGATTGAGCCATGATTTTATTCAATTGATGTGTTAAATTGAAGTGGTTGCGTCAAGTGGATGCGTTGTGGCATGGCCGTGGCGCCAAAATTGGCGACCATGCGCTGGTGTGTGTGCTTGTGTGCGTTGCGCTGCCCATGGCGCCGAAGAGTTGCTGCCACTGTGCGCTTTGTGTGCAGGAAAGGCGCTGAGTGTGCGCCCGTGGTACGTGTGTGAGTATGTGCCGAGGTGTGTGAGGTCTCGCGAGGTGTGTGAGTGTGTGTGCCGAGGTGTGTGAGGCGTGGGAGAGTGGCACGGCCGGGCGCAAGGTGCACGTGCCTCGTGCGTGAGTGTATGCGTGGGCGCCGCGGTTGTGGCGCGCCCTGTGTGCGTGTGTTCGGTGTGTGTGTGAGTGGCGCGCTCTTGGCTGCTCGCCGGTGAGGATGGGCGCCGATGTGTGCTGCCCAGTGCCGAGGTGAATGAGGTGAGGTGACCTAGGTGAGTGAGGTGAGGTGAGGTGCCGAGGTGAATGGGGTGATATGCCGAGGTGAAGGAGGTCGGTGACCGAGGTGAGTGAGGCGAGGTGAGGTGCCGAGGTGTGTGAGAGTGTACCGAGGTGTATTTTGTGTGTGCCGAGGTGAAGTGAGCGTGTAACGATGTGAAGTGGGTGTGTGCCGAGGTGAAGTGAGTGTGTGCCGAGGTGAATTGAGTGTGTGCCGAAGTGAATCGAGTGTGTGTCGAAGTGCAGGTGTGTGTGTTGCATACTGGGGCGCCATTTGCTTTGCCAAAGGTGCGCTGGTGTTGCTAGTGTGCGTGTGTCTACGGGATGGGCGCCAATCTTGGCAGCCCAAGGCGCAACTTGGCGCCATGTCTAGGTGTGGGTTCAAAATAGCCCTTAGGTGTCAGATTGGTCCCCGAAGTGTCAATTTAGTCCTTTGGGTGGAAATGATTAGGGTGCTCTTTTAGTCCCCGTAGGAGTATTAATTATGGTGTCGTAGAATAAATGGTGAATATATTGGTGATGAGGGGTCTATGCCTCTCCTTGGTGATTTGGTGAATATACATATAATTGTGGTGAGCATGTTATTGCTTTATTTTGGTGTTTTGGTGTTTTTGGTGCATAGTCATGGCGTCGCATAAATCATATGCATTTTGGTGAATAAAGCGGCCTCTAAATTATTTTGGTGTTTGGTGAATGCCCACAAGGCAATTTTTGGTGATGGATCCACATGCATATGCCCAGTGGAGTTTTGGGTTGCATTGCATACATTGCATACATGTTCGTGTGATTGCAAATGGTGTAATCTGTTTTCGTGTGATTGTAGTTAGTGTAATCGCTTTGGTGTAATCTTGTCTTAATAGTGTATTTAAATTTGTTGTTCTCTGGTGTGCTGCTTCTCTGTGTTCCTCGCTTTATTTATTATTATCTATGCATTGAGACTCACCCTCTTTGCGTCGTGTTGCCTCGTATGTCGCAAGAAACTGCAGTGACGGTGATGACGGAAGGTGACTAGAGATCCTTCATCTAGTATGGTCGAGTCGCTCGATCACGTAGCAATCAGGGGATGTTTATTTGTTATGTCTTTTACTTTTGAACTATTATTTAAGTTGTTATTTTTCCACAAATTGTAATGTTTTATTCCGACTATTACTTTGGTGCTATGTATCCTCTAAATGGAGTTTATTTTAAGTAATTGTTTTGAAGTATGTTAAGGTGTTTGGTTTTAAATGTGACACCCTCGAGTGGTCGCAAGAAAAGTTTTTCAAATTACTCGATTTTCCAAATTATTTAAATAGTAGTTTATGTAGAAGGGGGGTGTTACAATCATACCGACCTTTGAAAGTGGGCGGATTCTCCCTTTGGAACATGGCCAACTTACGGTTTTCAGCCTCCTCTCCGCCATTCCGCTGCTTTCCCATCGCCCGAGCAATAGCTTGCAAAGCTTCAGCAAGAGCAGCATCAACCCTCCGAGCCATCTCAACCTAACACTGCAAAGATTAACACCATTTGAGAACTGGACTAACACTACTTAGTTGTCATATACACTATGACGGACAGACACACTTGGCCGGACAGACCGAACTTATGCTCTGATACCACTAATGTAACACCCCCCTTCTACATAAACTACTATTTAAATAATTTGGAAAATCAGAGTAGTTGAAAAACTTTTCGGTGCGACCACTCGAGGGTGTCACATTTAAAACCAAACACCTTAATATACTTCAAAACAATTACTTAAAATAAACTCCAGTTCAGAGGATACATAGCACCAAAATAATATCCGGGAATAAAAGGTTACAGCAGTGGAAGAATAACTACTTAGACAATAGTTCAAAAGTAAAAGACATAACAAATAAACATTCCCCCCGGTGCTACGTATCAGAGCGACTCGACCATACTCAAAGAAGGATCTCTAGTCACCTTCAGTCACCATCACCTGCAGGTTGCCGACATACGAGGCAACACGACGCAGTAGGGTGAGTCTCAATGCATAGATAATAATAAATAAAGCGGGAAACACAGAGAAACAGGCACACCAGAGAACAACAAATTTAAATACACTATTAAGACAGTTACACTAACTACAGTCACACCAGAAAACAGTTACACCAGAACATGTATGCAATGTATGCAATGCAACCCAAAACTCCACTGGGCATATGCATGTGGATCCATCACCAAAAATTGCCTTGTGGGCATTCACCAAACACCAAAATATTTCAGAGGCCGAGGCCTATTCACCAAAATGCATATGACTATGCACCAAATACACCAAAATAATAGCAATAACGTGCTGACCAGTAATTATATACATATATATTCACCACATCACCAAGGAGAGTCATAGACCTCTCATCACCCATATACTCACCATTTATTTTATAACACCATATTTAATACTCCTACGGGGACTAAAAGGACACCAACAATCATTTCCACGCCAAAGGACTAAACCCACACCTAGGGACCAAACACCGCATAAGGACCTATCCTACCCCCAGGGACCATTTTGACACCACATTAATTAATTTAGCACCTAGGGACTATTTTAAACCCACCATAATTAATTTAACGTTTTGGGGACTATTGTGGAACTCACACCTGGACCTAGGCGCCACCATGAGCACTTGGGGCAGCCAAATGGCGCCCACCTGCGCAACACCACACCCTGCGTGCACACAAACAGTGCACTAGGCGCACTGGGCATGCCAAAGTGGCGCCAGTGTTGCGCCACACCCCAAGCCAGAATTCCCAGCGACCAAGACACGCACCAGGCGCATTGGGGCAGCCAAATTGGCGCCCCTGCGCAACACTCTCCTCTCAGAAATATTGTCCAGCCCACCTACACACACACATGCGCCAAATTCCCTGCAATTTGACGCCCCTTACACTGTTCACTGCCTAAGCCACACACACAACACTTGCTGCACACCCAAGCGCCTAATTCCTTGGAAATGCGCGCCTACCTGTATTCACGCACCCACCCAGCCACACTTGACACACACGGGCGCCAGTTTGCTGCAAACTTGGCGCCCTTGGCACTGTTCACTTGCCTAGACCGCCCCAACTGCAACACAACAGTAACCAGGCGCCAAATTCCTATGGAATTGGCGCCCCCTCCCCTGCACACCACCCAAACCGAACACACCCTACCCAAACAGCAACACCAGGCGCCAAATTCTGCAGAATTGGCGCCCCCCCTCCCTGCACACCACCCCAAACCGAAACCAACAGTGGCACCGGCGCCAAATTCCTATGGAATTGGCGCCCCTAACACTATTCACAGCACCACACATCTAAAAACTCAACTACAACCAATCACCTTCCTAACCATTAACCCCTGTCACCCAAACACCTAATAAACGTGTACATTCTCCTATTTAATTTATGTTATATTAACAATCAATTACTCCAATACAATTACCATACACCAACTAATTCAAGAATCATCAAGAACATGTATACATGTACAACCACACCATATACTAATGAAAATCAAGCACATAATCACAGAATCACGTATATACATTACAAATTATCCACCTAAATTACTCCTAATCCTTAATCCCTATGTTTCAAGATTTATAAATTATTAAATATGCTAGAGAGCCCCCATACCTTGTTAAAACTTGAAGAAGATAGCACCAAAGATTAAGAAGACCTCTCCAAAAACCCCAACACTCCAAGATTCTTCCTTCTTCCTTGATTCTTCACGCCAAAACCTCCCTCTCTCTAGCCCTAGCCGCGCGCCTCTCCTCACTCTTCTCTCCTTTCTAATTTTGATATTTTGCTTCTAGTGAGGGTTTCTCCTAAGACCCTAAAGTTTTTATTAATTGGGTTTGGGCCACTTAACTCCAATGGGCCCTAATTGCACCTCCTAATTACTTTCTCACATCCTCCCCATTTTAATTAAATACTCTCTATTTATTTACTACACTCCACTCCTTAATTGAATTAATTTCCTTATATTTATTTTAAATAAGGCCAACTAATTATCACTTAATTAAATTATCTAATTATTTACTTAATCATTTTTTTTTGGGGCGTTACATCAGACACCCGAAAGGAAGGCACAATCGCACGAGGCGAAGGAAATAGGGTCGCTGTGGACTTGAGCCGTTGTGGGCCTCGCCCGCACCCCGTGATGGAGTGTGTGAGCTCGGAATCATGGACGGCTTCCTTTGACGGCCTTGCCTCATACCGTTGTCTGTCGAGTGGACAACTCAGGTTGAACTAAGGTGAGAGGGGCGTTGAGTTAAGTCGGGAGCTGGCGTCGTCGACGTACTTGTATGTTAGTGATACATAAATTTTTAAGTAATTGAAGATCGACAAAGAGTATTTATGCAAACTTTTCTTTATTGAAGATAAGGCATAATACATTGTGTTTAGTTGATATTGACGCCTATGCTTCACTTGAAATTGTCATATTTTCACTTACTCTTCCTTCTTGTCGGATTCGACTTTGATACGCTGTGGCTTGCTCCTTTTCAACTAGGCGCTCGGCCTTCAAGCATAGGTACTAACACGTTATAGCCCCGTCCGGACCTCATCGGGATTTGTCACCACCTGATCCTTCTTAGAGAAGAACCTCCTCTTAAGGTGAACAGTGGAGGCAATGACCCCGAGCTTACCCAGAGTCGGCCGACCGATGAGCTTACCCAGAGTCGGCCGACCGATGATGCACTGATTGAGCAGATCCGAGTCGTTGAAGGAGAGTGGTGGCCAATTTGACTTGATTAGAACTGGGTTCGGGTTACTTACCACGCTAAGGATTTCATTCCACCTTCATTTCATTAAGCGTCGCGTTTCCCTAACCTCCATGGGGTATCCCCCCATGATTACAGTGGCCACTGGGCGCTGGCGTTGTGATCTCGGTGCATCCTCGGTTGAGTCACTGTCATCTGAGGGGGACTTTGCCACTTTGTTGACCACAACCTTTGCTTTTCGGGCGAGCGCTCCCTTTTCTTTTCATCTGACTTGAGAGATTGTTTTAGCTTGCCACGTTGAATGAGGTCTCAAAGTCGTCTTTGAGAAATCGACAATCCTCGGTGTCATGCCCGTGACTTTGATGGTACCTGTAGTTGGTTTTCTTATTAGTGTTTTGCCTTTGCGGGATTGACGCCGGCCACTTTACATCGTTGAACTCAGTGTTGGCGCATTCCTACAGAATTTTGCTCTTTAATGCATTCAAGTCAGAATAGTCAGTCAACCTTCCTCTCCACTCCGAGTTAAAGAAGAGAAAGAGGAAGAAAGAGAGAGAGAGAGAGAGAGAAGCTTAATGAAAGGAGCATACCGTAGTGAAAGGGTTGTACCTCTATTTATAGAGGAAAGGATCATACCACAGGCGTCGGATACAGGTGATAGATCCTGGCTGTTGAAGGCGAGAGCCCGTTATGGAGCGCACGCTTTGACTGCGTTGTGAAGTTTGATTGGGCCAGGCCCAATATCTCCAGGGACTTTGGCGGGCCGAAAACTTCTAAAATCAACCAAAGTGTTACGCTATAATTTTGAGAGAAATAGACCACTACAATTTTTTATGAACACTATATTTTCCAAAACACCTTTCATAGTGTCTATAGTATTTAATAAAAATAATTGAATGTACATAGTAACTCGTTATCTCTTGCAATAGCCACAAACATCTTGAACTATTAATTAATTAGCCTTTAGCCATTTGCATAGTCTAAAGCCATTAAAAACAAATGTACATGGAGCCCATTATATCTTGCAATAGCCATAAACATCTTAAACTATTAACTAAACTATTAATGGATTAGTTTTCGCTTTTAATTTCACTTTTAGAGTATATGGCATAACATGATGAAATTATGTGGGAATTTCTTTGCAATTTTTGAACCATGACTTAATGATATTCATTAACTTAGGGTAAAATTTTATCTTGATGTAATCCAATGTCTACTTAATCTCAAATATTGTGGTAAACTGCTGATAATTTCACATTAAAAGTATTATACTTCTACAATCCATGTCTATTAACTCCAATGAGGTGATCAGTCTATATCACCTATCTTTAAGTAATAAGAACTAATTTTTATATTTAATTACTTATTGTTTATGCTTCAAACAAGTATTTCTAAATTATACTATTAATACCTTTCACTAAGTATTTATAATACATTTAAAAATGATATGGTTGTGCGTGGCTATAAATAAAGATATTGTGTAAAATAGAAAACATCACAAACTTGAGAATTCAACAAGGATTAGAGAAATATAAAAATTGAGAAAAGTTATGGCAATGAGTGATGTGAAAAAATGTATTGTGATGCTAATGATAATGCTAGTTGTAACACAAGCTCAGATCAATCTATCTCAAGAAGTTGAGCCAAATAGGCCTTTTAAGGTTCTTACTTTAACTCCTTTCTTTGATTGTTGGGAAAAGTGTTACCGACTATGTCTTGGCTATAACCTATGTGATGATGAAGTCGTGAACAGATGTCGAAGGCTTTGCAAGGCTGTCCATGGGTAACAATGGGATTTGGTAAGAAAAAAATAAAAAATCAACAGTGGTATCCATATTTTCATTTTCTTCTCATTTTTTTCAACAACCATTTTCTTCTAATCTTATATCTAGTCTTTTGTAACAATTTCATTATTTTTTTGTCAAAAACAAAGTTAAATAATTTTACACTATTAAATTAATTTGTTGTTTTTGTCTTGATAGAGCCTCGTATCGTGCTGACATACACTAGTTTTATCTTGGAGGCTTGCAGCAAATAAAAATAAATAATTTGTATGCTATGTAAACTCTAATTAAGAAAATGTACTCACAAGAATTGACAATTATGTCAAACTGTAATAAATTAATTTTTATTCAGAGTACCTATTTTCTATTTTTATAATTCATCTATCGTGGTATAATTTTTCCTTGTTTGTATTTTATGATGATCTATTGAAGTCAATCATGGAAATAATTCGACAATTAATTAAATAAATAATAAGTAGAAGTATAAAAAGTAGTAATCATAAACCAAAATAAGAAAACAATTACCACTTTTATATTTTAAATATAAATTTAATACGATCTTAGTTGTTCAAAATTATATAAATAATATTGCAAATGAAAATTAAACCATAGCTAAACTCTTTTCAGTGGTCTTATATAATTTACGAAAGTATCATATGCTAATTCAAATATAAAAATTAGTTAGATTGTTTGATTTTTTTCACTAGTTCACTACAACATTTTTGGCTTTAGGTCACGCAAACAATTTCCTCGGGTAGCAAAATGGCCTAAACATCATAGAGGCCACCGCTTTAAAACTTTGAAAATGAGATAGGTATTAGGCCATGTTTGCACTATGAAGCTATTCGGCCAAATTTCGGAAATGCATAGGCAATGGTTAAAAAAGTGTGGATAGATTAGACCACACTAGTGTATTTGTTGCCTTTAAATATTTGTTATGCAACATTCAAAACTGTTGGGTAAAAGTATTAGTGTGTTTCTTTTCTCAAAGGCAACGATTGAAAAACCATGGACATAATGTAATTGCAAGATAACAAGCAAAAATTGTCATGAGAGCATACATTGCAGCCTAGTCCTAATATATTTTTGTTTTCATTTTTTGTCTCACGTAATTAATATTTTTATTCATTCAATTGTAAAATATCCATAATGTAAATGAATTATTCAATTTATATTTTTTTTTGAAAGAATCATTCAATTTATATTTGCATAGGAAGAGAAATTGTTAGTAATGATAACTAGTACAACTTAAGATCTAAAGAGGAGTACGTTATCGTCAAACTCTTATATCCTAGCCGTGGGATCGGCCATGGGTTTGGACAGTCTTTGATTTCTCTGTTCTTCAAGCAATTGCGTTGAGGAAGTGTTCGGTACTGGATCTCAGAGGTTACCTAATCTAGGGTACTTGTGTCTCTTGCTTCGCGTCACTTGATGATGGAGCTTGCATCTTGAAGATTGAGTCTAGTCGTCCCGAGGAGGTCGCAGTTCCACGTCAGGTGAGTATGTGAATAAGGCGGAATGTGCCAGGAATGAAAAGCGTACCTGGAAGCGGGGGGTTGCAATCGTATTTATAGAGGAGGATGGCCGGTTCTGAGTGTCAGATTTGGGCGACGGATCCTGACTGTTTGACACGAGAAAACATGGTGCGAGTGCGGTGTGTGCTGCTATCGGGGATCAAATTGAGCTCGGCCCAATCCACGTGGGGATTTTTAGCCCATACTAGAATAGTGGCCCCCCAAGTCGAGGTCGGGTGTGAAGCGAGTTCGGCCTCGGCTTGATGAGTCCAAGGTCTTCAACGAGGAGCTGTTAGTTGTCAGTTCTTTAGGGAATCAGTTCTTTATGCCGCAATTTCCCATGTGATTTATGAAGGGACATGTCGATTAAATGCACCGTTTGGCCGAGGCTTGAGAGAGAGTATACATGGCGCAAGAGGGACTCCATTTTGAGCACGAAGTGGGAAAATATTCCCTCTATTACGATCTTCAGTAGATCGTTTTCCGCAATCTCCGGCCACCATCCCGAGTTCAACCTTGTTTGTGTAACGCGGTGATTCTAAGTTTCTTCCTTCTATCAAAGCACAGGCGCACGGGGCTGCCACACTTGGCGCCCCTGCCTGCTCCAACACATGCACATGCGCACCAGGCGCATGGGGCTGCCCCACTTGGCGCCCCTGCATGCGCCACACCGCACCACGCACGCGACACAGCCAGGCGCATAAAGGCGCCAGGGGCAGCCACATTTGGCGCCCCTATGCAACACGCCACACCACCACGCGCACCTAGGCACAAGGGACAGCAACATTTGGCGCCCCCCTCCATGCCACCACCCACACAACCACACCAACACACCCAAATTCTAATTTCTCCAACATACCCATACACCTACTTCACCTATACTCACCCAAACACCCAATTCCCTCATACACCTACCCAACACAATATAGGCACAATACTTCATCTCCTAACTTCAACACCAATTCATTCCCATACTTAAACATCACAATGATGCATAACAACTCCATTTCAACAACCACCAAATTAATTTATCACATTGAGTTTCAAATCATTTTCGGGCACATTCAATCACCATATCACATTTCACCAAACATCATATTTACCTAGTCCATATCAAGTTCACTTTCACAACGACATCATGGGTTCATCAAATTTAATCCAAACACAACACCAATTAATTCGAACAACACATGAACACCAATTAATTCAACCACATAAACACCAATTAATTCAACAACACATAACCACTAATTAATTCAACAACACATAAACACCAAATAATTCAAACAACACATAATTACCAATTAATTCAAACAACACATAATTACCAATTAATTCAAACAACACATAAACAACAATTAATTACCCTAAACACCTAACCCACACATAACTACTCATCTTATAACCTATTATGTATGAAAGAGAGCCCCCTAACCTTAGAAATTGAGGAACTCTAGAGACCTCTCCTTCACCACCTCAAGAACCACCAAAAATAGCTTCTCCAACACTTTGAGCTTCAAACCCCATCCATGGTAAAGTGAAAATGAGGAGGAATTAGTGTATGAAACTTACACTAAAAGATGGAGCATGAAAAATGAAGAAGATTGGTACTGAATACCACTTACCACAAGCAAGAATGAAGAAATGCTCCTTCCCCCCACTTCAAGAACAGGCCGTCGGCCTCCCCCCTCTTCTCTCCCCCTCCTTTTCTTTCTTTTCTTCTAAAATGGGAAGGAAACCCTACCACTAAGGTTTTTTCCTTTAATTTGGGCCTTCTAATGGGCCATGGGCCCTTTATTTGCACCTCCTAGTTACTTCAACCACTCCCTGACATAATTAAATCACCACTCCCTTATTTACTACCCAACACCTCTTAGTTATATTAAACACCCTATTATTCTTCTAATATAACTAATCACTATAACACCTCCTAAATAAAATAAAACTCCAAATTAATTAATTGACTTAAATAAATGTTGCAAGCCTTAAGTAACTTAATTAAATGAATAATTAAATTATTTTGGGGCGTTACAACTCTCCCCCACTTAGAATATTTTCGTCCTCGAAAATTTACGCCAAACTCATGAAATCAACCTCAATTCTCCTTACCACTTCTAACCGTTTTCATCCATGTTCTATCGTATACGCACAATACCAAACACCCTCCTCTACACTCTTACTCCCCAAATAGGTATTCTAACCTGTAGGTCATCAAAATCCTACCCGACTACCCAAACACCGTCTAAGGTTCACCCAAGACACGAATGCCTATATCGTCACTTTTATTTTCATATTCAACAGAATGTATACGCATGCGACACCAGAGACAACAACAACCATGGCCAGAGGCCCAACGACACCAACAACCGCAATTAACACATCAACACCAATCTCAACAATAGACTCAACAACCACCAACAACAACATTGAACACAACAACAACAACAAAATTCAACTTCAATCTATTCAACAATTTAGTCGTTTTTATTCAAACGTTCAAATTAATCTAACTAAACTCGGGTGCAGAAAATCCTGTAACTCTGCACCTACTTTGGCGAATTAATTAAAATAGTAAACGACCTCGGATTTCGACGAATAAATACTTGTTGGAAAGCCACGGATGTGTAGTTTCTGAATATATCCTTAAAGTTTCAAATCAATGAGCCAATTAGTACAGTTTTTAAAAACAACCCGAATAGTCCCCAGACTGGACAGAATCTGTCCTCCCACTACATTTCACTCTAAACTGACTTAAACTTGACCAAATGGGACAAAACCTTAGCCCGAACGAAAGTAATTTGAGTATAGTTTCTAATGGAAAAAGAATCGTTCAAAACGGAGTTCATTTGGAGACATAAAACCTGCAAAAACCGAACCAACTCACAATTTGACTCTAGAAATTTGACCCGACTTTGGAGACTCATAACTGGAGTTACACAATTCCAAATTGAACGAAACCAGTGCCAAAACGACCGGCTTTAAGTCTATTTTCGAAAACACTAAGCCACATAATTTTTGAATCAACCAAACAGTACCAGTTTCCAAAAAGACCGAAACAGTGTCCAGAAACGCACAAAACCATAAGCAAGTAAAACTCATCATGGTCAACCACCAAAACCAATTATAATCGTCACATAATTATGCATTTCATAAAGCACCAATAAGCATAACCAATCATGGAAACAATTTCAGCACACAAGTCCAAAAAAAATTAAACATGTAGGCATCATCTTCGATCTCTTTATTCCTAGGGATTGGCTAACATGCGATTTTACAACTTCCCTAGAAATAACATGGGACATATAATTCTACCAATTGACCCGATCTCATATCACAAAGGAACATAACCAACACATGCATTATAATACAATTGTTTTGATACAAGACTTGATATTAGTTTAAACAAATGAAATTAAATACCCTTGTCAACATTTAGCAAATAATACTATCAAGTAATAGAAGTGCACAAAAGTCTCGTTGCACATTTTCATCATTAAATTTAGAAGCCACGTAAAGCAAATCAAGAATTGACTAATAATAATAATAGCAACAACAAGGCCAAAGTTAAGTCATAAAAACGAACACAATTATACCATTGTAGTTCACAGTCAGAAGGTGCTTAAAATTGTTTACATTTGTTTCTAAAACCTTGTCAATCATTATTGGACTCACCTTCACATAACATAAAGATCCTATCTCATCTAACCATGCAATTAGTGTAAAACCCCAAAATTTTCAAACGACATCAAACCACAACCTATTTGGTCCAAAAGCCGAAGTCATGTCACATTTTGAAATAAAATTCCTAAAACATCTTGGGAACAGAATTCAACACTAATTTGACATCACATTCATTCCCAATAGCATAAAATTTCCAAGTACTGTTTTTTCGAAAACCATAGAACTCACAGTTTTGCCAAAAAGGAAACTATATGCAAACCCCAACCTTACTATCACCCGAGCATGCAACCACGTAAACAACTACTTATTAGTTCAAAATTTAATTTCCGACATAAACTCAGAAGGTAAGGAAAGTTAATCATTTAATTTTGACAAATCACATCATGCTCACGAAACAAGCCAAATTGAAACACTGAAAATGTCGAAACTTCAAGTCATGCAACCTTAATAGAGATAATGAAAATATAGCATTACACAACATTTCATTTTAGCACACTAACCTCAAAAAACTTTAGCACAAGTCAAATTTAAACTAATATGCATCACAGGAACAATCAACCTATAGCAGAGACGTCAATCAAATGCAGCAATATTCAACAAGCAATCCTTCAGATATTGTCCGGTGTATATGTAACACCCTAAATAATTTAATTAAGAAATTGATTAAATTGTTTAAGTGTTGCGCTATTTTTAATTATATTAAATATAATATGGTGTATTATAATTTAATATTTTATTTAATAGGAGGAGTGGTATGAGTAATCTTTGGGATTGCAATTATGGGCCCAGAGCCCAAGCCCAATGACTTAGGCTCCTAGGGTTGGTGCACTCGCACCATTCACGAGAGAAAGAAAGAAAACAAAAGAGAGAAGAGAAAAGAGAGAAGGAATTCGGCGCAAGAGAGAGGAGAAGAGGGAAGGGTAGATCGCACCACTCAAAGAGGAAAGAAAGGAGCTTTTGTTGCGGTGGTTTTGTGCACGTGACTCAAGGAGAAGAGATTTCTACGGTTAAAATAAGGTAAGGGGAGTCTCACTCTATAATAGAGGATATAATAGGTTGTATAGGAGTCATAGAGTCTTGATTTGATGTCAATTGATTGTTAATTGAGTTGTTGTTGGGTGAATTTGAGAAATTGCATGATCAAAATCGATTTAGGGCTTTGATTTGGGGGTTTTATGTTCTTGATTGGTTTTTACGCATGATTGAGTGTTATGGTATGCAATTGAGTGTGTTGACATGATTATAATTGGTATTTGAGTAATATGAGATGATTTGAATTGAAAGAATTTGAGAATTTGGAGTTGTTGGTGTTTGGGGCGCCAAATGGCTAGGATTCTGGCGCCACGTGTCTTATATGTGATAGGCCAAGAGTTGTGTTCTTCTGTTCGGGCGCCACTTTCTTTGAGGAATTGGCGCTGGGTTTGTTGTTCACGTCTTTGGAATTGTGTCTGAGTGCAGGTGTGTCAGTGTCTGGGCGCCAGAATGTGGGTGTTTTGGGGCCCGGGGAGTGAAACTTGTATTTCTGGGCACATTTTCTCGTGCCAAATTTTGTATTCACCTGCCCAAATTCAATTTTAAGTGTTTTGGCTCGAATGGTTTTCTGGTGGCAGGTGCTATTTTACAAATGTCCCGGTGGGGGTGGCTTTGTGTGTGTAAACGGGGTGGGTTGAGTAAAACTTGTATTTCTGGGCATATTTTCTCGTGCCAAATTTTGTATTCACCTGCCCAAATCCAATTTTAAGTGTTTTGGCTCGAGTGGTTTTCTGGTTGCAGGTGTTATTTTACAAATGTCCCGGTGGGGGTGGTTTTGTGTGTGTAAATGGGGTGGGTTGAGTGAAACTCACGATTCGAACATATTTTTCTTGTGCCAACTTTTGCATTCACTGCCCAAATCCAATTTTAAGTGTTTTGGCTCGAGTGGCTTTGCAGTTGCGGTGTTATTTTACAAATGTCCCGGTGGGGGTGGTTTTGTGTGTGTAAATGGGGTGGGTTGAGTGAAACTCACATTTCTGAACATATTTTACCGTGCCATATTTTGTGTTTACCTGCCCAAAAACATTTTTAAACATTTTGGCTCGAGTGGTTTTTGGGTTTGCAAGTGTTGTGGGTCTTTGGGGTCGGTTGGGGCGCAAATGTCTGCGCCAGGCGCCTAGGTGGTGCTCGTGTGCGAGGCGTGGTGCAGGCGTGTCTTAGTTTGTGTCTAGGGACTGTGTTGCCCAGAGGGCGCCGATTGCTAGAAAAGTGGCGCCCAGCCCGGTGTGTTGCCACGGGCGCCAAGTCTTTGAGTTTCTGGCGCCTAGTGTTGTGTTGCACCAGGGGGCGCCAGAATGTGGGGAAAATGGCGCCTGGGGCTGCCAAGTGCCTAGGCGTGTGTTGTTTTGGTTCCTAGGTGATGATTTGGTCCCTAGATGATTGTTTTGGTCCTAAATGGTGGTTTAGGTCCTTGAGTGAGGTTGAGTCCTCTAGATGAGATTAGTCCTTGGGACTTAATTGTGTTGAGAGTGTATCTTGAGATGACCGAGGATGCCATGGGGGCATGAGAGGAGGGCCAAGCCATGAGGGCTATAAAATGAGATGAATAATGAGGTAAGAGTTAGTGCGTGGATTGAGAGGTTTGAGAATGTGTTGTGTTGTTACATGGAGTCTCATGCATACATTCATTTGCGCGGTAGAGCTTATAAAGCGATTGTGAAGCTCGAGGGCGGCCGGGAGGCGCGAGTCATGAGGACTCCATTGATGATGAGGAGGCCGAGGCAAATATTGAGAATGCCGAGGGCAAATGGTACCACATGCATAACTACATTGCATACATTCTCATGAGTGCATGAATATTATTGAGTGATGATTGGTATGTTTGATTGTCTTTGTGAATCGTGATTGTATATATTGCCTATTATCACTTTTATTATATAGTTCGAGACTCACCCTTTCTGTTGTTGTTTACCACAGGTAGTCATGAGTGAGGGCTTTCTACCTTCACTATTCCCTGAGTCGGTCTGCTCTGATACGTAGCACCTAGGGGATGGGTTATGAACTATAGTTGTTCTGCTTTTGCTCCTTGTTGAGCCTTACATGTATTGTTTTGAGGATCGCTGATCATTCTGTTGAGATTATGATTATTTTCCGTTGCGTTATGTGAAATTATATTCCCACGGGTTTATTCTATGGTGTTACGTATTTGGACTGCTATTGTGAGCTGAGATGAATGTTGAATGATTTTAAAGAGATAAGTGTAGCATCCCATTGGATGATTTTAATTGAGAAATGAATTTTTATACTCTGATTTTTACTGTAAATTACCGGGTAGAAATGGGGTGTTACAGTATAACTTACCAAGGTTAGGTCATATAAAAGTACTTCCTATATTCTAACAAGCTAATCAAGCAATCAATCAATTTAAAATTAGTGCATGCATCCAAAGTTAATAATAACCATGAGTTATTGTCACCTCTTTCATTGGGGATGAGTTATTGGGGTGATCAGTCCCTCCTACTCATGCAACCAATTAATTAAGGTCACAAAACTACTTTCTTTCAAATTTATAACTACCACCTAAAAAGACTTTTAACGCAGTCTGGAGTGCGAAGGCGTCGTCACGACTCTCACTCTTTTGACGTCGTTAGAACTCTTTTAATCACACATATCTTAATGATACAAACAACAGTCGCAAACAACCAAAATCAATGCTACAACCAACAGTTACATATTTCAATCTCACATACCTTAATCAATCATTATAACTTTCAATCGCTATCCATCAAATAAATTGCAAGGCATGTCAAGGAAAGAACAAACCAACAAAGGTAACAGTAATGGGGTGTCACATACCTTAATCAATCATTATAACTTTGAGACTGCTGATTATTCTGTTGAGATTATGATTATTTTCCGCTGCGTTATGTGAAATTATATTCCCACGGGTTTATTCTATGGTGTTACGTATTTGGACTGCTATTGTGAGCTGAGATGATTGTTGAATGATTTTAAAGAGATAAGTGTAGCATCCCATTGGATGATTTTAATTGAGAAATGAATTTTTATACTCTGATTTTTCTTGTAAATTACCAGGGTAGAAATGGGGTGTTACATTAGTGGTATCGAGCAAAAGTTCGGTCTGTCAGGCCAAGTGTGTCAATCATGTCGTCATAGTGTTTATGACAATTAGGTGTTGCTAGACTAGTTCTAAATTGTTGTTCATCTTTGCCGATAGAGGCGAGTTCCAGAAACGAGTAAGCCATATGAGGTGTCTGGCTGACAGAGGAAATCGTGAGGTATCTTTGGTGGTAGTAGTAGGTCCGCCGAGGGTAAGAGGTCCTGCCAAGGCAAAAAGCCAAGTGGCGGAGATGCTCCCGCCGATATGGTGTGTTTCAAGTGTGGCAAGCCGGTCGCAAGAGCTTTGGTTGCAAGTCTGCTAGTTTTCTTCTTCTGAAGAGGAAGAGTCATTTCTTTGTCTCTCACGAGCAATTGCGCGGGGTGATGAAAGAGGGTGGTCATTTGTTTGCTTTGATGGCGTCTATGTCTGCTGAGAACCAAGTTGTAGTTGATGGGTTGCAGGTGGTGTGTGAGCTTCCTGAAGCGTTCCCTGATGAGATTCCTAGTGTGCCACCAGAGAGGGAAGTTGAGTTCGGGATTGAGCTTGTGCCTGGTACTAGGTGTAACGCCCAAAAAAAAAATAAATAAATAATTCAGGTATTTATTTAATTAAGTTAGTTAGGTGTTACAGTGGTTAATTACGTTAAAATAATAATGGAGTGTTTGATTTAAGTGATGAGTGGTGGGTAGTAAAGAAGGAGTATGGAAACAATAAAAGGAGGTGTAAAAAGGGCCCAATGTGCCTGGGCCCAAGAGAAGAATGCCTAGGGTTTAGGTTTGGTCTCAATGCACAAAGGAAGAGAAGAGGGAAACCGTGGCCAGGGAAATAGAGTGAGATCGAGAGGAGAAAAAGAAAGAAAAGAAGGAAAACCTAGAGAGAGAGAGAGTGAAGAAGGGCACGGCTGGGAGAGGGAGAAGGAAGAACGAAGAGGAGGGAAGAGAGAAAGGGATCGCGAGAGAGTGAGAAGAAAAGAGAAGGAAGATAGCGCAAGGAGAAGGGAAGAAGAAGGACTCCGTGTTGCTGAGGTTTTGTTCGTGGTTCGTTCATCTTCTCCGGAGCTTACGTATTCGAGGTAAGGGGAGTCTCGCACTATAAGGGTTTATATAATGGTTAGTATGTAGGAGGGTAGCTCTATGATGCCTAGGAAGTATTTGTTGATATGTGTTGTTGAATGGTTGACGTCTTGTGAATTGTTGATGTTTTGTGAATCGTTGATATTTTGCTTGATGAGTAGTTGGTGTTTTTCCTTTGATGAAATTGATGATCTTGATGAATATGATGTTTTCTTTGAATTCGACGATTTTGGGTGAATTTGGTGTTGTGATGGATATGATATGTTCTTTGAATTGATGATGGTTTGAAGAATTGTTGATGTTTGATGATTGAACTGATGAATAACTTTGTTTGATGTCGATAATGTGAGGAAAAGATTTGGAAATGTGAGAGTTGAGTGAAAAAGTGAATTTTTCTGAAAATTCTGCATAATACCTTTATTACTGGATTTGGCGCCGCCACTGGCGCCTGCGATGGCGCTTTCACGCCAAAGTGCAATGCCCAAATTCTGTGTGTTTTTCGTCCATTGGCGCCTCTTTGCCGCCGCCTCACTGCGCTTTCATGCGATGGATGCTTTTTCTTCATTTTTCAACTTTGTTTTGTCTTTGTTTTTGTAAATTGAATATCTTTTGAACCAGGAACCCTATTGAGGTGTTCTAAGATGCGTTGGAAAGCTTATTCAGAGGCCTAACTGAATATTCTACTTTTAAGGCAAAATAATATGTTTACTGTTTCTGTATCTACTGAGTAAATGGTGTGGTTTTATGAAAATTGTGATACTATGTTGATATAAGTGAATTGTTATGAAATGCTATACTATTAGTACACTAATTGACTATGGCTAGACTGTGGTTTACCACTAAGGCCAGAATTTCCTTCGCTGGTGTATTTACAAGGGCATCACTGAGAGTCTTGCAAAGGTGGCCAATGCCTGTTTGCAAGTAGTATCGTTTACCGAGTAATCCCATAGTCAATCAGTGCACTATTTTATAACACCCTAATCTAAAAGACAAATGAAGTATATATATATATATACGTATTGAATGATGATGAGGATATGTGTGTTATGATGATGTAATATGGACAATGATGTTTTGCGAAGAATGTACTCTATGAGTAATTGCTTGATGATGATGTATTATGATTCGTGATGATTGATGATGTGTAAACTCTATGAGTATAATTATGGTGATGATGTATAATGATTGTGAGTCTTACTATTTTATAACCCATGAATATAAAAAGGGTAATTGTATGTTGATATGTATCTTGCTGTAAATGACGTTGTGAAGTTGATGTGAGTGTATTGTGTGACGTCGATGTGAAGTTGATGTGAGTGTGTGTGTGTGTTGTCAAATTGATGAGTGGGTCATTAGGACCAAAGTGAAGATAATGATAGTGATGGGTCGGTTATGGTCAAAAGCGACGGTGATGTTATAAGCGACGATAAAATGTTATAAGCGACGATAAAATGTTATAAGCGATGTTATGATAATGTAAGTGACAGTGATGATGTGTGGAACTAGTGTGTGTTGTGTGTTCATGAAGTCTCATGCATTTCATATGCACGACAAGTGACGATGAAGAGGCTGCGGTCTAAGCGACGAAAGGCTGCGGTCTAAGCGACGAAAGGCTGCGGTCTAGCGACGATATGCCACTAAGCAACAAATAAGCGACGATGATGGTACCACATGCATGTTTGCATTTTCATACATATGCATAAAAGTGATGTAGTTTACTTGTTGGTGTGTTTGCTATGTTGTTTGCCGATGTTGTCTGTGATGGTTGAAATGCGACGTGGGGTGTGTTATGGTAGTTATAGATGTTGTTCCCTAATATATTGACTATTATATTTGCCTTTATGCTGTTTGAAGACTCACCCTTTCTGCTTGGAATGTTGCTCTATCGTGGCAACGCTGCAGGTACCTGTAACGCCCCAAAAATTTAAAAAGTGATTATTTAAGTTATTTAATTAAATAATATTTTGGTTGGCAATATTAACATAATAATAAGGTAATTAAGTTAAGAAAGGAGAGAAGTGTGGTAAATTAATAGAGAATATTTAATTAAGTAAGTAGGACGTGAGGAAGTAATTAGGAGGTGCAATTAGGACCCATAATATCTAAATTGCTAAGGAGTGGTGGAAACAATTGAAAGGGGGTGTAAATAAGGCCTATTACCATTAAGTGGCCCAAGTTAAGTTAGTATAAGTATAGGAGCCTTAGGAGAAAACCCTCAATTGTGAGAAATCAAAAATTAGAAAAGTGAGAAGTGTGTGAGAGTGAGAAAACGCGCGACGGCAAGGAGGAGAAAGGAAGGGTTGGCGTGAACTTGAGGGAGAAGAAGCTTCAATCGTTGGTGTCTTGGTGAATTACTAGGAGCTTGGTTGTGTTCTTCAATTAACAAAGGTTAGGGGGGCTCTCTTTTCATCTATAATAACCTATAGGATTAATACCATGTTAGTTAGGTTTTAGGATGCTTATTCAATTGAATTGATAGGTTGTTTTTGGTGTTTTATGTTATGTGAAAATTGAATCGTTGATTCTATGATATTTGATGATGAACTTATGTTGTTTGATGAGACCATGTCGTTTGGGTGTTAAGTTGTATATATAGTAATTATTATGCATGTTAGGTGTATCGATTCAATGAAATTGAGAGTGAGAATATGAGGAATTGTTGGAGTGCGTGTAGGGTATGTGTTGTGCCCCATGCTGTGGGTGTCTAAGTTAATATTTTAAATGGTGTCTAAGTTAGTGTTGTGTTTTAATGTTGCTTTGTTTTCTAAACTTTATGTTGTTGTTTTTTACAAATTAAGGTTCTTGTTTTTCTAAAATAAATGTTCTTTATTTTCCATGATAAATGTTCTTTGTTTTTCCGAATTAATGTTCTTTGTTTTCTAAACTTTATGTTCTTTGTTTTTCCGAAATTAAGGTTTTGTTTTTCTAAAATCACCGCTTGTTTTCCTAAAATTAATGTTCTTTATTCTTTGTTATATTCTTTGTCTTTGTTTTATATTATTATGGTGCTGTTTTGGTCCCCATGGCGTTGGTTTAGTCCTTGTGACAATTTAGTCCGTATAATTAGTTGGTTATTGGTGTAACTGGTGTGCTGGCCTTAGAGCAATTAATTTGAAGATATAATGATGGTGGTATAAATAAAATTGTGTGAATAAATATTGGTGAGTGCCCTCAAGGCTTATTTATTTGGTGATTATCGGTGAGTATGGTGTATTATTATGGTGTGTTTATTCATTTTTGGGTGTATGGTGCATTGTTCATGGCGTCACATAATCATGCGCATTTATTGGTGAGCAGAGGCTTCGGCCTATTTTGGTGAGTGCCCTCAAGGCAGATATTGGTGATGGATCCACATGCATATGCCCAGTGGAGTTTTGGGTTGCATTCATGCACATACTCACGCATTTGGTGATATTGTTGTTGTTGTGTTCATTGTTGTTGTTGGTGTTGTTCGGTGATGTTTCTTGATGACGTAAAGTAATGGTGTGTGTTAATATGGTGTGATTAGGTGTTGTCCTTAGTGATTGAAAATATTCGGTGCTGTTTCTTGGTGAATGAAAATTAATGAAGTATGTTGATAATGTTGTAATTTGGTGTGTTTAGTTGCCTCTCTAATATGATGTTGATCTTAATTGTTATTATTTATGCATTGAGACTCACCCTATACTGCTTGGAATGTTGCTCTTATGTGGCAACGCTGCAGTGATGATGATGAAGGTGGCGTGAGTACCTTACGCGCTAGTAGTGTCGTGTCGAGTCGCTTCCGATCACGTAGCAGGGAGGATATTTAGTTGTTATTCCTTTACGTCTTGACTATTGTTTAAGCTGTTAATTTTCCCACGGTTGTAATAATTTCCCAGACATTGCTTGGTGCTATGTATCCTATACTTTGGAATTTTATTTTATTTATTCTTTTGAAGTTTTGAAAAGGCGTTTTGGTTTAAATGTGACACCCCCAAGTGTTCACTCTAAAAGTTTTTATTGCACTCTGATTTTCCAAATAGTAGTTTATGTAGTAGGGGGGTGTTACAAGTGGTATCAGAGCATAAGTTCGGTCTGTCCGGCCAAGTGTGTCTGTCCGTCATAGCGTATATGACAACTAAGTAGTGTTAGTCCGGTTCTGAAATGATGTTAATGTTGCAGTGTTAGGTTGAGATGACTCGGAGGGATGATGCTGCTCTTGCTGAAGCGTTGCAAGCTATTGCTCAGGCGATGGGGAACCAGCGGAATGGTGGAGAGGAGGCTGAAAGCCGTAAGTTGGCCACGTTCCAAAGGGAGAGTCCGCCCACTTTCAAAGGTCGGTATGATCCTGATGGAGCTTTGGCATGGTTGAAGGAGATCGAGAGAATTTTTCGGGTTATGGATTATACCTTTGCACGAGAAGATAAGGTTTGGTACGCATATGCTAGCTGAGGAGGCGGATGATTGGTGGTTGGGAATGTCGCGAAGGTTAGAAAATGCTGGTGAAGGAGTTACTTGGGAAGTTTTCACTAGAGAGTTCAAGAGAAAGTACTACCCGGAGGATGTGCGGGCTAAGAAGGAAGTGGAATTTCTGGAGCTAAAGCAAGGAAACAAGGCGGTGGTGAGTATGCCGCCAAATTTGAGAGTTGGCCAAATTCTGTCCCTACTATGCTAATGATCTTGATTCGGAGTTCTCAAAGTGTGTTAAGTTTGAGAGTGATCAGCATACGATATCAAGAAGGCGATTGGGTATCAGGAGATTAGAGATTTTGCTAGATTAGTTGATAAGTGTAGGATTTTTGAAGAGGATAGTTCTGCTGCCTACAAGGCTGTGAAGGAAAAGAGGAATTCTCAGTTCCGTGCGAAGCCCTATGAGGTTTCAGGAGGTAAGGGTAAGGGAGAGGAGAGTTCGGGCAAGAAGTCAAGTGGGGAGAAGCGCCGGGTATGTGTGTGCCACAAGTGTGGAAAGCCGGGGCATAAGAGTCCGGAGTGCATGTCCAACAAGTGCTTTAGGTGCGGGAAGGAAGGTCATATAGCTGCGAAGTGCGAGAAGCAAGATGTGGTCTGCTACAGCTGTGGAGAGATGGGACACATTAGTACCAAGTGTCCCAAGCCGAAGAAGGAGAGGTCCAGCGGGAGGGTGTTTGTCTTAGCCGGTACGGAGCCTACAGAGGAGTGACGGTCGTATTTAGAGGTATGTAATTCGTTAAGAGTGTTCTCTAAAAATCTATTGTTGTGTGGTGATGATTGAGTTGTGTAATGTCTATAGTATTTAAATTTTCGAGGACGAAAATGCCTAAGTGGGGGAGAGTTGTAACGCCCCAAAAATTTAAAAAGTGATTATTTAAGTTATTTAATTAAATAATATTTTGGTTGGCAATATTAACATAATAATAAGGTAATTAAGTTAAGAAAGGAGAGAAGTGTGGTAAATTAATAGAGAATATTTAATTAAGTAAGTAGGACGTGAGGAAGTAATTAGGAGGTGCAATTAGGACCCATAATATCTAAATTGCTAAGGAGTGGTGGAAACAATTGAAAGGGGGTGTAAATAAGGCCTATTACCATTAAGTGGCCCAAGTTAAGTTAGTATAAGTATAGGAGCCTTAGGAGAAAACCCTCAATTGTGAGAAATCAAAAATTAGAAAAGTGAGAAGTGTGTGAGAGTGAGAAAACGCGACGGCAAGGAGAGGAGAAAGGAAGGGTTGGCGTGAACTTGAGGGAGAAGAAGCTTCAATCGTTGGTGTCTTGGTGAATTACTAGGAGCTTGGTTGTGTTCTTCAATTAACAAAGGTTAGGGGGGCTCTCTTTTCATCTATAATAACCTATAGGATTAATACCATGTTAGTTAGGTTTTAGGATGCTTATTCAATTGAATTGATAGGTTGTTTTTGGTGTTTTATGTTATGTGAAAATTGAATCGTTGATTCTATGATATTTGATGATGAACTTATGTTGTTTGATGAGACCATGTCGTTTGGGTGTTAAGTTGTATATATAGTAATTATTATGCATGTTAGGTGTATCGATTCAATGAAATTGAGAGTGAGAATATGAGGAATTGTTGGGTGCGTGTAGGGTATGTGTTGTGCCTTACATGCGTGGGTGTCTAAGTTAATATTTTAAATGGTGTCTAAGTTAGTGTTGTGTTTTAATGTTCTTTGTTTTCTAAACTTTATGTTTTTGTTTTTACGAAATTAAGGTTCTTTGTTTTTCTAAAATAAATGTTCTTTGTTTTCCATGATAAATGTTCTTTATTTTCCGAATTAATGTTGCTGTTTTCTAAACTTTATGTTGCTGTTTTTTCGAAATTAAGGTTCTTTGTTTTTCTAAAATCAACTTCTTCTTTGTTTTCCTAAAATTAATGTTCTTTATTCTTTGTTATATTCTTTGTCTTTGTTTTATATTATTATGGTGTCTTTGTTTTGGTCCCCATGGCGTTGGTTTAGTCCTTGTGACAATTTAGTCCGTATAATTAGTTGGTTATTGGTGTAACTGGTGTGCTGGCCTTAGAGCAATTAATTTGAAGATATAATGATGGTGGTATAAATAAAATTGTGTGAATAAATATTGGTGAGTGCCCTCAAGGCTTATTTATTTGGTGATTATCGGTGAGTATGGTGTATTATTATGGTGTGTTTATTCATTTTGGGTGTATGGTGCATTGTTCATGGCGTCACATAATCATGCGCATTTATTGGTGAGCGAGAGGCTTGGCCTATTTTGGTGAGTGCCCTCAAGGCAGATATTGGTGATGGATCCACATGCATATGCCCAGTGGAGTTTTGGGTTGCATTCATGCACATACTCACGCATTTGGTGATATTGTTGTTGTTGTGTTCATTGTTGTTGTTGGTGTTGTTCGGTGATGTTTCTTGATGACGTAAAGTAATGGTGTGTGTTAATATGGTGTGATTAGGTGTTGTCCTTAGTGATTGAAAATATTCGGTGCTGTTTCTTGGTGAATGAAAATTAATGAAGTATGTTGATAATGTTGTAATTTGGTGTGTTTAGTTGCCTCTCTAATATGATGTTGATCTTAATTGTTATTATTTATGCATTGAGACTCACCCTATCTTTCGCTTGGAATGTTGCTCTTATGTGGCAACTGCAGTGTGATGGTTGAAGGTGGCGTGAGTACCTTACGCTCGCTAGTAGTGTCGTGTCGAGTCGCTCGATCACGTAGTAAGGGAGGATATTTAGTTGTTATTCCTTTACGTCTTGACTATTGTTTAAAAATTTGTTAATTTTCCCACGGTTGTAATAATTTCCCAGACATTGCTTGGTGCTATGTATCCTATACTTTGGAATTTTATTTTATTTATTCTTTTGAAGTTTTGAAAAGGCGTTTTGGTTTAAATGTGACACCCCCAAGTGTTCACTCTAAAAGTTTTTATTGCACTCTGATTTTCCAAATAGTAGTTTATGTAGTAGGGGTGTTACAAGATTGCATGAGTGAAGGTCTTCTTTGCCTTCTCTGTTGGTTGTTGGGGTATCTCACGAGTCGCTCTCTGATACCGTAGCACCTAGGGGGCGTAGTTGAAGTTGTTAGTTTATTAATTAACTGTTTTACGATTATGTTAATGATGTGAGACGTGTTTGAGCGTTGTTTAGTGAGCTATTGTTATTTCCGCTGCGACCAGATTATTTTGAGGTTTACATTTTTATGACATGAGGAGTTTTATAAATGACGACGTGGCACTTCTTTTCTATCGATTAAATTTGTATTTTCGAAAAAGAAATTACTCTGATAATGACGTGTAAATTAAAGGGTAGAAGAGGGGTGTTACACTAGGCCTGTGTCTATGGCACCGTACCGGATGTCGGCTTCTGAGTTGTCTGAATTGAAGAAGCAGTTAGAGGAGCTTCTTGAGAAGAAATTTGTGAGGCCTAGTGTGTCACCATGGGGGGCTCCAGTTTTGTTAGTAAGGAAGAAGGATGGGAGTATGCGTCTGTGCGTGGACTACAGACAATTGAACAAAGTAACTATCAAGAATAGGTATCCTCTTCCGAGGATAGATGATCTGATGGATCAGCTGGTGGGATCTAAAGTGTTTAGCAAGATTGACTTGAGGTCAGGGTATCACCAGATTAAGGTGAAGGATGAAGACATCCAGAAATCAGCGTTCAGAACGAGGTATGGGCATTATGAGTACTCTGTAATGCAGTTTGGTGTCATAAATGCACCAGGGGTGTTTATAGGGTACATGAACCGAATCTTCCATAGCTATCTCTGGATCGGTTTGTGGTTGTTTTTATTGATGATATTCGGTGTACTCAAAATCGAGGAAGAGCATGCGAGCACTTGAGGTTGGTGCTAGAGGTTTTGAAAGAGAGGAAGTTGTATGCCAAGTTGTCAAAGTGTGAGTTTCAGTTGCGTGAGGTGAGCTTCTTGGGTCACATTATTTCAGTGATGGTATAGGCCGTGGATCGGCCAAGGTTGATGCTGATGTTGCGGTGGGAGAGCCCAAAGTCTGTGACTGAGATCAGGAGTTTCTTGGGGTTGGCTGGTTACTACAGGAGGTTTATTGAAGGGTTCTCTAAGCTAGCCCTTCCATTGACTCAATTGACCTGTAAGGGAAGAGCCTTTGTGTGGGATGTAAAATGTGAAAGAGAGCTTCCAAGAGTTGAAGAGGAGGTTGACTACGCCTCTCGGTGTTAGTGTTTACTGTCTGGAGCAACCTTTTGTTGTGTACTGTGACGCCTCCAAGATGGGTTTGGGAGGTGTGTTGATGCAGAATAGGAAGGTAGTCGCTTACGCGTCTCGGCAGTTGAGGACGCATGAGAAGAACTATCCTACTCATGATTTTGAGTTGGCTGCTATTGTGTTTGTACTGAAAATTTGGAGACACTATCTCTATGGTACTAGATTCGAAGTGTTCAGTGATCACAAGAGTCTGAAGTACTTGTTCGACCAGAAGGAGCTGAATATGAGACAGAGGCGTTGGTTAGAGCTGCTAAAGGACTACGATTTCGGCTTGAACTATCACCCTGGCAAAGCTAATGTCGTGGCCGATGCATATGTCAGCTATGATGGTGAGGGAATTGGAGTTGATTGAGCAATTTCGTGACTTGAGTCTGGTTTGTGAGGTGACACCCCAGAGTGTCAGATTGGGTATGCTGAGGATTGGGAATGAATTCTTGGTTAGTATCAGAGACGCCCAGAAGTTAGATGTGAAGCTGGTAGACTTGCTGATTGCTGGTGAGCAAGCTGTTGATGGGGATTACTGAGTTGGATTTCCGTGGTGTCTTGAGATTCGTGGACGGAATTTGTGTTCGGATGATCTTGAGTTGAAGAAGATGATACTTGAGGAGAGCCATAGGAGTAAGTTGAGCATTCATCCAGGTGCTACTAAGATGTATCATGATCTGAAGAAACTGTTTTGGTGGCCTGGTATGAAGAGAGATGTGGCACAATTTGTTTATGCATGTTTGACTTGCCGAAGTCAAAGATTGAGCATCGAGAGATCTGCGGGTGATGCAACCTTTAGAGATTCGGAATGGAAGTGGGACAAACATTTCCATGGACTTTGTGGATGGGTTGCCAAATCACGCGAGAGAAGTCCGACTTTATTTGGGTGATTGTGGATAGGTTGACCAAGTCCGCCCATTTCATTCCTATCAACATCACACATCCCGTGCCAAAGTTGGCTAGAATATACATTCGGTGATTGTGAAGCTTCATGGGGTTCCAAGAGTATTGTGTCGGACAGAGACCCAAGGTTTACATCGGAGTTTTGGGGAGCTTGCAAGAGGCTTTGGGGTCCAAGGCGAGGTTGAGTTCACTCATCATCCTCGGTGCCCGATGATTAGACAGAGAGAACCATCCAGTCTTTGGAGGATCTTACGAGAGCTTGTGTGCTAGAGCGAGGAGGTGCGTGGGATACACATCTCCCATCGATTGAGTTCACTTATAATAACATGGCTATCATTCGAGCATAGGGATGGCTCCTTTTGAGGCAATCATGGGCGGAGGTGCGAGACTCTGTGTGTTGGCATGAGTCCAGGGAGAGTGTTGTTCTTGGACCGAGTTGGTTAGGGAGACTACGGAGAAGGTGAAAATGATCGAGAGAGAAAATGAAAGAGTCCCAGGCAGCCGAGAAAAGTTATCATGATAAGAGAAGGAAGGACTTGGAGTTTCAGTGGTGAGCATGTGTTCTTGAGGTCACGCCTATGGTAGTGTTGGGCGTGCTCACGAAGGCAAAGAAGTTAACTCAAGGTTTATTGGACCGTACCAAATCACCGAGAGGTTGGAAAGGTTGCTTATAGGGTGGCTTTACCGCCTAATCTTTCGAACTTGCACGATGTCTTCCACGTGTCACGCCTTCGGAGTATATTCCGCACTGTCTCATGTGATCCACATGGATGATGTGGAGAGTGCGTGAGAACCTCACCGTGGAGACTATGCCGGTGAGGATTGATGATAGAGAAGTGAAGGTGTTGAGAGGAAGGACATTGCCTTAGTCAAGGTAGTGTGGTTGGGAGCTTTCTTGGTGAGAGTATGACTTGGGAGCCGGGAGAGCAAGATGCGGGAGTCTCATCCAGAGTTATTTGACTTCGGGTATGAATTTCGAGGACGAAATTTCCTAAGTGGGGGAGAGTTGTAACACCCTAAATAATTTAATTAAGAAATTGATTAAATTGTTTAAGTGTTGCGCTATTTTTAATTATATTAAATATAATATGGTGTATTATAATTTTATTTAATTGGAGGAGTGGTATGAGTAATCTTTGGGATTGCAATTATGGGCCCGAGAGCCCAAGCCCAATGACTTAGGCTCCTAGGGTTGGTGCAGTCGCACCATTCACCAAAGAAAGAAAGAAAACAAAAGAGAGAAGAAAAGAGAGAAGGAATTCGGCGAAAGGAGAGGAGAAGAGGGAAGGGTAGATCGCACCACTCAAAGAGGAAAGAAAGGAGCTTTTGTTGCGGTGGTTTTGTACGTGACTCAAGGAGAAGAGATTTCTACGGTTAAAATAAGGTAAGGGGAGTCTCACTCTATAATAGAGGATATAATAGGTTGTATAGGAGTCATAGAGTCTTGATTTGATGTCAATTGATTGTTAATTGAGTTGTTGTTGGGTGAATTTGAGAAATTGCATGATCAAAATCGATTTAGGGCTTTGATTTGGGGGTTTTATGTTCTTGATTGGTTTTTACGCATGATTGAGTGTTATGGTATGCAATTGAGTGTGTTGACATGATTATAATTGGTATTTGAGTAATATGAGATGATTTGAATTGAAAGAATTTGAGAATTTGGAGTTGTTGGTGTTTGGGGCGCCAAATGGCTAGGATCTCGCGCCACGTGTAATCGTGAAAGTGATGAGGCCAAGAGTTGTGTTCTTTGCTTAGGCGCCACTTTTCTTTGAGGAATTGGCGCTGGGTTATCATTCACGTCTTTGGAATTGTGTCCGAGTGCGGTGTGTGTCGTGTCCGGGCGCTAGAATGTGGGTGTTTTGGGGCCCGGGAGTGAAACTTGTATTTGGGCACATTTTCTCGTACAAATTTTGTATTCACGCCCAAATTCAATTTTAAGTGTTTTGGCTCGAATGGTTTTCGGTGGCGGGTGCTATTTTACAAATGTCGGTGGGGGTGGCTTTGTGTGTGTAAACGGGGTGGGTTGAGTAAAACTTGTATTTACGAGCATATTTCCTCGTACAAATTTTGTATTCACCGCCCAAATCCAATTTTAAGTGTTTTGGCTCGTGTGGTTTTCTCAGTTGCGGTGTTATTTTACAAATGTCCCGGTGGGGGTGGTTTTGTGTGTGTAAATGGGGTGGGTTGAGTGAAACTCACGATTCTCGAACATATTTTCTTGTGCCAACTTTTGCATTCACCGCCCAAATCCAATTTTAAGTGTTTTGGCTCGAGTGGCTTTACAGTTGCGGTGTTATTTTACAAATGTCCCGTTGGGGGTGGTTTTTTGTGTGTGTAAATGGGGTGGGTTGAGTGAAACTCACATTTACGAACATATTTTACCGTGCCATATTTTGTGTTTAATCGCCCAAAACATTTTTAAACATTTTGGCTCGAGTGGTTTTTGGGTTTGCAAGTGTTGTGGGTCTTTGGGTCGGCCGGGGCGCCAAACCGTATGCTTTGCCAGGCGCCTAGTGCAGTGCTCGTGTTCAGGCGTGTCGAAGGCGTGTCTTAGTTTGTGTTCAGGGACTGTGTTGCCCGTAGGGCGCCGATTGCTAGAAAAGTGGCGCCCTGGCCGTGTTGTGTTGCCACGGGCGCCAAAGTCTTGAGTTTAGGCGCGCTAGTGTTGTGTTGCACCAGGGGGCGCCAGAATGTGGGGAAAATGGCGCCTGGGGCTGCCAAGTGCCTAGGCGTGTGTTGTTTTGGTTCCTAGGTGACAGTTTGGTCCCTAGATGATTGTTTTGGTCCTAAATGGTGGTTTAGGTCCTTGAGTTGAGGTTGAGTCCTCTAGATGAGATTAGTCCTTGGGACTTAATTGTGTTGAGAGTGTATCTTGAGATGACTGAGGATGCCATGGGGGCATGAGCCGGAGGGCCAAGCCATGAGGGCTATAAAATGAGATGAATAATGAGGTAAGAGTTAGTGCGTGGATTGAGAGGTTTGAGAATGTGTTGTGTTGTTACATGGAGTCTCATGCATACATTCGGCTGCGGTCGTAGAGCTTATAAAACTGATTGTGAAGCTGAGGAGGGCGGAGGGCGAGTCATGAGGACTCCATTGATGATGAGATCGCTAGGAGGGCAAATATTGAGAATGCCGGAGGGCAAATGGTACCACATGCATAACTACATTGCATACATTCTCATGAGTGCATGAATATTATTGAGTGATGATTGGTATGTTTGATTGTGCTGTGAACTGTGATTGTATATATTGCCTATTATCACTTTTATTATATAGTTCGAGACTCACCCTTTCGTTGTTGTTTACCACGGGTAGTCATGAGTGAGGGCTTTCTACCTTCACTATTCCCCGAGTCGGATGCGCTCGATCACGTAGCACCTGGGGATGGGTTATGAACTATAGTTGTTCTGTTTTGCTCCTTGTTGAGCCTTACATGTATTGTTTTGAGGCTCGCGATCATTACGTTGAGATTATGATTATTTTCCATTGCGTTATGTGAAATTATATTCCACCGGGTTTATTCTATGGTGTTACGTATTTGGACCGCTATTGTGAGTGAGATGATTGTTGAATGATTTTAAAGAGATAAGTGTAGCATCCCATTGGATGATTTTAATTGAGAAATGAATTTTTATACTCTGATTTTTCTTTGTAAATTTAGGGTAGAAATGGGGTGTTCTTGTAACACCCTAAATAATTTAATTAAGAAATTGATTAAATTGTTTAAGTGTTGCACTATTTTTTTAATCATATTAAATTATAATATAGTGTTTATAATTTAGTATTTTAATTTAATAGAAGGAAGTGGTATTAGAAATACCGGAGCTACTGTTTTGGGCCCAGGAGCCCAAGCCCAATGACTTAGGCTCCTAGGGTTGGTGCAATTCGCACCAATTGTCAAAGAAAGAAAGAAAACGAAAGGAGAGAAGAGAAAGGAGAAGGAAATCGGCGCCATAGGGAGAAAGTGAGAGAAGCTTGGATCGCACCAAGGAGAAAGGAAGGAGAAGGAGATTTGTTGCTGGGGTTTTGTAGGTGACTCTGTGAAAGGGCTTCTCTACGGTGTAAAATAAGGTAAGGGGAGTCTCACTCTATAATAGAGGAGATAATGGGTTATATGTGTATCATAGGGGCTGTTTGATGTTAATTGATGATTGCATGATGATTTGATTTCTTGAATTTGATGAATTTGTTAGTAAAAATCGATTTAGGCGTGAGTTAGGGTTTCTCAAGGTATGATTTCGTGATTTTGAGGTAATTGATGATTCGGGTGTGCAATTGTTTGTTAATTTGTGAAATTGGAGGTGTTAGAATGATTATAATGTGGATTGGTTTGTGAGAATTGGTAGAATTTGGGGATTTTGATGTTGGGGCGCCATATGGCTAGGAGTGAGTGCGCGATTCGCCATCAGAAAGTGAGGGGTTTACGTGATGTGTTCTTTGTGCGGCGCCAATTTCCTAGAGAAATGGCGCCGTGTGTCCGTAGCTTGATGGCCCAGGTGAGTGAGTTCTTTGTCCCGCGCGAGAATGTGGGTATTATGGAGCCCGGGAGTGAAACTTGCATTTACGGGCACATTTTCTCGTGCCAAATTTTGTATTCACCGCCAACTTTCAATTTTAAGCGTTTTGGCTCGAGTGGTTTTCAGTTGCGGTGTTATTTTGAAAATGTCCGGTGGGGCTTGTTTTGTGTGTGTTTTGGGGCCGGGAGTGGAACTTGTATTTATGAACGTATTTCCTCGTGCAACTTTTGTATTCACCGCCAACTTTCATTTTTAAGTGTTTTGGCTCGAGTAGTTTTTCAAGTTGCGGTGTTGTTTTGAAAATGTCCGGGTGGGCTTGTTTTGTGTGTGTTTTGGGGCCGGGAGTGAAACTTGTATTTACGAACATATTTCCTCGTACAACTTTTGTATTCACCGCCAACTTTCATTTTGTAAGTGATTTGGTGGAGTAGTTTTCAGTTGCGGTGTTGTTTTGAAAATGTCCGGTGGGGCTTGTTTTGTGTGTGTTTTGGGGCCGGGAGTGATGTAACGCCCCAAAATAATTAAGTAGTTATTAAATTAAATTACTTAGGTGTTTCATGGAGTAGTTATAATAAAACAATAGGATGGTGTTTTAATTAAAAGAAAAGGGAGAAGTATCAATAATTAGGGGTGGTAAGTATCGACCAAGAGCCCAAGCCCAATGACTTAGGCTCCTAGGGTTGGTGTAATTCGCACCATTCTCCAAAGAAAAAGAAGCGAATAGAGAGAAAGAAAAGAAAGAGAGAAAGCGGCGCAAGGAGAGTGAGAAGAGGGAGGAGTGGATCGCACCAAGCAAAGGGAAGAGGAGAGCTCATTTGTTCTTTGTGGTTTTTGCACGTGACTCAAGGAAAATCAATTTCTACGGTTAATTCGAGGTAGGGGAGTCTCACTCTATAATAGAGGAGATAATGGGTATTATATGTGTCATAGGAAATTTTGTTTTGATAGTAATTGATGATTGCATGTTGATTGATTCTTGAATTTGATGAAATTGTTGGTGAAAATTGATTTAAGTGTGAGTTAGGGTTTTGTAATGTATGAATTGGTGATTTTGATGTTAATTGATGATTTGAATATGCAATTGGTTGTTTGATTATGCAATTAGGAGTGTTGGAAGGATTATTAGGTGAATTGGTTTGGAAGATTTTGGAAAAATTGGGGTTTTGGTGTTTGGGGCGCCAAGATGCTAGGATTCTCGCGCGCTGTAATGCATTCACGGGTGGAATTTGGAGTTTGTGCAGAATGCTCTCGCCGTGGCGCCACATTCTTTGGGAAAATGGCGCCACATGCCTTTGTTCATGTGCGCGAGGAAGGTGTTCTGTGCAGGTGTGTTCTGCCAGGGCGCCAAGTTCTTTGGGAAAATGGCGCCCAATGCAATTGTTTGTGTCTTTGGGTGTGGGTGTGCTGCGATGTGGGCGCCAAATGTTGCCTGTGGTGCCCAGAATGGCGCTGTGTCACTTTATGCTTGATGTGCGGGTGAGTGAGTTCTTTGTCTGGCGCGCGAGAATGTGGGTATTTTGGAGCCCTGTGAGTGAAACTTGTATTTCTAAACATATTTTCTCGTGCCAACTTTTGTATTCACCGCCAACTTTCAATTTTAAACATTTTGGCTCGAGTGGTTTTCTCGATTGCAGTGTGTATTTTGAAAATGTCCGGTGTAGGCTCGTTTTGGGTGTGTTTTGGAGCCCAGGGAGTGAAACTTACTTTTCTAGGCATATTTCATCGTGCCAAATTTTGTGTTTACTCGCCCAAATTCATTTTTAAACATTTTGGCTCGGGTGGTTTTTGGTTTGAAGGTCTTTGGGTGAGCTGGTCAATGTGGGGCGCCAACCGTGTCTTTGCTGTGTCCGGAAATGGTGTCTTTGCGCGCCATCTTGCGCGCGGCGCGCGCAAACTTACGCCGCAAGAAAGCCAAGGCTTGATCAAGATCTGCGCGCCATCTTGCGCGCGTGTCCTGCGCGTAACCTCTCGGCGCACACCTCTCACGGGAGGACGAAGCTTTGAGAGTTAGAGCGACCTATCCGCGCGCTTCTTGCGCGCTCTCTTCTTCGCGCGCCGGTGTGTGCGCCTCCGGTGGGGATTTTTTCCAAAACCTTGTCTTTGTTGAATTCCTAAGTTCTTAAAATTATTTTGGTGTGTCAAAATGGTCCCTAAGTGAAGAAAAGGTCCTAAATGGTGGTTTAGGTTCCTGAGTAAGGCTGAGTACCCTAGAGGAGGATAGTCCGGTGGGACATAATGGTGTTAAGGGTTTATAATGAGGTGATTGAGCATGCCATGGGGGCATGGGCCGGTGGGCCAAGCCAGGAGGGCTATAAAATGAGATTGACACCGAGGTAAGAGGAATTGGGTGTATTGAATTGTTTGAAATGATGTTGTGATGTACATGGAGTCTCATGCATACATTGGTCATGATCGTAGTGTTTATAATATGATTTGTGAAGCTTCGCTGGCGTCGGGGGCCTTATAAAGTGATTACTGAAACTGCGGGCGGCCGGGGGGCCTTGTATGATGATTGTGAAGCCTGAGGGCGGCCGGTGGGCCAATGGTACCACATGCATGATGACATTGCATACATTCTCATTAGTGCATGAATATTATTGATTAATGATTGGTGTGTTTGAGTGCTGTACACTATGCTTATATATATTGCTTATTATCACCTTTATTATATAGTTCGAGACTCACCCTTTCTGTTGTCATTTACCACAGGTAGTCAGGAGTGAGGGCTTCCCACCTTCACTACTCCCCGAGTCGGCCGCGCTCGACACGTAGCACCTGGGGGTGGCCTGGGGTTTAGATTTGTTGTTGCCTGTTTTGCTCCTAGTTGAGCCTTTATGTATTTGTTTTGATATTGCTGGATTATGCTGTTGAGACATTGATTGTTTTCCGCTGCAGTATGTGAAACTATATTTCTATGAGTTATCTTCTGGTGTTACGTATTTGGTTTTTGGTTTAAGAGAAAGAGTTGTGACGCTCCATTTCATTGAGTATTACTTTATGTTATACTATTAGTGTGCTGAATGACTATGGCTAAAGCGTGGTTCGCCACTAAGGCTAGAATTTCTTTCATTTGGTGTATTTACGAGGCATCATCGAGAGCCTTGCAAAAGTGGCCAATGCTCATTGCAAGTAGTATCGATTACCGAGTAATCCCATAGTCACCAGATCCACTATTTTATAACACACTAAACTAGAAAATGATCGGAAAAGATTTTTGTACACTCGATTTTTGATTTAAATTACTAGGGTAGAAATGGGGTGTTACATTAGTGGTATCGAGCAATGGTCGGTCCTTCCACCAAGTTGTCGAAGTCGTCGTGTCGGTCGGCGAGCAAGTCTTTGCCGTCTAGTTCTAACCAATGGTTGTGTGGTAGTGATGTTCCTGCAGTAAAAAGTGATCAAGACCGCTTATGGTAAGAGAACCAGTGGGGGGAGATACCTGCTTGGTAATGTGTCTTTATCTTGTTTTCCCGATGCGTGAACCATGTCTCTCTTTGTTTTGTTCAAAATCTTCTTGTCGTATGAACCTTGAAATTGAATGTTGAGTTGTATGTGGTGATTGAATGGTGTGTTTAGATGATAAACGAAATCGAAAATAAATTGAGAGGATGCTATGTGTAGTGACTAAAAATTGTATCTTCGTTCTTTGTTTTGAAAAGAATAAAAATGCCATTTGTTTTGTCAATTTAAAATGTCATTTGTTTGCCAACCAAATGAGTTCTTTGTATTACGGTTTATTTTTATAGAATGAGTTGTTGTTTTATGAAATAAGTGTAGTGCGGTTTTGTGGAGATGAAGTCTTTGTTTTTATAAGTTAGGAGTCTTTGTCTGCCGTTTTAATTGGGGTATGAGCTGCTGCAATTTTTTAAAAAAAAAATAATTATACGGCCGTTTTACAAAAATGAAGCGCTATTTTTATGCTGAAAGAGGTGCTGTTTTCCACTGCATTTCTCTTCTTTGTTTTGCGCCACTTGTTGTAGCGGGTTATGGCATTGTTTTTTATCATTGTTTACTTATAATTAAAATACCGTTCTATTCAATTTTAATGTGATGTTTCCCCATTTGAAATGTAGTATTTTCTAAAAGCAAAGAGTGTATTTTCTAAAATATAAAGTGATGATTAAATTGAATCGAACTGAATTGATAATGGTTCATAGAGTTGATAATCTGGATTTGATGCTTTCAAAGAAATCAAGGTTACAATTCTATTTAAAATAAATGGTGTGCTATTTGTGATGTTTCAAGTCATTGTTCTATTTTTTTTTGTTTTTTTTTTTTTTTTTTTTTTTTTTTTTTTTAAAGTGACTAGTGTCTTTGTATTATATTGTTGAGAGTTGTCTTGTTTTTTTAGAGTAAGAGAAATTTGTCTTTATGTTGTAAGGGTGTTGTTTTGAAGTTGTATGCGAGTTAAAATGCGATGTTTTCAAAAACAAAAGGGATGTCATATAACTTAAGACGAGATGCTTTCTACGATTAAATTGTGATGTTTTCCACTCTTTAAAGGTGATGTTTTCTAAGCCTTTGAAAGCGAGATGTTTCTCTAAACTAAGCGTGATGTCTTCCAAAATAAATGTGAGGTTCTAAGGCTAAGTGATAACGCAATGGGTTGAGACGCGTTTTGAAAGGAAATTAATGTTTTGAAAGCATGCAACCTATGCATCCCCACGGGTGTATAGGCGCCAAATTCTAATTGTGCGTAAAGTGGTCATTCGGCTTCAAAATAAGAATGTGTTGTTTTTCTACAATCTAGCGTCTTCGTTTTCCGAATAACTTGAAGTGCGAGTTCTTAAAATTAAAGCGATGTTTGTACTCGTGTTTTAATTTTATTTGACAATGGGTAATTGACCAAAGTTGTAGTGTTAAGTATTTTATCTTCCTCTACGAATCTAGGTAGAATGCGTCTCACTTACTTCTTTATTAACCCAAAGAAAAGATTTTTGAGTGCTTTGAGCTATGCGTCATAAAATGGATAGGCTCTTATTAGCTTGTTATTCTATGGAACCAAAGACCTATAGGTATCATCATTTGACCATGTTGGATTGATGGTGAGTTCGTTACATTTGAAAATTGGTTTTATGAAAGAATTTTTCCGTTGGCTCTCATTTTTGGGTGGTATTTCTAATTCTATTGAAGTTGTGAAGTGTATAGGTCCTATGACAGTGTATCCTTCTAGTTTTCAATTAGATGATAGTAAAGAATTGTTCCACACTCTTGATGTTGCACACTTGAACACTTTGATTTCCTTCTCGAGTATGACCGCTTGGTGTTAAGTGTTTGAGTCCGTTCTTTTTGCCTTTGTAATCTATTCGAGTCTAGTTACTCCTCTTTTCACATGTTTAAATAAATGTAAATGTTTAGTGTTTGATTGGTGGGATTATGTTTCATTGAAATTTAGGAAATATGACTGTAGAGGTGACTAGAATAAATGCATGCTTAAACTAATTGTGAACTCTAATTGTCTACAACTCGATTTTATTATCCGATTTTGGTTGTTACTTCCTTAATTGTGTTACGTGGTTTTGTAAGTTGAAAATGAACCGAGTTATGAGATTGTTTGTGAACCCCTAATAAACAAATTTTACGATTGGATACAATATTGGTATCAAACTTATTTTTAATAAACGAATTCCTATTAGATTATTTCATGATTGTGCCAATTGTGTTGTGTGGGTTAATGAGCTAAATATGGAATGCATGTTAAGGATAGAATGCATGTTGGTATCATTGTAGATATTGTTCTTACACATTTGCTTTTATGGAACTCCCAAGTTAATGACGTTAATTGAGTACCCTATGTGACATCTTTGGTATGGTCTTCATGTGTGATTAAATAGTATTATTTTTGTAGAGATCGTTTAAATTGAATTGTTTTGGTGTGTTTGTCGTGTCTCAAACTTGAATTATGAATACAAAATAATGCCGTTGCCTTGAGGAATGAGTAAAAGAGCCAACAAGTAGGGTGACATTTTGGGTGCGAAATATTGTATGCCACATTAAAAGGGAATGCAATGGGATTAGAGTTAGTAATTAACCTTATGTTAATATTTTGATGCTTTACTATTTGAATAAGAAATAATTACTATTGACGAATTTAAGAGTATAAAGAATTATTTGGATTCGAATAACTAAATGTGCGGGTAAACCATGTGTGTGTCCTTGTCACTACCTTCTTTATAATATGTGATGTATGACTATGCTTTGGTATCATTGTGATGAGCTACCTAGCTTTGTGACAAGTGAGAATGGTGCGCATTTGATGTTTTGACCGCACTATGATTGTGGTTGGGATATGTGGTTGTGTGTGTTGCGTTCTCGGTGTCCTTGTCGATCTTCGACAGGACCTTGTGGTGAATCTTACTTGCTGTAGTTGAATAGGTTAGATGTAATCTCGGGTATGAATTGGTTAGAGCATAACCATGTCCATGATTAATTGTCGTAGTAAGTCGGTGGGTTTTGGAGGTGACGAGTCTGGTTATTATTTCTGGAGTTACCTGGCTGAATAAGTAGGAGGGACGGCCGCCCAATCACTTACCGCCGGTAATCGAGGAAATAATGATCAGCAATGTGGATAGTACTAGTTGTCTAGGTGGTTGTAGTTTGTGAGTGGGAGGGGGTTTAGTCTCACGCCAAGTGTGCGATAGATTTTGGAGGAGGACGGTTAGAGATGAAGAAGAGATTTGGTAGTGTTTCGGGGGTTTGACTAGATTTTCGAGGGCGAAAATGTTCTAAGTGGGGGAGAGTTGTAACGCCCCAAAATAATTAAGTAGTTATTAAATTAAATTACTTAGGTGTTTCATGGAGTAGTTATAATAAAACAATAGGATGGTGTTTTAATTAAAAAGAAAAGGGAGAAGTATCAATAATTAGGGGTGGTAGTATATCGACCAAGAGCCCAAGCCCAATGACTTAGGCTCCTAGGGTTGGTGTAATTCGCACCATTCTCCAAAGAAAAAAAGAAACGAATAGAGAGAAAGAAAAGAAAGAGAGAAAACGGCGCAAGGAGAGTGAGAAGAGGGAGGAGTGGATCGCACCAAGCAAAGGGAAGAGGAGAGCTCATTTGTTGCTGTGGTTTTTGCACGTGACTCAAGGAAAATCAATTTCTACGGTTAATTCGAGGTAAGGGGAGTCTCACTCTATAATAGAGGAGATAATGGGTATTATATGTGTCATAGGGGCTGTTTTGATAGTAATTGATGATTGCATGTTGATTGATTCTTGAATTTGATGAAATTGTTGGTGAAAATTGATTTAAGTGTGAGTTAGGGTTTTGTAATGTATGAATTGGTGATTTTGATGTTAATTGATGATTTGAATATGCAATTGGTTGTTTGATTATGCAATTAGGAGTGTTGGAAGGATTATTAGGTGAATTGGTTTGGAAGATTTTGGAAAAATTGGGGTTTTGGTGTTTGGGGCGCCAAGATGCTAGGATTCTGGCGCCCTGTGTACTGTTCACGGGTGGAATTTGGAGTTTGTGCAGAATGCAGCACGCCGGGCGCCACATTCTTTGGGAAAATGGCGCCACATGTAATTGTTCATGTGCGTGAAGGTGTTCTGTGCGGTGTGTTTCGCCAGGCGCCAAGTTCTTTGGGAAAATGGCGCTGCAATGCCGCTTTGTGTCGGGTGTGGGGTGTGCCCGATGTGGGCGCCAAATCTTGCCCCAGGTGCCCAGAATGGCGCTGTGTCACCAGAGCTTGATGTCCGGGTGAGTGAGTTGCTGTCTGGGCGCCAGAATGTGGGTATTTTGGAGCCCGGTGAGTGAAACTTGTATTTCTAAACATATTTTCTCGTGCCAACTTTTGTATTCACCTGCCAACTTTCAATTTTAAACATTTTGGCTCGAGTGGTTTTCTGATTGCAGGTGTATTTTTGAAAATGTCCCGGTAGGGCTCGTTTTGGGTGTGTTTTGGAGCCCGGGGAGTGAAACTTACTTTTCTAGGCATATTTCACTGTGCCAAATTTTGTGTTTACCTGCCCAAATTCATTTTTAAACATTTTGGCTCGGGTGGTTTTTGGTTTGAAGGTGCTGGGTGAGCTGGGTCAACAGGGGGGCGCCAACTGTGCTGCCTGTGTCTGGAAATGGTGTCTTTGCGCGCCATCTTGCGCGTGCGCGCAAACTTACGCGCAAGAAAGCCAAGGCTTGATCAAGACTGCGCGCCATCTTGCGCGCGTGTGTCTCTGCAGCGTAACCTCGTGCGCACACCTCTCGGGAGAGGACGAAACTTTGAGAGTTAGAAGCGACCTATCCGCGCGCCTTCTTGCGCGCGCCTCTCTTCGCGCGCGCCCGGTGTGTGCGCCCAAAGTGGGGATTTTTTCCAAAACCTTGTGCTGTTGAATTCCTAAGTTCTTAAAATTATTTTGGTGTGTCAAAATGGTCCCTAAGTGAAGAAAAGGTCCTAAATGGTGGTTTAGGTTCCTGAGTAGGTGAGCACCCTAGAGGAGGATAGTCAGGTGGGACATAATGGTGTTAAGGGTTTATAATGAGGTGATTGAGCATGCCATGGGGGCATGGGCGGTGGGCAAGCCGGGAGGGCTATAAAATGAGATTGACACCGAGGTAAGAGGAATTGGGTGTATTGAATTGTTTGAAATGATGTTGTGATGTACATGGAGTCTCATGCATACATTGGCTGCGGTCGTAGTGTTTATAATATGATTTGTGAAGCCTGCGGGCGGCCGGGGGGCCTTATAAAGTGATTACGGCTCGCGGGCGGCCGGGGCCTTGTATGATGATTGTGAAGCTTTGAGGCGGCGGTGGGCCAATGGTACCACATGCATGATGACATTGCATACATTCTCATTAGTGCATGAATATTATTGATTAATGATTGGTGTGTTTGAGTGTTTGTACACTATGCTTATATATATTGCTTATTATCACCTTTATTATATAGTTCGAGACTCACCCTTCGTTGTCATTTACCACGGTAGTCGGGAGTGAGGGCTTCCCACCTTCACTACTCCCGAGTCTGGTCGCTCGATCACGTAGCACCCAGGGTCGGGGTTTAGACCGTTGTTGCCTGCTTTGCTCCTAGTTGAGCCTTTATGTATTTGTTTTGATATTCTTTGGATTATCTTTGTTGAGACATTGATTGTTTTCCATTGCAGTATGTGAAACTATATTTCTATGAGTTATCTTACTCGTGTTACGTATTTGGTTTTTGGTTTAAGAGAAAGAGTTGTGACGCTCCATTTCATTGAGTATTACTTTATGTTATACTATTAGTGTCTTTGAATGACTATGGCTAAAGCGTGGTTCGCCACTAAGGCTAGAATTTCTTTATTTGGTGTATTTACGAGGCATCATCGGAGAGCCTTGCAAAAGTGGCCAATGCACATTGCTGTAGTAGTATCGATTACCGAGTAATCCCATAGTCACCAGTCCACTATTTTATAACACACTAAACTAGAAAATGATCGTAAAAGATTTTTGTACACTCGATTTTTGATTTAAATTACCAGGGTAGAAATGGGGTGTTACATTAGTATCGATTACTTGTATTTCGAACATATTTCCTCGTGACAACTTTTGTATTCACCGCCAACTTTCATTTTTAAGTGTTTTGGCTCGAGTAGTTTTCGGTTGTAGGTGTTGTTTTGAAAATGTCCGGTGGGGCTTGTTTTGTGTGCGTTTTGGGGCCCGGGAGTGAAACTTACTTTTCTAGGCATATTTCATGGGCCAAATTTTGTGTTTACTCGCCCAAATTCATTTTTAAACATTTTGGCTCGGGTGGTTTTTGGTTTGAAAGTGTTGGGTGAGCTGGTCACAGGGGCGCGCCAAAGCTTGTCTTTGCTGTGTCTTAGTTTGTGTCAAATCGTGGTGCGAGTTTGTGTCTAGGTCTGTGTTGCCTGTGGGGCGCCAGTTGCTAGAAAAGTGGCGCCCAGTGGTTGTGTTGCCAGGGGCGCCAAAATCTTGAAGTTTCGGCGCTAGTCTTTGTGTTGCACCGGGGGCGCGCTGAATGTGGGGAAAATGGCGCCTAGTGCCGCCAAGTGCCTAAGAGGGTGCTATTTTGGTCCCTAGGTGATGATTTGGTCCCTAGATGATTGTTTTGGTCCTAAATGGTGGTTTAGGTCCCCGGGTGAGGTTGAGTACTCTAGAGGAGAATAGTCAGGTGGGACTTAATGGTGTTGAGAGTTTATAATGAGGTGATTGAGCATGCCATGGGGCATGGGCCGAGGCCAAGCCGGTGGGCTATAAAATGAGATTGACACCGAGGTAAGAGTTAATGGGTGTATTGAAATGTGTTGAAATGGTGTTTGTGATGTACATGGAGTCTCATGCATACATTGGGTCATGGTCGAGAGTTTACAATGTGATTTGTGAAGCTCGAGGCGCCGGGGCCTTATAAAATGATTGTGAAGCCTGAGGGCGGCCGGAGGGCCTTATAAGATGATTGTGAAGCCTGAGGGCGGCCGGTGGGCCAATGGTACCACATGCATACGGACATTGCATACATTCCCATTAGTGCATGAATATTGTTGATTGATGATTGGTGTGTTTGAGTATGTTGTAAACTATGCTTATATATTGCTTATTATCACTTTTATTATATAGTTCGAGACTCACCCTTTCTGTTGTTATTTACACAGGTGGTCAGGAGTGAGGGCTTTCTACCTTCACTACTCCCCGAGTCGATCCCGCTCTCGAGCACGTAGCACCACAGGGGTCGGGGTTTAGATCGTTGTCGCTTGTTTTGCTCCTTGTTGAGCCTTATGTGTATTTGTTTTGATATTCTTTGAATTATCTTTGTTGAGATGATGAGTATTTTCCATTGCATTATGTGAAATTATACTTCTATGAGTTTATCTAATGGTGTTACGTATTCTGAGTTTGTTTTAGAGAGAGAGTTGTGACGCTCCATTTTATTGAGGAATAATCTATGTTATACTATTAGTGTGCTGAATGACTATGGCTAAACTGTGGTTCGCCACTAAGGCTAGAATTTCTTTCGCTGGTGTATTTACAAGGGCATCACTGAGAGCCTTGCAAAGGTGGCCAATGCCTGTTGCAAGTAGTATCAGTTACCTGAGTAATCCCATAGTCAGCCAGTTCACTATTTTATAACACACTAAACTGGAAAATGATTAGAAAAGATTTTTGTATACTCTGATTTTTGATTTAAATTACCGGGTAGAAATGGGGTGTTACAGTTACAGTATAACTTACCAAGGTTAGGTCATATAAAAGTACTTCCTATATTTTAATAAGCTAATCAAGCAATCAATCAATTTAAAATTAGTGCATGCATCCAAAGTTAATAATAACCATGAGTTATTGTCACCTCTTTCATTGGGGATGAGTTATTGGGGTGATCAGTCCCTCCTACTCATGCAACCAATTAATTAAGGTCACAAAACTACTTTCTTTCAAATTTATAACTACCACCTTAAAAGACTTTTAACGTGATGCGAGTGCGAAGGCGCCGCCACGACTCTCTCACTCTTTTGACGTCGTTAGAACTCTTTTAATCACACATATCTTAATGATACAAACAACAGTCGCAAACAACCAAAATCAATGCTACAACCAACAGTTACATATTTCAATCTCACATACCTTAATCAATCATTATAACTTTCAATCGCTATCCATCAAATAAATTGCAAGGCATGTCAATGAAAGAACAAACCAACAAAGGTAACAGTAATAAACAGCAACATAATTATGATTTAGAACGAGTACCAAGACTCGAGGGTTAACAGACTCGACAACTTGGCCGGACAGACCGAACTGCTCTGATACCACTAATGTAACACCCCCTTTCTAATTACTACTAATTAGCCAGTTTAAAATCAGAGTTTTCAAGCTCGATTGCTTGGAGCGCACTTCGTGCTAACCGGCCGAAAATCTCGCAAAACGGTCGGTAACCAGCAGTATAAATACGCCATTCGCATATGGCATCAGGTACGTTATCTTTACCTTGTGATACCCTGCCCGAGCGATCACTTACTTGAGCGTCGGAGTGTCTTTGCAGCTATCACCCGAGGTGCTCAGCGTGCAGCCAAGACCGGTCCATTCCCTCACTCAACGACCGGCCAATCCAGCAAACAACAACATCACTTCATTCGATCACATACAATTAATAGATGCAGCAGTATGTATATAAACACTAGTATTGAGAACCGGTATATCATGAGCACACATTGTTAAAATTAACACACAATTAATAGCTGCAGTAGTATGTATATAAACACTACTATTGAGAACCTGTGCAATGCACGGGGAAAAATTGTCGAATGAGTCTACCTTAGTTATGATTTATAATTTATTTATTGAGCAAACCCACATTTCAGAGTAAATTATAGTTTAGTGCTCTTGTAGTCGTTGCAGCAACACATACTACGAATCCAAATAGCTAGAATCTTGTTTCACCTTATGGCCAAATGGAGAAAGAATAAACATGTATCACAAGCCAACACATTTATATTTTTTAAAAAAGAATGGATCAGAGATAAAAACCTACCATTACTTAAAAAAAAACTTGATATTAAAACTCAGGTTCATGACATTGTTGCACTAAAAACCTTGCTATAATTGACTTTTCCTCGAGGCAAGACTCAATACTTTCCCAGATACTTTCTTCTGCATAAAACATAGCAGTAATAAGAGTGTTTGTGCAATCTTCCTTTACCTAGTTTTTTTATGAATGAAATTCTCTATTTGATCCATCAATGCATAATCCAAACGCACATCAAAGCTAGCAGCATGTGTTTAGACGTCCGTCTTTTTGAAGAATATATCCAAGAGACGTCACTAATAAACTAACAAATAATGTTTAGAATAGCAGAGTTAAAGTTGACTACGATATAAAATAGATTAATCAAAACACATTTTAGAGATATTATATGCCACACATCTTAAAACAGATACCTATATAATCAAAATCCTAATGTGTATTTTTATATAAGCTTCCTTCATTTAAATTTATCATTTAGTGCATAGATGTTTGTGGACACAAATGTATCAACCAATATATTTTATACCAATTCCCCAAAGCCATGGTATAACTTAGGGAGGATTACTAACTTGGGAAGTCATCATCCCTAATCATTAATTTCATCTTTTCATCAGCAATGAGTCTTCATGAGCAAATTGTCTTCTCCACAAGTTCCTGCAATTCCCCGTTCTTATGCGTCTATAGCCATAAACAAAAAGTAGGATAAACATGTTTTGATTTAGACAAATACTTAAACATCAACACCACTTAACTCATGTACACACCATGCAAATCAAGTAGTTTTGCTACTAATTTAGTTGTCTGTTTGTTGCAAAAATTGCTATTTTCATCCCTAGCTTATAAAAGACCTCTATGTAGCTGTTAATGTGTCAATTTGATTTAGAAACAGAGAACACTAATTGATAAGCACGTATCAATTTGATTTAGAAACAAAGAAAAATAATTTTCTTCCTCTCTATTTTGTTTGTTACGGTGTGTGAGGGTTGATTTGTATTATGACCTTTTGAAATTAATGCCCATTCCTAACCCTTATATAGAGAAATTTGCAGAAAAGTGAACATTTGCAATGATATAACAACAATTTACAGAAAAGTGAAAATAATATCAATGCATAACAAACCCTAAGTTTCGAAATCAGTGAAGAAAGGGGAAAACGATAATTGATGAAGAAAGGGCAGAGAGGAAAGGGAGGAAAAACAAACATCTTCTTATTTCTGAGATGCGAGAGGTGTGAGACCGAGATCTTGAAGATGAACGAGTTGTGCCATGCTATTCTGCAACTGGGAACGATTCGCAGAGCACCTACCCTTCTGCTTTCGTTCTGAGATGCAAGAGTGAAGTGAGAGCGAGAGGTTGAAGATGGACCATTCTGTTCCTTTTCTGAAGCGCCCGAGAATGAAACGTGAAAAGAAGAGGATATGATAAAATTAACCTAGAACCAGCCGATGAGAGTGATTTGAAACGTGATAAAATTAACTTATTATATTTGTATGTTATATTTCCTTTTTAAATAGCAACTGAAATTTGGGTCACCAAATCAGTCACGAATGTTTAATGAAATTTAGTTAGTGACCGATTTTTCGGTTGCTAAATTTTCGGTGACTAAATTGGTCGCTAAACTATTTTAGCGACCAATATAGCGACCATCATGGAATTGGCTCAAGGAATCTGCCAAGGAATCTGCCATCTCGGCACTCACTTACTGGCCACTTCGGCTCTGATCCACATGTTTGAATACTTGTGCGAATTCTACTAAGTCATGCGCCCTCCATCAAGTGCCGTCAACTTTGGCTATTAAAGGATCTATACGTCCTCGCATTCTCTCCGCTATCTCGGCTATCTACATGCTACGTCAGCATTCATAACAAGTAAAAGCACATTTAAATAACATGCATACTTAACAGAAAAATTCACCAAGTGCTGGAATTAATTCCCAAAAAAGGACAGTGCCTATTGTAACACCCCCTTACTTCTAATACTACTTAGCAATTAAATCAGAGTTTTCAAAAAAACACTCAAGGAGTGCTACATTTTTCTACATGAACTTAACCAAGCAAAACAATAAAAACATTTGCGCAGCTAAAACAGTGGTAGGATAATGCACATATATCACCACGGCCTAGAAGGAACCGAGCTCATCAAGTAACAAGTTATTAGTTACAACTTAGTCAAAATAATCCAAGTTCCAAAAGACATAGGTTTACAACACAAAATAACCTACATACAGACCACTACACTACTCGGCCCCCAGTGTTACACTACCAGAGCAAAATGACGACGCCAACGATTAATCGAGTGAGAACCGACTCTACTCGTGGATACCGCAAGTTGCCACATGAGAGCAACATAAAAGCAGTAGGGTGAGTCTCTAAACACATATAATAAGGTTTATGACAAGCATTATGCTAAGCAAACACATATAAACACCTCGGCACAGCACACAAATAACAATTTATACAGTGCATGAGTTATATGCATGATGATGACCCATACTTCCAGGGCATATGCATGATGGATCCATTAAGACCAAGTCTTCGCTATCACCTTAGGACCAAGTCCTCTGCTATCACCTTAGGACCGAAGTCCTCTGCTATCACCTTATGCTTATGATTTATGCGACGCCATGAACAATGCATATCACACAACATGCACATTATTCAATTAAATCATAACATAATTCCAAGAACTCACCAATTAGACCATGACCTTTTATTCATAAATAGGACCTAAGTCCTCTCGCTTTCTCCATAGGACCGAAGTCCTCTGCATTCACCATGTTCGTTTATTTAATGCCCTCGGGACTTCATCATGTAATACTCCTCTACACATAGCCATAGGGCCAAACAACGCACATATATCATTTTCTGGGCTAAGGCCGACGTCTCTACATCGGCCCATAGCGCTAAAGCTGTCGCCCTCAGCTCACCAACCACCTCGGCGCCTAGAAGTGGACCAATCGGTCACTACGGAGCTACCATGTCCCTTAGGACTAAAACATCAATTAGGGACTAAAATGACTACACCATTTAACCCCTCACGCACTTGGCACTCCAAAATGACACTCACTGTCGCGCCCAGCAATAATCGGCGCTACACTGGCGTTAAAACCACACCTCGGCACCTATGGCACCTCAGCACACTCGACCATAACACCTCGGTTACTACACGCTACAAACGGCACTTCAGCAGCTAAGCCTAAGTACTTTACCTCGGCCTAAGCATCTCGGCCTACTTACTCTACACCTCAGCAAGCACAAACCGATCCTTATACCTAGTCTTATGTACTCACACACTTAGTTCACAGGTGCTCACATCACTCATCGTCTCTTTCTATGCCTCATTACTTACGTTTTCACTTACGATCATTCACTCAAGTTTCGTTACACTAGTGGTAGGTAGATGCACCTCTACTACCCCGAGTTAACCCCTTCGCTTAAGCCAGACACACGTTCTCTATGTTATGAACACTCAACTCCCAACCTACACCTCGGTAGTCTAGCATTCTACTCCATAAGAACCTTACACTCTCACGTCTCTCACTTTAGCTCACTGGGACTGAATTACATGGGACGGGTCTGAAATGTATTTCCTCAGCTGAGACACATGGAACACATTATGCAAATTTGACAGATTAGGTGGCAAAGCAACTCGTAAGCCACCTTCCCAACTCTCTCTAGGATCTGATATGGACCAATAAAACGAGGGGACAACTTCTTAGCCTTCAAAGCTCGACCCACACCAGTCACCGGATTGACTCTCAGAAACACATGCTCACCTACTTGAAACTCCAAATCCTTTCTCCTCTTGTCATGGTAGCTCTTCTGTCTACTCTGCGAAGCCTTCATTTTCTCTTGAATTTGCTTTACCTTCTCGGAGGTCTCTCGCACGACCTCGGGTCCGAGTACCACACCTTCTCCTGCCTCACTCCAACACAATGGAGTCCTGCACCTCCTCCCATATAATGCCTCAAAGGGTGCCATCCCTATGCTAGAATGAAAACTGTTGTTGTACGTGAACTCAATTAGTGGTAGATACGAATCCCACGCTCCTCCTTGCTCAAGAACACAGGCTCTCAGCAAGTCCTCCAACGATCGGATGGTCCTCTCGACCGACCATCATCTGCAGGGGTGATATGCCGAGCTCAGGCGCAATTTCGTACCCAACGCGTCTTGCAAACTTCCCCAGAATTCTGAAGTAAACCTTGGGTCTCTGTCTGAAATAATACTTCGAGGAACCCCGTGCAGCTTTACGGGTAGGTGATGTTGATGGGAATGAAATGAGCCGACTTCGGGTAGGTGATGTTGATGGGAATGAAATGAGCCGACTTCGTCAATATATCCACCACTACCCAAATGGTATTAAACCTCCTTACTGTACTCGGCAAACCGGTTACAAAGTCCATCGCAATACTGTCCCACTTCCACTCTGGAATCTTCAATGGTTGCAACAACCCTGCTGGCTTCTGATGTTCTACCTTGGATTTCTGACAGACCAAACAAGCGTACACAAACCGAGCTAAATCACTCTTCATACCGTGCCACCAAAACAACCCCTTCAAGTCTTGATACATCTTGGTCGCACCTGGATGACTACTCAGCTTACTCCTATGACACTCTTCTAAGATTGCTCTCTTGATCTTCTCGTCATTAGGGACAAAAATCCGAGTTCTATACCTTAGCAATCCTTGCGCATCCAACTCAAAATATTTGTTCTCAGCTCGGCCAATACCTGCTGCCACGTCTACAAGCTTGACGTCCAGCTTCTGTGCCTCTTTGATGTCACTCAGAAATTCATTTGTGATTTTCTACATTTACACTTAGGAACATCACCTCCTCACCATTCACCTCTACAACTACCTCGCTTTGCCTCGACTATACTCACAGAAACTCGGCACCACTCAGTACCTCGGCACCCATAAGTACCTTTGCATCTCACAACACCTCGGTGCACCTAATTGCGCCTCGGCATACACACCCTGCCCTTCGTCACCACTACACAACACCTTGGCGCACCATATTGCACCTCGGCACACACACCCTATCTTCCCTCATATCTACATCTCAACATATACACCTCGGTATACACACTCTATACCTCGGCAATACTAGCTTAGACGTCCATGCACTACACTTCATCAACTACACATAGGCTTATTCACAACTCACTTCATCATCTACGCTTAGTCATTTCATCATCTACACTTAGTCACTTCATCATCTACACTTAGTCACTTCACACCTAACCACACAACTTCACCTTGATTACTACACTTAGGCACAATACGCCTAAGCACTCACCTCATCTCGGCCACTACACTTAGGCACACTACACCTAAGCACTCACCTCTGCTCGGCTTATACAACACAACACCTCGGTGCACTCTTTGGCACCTCGGTTCTCTACTCTGCGACACGTTAAGCTTCACTACACTTACTATTCAACGCACCTAAACCTTAGTACACTCACCTCGGCAGATACACGCTATAACATAACGTCTGCACTTCAGCAACTACGCTTAGGTATATATACACTCCACTTCGGCCACTTCACCTCAAGACACATACCCTCACCTCGGTAGCTACAAGTCGACACATTACACCCTCGCTTACACTTCCTTACCCTTCGCCTCCTATACATCATCACTTACGCTCCGTCACCTATATTCAACACTTACGCATTGACACATATACGCCTCACTTCGGCAAGTACACCTAGGTATTATATACACTACATCTCGGCCACAACACCTCGGCATACCCACTCTACACCTCGGCAAGTACAATTCGATACCTATACTTAGTCCAACACACCCTTATACTTCTACGCACGCTCCTTTCGACTCATGTATATGTCGACACACACATCTCTCGTCACTTACATACTTCGACACACTATGAGTTTTGATACACTTGTAGATAGGCATCTACACCTCGACCATTAGGTCTCTCTACACGCCTAGTCTACCTCTTCCTTCCCTTCTCTAGTTCTCACGCTATGATCATACTTAAGCCAACTACTAAACACTTTCCCTTCACAACTAGTCCAACACTCATTAAGGACTTCACGAAGGTTACAACACCCACACAAGCTCACTGGGACTGAGAGTTTCTCAGCTCCCATTCCTCTCCGTTGTCTCTCATAGGATCTACTCAACATCAATACATCACAACTTCACTGGAGTGCAACTAAAACACAACTTCAAACACATCAAACACACAAAACATACAAGGCAGCTCGGAAATCATTCCTAGAGTCTACTCACACATAACACACATCATATACTCTATTATAGACGAAAGAGAGAGCCCCCTAACCTCAAAAGATTGAAGAAGTAGCACTCTCTCCACCAAGCCTTCCCGATCCACCAAGAATCACCAACATTTTAGCTCCTCCTCCTTGGCATTGAGCTCTTCCACGCCAAGCTTCCTCTTCCTCTCTCTAAAAGCCATCTCACCTACCACTCTCTCTCTCTCTTACTTTCCCTTTGCCTTTTCTTAGATTTTGGTGGTAATGGACTCTCCACCATCGACTACTACACCTTAAGCATGAATATGGGCTTAATTCATGGATCATGGGCCTAACTCTCATGGGCCTCTAATCACACTCCCTCCATTACTTGCACTACTCCCTCCTTTAATTAAATTACCACTCCCCTTTTACTAACCACCACTCCTCATTTAAATCAAATACCTCCTAAATACCCTAAAACTCCAATTAATCCTTTGACTTAAGCAAATGTTGTAAGCCTTAAAGAACCCAACTAATAAATAATTGAATTATATTTGGGGCGTTACAACTCTCCCCCACTTAGAATATTTTCGTCCTCGAAAATCTCCTCATTTACATGAACACACTAGTTCTATCAATCTTATTCTTGCTCCCAACTATCAACAACACCTCCTTGTACACCTAGGACTAGGACATACACACCTCTCTACACCTTTACTTTGTACCAAAACTCTATTCTCGGGTCACCAAAGTCTCACTCGATTATCCAAACACCATTAATTTATCGTTAGGGAACTACACCATAGCAATCATTTAAGGTACTAATGCTCCTATCTTACGTCAATCTATATCCAAACCACAAACAATGCCTTCCTCATTTCTAAGATTCCTATTCTTCGCACTCGAATTCTAATCCTTTAATCATCAAAGTTACACACTATCATCCAGATCCTATATAGGTACCCCCTCGACTACCATACTTTTAAGAACAATTTTTTCTACCTTAGGCTTTCTAGAAACCATATTTCTAAACTTTTTCCAAAAAGGCATGCTCTATTTTCTCTGCATGAACTTTAATCCCAAAGTGTCAATCCTTATTTTTACATCTCCCTACTATCAACCCCCAAATCAAAACTCAAACATCCATAAGGCACCTATTTATCTAAAAATTAATAGTCAATCAAACTTGCCCACACCACTCAATCAATCAAGTTGAAATTAGTACATATTCAAAATTTATAATAACTACGAGTTATTGTCACCTCTTTCATTGGGAATGAGTTATGGGGTGATCATCCCTCCTACTCACGCATCCAATTTAGTTAAGGTCACAAAACTACGTCTTTTCAAATTTTCACAACTAAGAGACTTTTAACGCGGTCTAGAGTGCGAAGACGTCGTCACGACTCCCACTCCTTTGACGTCGTTAAAACCCTTCTAATCACACATACCTTATAACACCCCCTTACTCTTAATGCTTTAATTTATAAAATCAGAGTTCAAAAATCGTTTTTCTTTTTAAAGATACATTCTCGCGGAATGCTACGTTTCTCAAACATCGCTTTCACTTAGCCAATAATACTTTTCATTAAAAAATATAATTGCGTGATACATAGCACGACTTAAATGGGGCGAACCCTCAAATTCTAATACATCAATCTATTACAGTTCAACACTAAACTTAACAACTAATAGACTACCCGGCTTCCCGGTTTGACGTCACAGAGCAGACGCCAACAACTAGGGTGAGGAAGAAAGGACCTTCACTCGGGATCACTGCGATATCACCCGCTTGTCGCCACGAGAGCAGGCAACATAAAAATGCTAGGGTGAGTCTCTTTTCACAAATAATAAAATGTATGATAAACATTATGCTAGAGAAAGACACGTAGAAACACCAGAACAACTCGGCTCACACAAAACAAATCATCTCAGCAGGCTATGACACCTCAGTTCATAACACAAAATAATACTACAAATCAGTGCATGATTTATATGAATGATGCAGACCCATACTTCCAGGGTATATGCATGATGGATCCATTAAGACCAGAAGTCTTCGCTATCACCTTCGGACCGAAGTCCTTAGGACCAGAAGTCCTCTCTGCTATCACCTTAAGATCAAGTCCAAGACCGAAGTCTTCTGCTATCACCTTATGCTTATGATTTATGCGACGCCATGAACAATGCATAACACACAACATATACATTATTCAATTAAATCATAACACCATCTCAGTAACTCACCAATTAGACCGCAGCCTTTTATTCATAAATAGGACCGAAGTCCTCTGCTCACCTCTAGGACCAAAGTCCTCTGCTTTCACCATTTCCATTTATTCAATGCCCCTCAGGGACTTCAACGTTTATTTAATTCTCTACTCGTAGCCCTACGGCCAAAACAACTCTCATACGTCGTTACGGCCCTAAGGCCGACGTCCCTACCTCGGCCAACCGCTCCATAGCTGTCGCCCAGCTCAACGAGCACCTCGACACTCAAGCATTTGACTAACGGTCAATCCGAGTACTCCAACGTCACTTAGGACCAAAACTACACCTAAGGACCAAAACGACACCTATCGCTCCATCGCTTGGACTTAACGTCGCTACTGTCGCACTCACCGTCGCCTCTCGCAGTGAAATACGCTGAACATAACTCGTATGCGCACACCTCGGTACCCATTTGGCACCTCGGCAAAGACACAACACCTCAAGACACCGATCGTACCTCGGCCACTACTATTTCGACACTTCTGCCTTCGTCACACTCAAACTACGATTACGCTATGGTCGACATTTCCTAACGTGAACCTACGCATTACTTCGCCTATTACCGACTCCAGCTACGCTAGATTCGAATACACTCGCTTGGAATTGTGCCTAAGTTCGACCATACTAGTCTCGCCTATACTGACTTCGACTATGTTGATCTTGGATAAGCCTAACTTAGACTGTACTAGTTTATAGCAACTCCACCTAAGTGCATACACCACCCAACTCGGCATATACACCTCGGCTATCATACGCAGACTTTGCTCACGCCCCACGTCTCGACCCAAACACCTCGGCATAACCATGTTATACCTCAAGAACTACTTGACGACACACTCGTGACCGGGTTCTAATTACACCTACGCACCTTCGTCCATCAAGTGCACTCAACTCGTCCTCTTCAAGCCTAGGAACTACGCTTTAACACTTACGCTCCTTGTAACATCTACTCCTCAACACATACATCACGACACACCTTCCCTATACCTCGGCAACCAAAAACCGGCTCTACGCGTAACCTCATATACACTTACTTCCTCACTTCTACTTTGTCACACTCTTCGTCACCTACAGACCTTCACTTACGCTTCATCCTTCTCATAGTTAGGCAACTACACCTGGTTCCTATGCCTCTCTATACGCCTAGCCTACCTCTTCCTTCCTCTGCGGTTCTCACGCTCTGATCAGACTTAGACGCAACTATTACACTCTTATTCCTTCAAAACTAGCTCGACACTCCTCAAGAACTCAACGAAGGTGACAACACCAACAATAACACACTGGGAGTGAGGGTTCTCAGCTCCCATTCCTCTCCTAGGTCTCCCATACGACCAAATTTCATCCACAATTTAACACATACGCACACACCAGCGAGACACACAACGCACCCAAGACATGGCTCACAACACAACTCCAACACAGGGAAGTAAACACAACAAGCAACACAAACAACTCCGAAATCACCCTAGAGTCTAACTCACGCACAACACTCATCATATAATCTATTATAGATGAAAGAGAGAGTCCCCTAACCTCAAAAGATTGAAGAAGTAGCACTCTCTCCACCAAGCCTTCCCGATCCACCAAGAATCACCAACCATCCTAGCTCTTCTCCCTCGGATTGGAGCTCTTCCACGCCCAGATTCCCTTCTTCTTCTCTCTAGAATCACTATTCCACCTAACACTCTCCTTCTCTTACTTTACCTTTGATCTTGATATTTTTGTTGGAATGGATTCTCATTCCACGGTTACCTCCTTTAAGCCATGCGCAATGGGCTTCAAGGAGCATTGGGCCTCTAACCTCACCTTCTCCATTACTTAAATGCCTTCTAAATAAAATAAACACTCTACATTACTCACTTAGCTTAACTAAAATGTTGTAAACCTTAAATAACCCAATTAAATAAATAATTGAATTACTTTGGGGTGTTACAACTCTCCCCCACTTAGAACATTTTCGTCCTCGAAAATTTAGCTAATATAAACTTAGTTATGCTCTATCTAGTTCATACCCGAGGTTACATCTGACCCTACTCAATGACAACAAGCATAATTCACAGCAAGGTCCCTGTCGAATTGACAAGAGACACAGAAAGCACACCAAGCAATACAAGACTCAAAGTTCACAGCATTTTGACCTTAATAAGACAAGTAATAGCATCGGTATTGACAATAAATTCTAACAGATTACCCTTAACGAAATGCTTACCACTATTCAACTCGGCTACTACTCCTTGGTCACTCGTAATGACATCACCTCGTCACAACCCATCTCGGCTACTACCTCAGTTACTCTAGGAAACCACATTTTCTTCGTCATTCACCTCTCCCATTTCACCTTTGGTTGCTGGCTACAACTGACACCACTCTTCTTCGTACAGCGCCCTTGCGCCTAGGGTTTTCTCAAACACCTTTTTGGATCCTCAAAATCCCATCTAATTTATCCAAACACCCTTACCCTACCATTAGGAAACCACACTATAGCAATTACTTAATGTACAAATATTCATCTCTTACATTAATCTATATCCAAGCTACAAATAATATCCTCCTCATCCCTTCATCCTATTTCTCATACTGAGTTTTAATCCTTTAATCATCCAAAGTTACACTTAGGTATCTATACTTCATCACATACTTACAGTTCTATGACCATCTACTCTCCTCGTCACATAGCCACGACACCTTGCCTCAAAGACTAAAAAAAGATTTGGCGCATGTGGTGTGGTGGGCTCCACTATACGCAACACAGGCAGCTTGGGCACGGCATGGCGCCCTGCTCTGCGCCAAGACTTCACTAGCACACACGCACGGCTACCCAACCCGGCACCCAGTACAAAGTGTGCGCAACACGCCACTAAAACAAAACGCAAGGGGCATGCCATACTCGGCGCCCATTGCCTTACACGCCACGAGTCACACACCATACCGAGCACTCACTCACTCCTCTTCACCTCACCTCGGTATCCTCTTACCTACTTCTCGACGACATTAACTGCCCATTCATACACTTCACATCAATACATCCATAACTCTACAACACTAGATTCGACATGCTTAAACTATACATACTGACAGTTCAACTCACTTATAGTTCAACATCCTTAATACCTCTTAACCTCGACAGTACATACCTCGACTAGCATACACTTCACTTAGATAACTACAAGTCGACTGTACGCTTAAACTCAGACACCCTTACACTATGACAGTCACTATCTCTATGACTATGCACAACTCACCGTGCTCATCGCCACCAACAGTGGTGGACTTCAACGCCACTTAAATCAACGGCACTACGGCCAAACTAAAACTCACCAACACTTAGGGACCCATGGGTCACCTAAGGACCAAACGACTTCACCATTCTATAGCTTAGACGTACTCAACGCAAACCAATCACCAGTCCAACAATGCCTTGAAGCTACCCAAACTTCACGAGCACAACACCAAAACAGACCGAAGTCTTCTCACTACAGAGAATGCCTAGAAGGCAACCCCAAACACCACGAGTACAACACAGAAAAACGAGGTCATAGACCCAACACTCAACGTCAGTCCCCTTTGGAACCTCACCACTTAAACACATCATCGCTCACAGCTCTAAAGCTGACTTCGCACCTCGGACAAAGCCCCATGGTTATCGTCCAACCCTTCACTCAATACTCCCACAATCGTAGCTCTCACGCTACCTCAACGCCCTCACACTAAACGTAGTGGACTTAAACAGTCACTACGAGGACCACAACGTCACCTAGGACTAAAACGTCACCTAGGGACTAAACGGACTATCCCATTTCAACCACTTAAGCTTTCTCAACACCCAACAAAGACTCCCGATTCGTGCGGCGGTGCTCGCGCGATCGTGGTTTCGAGCGGAACCTCGGCACCATCCTCCGCACCTCGGCGTGCGTATCACTCACCTCGGCATACGTGCACTAAGCCTCTCTCTCTCGCACCATAATCATCTCGGTATCTATACTTATACCACAACTACCTTACTTATTTCACCTTAGTCTTAACACAACCGGGCTACACTACTTGATTCACCCTCAATCACCTCGGTTCACCACCCGGCCACGCTCCACTTGGCCAGCGCGCACTACACTTTCAATGGCGCCTTGCGCCGACCCGGCTTTCCTAGTTACTTCACTTAGGCAACCTATCCTTCCTCATTTCTCGCCACTCGCCTCGGTTCACCGAGGAACAAACCCATCTTCATCCACCTCGGTATACCTACGCTAAACGCAAACAAGGATTTTTGCTAACTTCACTTCGGTAACTACGAGTCGACTCTCATATGGGGTCTAAGCCACACCTACACCTCATCGTCGATTTACCTCAATTTCTACCTCGCTTTGCCTCGGCTATACCACAACGCCTCGGCATACACACCTTACCCTCCGTTTCCACTACACAGCACCTTGGCGCACCATATTGCACCTCGGCAACTAGCTTAGACGTCCATGCACTACACCTCCTCAACTACACATAGGCTTATTCACAACTCACTTCATCATCTACACTTAGTCACTTCACACCTAACCACACAATTTCACCTTGATTTACTACTCTTAGGCACAATACGACTAGGCACTCACCTCGGCTCGTCTTATACGACACAATACCTAAGTTCTCTACTCTGCGACAAGTTAAACTTCACTACACTTACTATTCAATGCACCTAAACCTCAGTACACTAAGTACTAGGACATCAATATATTACATCTTAAAAACTAAGTCAAAAGACTACTACTCTACATCAGCCCCCCAGTGTTACACTACCATACTTTTAAGAACAATTTTCTACCTTAGGCTTTCCAGAAACCATACTCTAAACTTTTTCCCAAAAAGGCATGCTCTATTTTCTTTGCATGAACTTCAAACACAAAGTGTCAATCCTTATTTTGACATCTCCCTACTATCAACCCCCAAAATCAAACTCAAACATCCATAAGGCACCTATTTATCTAAAAGTTAATAGTCAATCAAACTTGCACACACCACTCAATCAATCAAGTTGAAATTAGTATATATTCAAAATTTATAATAACTACGAGTTATTGTCACCTCTTTCATTGGGAATGAGTTATTGGGGTGATCAGTCCATCCTACTCACGCATCCAATTTAGTTAAGGTCACAAAACTACGTCTTTTCAAATTTTCACAACTAAGAGACTTTTAACGCGGTCTAGAGTGCGAAGACGTCGTCACGACTCCCACTCCTTTGACGTCGTTAAAACCCTTCTAATCACACATACCTTATAACACCCCCTTACTCTTAATGCTTTAATTTATAAAATCAGAGTTCAAAAATCGTTTTTCTTTTTAAAGATACATTCTCAAGGGAATGCTACGTTTCTCAAACATCGCTTTCACTTAGCCAATAATACTTTTCATTAAAAAATATAATTGCGTGATACATAGCACGACTTAAATGGGGCGAACCCTCAAATTCTAATACATCAATCTATTACAGTTCAACACTAAACTTAACAACTAATAGACTACCCGGCTTCCCAGTTTGACGTCACAGAGCAAGACGCCACAACTAGGCTAAGGGAAGAAAGGACCTTCACTCAGGATCACCTGCATATCACCTGTTTGTCGCCACGAGAGCAGGCAACATAAAAATGCTAGGGTGAGTCTCTTTTCACAAATAATAAAATGTATGATAAACATTATGCTAGAGAAAGACACGTAGAAACACCAGAACAACTCGGCTCACACAAAACAAATCATCTCAGCAGGCTATGACACCTCAGTTCATAACACAAAATAATACTACAAATCGATTGCATGATTTATATGAATGATGATGCACCCATACTTCCGTGGTATATGCATGATGGATCCATTAAGACCGAAGTCTTCTGCTATCACCTTCGGATCAAGTCCTTAGGACCAAGTCCTCTGCTATCACCTTAGGACCGAAGTCCAAGACCGAAGTCTTCTGCTATCACCTTATGCTTATGATTTATGCGACGCCATGAACAATGCATAACACACAACATATACATTATTCAATTAAATCATAACACCATCTCAAGAACTCACCAATTAGACATGCACCTTTTATTCATAAATAAAACCAAGTCCCTCTGCTCACCTCTAGGACCAAAGTCCTCTGCTTTCACCATTTCCATTTATTCAATGCCCTCGGGGACTTCAACGTTTATTTAATTCTCTACTCGTAGCCCTACGGCCAAAACAACTCTCATACGTCGTTATGGCCCTAAGGCCGACGTCCCTACCTCGGCCAACAGCTCCAAAGCTGTCGCCCACCTCAACGAGCACCTCGACACTCAAGCATTTGACTAACAGTCAATCCGAGTACTCCAACGTCACTTAGGACCAAAACTACACCTAAGGACCAAAACGACACCTATCGCTCCATCGCTTGGACTTAACGCCGCTCATCGCCGCACTCACCGCCGCTTCGTCGCGTTGAAATACGCCGAACATAACTTCGATGCAAAGACACCTCGGTACCCCATTTGGCACCTCGGCAAAGACACAACACCTCGGCACACTAACTGTACCTCGGCTCACTACTATTTCGACACTTCTGCCTTCGTCACACTCAAACTACGATTACGCTATGGTCGACATTTCCTAACGTGAACCTACGCATTACTTCGCCTATTTACCGACTCCAGCTCCGCTAGATTCGAATACACTCGCTTGGAATTGTGGATAAGTTCGACCATACTAGTCTCGCCTATACTGACATCAACTATGTTGATCTTGGATAAGCCTAACTTAGACTGTACTAGTTTATAGCAACTCCACCTAAGTGCATACACCACCCAACTCGGCATATACACCTCGGCTATCATACGCAGACTTGCCTACGCCCTACGTCTCGACCCAAACACCTCGGCATAACCATGTTATACCTCGGCAACTACTTGACGACACTCGCACTGGGTTCTAATTACACCTACGCACCTTCGTCCATCAAGTACAGCTCAACTCGTCCTCTTCAAGCCTAGGAACTACGCTTTAACACTTACGCTCCTTGTAACATCTACTCCTCAACACATACATCACGACACACCTTCCCTATACCTCGGCAACCACAAACCGGCTCTACGCGTAACCTCATATACACTTACTTCCTCACTTCTACTTTGTCACACTCTTCGTCACCTACAGACCTTCACTTACGCTTCATCCTTCTCATAGTTAGGCAACTACACCTCGGTTCCTATGCCTCTCTATACGCCTAGCCTACCTCTTCCTTCCCCTCTCTGGTTCTCACGCTCTGATCAGACTTAGACGCAACTATTACACTCTTATTCCTTCAAAACTAGCTCGACACTCCTCAAGAACTCAACGAAGGTGACAACACCAACAATAACACACTGGGACTGAGGATTCTCAGCTCCCATTCCTCTCCTAGGTCTCCCATACGACCAGCTCATCCACAATTTAACACATACGCACACACCAGCGAGACACACAACGCACCCAAGACATGGCTCACAACACAACTCCAACACAGGGAAGTAAACACAACAAGCAACACAAACAACTCCGAAATCACCCTAGAGTCTAACTCACGCACAACACTCATCATATAATCTATTATAGATGAAAGAGAGAGTCCCCTAACCTCAAAAGATTGAAGAAGTAGCACTCTCTCCACCAAGCCTTCCCGATCCACCAAGAATCACCAACCATCCTAGCTCTTCTCCCTCGGATTGGAGCTCTTCCACGCCCAGATTCCCTTCTTCTTCTCTCTAGAATCACTATTCCACCTAACACTCTCCTTCTCTTACTTTACATTTGATCTTGATATTTTTGTTGGAATGGATTCTCATTCCACGGTTACCTCCTTTAAGCCATGCGCAATGGGCTTCAAGGAGCATTGGGCCTCTTAATAATTCATGGGCCTCTAACCTCACCTTCTCCATTACTTAAATGCCTTCTAAATAAAATAAACACTCTACATTACTCACTTAGCTTAACTAAAATGTTGTAAACCTTAAATAACCCAATTAAATAAATAATTGAATTACTTTGGGGTGTTACATACCTCACTAATACAAACAACAGTCACAAAGAACTACGAGCAATGCTACAATCAACAACTGCAAACAACCAAACAAAATCTACAACAAAGTCTATGTTGGAGATCGACAAGGGATCTCTGAGACACTACGACTGGATAAACTTGGCCGGACAGACCGAACTGCTCTGATACCAACATGTAACACCCCCTTACTTTTAATACTTTAATTTATAAAATCAGAGTTCAAAAATCGTTTTTCTTTTCAAAGATACATCCTCAAGGGAATGCTACGTTTATCAAACATCGCTTTCACTTAGCCAATAATACTTTTCATTAATAAAATATAATTGTGTGATACATAGCACGACTTAAATGGGGCGAACCCTCAAATTCTAATACATCAATCTATTACAGTTCAACACTAATTCTTAAACAACTAATAGACTACCCGGCTCCCGGTTCGACGTCACAGAGCAAGACGCCATACGACTAGGCGAGGAAAGAAAGGACCTTCACTCCGGATCACTGTTTGTCGCCACGAGCGAGCAACATAAAAATGCTAGGGTGAGTCTCTTTTCATAAATAATAAAATGTATGATAAACATTATGCTGTAGAGAAAGACAACTAGAAATGCTCCGACTCAACCAACCACACACCACACCAAGTTAAGACACACCAATTCCTAATCATCAACAGACACCAATGTGCATGAGAATATGCATGATGCAGACCCAAAACACCAAGGGCATATGCATGATGGATCCATTAAGACCAAGTCTTCTGCTTTCACCATAGGGCCAAGTCCTCTGCTTTCACCATAGGACCAAGTCCTCTACTTTCACCAATATGCTTATGATTTATGCGACACCATGAACAATGCATAATAACACAAAGATACACATAATTCAATTAAACCATAACGCATTCTCAATAACTCACCAATTAAGACCATGCCTTTTGTTCATAAATAGGACCTAAGTCCTCTGCTTCACCCCTAGGACCGAAGTCCTCGCTTCATCAATAGGACCAAGTCCTCTGTTCTCATTTATTTATTTGCCCATTAGGGACTTCATCAATTATCACACCTCTACTCATACCCTAAGGCTAACATCACTCGAGATATCATCACCGCACTAAAGTCGACATCTCTCTACATCGCCAATAGCTCTATAGCTAACGTCCAACTCACTGGACATCTCCACACCTCATTCCCTAGCTCTACAGCTAGCGTCCAACCCATTGGACACTTTGTCCCCAAAGGTATTGGACTACACAGTCACTACGAGGACCACAACGTCACCTAGGACTAAAACGTCACCTAGGGACCAAACCTGACTACACCATTCAGCCACTTAATCGTTCTCGGCACTAGATAACACTCACAGTTGCGTCTAGCAGCGTCCTATGCTACTCTGGGGTCGAACAGCACCTCGGCACACTCATCCCTCACCTCGGCACTCTCGCATCACCTCGGCACTCTCGCATCACCTCGGCTACACACACCGGACTTGGCGCAAGGGGCACGCCACATTTGGCGCCCACACCGAGACCCTCACGGCACAAGGGCATGCCACACTTGGTGCCCCTCACCGTGACACCTACCCACACCAAAACATAACGCGCAACATACACCAACACAATGCGCACAACATTTCACTTCGCACACACTCACTGTACTCCTACAACACCACCTCGGTTACTCTACACTTGAACACACCACACTTAAACGCAACACCTCGCCACGGCTACTTCACCTAGGCACACTACACTTAAGCACAACAATTCATCTCGATTAATATACTTAAGTACACTACGTATACAACACTTCAATATAACTACGACCTTCCTACATCTCGGCCATGCGCGACTTCGACGAACATCCCCGACTTCAAAGAGACCACACTTAGGCATGATTACACTACCCTTAACACCTCTACACCTCGACAATACATACTTCGATCATCATACACTTCACTTAAATAGCTACACTTAGGCATACTTAAATCTGCACCTTGACACCTCACTTAGGCGACTACGACTCATCATCATTCACCTCGGCTTCTACCCCTCGGTTACCACCTACATTTACACTTAGGAACATCACCTCCTCACCATTCACCTCTACAACTACCTCGCTTTGCCTCGACTATACTCTCACGTAAACTCGGCACCACTCGGCACCTCGGCACCCATAAGTACCTTTGCATCTCACAACACCTCGGTGCACCTAATTGCGCCTCAAGATACACACCATGCCCTTCGTCACCACTACACAAAGACCTTGGCGCACCATATTGCACCTCGGCACACACACCCCTATCTTCCTCATATCTACACCTCAACATATACACCTCTGTGATACACACCCTATACCCTCGGCAATACTAGCTTAGACGTCCATGCACTACACTTCATCAACTACACATAGGCTTATTCACAACTCACTTCATCATCTACGCTTAGTCATTTCATCATCTACACTTAGTCACTTCATCATCTACACTTAGTCACTTCACACCTAACCACACAACTTCACCTTGATTACTACACTTAGGCACAATACGCCTAAGCACTCACCTCATCTCGCCACTACACTTAGGCACACTACACCTAAGCACTCACCGCCGCTCGCTTTATACAACACAACACCTCGGTGCACTCTTTGGCATCTCGGGTTCTACTCTGCGACACGTTAAGCTTCACTACACTTACTATTCAACGCACCTAAACCTCAAGACACTCACCTCGGCAGATACACGCTATATCATAACGCGTCGCGACTTCAAAGAACTACGCTTAGGTATATATACACTCCACTTCGGCCACTTCACCTCAAGACACATACCCCTCACCTCGGTAGCTACAAGTCGACACATTACACCTCGGCACACACTTCCTTACCCTTCGTCTCCTATACATCATCACTTACGCTCCGTCACCTATATTCAACACTTACGCATTGACACATATACGCCTCACTCACTCCGCAAGTACACCTAGGTATTATATACACTACATCTCGCCACAACACCTCGGCATACCCACTCTACACCTCGGCAAGTACAATTCGATACCTATACTTAGTCCAACACACCCTTATACTTCTACGCACACTCCTTCGACTCATGTATATGTCGACACACACATCTCTCGTCACTTACATACTTGACACACTATGAGTTTTGATACACTTGTAGATAGGCATCTACACCTCGACCATTAGGTCTCTACACGCCTAGTCTACCTCTTCCTTCCCTCTCTCTAGTTCTCACGCTATGATCATACTTAAGCCAACTACTAAACACTTTCCCCTTCACAACTAGTCCAACACTCATTAAGGACTTCACGAAGGTTAAAACACCCACACAAGCTCACTGGGACTGAGAGTTTCTCAGCTCCCATTCCTCTCCGTTGTCTCTCATAGGATCTACTCAACATCAATACATCACAACTTCACTGGAGTGCAACTAAAACACAACTTCAAACACATCAAACACAACAAACATACAAAGCAGCTGGAAATCATTCCTAGAGTCTACTCACACATAACACACATCATATACTCTATTATAGACGAAAGAGAGAGCCCCCTAACCTCAAAAGATTGAAGAACTAGCACTCTCTCCACCAAGCCTTCCCGATCCACCAAGAATCACCGACATTTCAGCTCCTCCTCCTTGGCATTGAGCTCTTCCACGCCAAGCTTCCTCTTCCTCTCTCTAAAAGCCATCTCACCTACCACTCTCTCTCTCTTACTTTCCCTTTGCCTTTTCTTAGATTTTGGTGGTAATGGACTCTCCACCATCGACTACTACACCTTAAGCATGAATATGGGCTTAATTCATGGATCATGGGCCTAACTCTCATGGGCCTCTAATCACACTCCCTCCATTACTTGCACTACTCCCTCCTTTAATTAAATTACCACTCCCCTTTTACTAACCACCACTCCTCATTTAAATCAAATACCTCCTAAATACCCTAAAACTCCAATTAATCCTTTGACTTAACCAATTGTTGTAAGCCTTAAAGAACCCAACTAATAAATAATTGAATTATATTTGGGGCGTTACACAAGTGGACAGAACGTGGGAACGGTTGAAGGTCAAGCAAAGAAAAGAAGCCTTGAGGAGTGGACAAGAAGGTTTTCATCCCACTAACCGTGCTAGAAAAGAAGCCTTGAGGAGTGGACAAGAAGGTCTATGACAAGAAGGTTTTCATCGCATAGTGGCCAACGAGGGCCTATGTATATATATATATATAGAGAGGAATACTTGTAGCAAAAAACACACATAATTTAACACACAAATATATTTTTTCTCGCAAGTTTATCTTACTTTACCGCATTTATTTTATTTTCATGCAATAGGCCAGTAGATAATCCAATCCTCGCGTCTCCTCTACCAAACCTGACCCTCTTTGGAGGAGTTAGGAATACCATAGTTGAGGAACAAAGTTCCTTCCTCAACGCAATTGTTTGATGAACAGAGGAATCAAAGACTGTCCAAACCCATGGCCGATCCCACGGCTAGGATATAAGAGTTTGACGATATCACCTCTTTAAATCTTAAGTTGTACTAGTTATCATTACTAACAGTTTCTCTTCCTATGCAAATATAAATTGAATGATTCTTTCAGAAAAAAATATAAATTGAATGATTCATTTACATTATGCATATTTTACAATTAAATGATTAAAAATATTAATTACATGAGACAAAAAATGAAAACAAAAATATATTAGGAATAGGCTGCAATGTGTGATCTCATGACAGTTTATGCTTGTAATCTTGCAATTACATTATGTCCACGTTTTTTCAATCGTTGCCTTTAAGAAAGGCAACACACTAATACTTTTACCCAACAGTTTTGAATGTTGCCTAACAAATATTTAAAGGTAATAAAGATTACGTTCAAAATGTTTCCCATCGATGACATGACAACCTGGATTATTGATACATGTCAGCCTCGTCGATTCATTATCACATTGACTCATCTATGTTCATTGGAAACCTCGTCGTAATGGCACCTACATGAACATAACCATCATTAGATGTTTTTATGCTGGAATGAGATCTATTTAATGCATTGTAAAGGGCTATGTCGAAGCTTATGTCATGAATGAATGATATGTAAATAATCTGTATAAGCTTTCTTTTCTTTTTCATTTTCTTTTTTTATACCAAATGCAAGTCATCATATATATCAAGCATACAAATAGTCCTTCAACCCAAGGAAGGAGATCCATAAACCTGAAGCACAAACCCAACCCCAACCCATGTCAAGTCAGTTGAAGCATTCCCCTGTTTTAGTAAACATTAACAACAGGTGTGGATGGGAGATTTTTGACGACCCAAAACATTATCGAGAGCTATTTTCATTGTCACAAGAATTAATGGGTGAAAGGATTAAACTCTTGTTAATTAGAAATTATAATACCCAAAGTAATTTTAAATTACTTTTATTATTACATTGTGCCCATTGATCTGTGCAGATTACTGCCCTATCGTCGGACTTTAGCCGTCCAACCATTATGGTCTGGATGACGCCGCGTTGGGCTATCGAGTTGCTACTGCCACCTTGGATAGAGCTTGATCTCGCTCCGAAAACATTTCCCCCAGGCCAGGGTCGAGTTCGGAGGGCTAGACCTTGGCCTGAATGCCGAGTCGGTGATTCAATGCCCCCAAAATAGTACTGGAGATGTGTAGGGCTGACCGAGGTACATGGCTATATATTTGCGAGCACCCGAGGATAGACCAGGTCTTTAACACCAAGCCATCAATTGGTAAAAGCACATGTTTTGCCCAGGCAGACCATGTAGTGTGCCCACACGCTTTCTGTTACTCTGTAGTAGTTGGTGGAAATAATATTGCACACGTAATCATCTTTCAGGCCTTCACGGCAGCGAGGACCACTCATAGCTTCATAGGGCAAGGGCACATGTTTCATAAGCCCAAATTGTCTGCAGGCAAAGTTTGGATAGCAAAACTCTACAAGAACCCTTCTATTTCGGAAGATGCCATAGTACCTAACAAGCAGTACGGCCAGCAAAAGTAAGCCTAAATTGTGGTCCCTTAGCAGCAAAAAACCAAGACGGACCAAACTTCTTCTTTTGGCTGAGTCCATTCGAAGCAGAGCCTCCATGAATTTGGCCAGAGACAGTCGATGGCAGGGGGTACTAAAAGTTGAGCACCCAAAATTCTATTGGTTGTAGACTTTGGGATATTAAACCATGAGGATAGGATGTGGGGGAAGTAAAGATTGACCCACAACGGAGGAACCACATAGAACCTTGAATTTTGGTTATGAGGCCATACTCCCTGTTTGATCAAGCATGACTTGGATGCCTCGATAGAGTCTGCCATGAAAATAGGGGGCCATGCATAGACAGTACCAATGGTCATCAAAGCAATAAATGGTTGATGTTCTTGGACAATGCCCGCAGAGGTTGTGTCGTAGAAGAACTTGTAGAAGAAATACTTAAGGAAGGTTTTGTGCTCCATATCGGTTACCTCTGATTCGGTTCTTGAATTCTTGATGAAAAACTTGGAGTAGACGCCTCTGGCGTGAATATGACCGATGGTAATCTTCTCTGACAGCCAAGAAGGATGGACAGTGACACCTGAGGAGGGAAAATCAGTGATGGTAGCCACGTCAAGGATAGTAAGGGTCATCATGCCCCATGCGAAGATGAAAGCGATGAAATCAGAAGATTAAAAACCCAAGAGGAGAAGAAAGACATCAGAATTATTGGGAATGGCGAAGGTACTAAGGGCGATGATGTCATGTAGGCCCCAGGCTCTACACGTATATTTATTGACAGGGTAAATCTTCTTAAACCAGGCACAATAGTCATTGGTAGGTTTGCCCTAGCCTCGAGTTTCAGATACCCTGGCAGCAGCGATAAAAGTGTCTTGGGTGATTGGAAGGTAGGGTTGTGTAGGGACTTCAAAAATCTTTTTGAAGGCGTCAAAGCCCCCCACAAATCTCAGAGGTGGTACGATGCACCATGATGCCACTAGGAACGACAACATGAGTTAGAGTTTGAAGACATATGAGAGGGAGACAAAGGTAACGAAGGAGAAGAGGTCTTTGTTCGTAAGAGGGGTGAAATGATGGAACTCTGAAATGTTTTCGAAATACAAGTAATCGTGCGTCGTGATTATGAGGTCTATTTATAGCTATTGGGGATCGTCAGTAAAACATTGGGAATCATTGCATTCCCTATCGATTCACGTGAAGCGAACCACCAAGTGTCACATGGTGACAGTTAGCTGCTTCAACTGCCGCATCAAGTCATATCAAAGGTTTTTTGTACCATAAGTCACGTCCTCACGACCATACGAAAGAAAAAATAGGGGGGAAATTGTTAATAGCTAAATTAAATGAAGTCGTGGGATGAGGGCTGAAAACCAGAGTTAAAGGGAGACCAGGTGCCGAGGCAAGCTGCGTGGAAATTCTCGGAAGATATTTGCTGAAGAGACAATCTCAAAGGAAAGGCTCAAGGTAAAAGATAATGTGAACACCCCGAGGAGGGGGTAGAGCTCGAGGAACAATGGTTGCAAGTCTTAACTTATAGAGTGTCACCGCCACAATGGGTCGGTTTCCTAAGTACGATGGCTGCAGGCTAGGATATAAGAGTTTGACGATAACACCTCTTTAAATCTTAAGTTGTACTAGTTATCATTACTAATAGTTTCTCTTCCTATGCAAATATAAATTGAATGATTCTTTCAAAAAAAAATATAAATTGAATGATTCATTTACATTATGGATATTTTTTTTACATTTAAATGAATAAATGAATTATAATATTAATTACGTGAGACAAAAAATTAAAACAAAAATATATTAGGACTAGGCTACAATGTATAATCTCATGACATTATGCTTGTTATCTTCCAATTACAAAAGTATGTCCACAGCTTTTTCAATCGTTGCCTTTAAGAAAGACAACACACTAATACTTTTTCCCAAATGATTTTGAATGTTGCCTAACAAATATTTAAAGGTAACAGTTACACTAGTGTGGTCTAATCTATCCACACTTTTTTAATCGTTGCCTATGCATTTCCAAAATTTGGCCGAATAGCTTCTTAGTGCAAACATGGCCTAATACCTATCTCATTTTCAAAAGTTCTAAAAGCGGTGGCCTCTATGATGTTTTGGCCATTTTGCTAGCGAGAGGAAATTGTTTGCGTGACCTAAAGCCAAAAATGTTGTAGTGAACTAGTGAAAAAAAATCAAACAATCTAACTAATTTTTATATTTGAATTAGCATATGATACTTTCGTAAATTATATAAGACCATTGAAAGAGTTTATCTATGGTTTAGTTTTCATTTGCAATATTATTTATATAATTTTGAACAACCAAAATTGTATTAAATTAATATTTAAAATATAAAAGTGGTAATTGTTTTCTTATTTTGGTTTATGATTCTTAGTTTTTAAACTTCTACTTATTAGTTATTTAATTAATTGTCGAATTATTTCCATGATTGACTTCATAAATCATCATAAAATACAAACAAGGAAAAATTATGCCACGACTGATGAGTTATATAAATAGAAAAATCACTACAAGAAAATTGCCGTATACCGACAGTCACTTTTACTCACAGTCATCAAAACCGTGGGTGTACCTGTTATATACCCACAAGCATGGCGTTAGGCGTGGGTATAGCTGTATAGGTATATGAAGCTTTCAGCCTCATACTCGCTTTTGTCTATCCTTCGTTTTATTTATCCCGTTCAAATTTTCAGCCACCCACGCCCTTTCATTTTCCCACTAATTTTAAATCTCATATTTGATTTAATTTTCTTTTTTCTTGAATTTTCAATTTCAATAGCCACCGATTGAAGAATCAAAACCTAGTTCTTCAAAATCAACGAGGCACCTCCGCTCTCTGTTTCTCGTAAGCCATCTATGTTGTGACTTGCGTAATTTCATCCTCAATGTCACGACTCTTGAAACATAATCACATAACTACGCCACCATCGGAGGAGCTGCCGTCTACCGTCGTCTTTCTCTTGCTACCATGTCAGTCTGCGTCTCTTTCTTGCTTCTTTTCGTTGGTAAGTGCTCATAGTCGAATCTCTTGTCTACCTGAACAAAAACCCCCAATTTTGTTGTAAACTATAACCCTAAGCATGTGTTTTTCCAGAAATTGGAACTCCCACTGGTTGATTAACCCTATATGTTGCAATGATTCTATCATGCCAATATTTTTATGCGCCTCTATCAAATTCAAGCATGCCTTGCTTTAATTATATGATTGGGATACCAGTCACTCTTGTTTTTACAATTTCTTTTTCATTGCTAGCAAGTAACTATAGCCTTCAAAAGACATTTGTTTTTGGATATCCTTTGCATTACCAAAGCCGCAGAGCAGAGAGTTCTCATATGGCGTTGGGATAACCAAACATGGTTGTTTGGACTTATTAAAGAGATCCTACGGGTAATATTTTTAAAAAAATTGTTCATGTTTTATAGTTATTTGGTAGATTTGTTTATGAAAATATTGGAATAGAAAAAGGGAATATAATATTACTTGGTCATGCTCATTGAATTTCTGTCATATACTTAATGTATAGATTGGCTTCCTCTGCGTTGTTTTTGTGTAAATTTCTTGTATAGTGAAAAGAGCATAGTATACACTTAACTACACAGTTGTGTTGTGACGTGATAAGGAAAAATTGCTTGAGAGAGGGGTTGTTAAAGGAGTCTCTTTGTTCAATATGTAAGGAGGTATTTGTCGGTTTGTTGAGAATTGGAAGCCGGTATGTATTTGCTCATTTGTTGGTATATTGGACTTGAAAGATCTGTGGAACCCAATTGTTTCATTTTAAACCCCAGGGTGTAGAGACAATGCAAGTTTATATAGGATTGTACACCCTTTTTACTCTTATGGATGAGATCATCTAACTCATTCATTTTACTCTTGTTTTATAACTAGTAACCCTTTTTTATATCAACAGTGCGACTACATCAACTCATTCATTTTAAAGAACCAAGTATGATATCGGAGATTGAAAAAGTAAGTATTCTGTTTGTTCTAGAAATATTTTAGATACATCGCTTGATGAAAAAACGAGCCCACAAGTTACTCGTAAACTTAGGCAATTAGCTCATCGAATTGCACTAGTTAGGTTTTCTTGTTTTTCCGTGGAATAGAATGTGTACTGCTGTTCCTAACTAAATTTCATATAAATAAATAGGTTTATTGGCAATTAAGATATTTTTGGGACGCAAGTCTAGAAGCAATGTTGAACATCACTTGGTTTCCCTATGGTGATACCTCATGCTGAAAGTGAAGAAGCTACAGGCAAGTCAAATCCTGGGATTTGGATTTCTAAATACTATCTTATATGGCTTTTCTTTCATCGGAAAAGAGGATTTTGTAACATTCACATTTGAAATGGTCATGTCTTTTTCTCTAGCTTCTATTTTTATTTCTCAGGTCCCTCCTCATTATCCTCTTTGGCTTGTCCAAGTGAGAGTATTTCAACATGATAAAATATCCTCAGCCTTAACGGTTGGTGCCCGGTGAGTCTATATTGAACACAGCTGATATGACTATTTTTTTAATGGTTTCTGTTTTGGTTCTGTTTCTGTTGAGTCTATCTTTAGTTAAGGGATGAAAAGGGTGTCTTGACATAAACTAGAGTTTGAATAGATGTATAAAAAAATATGCATAAATAACCACATTTTAGGAGCAATGTGTTATAATTGTAGTAGTTAATTTTATGGAGAATCGAGAAAGTGGCATTTCTAGATATTCTGGTTGACTTGTTTGAGGGAAATATCACTAAACACTGTTTACAAGTTTTTGAGAAAGTATGGGGTGATTTGGTAGGCCAAAACTGCAACATTCAGAATTTCTAGTTAGTTAACAGCCACATCAAGATTTTTAGTAATAGTTGGGTGTACACACATACTTAGTAAGGACCTCATGCTAAGTCTGAACATTATATCTTCGTCAATTTTCAGAAAGGTTTTGACAGAAAACTCAATGAACAATCATATTGACATGGTCTTCTTAACAGATATCTTCTTCCATTTTTATCCACGGTGTATCCAGAATATATTATGGTATCATCCCAATATGCAATACTGATGTTGCAGAAAAGGAAGACATTTATCAACTGGGTATTATTCTACTTGAAGCTATAACTAACTAGCTAATTGCATCTTTTAGTGAAGTAGAGGAGCGGAAGCTGGATCACCAACAACAATATGGGCAAAATTGATTCTTCCCTTCCAGTAATTAACACATGTGAATCAATGAAGACTGCACTTCAGATCACCATCAATTGTCTCAGGAAGGTTTCTAGTAATCACTCTTCAATAGAGGATATATCCTATAGATTTGCAGAACAACATGCAAGGGCAAGAAGCGAGGTTTAGGAAGCCTCTATTTAAAATGTAAACTTGCTGTCAATAATAAAATTGTTCGCAGGTCATAAGTTATTTGATTATAGAGTTCATAAAGTATGGTATTCTTAGGTTGACTTTTTAATTTTCTTTTTGTAATTTTACATGTTTGTAAGACTTGGTGTTCTTTTCAATATGATTGGAGTTTTATTTTATTTTACTTTATAAGTACATTTATTTATTTATTTGTATTAAACTATTAATTAATTTTTTATTACAAAAGAAAAAAAAAATGAAAGTTGGAAGGAGACTATCAATAAAAAGAAAAAATACACATTAAAAATGTCACTAAAATCTATCAGAATCAGCCGTGGGTAAAGCAAAATAAAAAGGTGTTGTGAGAACATATACCAACGGGAAGTAGCTGTGGGTATAGCATCAAGGTTTTGTCCAACAGTCATAAAAACCGTAACTATAGGCTATAGCGACAACAATTTTCCGTTGGTATAGGCAAATAAAGACCACGGAGAAAGTTGGTTGTTGGTATAGGTTTTTCGGCCTATACCCACTGTTTTTTACCCTTTACCCACAGTTTTTTGCTGTCACTATATGTCAAATTTCTTGTAGTGAATGGTACTCTGAATAAAAATTAATTTATTACATTTTGACATAATTGTCAATTCTTGTGAGTACATTTTCTTAATTAGAGTTTTACATAGCATACAAATTATTTATTTTTATTTGCTGCAAGCCTCCAAGCTAAAACCAGTGTATGTCAGCACGATGTGAGGCCCTAACAAGACAAAAACAACAAATTAATTTAATAGTATAAAATTATTTAAGTTTTTTTTTGACAAAAAAATAATGAAAATTGTTACAAAAGACTAGATATAAGATGAGAAGAAAATGGTTGTCGAAAAAATAAATGAGAAGAAAATGAAAATATGGATACCATTGTTGTTTTTTTTTACCAAACCCCATGGACAGCCTTGCAAAGCCTTTGACACATGTCCACGACTTCATTATCAGTTATTTTATAGCCAATACATAGTCGGTAACACCTATCCCAACAATCATTGAAAAGAGGTTCAATAAGAACCTTAAAAGGTCTATTTGGCTCAACTTCTTGAGATTGATTGATACGAGCTTGTGTTACAACTAGCATTATCATTAGCATCACCATACATTTTTTCACATCACTTATTGCCATGACTTTTCTCATTTCTTATATTTCTCCAATCCAAGCTGAGTTCTCAAGTTTGTGATGTTTTCTGTTTTACACAATAGCTTTATTTATAGCCACGCACAACCATATCCTTTTTAAATGTATTCTTCATACTTAATGAAAGGTATTAATAATTAAATTTAAAAATACTTCTTTGAAGCATAAACAATAAGTAATTAAATATAATTTAGTTATTTATTTAAATTAGTCAAATAAATGAGTTATAAAAAATAGAAAATTTAATCGACAAAAAATAATTTTGAAAATAAATAAATTTCAAGTTTATATTTTAGATTTGAAAAAAAAAAGTAATTTACTCCTTCTTTGAGGATACATAAAGGGAAGAAAACGTATGACACCCTAATTTTCATATGAAAATTTCTTTACTAAAAATTAGTTCTTATTATTTAAATAATAGGTGATATAGACTGATCACCTCATTGACTTAGCGATTTATTTTCATAAGTCGTTCATTCGGTAACAATTGGAGTTAATAGACATGCATTGTAGAAGTATGATACTTTTAATTTGAAATTATCAGCGGTTTACCACATTTTTTGAGATTAAAGTAGACATTGGATTAAATCAAGATAAAATTTTACCCTAAATTAATGAATATCATTAAGTAATTGTTCAAAAATTTCAAAGAAATTCCCACAAAATTTCGTCGTGTTATGACCAAGTCGGGTAAATTTTACCCCCGATAAAAACTTGAAATGACTTATGATTTTGATGAAAATGATAGGTGAGTGTCTTGGTATTTTTTTTTTTTGTGTGTGTGTGTGTGTGTGTGTGTGTGTGTGTGTGTGTGTGTGTGTGTGTGTTTGAGTTTTTGATTAATTCCAACTATGTTTCTGATATGCAGATATTCTAAAATGTGTTATTTTATTGAAATTTCAAGAAAAGACAAATTATTTTACATTGTATAATTAAATCTATTTTAAGGAGATTATATATTTTTTTTCATAAACAACATAAAGTGACTTCTCCAAATAATAAAAAATATAGTTATCTTTAACATGTTGAAAAGGCATGTTAAAAATGCTAAAAAAGTGAAATTAAAAGCGAAAACTAATCGATTAATAGTTTAGTTAATAGCTTAAGATGTTTATGGCTATTGCAAGATATAATGGGCTTCCATGTACATTCGTTTTTAATGGCTTTAGACTATGCAAATGGCTAAAGGCTGATTACACTACGCCAGAATTGTAAAAAGAGATCGCCACCTTTAGTAGCGTTTATAAAAAAACGCTACCCATTTTAATAACACGCTACACCATTAGTAGCGTTTTACTTTAAAACGCTACCAATTAGGTAACACGCTAGACAGATCCCTAGCGCTTTTACTTAAAACGCTAGCAAATTAGAAAACACGCTAGACAGATCCCCGCGCTTTTATTCAAAAACGCTAGCCAATTAGAAAACACGCTAGATAGATCCCTAGCGTTTTTATAAAGCGCTAGCTATTTAGAAAAACACTCTAGACAGATCCTCAGCGCTTGTTTTCAAAACGCTAGCCAATTAGAAAACACGCTAGATAGATCCCTAGCGTTTTTATAAAACGCTAGGTATTTAGTAAACACTCTAGACGGATCCCTAGCGCTTTTATTCAAAACGCTAGGTATTTAGAAAACACGCTAGATAGATCCTAGCGCTTTTTTAGAAAACGCTAGGTATGGTTAAATAATATTTTTTTGTTTCCCATTGAGCTACTTCCTTTCTCACTAACACTCTCACCCGTAAAACGCAAAATCACTCACCCGTAAACGCAAAAACCCTAACACCCTAACTCAAATTAACATCATCTCTCTCAACGAAAATCATCTCTCTCATTGAACATCATCTCTCTCACTCGCACAACATTGGTGAGTTTTTGTTCCTTGCTCTGTTTCTTGTTAGATATTAATTATGGGTTCTAGTTTAGAAATATATTAGTTTTGTCACTTGTGCACACTAGACTCTTCTTCTTTTTTTTTACCACTAGCCTCTTCTTGTTAAACATAAATTAATTATTTGGAAGACTATAATATGATATAGATATAGCTTGGGAAAATAAGGAGTGGATTTGAAAAAATTTTAAAAGAGGAATTTTTGTTTGTTTTTTTATATGAATTGATTCTTCATTATATTCGAATTGCTTGATGGGTCATATGTTAAAGTTCTCTTCTCAGATTTTATTATAAATATAATTTGGAAATTATGGATAGAAATTGGATGTCCGCCAATCGTCATCCAAGGAGTATGCATTTGGAGTGGATTATTTTGTGAGTGTCTTTGTTGAACGTTTAGGGACTTCTAGTGGTATGAAATGTCCTTGTTTAAGGTGTTGTTATGTAAAATCGATTCATCGCAGAGGAGTTGGCACGACATTTAAAGGCGAATGGAATTGATCAAAGTTACACTTGTTGGATAATGCACGGTGAGAAAAAGGTGAATCTTCAAATATGAATGATATTAGTAAGAGATATCGCGCACGGTTGACACCGGAACACATTCATTTGATGCGAACGAATTTGAAGAGATGGCAAAGGTGGTTGAAGAGGATCTTAATGATTGTCCTGAAATGTTTGAGAAGTTGATAAGCGATGCAGAGACACCATTGTATGCGGGTTGTAATGAATTCACAAAATTATTGGTCGTGATCAAGTTGTATAACTTGAAAACTCGCCACGGATGGACGGATAAGAGCTTTACCGATTTACTCACTCGAAAGAAATGTTGCCGAATGATAATGTGCTTCCTTCTCGGACGTATGATGCAAAGCAAATGTTGGGGTCTATTGGCTTGAACTATGAGAAGATACACGCTTGTCCGAATGATTGCATTTTATTTCGGAATGAACATGCGTTGTTAAAGTCGTGTCCTAAATGTAATGCACCGCAGTATAAGAAGAAAGAGTCCGCTCCACAAAAGGTGTTGTGGTATTTTCCTATAATTCCTCGATTTAGGCGCATGTATCGTAGTTCGGAAGATGCAAAACACTTGACATGGCATGAGGATGAAAGGATTAAAGATGGTATGCTACGACACCCTGCAGATTCTCCGCAATGGAAAAAATCAATATTGAGTATCCTAATTTCGGGATGACCCGAGAAACCTACGCCTTGCATTGTCTGGCTGATGGATTTAACCCGCACGGTATCAGAGTAGCTCCCACAAGACATGGCCCGTGATTTTGGCGATTTATAACTTATCGCCGTGGCTTTGCATGAAACGCAAATATATGATGTCGTCTTTGTTAATTTCAGGCCCAAACAACCGTGAAATGATATTGATGTATACTTGGCTCCTTTAATTGAAGACTTGAAGCAAATGTGGGAGACCGGGGTAGAGGTGTATGATGGGTTCAGAGAAGAAAGTTTCACCACGAGGGCTATGATCTTTGGCACAATTAACGACTTTCCGCATACGGCAATCTATCCGGCACAGTAACAAAGCGGCGATGTGCATGCCCTATATGTGAAGATAACACAGATTGGATGTGGTTGGAACATGGTAAGAAGAATATCTATCTTGGTCATCGTAGATTTTTGCCATCAACTCATCACTATCGATTGTGGAGAAAGGCATTTGATGGGAATACAGAACACGTAGAGCTCCCCGCCTTTGTGGGCGAACAAGTATTTGAAAAGGTGGAAGATTTGAACATTAAATTTGGGAAGCCTTTTGCAGGAGAGATTGCCAAACGGGGTGGAAGAAAAAGTCGATTTTCTTTGAGTTGCCATCATTGGAAGTCATTATATGTAAGGCATTTCATTGATGTGATGCATGTTGAAAAGAATGTCTTCGAAAGTGTCATTGGTACCTTACTCAATATGCCGTAAGACTAAAGATACCATCAACTCAAGGTTGGATTTGGTTAGTATGGGTTTGAGACCCGAATTGGGTCCCAGAAAGAAGGGTACACGCACATATCTACCTCCGGCAGCTCATACTCTATCTAGAAAGGAGAAGATCGTCTTTTGTGAGTTTCTTCATGGAGTTAAAGTTCCAGAGGATACTCTTCAAATGTGGCGACTCTTGTATCGATTAAAGACCTCAAGTTAAAGTCTCTAAAGTCCCACGATTGTCATGTTCTCATGGAGAATTTGCTACCCATTGGTATACGATCCATTTTGCCTAAGAAAGTGCGCGGACCTTAACCAAACTTTGTTTATTCTTTAAGGCGATTTGTAGTAGAGTGATTGACCTCGGAAAGTTGCCAACATTGCAAAGAGAAATTATTGTCACTTTGTGTGAGCTTGAGATGTATTTCCCACCTTCCTTTTTTGACATAATGATTCATCTAATAGTTCATCCGGTTAGAGAGACACAATTGTGTGGCCCATGTTACATGAGATGGATGTATCCGTTTGAGCGTTACATGAAGATATTAAAAGGATATGTGAAAAATCGATCACGACTGAGGTTGTATTGTTGAGCGCTACATAGTTGAAGAGGCTATTGAGTTTTGCACGGGCTATCTATCTAGTCTTGAATATCTCGTGGGGATGCCAAGGTCTCGTCATGCGGGAAGGATTAGTAAAGGGATGACAGAAATAAATTAGTGATGGTATCAAGGAAAGAACTAGAGCAAGCACACTTCAGACGTTCTTCACAATGATAGTGAGGTTGATTCATATGTTGCCAAGCACAAGGAGATTCTTAAGAGTCAATTCCAGGGAAAGAAGCAAGTTTGGTTAGCAAAAGAACACAATAGGAGTTTCATAGTGTGGCTAAAACATCACATTGATGGTGAGTGTGTTTGAATCCTACTTGATTTCAAAAGATTGAGATGGTTAGCAAAAGGTCCAAATATACATGTCTTCTCTTACAACAACTATCTAATGAACGAGTGCACTTTCTATACAAAAGAACAAGATGATCGAGTAAAATGCAAAATAGTGGGGTGACTCTTGTAGCTCATTCTATGCATGCATCCAAATTGCCAAAGATAGAAATCCCATATATGCGAATATGTCTTACTTTGGCTTCATTGAACACATATGGGAGTTGGATTACAATATGTTTCAGGAGCCCGTGTTCAAATGTGAATGGGTTGACAATAATCTTGGTTTCTGATTGATGAATTAGGGTTCATGCGAGTGAATTTCAACAAGTTAGGATATAAAGATGAACCTTTTATTTTAGCATCGCAAGCTCAACAAGTGTTTTATGTCACCGATCCAGTTAATATCAATTGGTCTATTGTTCTATTGATCGACAAAAAATTTGTGTATAACAACGATGATGATGAAGCACCCGATGATGTTGGTGTTGAGGACGACCCGTTCTTTCGTAACATCGTAACCAATAATAGGGAAAATACTTCTATAGAGGATGTTGTATATTTTAGAAAAGATCATAATGATGGAATTTTTATTAAATCGGAAAAAAATACCAAGACGCGAATTGCAAACAAAATTTTATCTAGGAAAAGGAAAAGGTAATATAGACTTAATGATTTCTCGTTATTTTTATTAATAGATAATTATTATATTGTTTTTGTAAATTTAACAATAACATGGATTATGTTATATTGCAGTCGATGGCATCACTTAGTGATCATGAGATCTAGTGGTCAAGACAGTAGTCATTTATGTTATATATGGTATAGCTTTAATTTGTAGCTACTTTTGAGTTTCATAATGTAAGTTACTTATGATGTTGTATGATTTGTAAAAAAATATCTATTAATAGGTTGAATTTTGTGTGTATCTATATATTGGATTGTAATGATATTGACTGAATTTTGTTGGAATGATATTTGATGAATTTTCTTTGGAAGGGAATGAATTAATAGGTTGTAATTAAAAGGAGAATAAACAATAATTAAAAAAAAAAAAATCAGTCAATAGGTAGCGTTTTAGAGTGAAAACGCTAGAAATGAAGTAAAAATTCATTCAATACCTAGCGTTTTAAAGTTAAAACGCTAGGAATTGTAAAGAGGAGCTAGAGGATCCCAGCGTTTTAAAGAAACGCGCTAGGAATGCTAATAAAGGTGCTATAGCATCCCCTAGCGTTTTACATAAAACGCTAGGAATGCTAGTAAAAGGTGCTATAGCATCCCTAGCGTTTTTACTAAAAACGCTAGGAATGCTATAGCACCTTTACTAGCATTCCTAGCGCTTACGTAAAACGCCAGGAATGGTAAACACGCGCTAGTTGATCCTCAGCGTTTTACATAAAACGCTAGGAATGCTAGTAAAGGTGCTATAGCATCCCTAGCGTTTTACATAAAACGCTAGGAATGCTAGTAAAGGTGCTATAGCATCCCTAGCGTTTTTACTAAAAACGCTAGGAATGCTATAGCACTTTTTACTAGCATTCCTAGCGCTTTACGTAAAAACGCTAGGAATGGGTAAACACGCCGCTAGTTGATCCCAGCGTTTTATGAAAAACGCTAGGAATGCTATTAAAATTTTTACAAGCGCGCGCCTCTCATCTCCTCACACACTCACGCACAACCCATAACTCATCTACCTAACTTTTCTCCACGAACAACCCGTAACTCATCTTCGCTCATCTTCGCTCATCGCACCTCTTCGCTCATCTTCGTTCATCACCGTTGCACATTTCGTTCATCTCCACGCACAACCCGTTACCCATTTCGCTCATCTCCACGCACAACCTGGTTACCCATTTCGTTCATCTCCACGCACATTTCTCGTGTATGGATTTTCTTTTTCTCTCCGATTGTATTGTACATAGATTGCCACCGCTTGCATGTTAGTTATAACAATGTTCTCGTTATTGGCATTTTGAACAAAAGATTTGATACTAGTCTGCACATGGCTTCTAGGTTACTCTTACTCTAAGTTTACTCTAGGTTACTTAGTGCATGTTAGTTATAACAATGTTCTGTTATTGGCATTTTGAACAAAAGATGAACTCTTGATACTAGTCCTGTACATGGCTTCTAGGTTACTCTTACTCTAGGTTTACTCTAGGTTACTTAGTGCATGTTAGTTATAACAATGTTCTCGTTATTGGCATTTTGAACAAAAGATGAACTCTTGATACTAGTCTGTACATGGCTTCTAGGTTACTCTAGGTTTACTCTATGTATGTTTACTCTAGGTTACTTAGTGCATGGCTTTGATCAGTTACTTTGTGCATGGCTTCTTCTATATTTTGTTATGTGTTTGTTGGTTCTAAACAATTAGAAAGCTAAAACTCACCGAGTCTTATTCATTTGGGTGATTGCAAGTCGGATGGCATCACATAGTGATCACGATAGTAGTCGTGGTGGTGATGGGGGTGATAGAAACACAAAGAAGTTCACTCCCGAGGAATTACATCGAAAAAGAATATCGTCAATCGGATAAGTAAAGGACACGAGAAATATAAGGTAAGTTAATTACTAATTATTAATGTTGTTCTCTACCTTTCCAAGTTATCTAATTATTTAATGATTTAATTATTTAAGGTCCGATGGAGTGTTAAAGGTTTGCCAATTGGAGACAACGGCACAAATTTAATTAGCTTTATTGGTACTAAGGTGAAGCAAATCTTTCCAATTTCAATTAAAAGTTGGAATGAGAAAGATAATCGAGTTTTGCCTAAATCGAAAGATGATTTTGGGACTTAATACGGGTATATAATTTTAGACCTCTTTAATAATCTTATTTAGTGATTTTTAGTTATATTTATTTAATCCATTTTTATGTATAACTAGAAACACTTTGATGTCGATGAGTCCGAAGAGATTGGATAATCAAGGAAGCGGGAAGGTTGCATAGGGCTTACAGAATCGATGTGGGAAAAAGTATCAAACGCCCCGATGGGACCATCAGACAGAGCCTCCAAAGATCAGTATGCCGGAATTATAACTAAGGAGGAATGGACCAAATTTGTAGATATACGCACTCTGAGATCCGGATTTCTGGTTAGTATATTAATTATTTAACTTATATATATATTTCACAAGTAGATATCATTCATTAATGTATACTTATCTTTTTAAATAGAAAAAGAGCAAAGCGAATAAAGAAAGAGCTTCTAATCCCGAGTACCTTTATAGAGGAGGTTCTAGTGGATATCAAATTCTCGAAGAAAGATTGGTAAGACACAATTAGTTTAATTTATTATGATTTAATGAATCTTTTAATTTACTGATTGATTAACAATTATTAAACTTAAATAGTTATTTGGAAGAGGGGAAAGATCCAACTCAAGAATCCCTTGATCGTATAAATTGTCCGGTTAGAGGTCCCCGACAAAACAAGGATGGGGAGATTGTGGATCGAAAACTAAGGAGGTCAAGGACAAAATTGTAAGTATTCCAAAATTCATGAAAAAATTGCAAGTTGGAATTTGTGTCGACTATATTTTTTAATCCGTTACTCGATTTTTTTGACACGTGAACATATTTTTTATTGTCGATTAAATTTCGTTGACACTTGTTTATTATTTCTATCCGTTACTCGATTTTTTTGACACGTGAACATATATTTTTTATTGTCGATTAAATTTCGTTGACACTTGTTTATTATTTCTATCCGTTACTCGATTTTTTTGACACGTGGACATATTTTTTTATTGTCGATTAAATTTCTTTGACACTTGTTTATTATTTTTATCCGTTACTCGATTTTTTTTGACACGTGGACATATTTTTTATTCTCGATTAAATTTCTTTGACACTTGTTTATTATTTTTATCCGTTACTCGATTTTTTTTGACACGTGGACATATTTTTTATTGTCGATTAAATTTCACTTGACACGTGGACATATTTTTTATTGTCGATTAATTTTATCCGTTATTTATGTTTGTGCATCAGCAAAGCATATCACAATCTGTATCACAAGGAGATTTAACAGATTGTGATGGTCACCAAGATGTCCTTGCTCGTGCCTTGGGAAGGGAAGAGAGACAGTCGGATTAGAGGTTATGGATATGGGATTCCTCCGACAACCGTGTTTGGGCCAAAGAAGAGCCAAAGCAAGGGGTGCGGGATTGTAAAGTCATGGCGGAAAAGTATGACGAGCTATCCAAGAATGTTTCTTTGTGCTAATGGAAGAGAGCAGATGTTTAAGCGACTCTTGGCACAAAAGGATTGGTGCACCATCCCCGCTGCACCACCCCTGCTGAACCTATTGAGCCCGCCGCTTTGCACCCCATAGCGCCCGAGATAGCCGCACCATCCCTTCAACACATGTATTTAACAAAACTCGACTGCTTTTTTGTACATATGTATTTGATAAAATTATCATGTATATTTATTTTTCTTTATAATTGATTTAGGATAATCGTGAATGTGAGCTATATATTGCAAACCCACATCGAAAGGTTGTTGCGAGTGGGTTTGATATGTAACCAATTGAGTGCCACATCGCACAATCGTGCCATGCTCAAAACCATTTGAGAGTTAGGGTAGACTATTCAATAGAGGGTCTGCACCATTGCCTGCTCCAATTGCTAATGCGGATATATTTTCTCGTGGATCAAGCACTTAGTACTTTTGTGGCATGGCTTGAACAACTTGTCGTTGTAAGTGACAATATTTTTGTTAATAATTAAATGACTATAATGTGTGTTAACTAACTAGCTAATTAATCATTTTTTAATATATACTAGGTACCCCATGTGTCCCGACCTTCCCTTCCATGAAAGTGTCCCAACCTTCCCTTCCACTACCAAACTCTCCCGACCATCTTCTATACAAACCAATCCAACATGTTGGTCAATTTCCCAATGATGAATTCCAGAACTACATCGATTCTCTAAAGGTCCACATTCAAAAATGAACCAGACGACCAAATTTTTTTACCGCCTGATTACATTGTGGGCTCCGGAGCAGTTGGTAATGATCAACATCGAGGATATGAAAGCTATAGTTGAGATGGATTGGGCCACCGCCATCGATATCGAGTATACCAGAGGTATGTATTAAATTATTTGTACACAATAGTTGTTTATATTAGAGTATATATTAGAGTATATATATGAGGATCTGAAAGTTGTATATATATTATTTATAGGTTTTTGTACAATCGTCTTCTGGTCCCTTCTCAACGGACACGAAGTATTTCTTCTTGTGTCCGGCTTGTATAGTTGTGTTTCATAAAGGTAACACAGAGGAACGATTACGGCTATAAAGAGTGAAGTACAAAGTTATATCCATTCACGCTTCATGGAAGCCAAGCATTTGAAGGGCGACTCTTTATTTTTGGCACCACTCAATAATGGGTGAGAAATTTAGTCTTCAATCACTTGTTTAATTATTTTGAGGATTGTATTATAGTGTAAATTAATGTGTACTCATTCGTTCTTCATTTACTTGCAGCAACATTGGGTACTCTTTGCAATAAACCCTAAGCAAAATGTTGTCTATTATCCGGATTCACTTCAAGGCCATTACAACGTCTCACGAAGACTTCAGAGAATCGGTTGAGAGGTGTGTATGTGTAACCCTCTCATTTTAATTTGTATAATTTAATATATGTATTTTGTTCAACTTAACGTTATATATATATATGTATGACGTTCTGATGCTTTGAAAGAATACTTGGGATTATCTACGAGTAAAACAAGATGGCTACCCATAATCGTAAGCTTTTTAAGAATCATTCTTATAATTTTAATTGATTTTTGGTCATAAAAATGTGACAATTAAGTTATAATCTTTTGCTTTGTAGTGTCCTAAACAACCAAATAGCAATGATTGTGGGTACTATGTTATGAGGTATATGAAAGAGATTATCACTCATGACAAAGTAGCAATCCCAACCAAGGTAACTACTTAGATTTATTTTTATATTGATATTATAATACTTACTCACATTTAATAAACATTTTAATTCTAATTTTATTTCATTTTTTTTTCAAGATTTTCCCAACAAAAAAATCCGAATTACTCTTTGAACAACTTACAAGTGATAAGGGAGTGGTGCCATTATGTTTCTAGCTTTTTGTAGCAAGTTTTGAGATTCATAATAGTTTAGTTATTATTTATGTTGTATATATTGGATTTATATTATGTTGTAAGTACTTCTTAGAATGATATATATTGGATTGGAAATATTATTTGATGAATTTTGTTGGTGAATTTTGTTTGAATGATATATTGGATTGGAATGTATTTTCTGAATTTGTTGAAAAGGGAATGAATTTATAGGTTGTAATTAAAATGGAGAACAAACCAAAATAAAAAAATATTTAAAAAAATTCAGTCAATAGGTAGCGTTTTAGAGTGAAAACGCTAGAAATGAAGTTAAAAAAATTCATTCAATACCTAGCGTTTTAAAGTTAAAACGCTAGGAATTGTAAAGAGGAGCTAGAGGATCCTAGCGTTTTTACTGTAAAACGCTAGGAATGCTAATAAAGGTGCTATAGCATCCCTAGCGTTTTATATAAAACGCTAGAATGCTATAGCATCCCTAGCGTTTTATATAAAAACGCTAGGGATGCTATAGCACCTTTTACTAGCATTCCTAGCGTTTTATATAAAACGCTAGGAATGCTATAGCATCCCAGCTCGTTTTATATAAAACGCTAGGAATGCTAGTAAAAGGTGCTATAGCATCCCCAGCGTTTTTATAAAACGCTAGGTATGGTAGTAAAAGGGCTATAGTATCCTAGCGTTTTAATTTAAAACGCTAGGAATGGTAGTAAAAAGGAGCTATGGGATCCTAGCGCTTTTATTTAAAACGCTAGGAATGGTAGTAAATGAGCTATGGGATCCCTAGCGTTTACTAAAACGCTAGGAATTGTAAAAAGCGCTGGTCAATGGCTAGCGTTTTATATAAAACGCCACGTATGTCTAAAACACGCTGGGTAAATGGCTAGCGTTTCTTAAAACGCTACTAATGGGGTGTACGCATTAGTAGCGCCAGCTTCTCTAGCGTTTTAAAACGCTACCAATGCCCAAAAAAAACGCTGACAAACCTTGTACGCTGGCGTAGTGTTAATTAATAGTTCAAGATATTTGTGGCTATTGCAAGAGATAACGAGCTGCAATGTACATTTAATTATTTTTATTAAAGACTATAGACACTATGAAAGCTACATTAGTTGGTGTTTTGGAAAATATAGTGTTCATAAAAATTTCTTGTGGTCTATTTCTCTCAACACTACAAAAAAAAACGTCATTTAGTGACCGATTTTTCGGTCACTATATAGGAAAAATCGGTAACTACAACATTTAGTGACTGAATTTGCGACCGCCTAAAATCAGTCGCTATATCACTGGTCACTAAGCTTAGCGACCGATTTAGTGACTGAATATTTACCGACCGATATAGTGACCAATGTTAGCAACTGATTTAGTGACCGATTTTAGCGTCTGATTTGAAACGTGATAAAATTAACTTATTATATTTGTATGTTATATTTTCTTTTTAACTAGCAACTGAAATTTGGGTCACCAAATCAGTCACGAATGTTTAATGAAATTTAGTTAGTGACCGATTTTTCGGTTGCTAAATTTTCAGTGACTAAATTGGTCATTGTTCGGGTGTATCGGCAAATACAAGAAGCGCCAGCAAAGAATTGGGCTCGCGGCCCGGCCATCATGACCGCCCAAGCACGCCGCTTGAGCGCAATTCGCCGCCGCCGAAAACTTCAGAAACGGTCGGACTCGCGAAGATACATACGCCATTCATACATGGCATCAGGTACGTTCTCTTACCTTGTGTTATCTGCCCGACCGACCTCTCACTAGATCGTCGGAGTGTCTTTGCAGGTACCACCCGAGGTGCTCAGCGTGAAGCCAGGACCGGTCCTTTCACTCATTCAACGACCGGCCCAGTCAACGAGGAAACAACTACTTCAACACTTCATTGATCAAGGTACGATCAATTGGCGACCACAGTGGGAGGCCCGAGCGCTATCCTACTCCACTCATGGCTCCACGCGACCGGCCCCAGACGCGGGCCTCATCTCGGCTCAACCCCTCCGGGCAGCATCCTCAGCAACAAACCCCGGAGGGCGTAGCAGTGACGGTTCATGAATCTCAAGGGAATCCGCGACAAGAACCCTCGGTGCAGGGTCGCGGACCGATCTTGGAGCAGGTACGACCGTACGCTCCACCCCAACTACCGCCCGAGTTGGTTGAGGCAGGCATTGAAGAGCCGTTGCCCGAGCATGTCACTCAGGCCGTTCTGCAGATCCTCCAAAGCAAGAATCGGTGATCGCGCATGCAGACGCGCTCATCTCTCAGTATGAAAGAGGGTCGATTCCGGGCCGCCCGCGTGCGGAAGACGGAGAACCCTCTGCCCAACGCCGACCGGCGCGCAGACATCGCTCCCCTCCTCGAAGGAGCATTTCTCGCCGGGAGAGCACTACTCATCGTTCTCCGGCAAGAAGACGGCAGGCGCATAGGTCGCCCCAGCAGGAACGCGCAGACGCCGCTCGCTATCTTACGACGATTATGAGGATTCCGGCCACGCACGACACACCGCCGCCGCGCCCACTAGATACTCATCCAACGAGTCGTCCGGTTCACGTCGGTCGAGAAGCAGGTCTTGGGATTCTCGTGAAGAGCTTGAAGAATACAGGGATGGAAGAATTAGGGACGTTTCGCGTCGGCCGAGAAGAGGCCAGAGCGAACGACCCAGAAGACCTCCTCAACTTCCACCATCTGGCCCAACCGGAGGAATCTATGGAATGCCGGGCAACGAGGCTTGCCTCGCTATGCAACCCTTTGGGTCGAGCGGCATTCGAGCGAGCAGCACGCCCATTTACTAGAGAAATCAAAGCGTTACGTAATTCCGAGAGATTTGAGGAAGCCGCCTAACCTAAACTAGTTTGATGGCCGTAGCGATCCAGACAAGCATCTCCGGTATTTTAATAACTACTGCTGTTACAGAGAGCTGGTACCGACCATGAAATGCAGGCTGTTTCCTCAGTCGTTGGACGGCCGAGCATTGGAGTGGTGGGAATCCTTCGCCCAACACCATATCATCATGGGAAGACTTGATCGTAATCTTCTTGTCTCTCACTACACCGCAAATCAAATCGCCAATATCGATTTGAAAAGCACTTGGATTCCATTGTTCAAGGGGATAATGAAACCACGAGGCAAGATACATCGACCGGTTTAACACCGATGCCGAAGTCCGTTCGTGACTTGTCGATAAGGACAAGTTAAAATATCTGAGCGTGGTATTCGACAGGACCACGGTTCGTAGAAGAATTCACTCTTAACCATTATCGAGGATCTCGTTATTTCCTAACAAGGGCAAACGTCCACATGGCGTATGAAGAGACCTTAGGCGCAAGGAAGGCGCGCGCGCGCGCGACCAAAGGAAGAGCAGAGTAAGCCATCTAAAGGGCATGAAGGTCGCGAGACAACCGGCCGGACTTCAGAGACAAGAAATTTGACCATCGCACTCGCCTGAACACTTCCATTGCACATATCTACAGTGAGTGCCAGAACAATGAATTCGTAGGAGTAAAGCGGCCCGATCCACTCGTGCTCAAGAAGGGGGCACGGCCGACCAAAAGGTATTGCCGCTACCACAAGAGCAAGGGTCATGATACCAACGACTGTATGGCTCTCAAAGACGATATTGAAGAACTCATTCAGAAAGGCAAGTTGGGTAAGTATGTGAGGTCGGAGGAAGGCGACCGACCTCAAGAGAAAACAAAAGAACCTGATCAAGACAGAGGAAAGGGTCCTCTAGCCATAGAGAGCACCCAAGACAAAGACCGATCTGAAGATCGTGACACTCGGCGATCTAAAGGCCGTAATGTTGCGATGGTAATTCATGGTGGGAACCCGTTGGATCGCAGGGAATCCAACAAAGCCACCAAGAGAAAATGGGATGAACTTCTAATGGTCGCATCAACTTCAGCAGAAAGACCGGTCTCGAATAGACCTCCCATCTCTTTTGGGGATAACGACCTACACGATGGCAAGCCGAACAGTTATGTCCCGTTGGTGATAAGAGCAGTTATGGCCAACACAGAGGTGCAAAGAATTCTGGTCGACCAAGGCAGCTCGGCCGATATCATGTTTGTTGAACTGATTGACAAGCTAAAAGTTGATCGAAGCGAGATAGTCCCTCAGGCCGAGCCCACTCCTCTAACAAGCTTCAACGGGGCGACCACCTACCCGTTGGGAACGATCGAGCTTTTAGTCACATTTGGTGATGACACCGGGAAAGTACCATGTACGGGGACGGTCGGACGCGTTCCTTGTACTTCCCATCAAATCACGCTATCAATGCATCATTGGTAGGCCGACTTTGGGCAAGCTAGAGGTCGCGTTGCATCGACAAAGACATCGAAGATGAAATTCTACAGCAAAGACAACCAGGTAGTCACCCTGGCGGCCGACTTAGAATCAGCAAGGCGAAGCCACGCCCTATATCAGGAAATTTGTGATGAGGTAGATCGTGGCCCAAATGCTCAAAGCACCAGCGAAGGCCACCAAGTAAATCTCACGATCCGACGCTCGTTATGATCCGCACAATGACCCGTAAGACGACGACGACGATGTTTTAGCTCGAGAGCTTAAGAATCGGCTTAAAAGACCAGAGCCTCATGGAGAACTGATAGATGTGCAGTTGGGAGACGACCCAACAAAGACAGTTAAGCTCGGTAGCGACCTACCAGAGCAAGTAAAGCAAGACCTTGTGCAATGTTTGAAAGACTATGCTGACCTGTTCGCATGGCAGGCATCAGACATGCCCGGCATTCCTATCGAAGTAGCCTGCCATCAACTTTCAGTCGATGAAGGGGTGAGGCCAGTCGCTCAAAGAAGACGAACTCAGAACGAGGAAAAATCTCAAGCCGCTGCAAAGGCCGTTGGGACCTCATAAAGGCCAATTTCGTAGAAGAGATCAAGTACACGACCTGGCTATCCAATGTCGTGTTGGTTAAAAAGAAGAATGGCAAATGGAGAATGTGTGTAGACTACACCGACCTAAATAAGGCATGCCCGAAGGATGCCTTCCACGCCCAACATCGACAAATTGGTCGATGGCGCCTCGCTATAAATTATTGTCTTTTTGGATGCTTACTCGGGATACAATCGAGATCACGATGTATCCACCCGATCGACACAAGACGGCCTTCATGAGATCGGGAAATTTTCAAGATAAGGTGATGCCTTTCGGCCTAAAGAACATTTGGAGCGACTTTCATGGTGTGTGGAAATGCCACATACACTTGAGTGCAAGTATACACTTTGTCCAAAAACAAGTAGTAAAAGATCGAACCCACAGAGATTGAAAAACTCACTTTTAAATGATATAAAGTAATAAAGTGTAAAGTCACAAAGTAATAAAATAATTTTGGATTTTGGTTGATGATCACAACTAAGTTAGAAAACTAAGAAAGAATGTTGATAGTAAAAGAGAAAAGCTAGTTGGAATGTCTTCATCAAGTAATTTACTTAAAAGTGTATGATGCAAAGATGTGATGCATTTTGCTTGAATCTTTGTTGCATTAGCTATGTGCCTTTCGGTCACTTTCTTGAGTATCATTACCAGCTCTTATGATCCTTGTTCTATGCAAGAAAGAAAGGGGTGTTAGTGCCTATCTTGCCTCCTAACAAGTATTCATTTTGCTTAAGTGAATTCACTCTTGTATTTTAAGTACCCACAATTATCCTATGGACTATACTATCCTATGTCTAGGACTTAGCATGGTTTTCACAAAGTTTTCTTTATGTAAAACACTTACCCATATTAGTTCTTGAGTTCTTAATTGTAAGCCATGTCCTGGTCATTTACAATTCATACTTATTCTAAGTGATCAAGTTTAAAATAAGTAATAAAAATATTATCAAGCAAGAACTAAAGTACAAACATACATACTTGCAACATACTTACTTAAAAGCTCATTAAATGATTAGAACATTCCAACTAAGAAAGGTTTAGCTAACAAGAGACATTGCAAGATATATATAAACTGAATAGACCATGTTTATATATATAGAAATCACAAAAAAGAGAAACAACAAGAGTAAAGTTACAAATGTTGAAAACCTTTATATGAAGTCTTCTAGCAATGCACTAGCATTACTCCTTAGCACTATACAAACACTATGAAAACGAGTAAAGGAGGATTTGTCAATTCCTTCCTCTTCCTCTAAAAATATAAAAACTAACTATGTATATTGAAATTTTGATCTAACTTATGGATTGTGATATATTTCCAAATGAAGATGTGAGGTCCTTTTATAGCCTTCAAGTGAGGTGCTTCCTTTCTTCATGTTGAAGTCATCTTGAGTGGATGATAGCTGTAGTTGCTTTCAGAGGTTTATCCATGTTGCAATCTTTGACTTAATCATATAGGGTGGTTCCATGGTGTTAGAACAAGTGTCCCTATGTTGATGACTCTTCAAAGCTAAGCCTATAGCTATGTGTGAATGGTAGGCGCCTACTATACATTGTTGGATGGCATCGGGAAGCGGCAGGAGGTCATCACATTGCATGTGGATGCATATGAAACAGTCGCTTATTCACCAAGTTTTGCAGAATTGATGCAGATCGGTCAGCAGAGCATTGATGCGAGCATGACATTGAGATCGTGACCGAACAAAAACATCAAACATACCACAATATATCCAAAATGGCCTATAACTAACTATAACCACTGAGTTGAGATTGGTTCCAAGACTAAGTGAAAAAATTTCCTCCTAGCCTTTGAAAGGATTGGTTCATCTTTGGTCACACCAAAATATTTTTCAAAAGAGAGTTTAGACTCACAAAATTTTCTCAAGTGTTGGGGAGTTCTAATTTCAAAGGACTTGATTGAATCTTTCAAAGCTTTTTGAGCCAATGCAATTTTCTATTTTTTTTTTTTTTTGTGTGGATCTTTTTGTGCAAATGCAATACTTCTTTGAAGTGTTTTTATGCATTGATTTTTTTCTGCATTTTGCTTTTTCTAGCTCATATTACCTTCCTCACTGACCTCCAGATGCAAATGCACTTTGGCACAGGTCTTTGATCTCCAGATGCATATATTTTTTCTTTGCACTTTATCATGAGTCGATTTATTGAACTATCCTCCAGATACATTTATTCCTGCATGGCACAAGTCTTTGACCTCCAGATGCATTCATGTACTTAGGCACAGGTATAGTTTCAAAAGATTCAGGATATGGCTTGTCCACATTTTTGTTTTCTTTTTCTACATTGTTTACTCTTTATACTTTTGAAATTCAGCCTTTGTTTTCATAAAACACCCCCAAACTTAATTCTTTAAGCTCTTCTTTCTTTTTAGTAAAGCTTTGTTTTGACCTAAACTTACCAAAAATTCCCCTTGCATCAGATTGATCTTTTAAATAGCAAGGTTCTTTTCACAAACTCAGTTTTGAAGTGTTGAAGTAAAAATAATTTTGGTTTTTCTAAGAAATAAGGCTTCTTTTTCTCTTTTTCATCATTGAAATTCCATCCATAGGGCTTTCACCATATTTTTGAAAAACTGATCTTTTCTAAAAAATATTTAGATACTACTTTGTTAAGTACATCTAATATTTAAACAAACTAAAAACTACTTTAAAACATATATATTTACTAAATAAAACATTTAATTTAAACACACAACATATTAGATAGAAACAAACATAATTAAACATAACATGCAAATCCCCCCCCAAACTTAAGGGGTTGTAGTGCCCTCACTGCAATTTGTTCAAAAAATACAAACTATTTGTTCAAAACAGGGGAGAGGGATTAGTACAACCAGGGAAATAGTTATAAAGAAACAAAACAAGCATATAGCAATTGTAGGTTAAAGCTTGTAAATTGATACTCATGGTTTGGCTCCACTCACGATTACGGTGCTATGTCCGCTTGGAGGAGTGTGTTTCACCTTCGCTTCTTCTCCTTGGGCTTGCTTGGTGTTGCTTCAGAGGTGCGGATGCACCTCCTACTACGGTGTAGTTGCAGAATTTGTTCTCAGAATCGATGCAGTGCATCGATCTTGACCGCATCACTTTTCTTCCTTTTTGGTGTTAATTTTGCTGCCTTCTGCGCAGTTGCTTGAAGAATTTCGAGTATTGTGCAATGCTTCCTCTTACTTTTTCCATTTCTTCCAGAACCATTTTGATTGTTGCCTCATCATGCACGATTGTTTATCTGTTGTGATGCGTGACAAGTGATGCAGGAGCATCACTCTGCATTGCAACAGATTGAGCTAGAGGCTTCTGTGCAGATGATTCTTCTTCTTTGTCTTGCTTGTCGAGTCCTTCTTCTTCTCTTTCCTGCAAAACCTCTTTCTCAAGAGCAGAAACAACATTAGAAATTATGTTGCTTGGGTCAGAAGGTACTTCTTGTTCTGTTGGCATAATAGGGGTTGGTTGTTCTGTGTGAGTTGTTTCTTGTGGTTCATTTCTTGGAGAGGGTGGTGGAGGGGTTGTTTGTGGTGGTGATTGTGATAAGACTGGTGGATCATTGAGGGAGGGTAATGGTGATTTTGGAATGGAGGAGGATTCTTGGTTAGGTGAGATGATGGGTGTTTTGGTTACTGGTGAAGTGATAGGGGTTTGTTGTTGGGTTGATGCAGAAGTTTTGTTTGGCATATTTCGCCTAGCAATCTCTTCTAAGATCACACCTCTAGCCTGTTCCTCTTCTTCTTCATCAATTTCCTCATCACTCTCTTCTTCCTCTTCTTCTTCTAACTCCTTATCCATTTCTTTTAATTCCTCACTCTCGAACTTGATTGAGAATCATACAATTCTTCCCACATGAGTTCTACCACAACCTTCTTCTTTTGTACTTTGTATTGCTTCCTAGTCACCTTCTTCTTGGTGCTAGGTTCTCCTACCTTCTCCTTTCCTTTCCCTTCTTCTTCTACTTCTTTCTCCTCTCTCTTCTTCACCTTGAGATCTCAATACCCAACTTGGGAATTCGGGGGCATTCATTTTGGCCCACAAGATCAAAGATCTTGTCAAAGACCAATTGAAGCGAGTCATGTTGATCATTACGAAATTTCAGATCGCCTCTCGCTTACGCATGTAATGCTCTTGCATTGCAGGTGCAGGGCCTCTTACATTTCTCAACTTTTCCTTCACTTCAACACTCAAATTACCAGGGGGAAATTTTCTTTGTTCATTAGCAGCAATAGGGACACCTTCTTTCATGCATAATTCAGTAATAAGACAAGGGAAAAACAGAAATCCTTTTGACTTATTTGAACATGCAAGAATTTCCCTAGCAATCAATCTACCTATGTCTACATGTCCCTCAGAGAGAATTGTATCTAGCAAGATCAATCTCTCTTTGGTCATAGCATATGTATGTGATGTAGGTAGAATTGAATTGGCTATGAACAAATGCCAATTACCTAATGCATTTACCAAATAGTTACTTCTAAGCTTAATCTCATTAGGTGTGAATTTTTCCCAAACAGACCCTGGTATAGCAATCCTACTCCTTATTTCTTCCATTTCTTTCTTAAAGGCATTTGCCACTCTATTTTCAAATTCATTCCCATTATATTTCAGCATATAATGTTCATTCAATTTCTTTGCATGGAAGTGTACAAGTTTACCTCTCACCATGGAAGTGTAGGAATGTTCTGCTCCTTCTTGTGGTGTGATGCCAAAGATAGAATTCTCTCACTATGTCATCAATATAGCCTCCTCTTGGTAGCACGAAGTGGTCCCGATTGAGATTGGCCTTTGTTGACATGAATGATGGGCTTGCCTTCTTCAAATCATACCCCTCTCGGGCAATAGATGCATGTTCCACAGATGAACATTGTCATCGATTACGATTGATGATTCTTTGGCTTTTTCCTTTCCTTGATGATGATGATCCTGCATGCATGGCTTTCTTCTCTTTTTGGGGAGTTTGGCCCGCTCACTGATGATTCTGTCTTTGATTGCTTCTTCACCATTGTAATGAATTTCTAGGTTTTGATTGCTTGTGTGTTTTGGAAAAGATTGGATTGAGAATGAGAAGATTGATTTGTGTTTGAGATGAGAGAATTTGTGAGAATTTGCGAATGAAAGGGGTAATGGTAACAATGAAGGCTTTATGTTTTGAAGAGAGGAAGTTAGTGGAGTTATTAGGTAGCCGTTAGCATTGCGTCTTTGCGCATGCATCTTGCCAAGTGTCTTGCTTTGGCTACCAATGTGTCATTTAATCTTGCTTAACCTCTTTTGATCTTCCTGAAGCCTTATGATTCACACTTAACCAATTTTCTTCAAGTTTATAAATTTACGATGCGAGGCACATTTTCCTTTAATGCGCAGTGCACTTGATGCATTGCATTAGTTTCTCGCATTTTCTGCAAAACAACTAAAAACATAAAATTGCACAAAAATAATTAAAAACAATGGGTTGCCTCCCATTAAGCGCTTGTTTTAAGAGTCTTGTCAGCCTGACTACCTCTTCTCACTTAGAGATTTTGCAAATGGGTGGTGGTTTTGTCTCTCACCATATGTTCACCATAGTACATTTTAACTCTCTGACCATTCACCTTGAAGACAGATTTGAGGTTTTATCAAATAAGTCTCTTTGCTCCATGTGGATAAACCTTTATCAACTTAAATGGTCCCTGACCACCTTGACCTTAGTTTTCCAGAAATAGCTTCAACCTAGAGTTGTATAGCCAGTACTAGTCCTCCTTCTTTCAATTCTCTTCTGAGAATTTTCTTGTCATGCCATTTCTTAGTCTTAGCTTTGTAGATTTCAGCATTCTCATAAGAGGTTTGCCTAATTTCTTCTAACTCATCAAGTTCTAACATTCTCTTTTTACTGCCTTGTTCAAATTGAAATTTAGCTTTTGATAGCCCAATAAGATTTGTTTTCCAATTCTACAGTAAATGACATGCTTTTCCATAGACTAATTTGTAAGGGGACATTCCTAAGGGTGTTTTGAATCTTTGTTCTATATGCCCATAAAGCATCATCCAAATGTAAAGACCAATCTTTCCTATTTGGACTTACCATTTTTTCTAGCATTCTCTTAATTTCCCTATTGGATAAGTGCAGCATTGTCCACTAGTTTGAGGATGGTAGGTTGTAGCTATCTTATGCTTAACTCCATACTTAGCTAGAAGGTTTTCTATGATCTTATTGCAAAAGTGTGAACCTTCATCATTAATGATAGCTCTAGGAGTTCCAAATCTAGTGAATATATTTCTTTGAAGAAACTTACTCCTTTGTTTTAGCATCATTATTAGGTAATGCTCTTTGCCTCTACCCATTTGGACACATAATCAACAGCTACTAAGATATATAAATTGCCAAAAGAGGGTGGAAAAGGTCCCATGAAATCCATGCCCCAAACATCAAATAATTCAATTTCTAAAATATTTGTTCTAGGCATTTCATGCTTATCGTAAATATTTCTCGCTCTTTGACATTTATCACGATATTTGACCAATAAATATGAATCTTTAAATAAAGTAGGCCAAAAATAATCGATTTGTAATACCTTACCATTCTTTGTCTAGTGCTTCCAAAGTGTCCTCCATAAGGTGCGAGAATGGCAATGCGAGGAAGCACTTTCGCTTGTTGCTCCTCTTCGGTATGCATTTCCTCATTAATTGATCGGGGCACATCTTGTAAAGGAATGGATCATCCCAATAGTATTGTTTAACCATGTGGAAGAACTTTCTCCTTTGTTGATATGTCATACTCATCTGGTACTACTTTGCTTGCAAGGAAATTTACAATATCAATGAAACCATGGTGCAGATGCATTTGATGCTCTGCATTGCTTATAGCAAATGCAGTTTCATGTTTTGCATTGATTGTGATTGCCAATAGTTTTCATCCGGAAAACTCTCCTTGATTTCTTCTCCTTGTATACCAAGTGATTCTCCTTCAATCCTTGATAAATGGTGCGCTACTTGATTTTCTACTCCTTTCTTGTCTCTAATTTCTAGATCAAATTCTTGTAGGAGTAAAATCCACCTTATCACCTTGGCTTTGCATCCTTCTTTGAAATTAGATACTTAATGGCAGAGTGATCGGTGTAGACAATAATTTTAGTGCCAACTAAGTATGATCCGAATTTTTCAAATGCAAATACCACGACCAATAATTCCTTTTCGTGTATTTGTGTAGTTCACTTGAGCTTAAATTAATGTTTTGCTAGCATAATATATGGAATGAAAGACCTTATCATACCTTTGCCCTAGGATTGCTCCTTTGCAAAGTCACTAGCATCACACATTAATTCAAATGGGCTCGCTCCAACTGGAGTTACTATAATTGGTCTTTGTCACCAATGCCTTTTAAGCTTGTCAAAAGCTTCTATACAAAAGTTATCAAAGATAACTTCTACATCATGTTGCAAAAGCATGCATAATGGTTTTGAGATTTTGAAAAATCTTTGATAAACCTTCTATAGAAACAAAGCATGGCCTAAGAAGCTCCGATACCTTTAATTGTATTGGGTGGTGGTAGATTCTCAATGACATCAACTTTAGCTTTGTCTACCTCTAGACCTTTCTTTGAAATCCTATGTCCTAGCACTATGCCTTCTTGCACCATGAAATGGCACTTTTCCCGATTTAAGACTAAATTTGTTTCTTCACATCTCTTGAGAATTTGTTCCAAGTTTGTTAAGCAAACTTGAAATGTCTCTCCAAAGATAGAGAAATCATCCATGAATACTTCCATTGATTGCTCAATGAAATCTGAGAAAATAGACATCATGCATCTTTGGAATGTAGCAGTGCATTACATAAGCCAAATGGCATTCTCCTAAAAGCAAAAGTACCATAAGGGCATGTAAAGGTGGTTTTGTGTTGATCCTTAGGCTCAATGGCTATTTGATTATAGCCTGAGTAGCCATCTAGGAAACAATAAAATTCTTTCCCTGCTAATCTATCTAGCATTTGGTCTATGAATGGTAAAGGAAAGTGATCCTTTTTGGTAGCTTTGTTGAGTTTTCTGTAATCCATACAGATTCTCCACCCTGTGTGATTCTTGTTGGTATCAATTCATTCTTTTCATTGGCTATCCTTTGTCACACCCCTTTCTTTGGTACACATTGGACAGGGCTTACCCAAGCACTGTCTGATATGGGGTATATGATTCCAGCATCTAGCCACTTAATAATTTCCTTTTTCACAACCTCTTTCATAATAGGATTTAGTCTTCTTTGACTCTCTATGCTGTTTTTGGAATTTTCTTCCAAAATGACTCTATGCATGCATATAGAAGGACTAATTCCTTTGATATCTGCCATTTGCCAACCTATAGCTTTGGTATGCTTCTTGAGAGTACTAATGAGATCACTCTCCTGTTTTGATGTTAAATCGAAGCAATGATAATGAGTAAAGTCTCATTTGTTCCTAAGAATGCATACTTAAGGTGTTCAGGCAGTATCTTCAATTCTAACTTAGGAGGTTGTTCTATTGAGGGTAAGTTCTTCTTGAGAATTGGATCCTCAAGATTGAGTGGTTCATAAGTCCTAGCCCATACTTCCTTACAAGAGTTTTCTATTGGCAGATTCTCTTTTTCTAGTATTTCAACATCTAGCAATGCCAGCTGCATCTAATGCATCTGCATTGGCTAAGTGATCATCTTTGCTTGTAAAATTGTTTTTCTACCAATTGATCTAGAGAGAATAAGGATGAACACTCTTTCTGTTTCCTCTCACAAGGATACTTCATAGCATTCATTACATTGAATTTGATCTCTTGATCATTCACTCTCATAGTGAGTTCACTTTTACGCACATCAATTATGGTTTTACCCGGTTGCTAAAAATGGTCTACCTAGGATAAAAGGCACTTCCTTATCTGCATCAAAATCAAGGATAACAAAATCTACTGAGGAATACAAATTTGTCTACCTTAACTAGGATGTCTTCTATGATACCTTCGGGATAGGCTATTGATGCATCAACTAATTGAAGTGTCACAGTGGTTGGTTTTGCATTTCCAATTTCTAAGCTGGTCAAAAATAGATTTAGGCATCAAGTTGATGCTTGCACCTAAATCACATAAAGCTTTTAAAGTATAGGATTTTCCTATAGAAAATGGAATTGTAAAACTACCTGGATCCTTCAATTTCCTAGGGATCTTGTTTTGCATAAGCAAACTACAATCTTCATTATGGCCAACTGTTTCAAACTCACCTAATCTTCTTCTCTTAGTAAGCACATCCTTCATAAATTTTGCATAATTTGGCATTTGTTGGAGGGCTTCTACTAAGGGAACATTGATGTGTAATTGTTTTAGTACCTCTAAGAATTTACCAAACTGCTTCTCCTCATGTGCTTTTTTCAGTCTTTGAGGGTAAGGAGGAGGAGGGTATTCAGGTACTAACTTAGGTAGTGGACTTTGAACTTCTTGTGATGCAGGAGCACTAGATGCTTCTGCATTGGTTTCTTTTTGATTTTTGTTTTTTTCTCCCTTATCTACACTTTCCTTCTCAGTTAACTCTACCAAATCCTTACCACTTCTCAATGAAATAGCCTTAACCTGCTCTTTTCCTTTGGTTTGAGAAGGTGTAGCTTCTGTATTTGAAGGTAAGGCACCTTGTGGCCTTTGATACAGAGCTGTGGCTAATTGACCAACTTGATTCTCTAAGTTCTTAATGGAAGCATCTTGGGTTTGTCTAGCAGTTCTAGATTCACCTATGAATGCTTTAAGCATGGTTTCTAGAGAATTCTCAGTGGTAGGTTGAGAGTTTCTTTGGTTATTTTTTTGAGTGGGAATCTGGTGGGTTGGTTGGTGTAGTTGGAGGCAGTTCTAGAAGTGCTTGAGTGCACTATTGTTGCTCCATCTAAAATTTGGGTGATCTTTCCAACCGGGATTATAAGTGTTGGAATAAGGGTTGTTATTCCTATTATATCCTACATAATTTACAGAGATAGGGTTGCTAGAACACTCCTCATACAAGTGACCTCCTCCACAAGTACACACAACTAGGTGTGCCCGAGGTACTTGTTCTCTTCGGGCCGCAACAGTTGATCTTTGTCTGGTGATGCTGTTTGCATTAGATGCGATAGCATTGCGTAAGTGAAGTTTTTCATCAAATTAGCTAGAGTGGCTACTTGAGCAGATAGAGGCGAGATATATCATTAATTTCATGCACCTCTGATGGTTTCTTTTGGGCACTTACCCTCTCAGTAGGCCAACTAGAGCTATTAGCTGCTATTCTATCAATTAATTCACATGCTTCATTGTATGACAGTTTAATAACACTCCACCGGATGATGCATCAAGCATTATTACGGTTTGAGGTTCTAAACCATTATAAAATGTTTCCATTTGAATAATAACGGAGTAAACCATGATGAGGACATTTTCTTAAAAGTTCCTTCCATCTTTCCCATGCTTCAAATAAAGACTCAAACTCTTTTTGTCTAAAAGATGTAATATCATTTCTTAACCTGGCATTTTTGATAGGTGGGAAATATTTTCCTAAAAACTTTTCAGCCATTTCATTCCATGAATGAATAGAGTTAGGCTCTAAAGAATTTAGCCAAGCCTTGGCTCTATCTCTCAAAGAATATGGAAATAACCTTAATCTAAATGCATTTTCACTAACACTGTGTAAAATAAAATTACTACATACTTCTAGAAATTGTCTTAAATGTAAATGAGGATCTTCATGAGGAGATCCTCCAAATTGACCAATAGTTTGAAGCATTTGAAACATCATAGGTTTAAATTCAAAATGCATGGCATCAATATGAGGTCTGTTTATACTAGTTTGCATGTTTTGATGATCAAATCGAGCATAATCCTCATAGGTCTATCTCTATCATTAATCATACCTATGTGATCCATGTGGATGAGATTTTCTCTATGAACTTCTTCTTGATGAGCATGTGTGATCCAGGGCCTCCCTCACTTGAGTGTGGCCTTGAGCTTTGTTCTTCACCGAAAGACATGTTCTTTGGCTTGTTGATTCTTTTTGGAGTCTTAGCAATCTCCGAATTTTCTTTCTATTTCTAAATCTAAACTATATTCAGAGTTTTGTTTCAGTTACTCAGTACATATACTAAGTATCATGTACTTTGGTTGACAGAAACTCTAAAAACCAGAATTTATGTACAACACTAAATTACTCAATATCAGAATTTTAAAAAGAATTTACTTCAATCCCCGGCAACGGCGCCAAAAACTTGGTGTGTGGAAATGCCACATACACTTGAGTGCAAGTATACACTGTCCAAAAACAAGTAGTAAAAAGATCGAACCCACAGAGATTGAAAAACTCACTTTTAAATGATATAAAGTAATAAAGTGTAAAGTCACAAAGTAATAAAATAATTTTGGATTTTGGTTGATGATCACAACTAAGTTAGAAAACTAAGAAAGAATGTTGATAGTGTAAAAGAGAAAAGCTAGTTGGAATGTCTTCATCAAGTAATTTACTTAAAAGTGTATGATGCGTTATGTGATGATGGTGCCTTTGAATCTTTATTGCATTAGCTATGTGCCTTTTTCGGTCACTTTCTTGAGTATCATTACCGACTCTTATGATCCTTGTTCTATGCAAGAAAGAAAGGGGTGTTAGTGCCTATCTTGCCTCCTAACAAGTATTCATTTTGCTTAAGTGAATTCACTCTTGTATTTTAAGTACCCACAATTATCCTATGGACTATACTATCCTATGTCTAGGACTTAGCATGGTTTTCACAAAGTTTTCTTTATGTAAAACACTTACCCATATTAGTTCTTGAGTTCTTAATTGTAAGCCATGTCTGGTCATTTACAATTCATACTTATTCTAAGTGATCAAGTTTAAAATAAGTAATAAAAATATTATCAAGCAAGAACTAAAGTACAAACATACATACTTGCAACATACTTACTTAAAAGCTCATTAAATGATTAGAACATTCCAACTAAGAAAGGTTTAGCTAACAAGAGACATTGCAAGATATATATAAACTGAATAGACCATGTTTATATATATAGAAATCACAAAAGAGAAACAACAAGAGTAAAGTTACAAATGTTGAAAACCTTTATATGAAGTCTTCTAGCAATGCACTAGCATTACTCCTTAGCACTATACAAACACTATGAAAACGAGTAAAGGAGGATTTGTCAATTCCTTCCTCTTCCTCTAAAAATATAAAAACTAACTATGTATATTGAAATTTTGATCTAACTTATGGATTGTGATATATTTCCAAATGAAGATGTGAGGTCCTTTTATAGCCTTCAAGTGAGGTGCTTCCTTTCTTCATGTTGAAGTCATCTTGAGTGGATGATAGCTGTAGTTGCTTTCCAGAGGTTTATCCATGTTGCAATCTTTGACTTAATCATATAGGGTGGTTCCATGGTGTTAGAACAAGTGTCCCTATGTTGATGACTCTTCAAAGCTAAGCCTATAGCTATGTGTGAATGGTAGGCGCCTACTATACATTGTTGGATGGCATCGGGGAAGCGGCGGAGAGGTCATCACATTGCATGTGGATGCATATGAAACAGTCGCTTATTCACCAAGTTGCGCGAGAATTGATGCAGGATCGGTCACGGGAGCATTGATGCGAAAGATTGAGACCGCTTGCGAACAAAAACATCAAACATACAACAATATATCCAAAATGGCCTATAACTAACTATAACCATTCAATTCACTCAAGTTAGCATATATCACATAAAATACTATATAAACTCTTTATTATTACTTGAAAGAGAGCAAATACTAAGTTTAAACATATGAAATACTCTATATAAAATAGAGTTATCACTTACCAGCGAATGATGAACAAAATTTTCAAGAGGCAAATCGGTCGGATCTCTGAGGTGTACTTGGACGACATGATCATCAAAAGTGGGACCGATCCAGATCATGTGAACGACCTGAGGGAAATCTTTGAAGAAGCTAGGAAGAATTCACTCAGACTGAATCCAGAAAAGTGTACCTTTGGGGTGAGGGCCGGCAGATTTTTGGGCTTCCACCTAACTGAAAGAGGGATAGATGCAAACCCTGAGAAATGTAGGGCGGTCGCCGACATGAGGCCGCCAAAGGCAAAAAAAGAAATCAACAACGGTGAGCGGGATGGTAGCAGCTCTGTCCAGGTTCATACCAAAAGCGGCCTGCAAGTCGCTTCCACTGTTCAGACTCCAAAAGCGGCCAGCAAGCATTGGACGAGTTGAAGGGAGCTTTGACTAGCCCACCAATTATGACCAAGCCATTGCCGGGCGAGACGCTGTATCTGTACTTGGCTATAACGGAAGAAGTTCTGAGTGATGTGCTAGTCAGAGAGAACGATCTAAAACAGAATCCGGTTTACTTTATTAGTAAAGTCGCTGCGGCCCGAAGTGAGGTACCAGAAAATAGAGAAGTTTGCTCTTGCACTCGATTCTTTGCTCGAAGATTGAGACCCTACTTTGTGGCCCACCGGTCGTGGTAAGGACCGATCGGCCAATCAGCAAGTCCTCCATCGGCGGATCGGCGGGACGAATGATAAAGTGGGCGATGAGCTCGGTGAATTTGGGATCAAATTTGAATCAAGATCGCCGCAGCGCGCGGTATTGGCCGACTTTATAGCAGAAATGACTCCGGCTTTAGAAGATCAAGCCGCAACGACCTGGGTTCTCCATGTAGATGGGTCGTCCAACAGCAAAGGAAGTGGAGCAGGCATTATACTAGAAAATTCTGAAGGCCTGGCTGTGGAGGTATCTTTGACTTTCGCTTTCCATACATCAAACAATCAGGCCGAGTATGAGGCGTGCATAGCCAGCCTGCAGCTCGCTAGGGACTTCAATGTCGACCGAGTTGAACTTCGATCGGACTCCTTGCTTGTTGTCTCGCAGATCAAAGAATTATATGATGCTAAAGACGACGTGCTGAAGAATTACCTAACCAGAGAAAGAGAGCTTCTCAAGCAGTTCGACCGGGCAGAAGTGACTCATGTGCCTCGGACCGAAAATGTTCGAGCAGACATTCTATCGAAACTTGCAAGTACAAAGACCCCGGGGAATCACAGAAGTTTGATTCAGGAGACTCTAAATCGGCCGAGCGTGTCGACCAAGCCAAGCCAGTCGTTGGCCGTTCTGTGTGTCAATACGGATTCAGATTGGATCGCCCCTATTCTGAGATACATTGTTGAAGGGGAAGAACCGAGCGATCCGAAGCAAGCAAAGTTGGTCAGGCTCAGAGCGACCAAGTATTCGGTAATAGAAGGAAAGTTATACAGAAGAGGATTCTCCTCTCCATTGTTAAGATGTCTTACGTCGGTCGAAGCCGACCATGTGTTGAGGGATATTCATGAAGGTGTTTGCGGAAGTCACCAAGGTGCACGTTCCATAGCTAAGAAAGCTCTCAGGGCCGGCTATTACTGGCCGACCATGGACGAGGATGCTAAGAAGCTTGTTCAGAAGTGCAAAAAATGTCAAGTACATGCTGATGTCCACATTGCACCCTCCTCAGAATTACAAAGTCTTGTCTCACCTTGGCCGTTCGCCTGGTGGGGCATGGATCTGCTAGGCCCGTTTCCACCCGCTCCAGGCCAGTTCAAGTTCTTGATCGTGGCAGTAGATTATTTCACAAAGTGGATCGAGGCCGAGCCTCTTGCAACCATCACATCGGCAAAAGTGAGCAAGTTCTTCGGCCGGTGTGTGTTGGCCCGTTTTGGGATCCTCGGCGGTGATAACCCGACAAGCGGCACCGGTTCGCGAGACAAAGATTCAGAGAAATGTTGGCCGACTTAGGGGTAAAACAGCGTTTCACCTCGGTCGAGCACCCTCAGACAAACGGCCAAGCTGAAGCGGCCAACAGAGTTATCCTGCGTGGGTTGAAGCGAAGACTCGATGAAGCGAAAAAGGCTGGGTCGAAGAGGCTGCGATCCGTTCTATGGGCTTACAGGACAACCCCTCATTCAACGACCGGGGAGTCCCCCTTCAGACTGGTATATGGGACTGATGCTGTGATACCCATAGAAATGGGCGAACTGAATTGGAGAACTTTGAATCCCCCTACAGTGGTTAACAACGACCGAGCCATACGAGAAGAGTTGGACCTGGTGGAAGAGCTGCGTACCCAAGCATCACTAAGAGAGCAATTGATCAAACAGAAGGTCGCAGCCAGATACAACGCTCGAGTTCAGAAGAGAGATTTCTCGGTCGGCCAGCTCGTCCTGAGACGCGCAGATGTGGGAAACAAGAATGCTCGACAGGGAAAGCTGGCACCAAATTGGGAAGGTCCATACAGGGTCATCAAAAAAGGCGGAAAGGGGGCATACGAGCTGGAAACCATGGATGGGGCGACTATCCCCAGAACATGGAATGCAGAGAAACTTAGAAAATATTACGTTTGAATGTAATGAACGATTTGAATGTAATGAACGACCGATCGATAATCGAAAAGAAAAGCAGCGCTCTTTTTCCCCGGGTTTTTTATCGAGGGCGACCTTTAGAAATATGATTTGTTCTTTACTTTCACGCAATAATGTATGCCCGGTCGCTCAAACATGCTCGTGGCAGAAGAGCGATCGAAGATTTATCAAACATAAACGGATCGTCGAAACGATCTAAACCGAGAGACCATCGAAATGGTCCCAACCGAGTGCCATCGAAAATGGCCCAAGGGTTAAGTAATAGCCCGTTATAGTAGGCCGTCGAAACGACCTACCTCGAGAGACCATCGAAATGGTCCCAACCGAGTGCCATCGAAAATGGCCCAAGGGTTAAGTAATAGCCCGTTATAGTAGGCCGTCGAAACGACCTACCTCGAGAGATCATCGAAATGGTCCCAACAGGTGCCATCGAAATGGCCCGATCGAGTGTCATCGAAATGGCCCAATCGTGTACGAGCGCTTTCGATGGAGCGTAAAACGGCCGCCGAGCGGCCTACGAGTACGAAAACTTAGACAAATAAATGTACGAAATACACAGACATAACAACGCGAATTCAAGTAGATGAAATAAAGGACAAGATAAAATGTCATTACAAAGCGAGACGCTTGATGGCCGACACCGAAGCGCTCAAACATCTCGGCCGCTCAAGGCAGCTCATAAATTGTTGTGCCCGAAGGCAAGTTAAACTATTACAAAAATTACACCGCCGCAGGGCTTGAGTAAAAGAACCGAGGCGGGGCGAACAACGTTACCACGATCATCAAGTTCCTCGGCAAAGCATGATTTTGTTGTTCTCAACGTAATGGCGGGCTTTATCATCTTGTCATCAAAATTGATCTTCAGATCTACATTCAGTGCACGTACCTGCCCAAGAGCGTTGTAGAACTGCTCGATCGCTGCATTCCGAGCATGCTCAGCTATTGTTCGAACTCGAGCCTCCAGCTCGGCATTCTCGCCCTCGGCTGGCTTTGTCCTTTCTAAGGAATCGACGTCGATCTTGATTTGTCACTGGCCGGCGAGTTCCTTGTTCCTCTTGGATAATTTGGCCCGGTCCTCCTCTCCCCGTGAAGAGCATCTTTCTTGGCTTTGGCAAGTTTGTCATACCTTTTTTGCGCTCGGCCAAGGCCTTCTCTTTCTCGGCCGAGAGCCCCGCAAGCAAAGAAGCGATGGATTGTTAGTCGGTTGAACAAAGACGAAAGTACAAATGAGCTAGGAAAATAAAAAGTAAAATACCTTTAGCTTCGCCCACCAGCTCTTCCATGACTTTGTCTACTCCCATGCAGAGGGAAGCGCAGACCGCCATGGGTTTCTTTCTGAACCACTCCAACTCGACCTGTCCTAAACCCTCGAGCGAGAGAATAGGAATCTCCTCCTTAGCTGAGTCCACGCTCGATCATCATCGAGCTTGGCCGCTTTTGGGAGCGATCGTCTTGGCGAGGCGGCCGGACGGTGAAGTTGGTTGTTTTCCTTGCTTTTGGGAGTAGGGGCACCTTTGAGACCCTTCCGGATCGCCCTTTGGCCGAGGTCCTTCAAATCTCTTGGCCCCTGGAATTGCAGCGGGGTTCAGAACCGACTCAATCACGGCCCACGACTTTCCGGCCATTCTTTCTGCAAAGCAACGAGTCAAAAGTTAGAAAAGAGTATCGACAACAAAGCATAAAGGCAAAGTTCGTAAGCAAACCAATCTCGGCCTCGAGTCCCGGCCATCGAGCAAGGCGAAGGGGCGGCAAGGTATGTCGCCCTTAGGGTGCAGGGGAGCATGCCCGCCAAAGCTTTAATCATCTCCAAAGATTCCAAGTCGACCTCACCCGGATCTTTGGCCGAATAGATGTAATCGCCTACCTCCGAAGAAGTGTGCTTCATTCCACATAATTGGGAAGTAAAGGGACCGAGCATCCCGTCCGGTTGGACCTCGGATATGGCCTTACCGGCCTCCTTGGTGGAACGATCCAAAAGTAGTTTCCTCTCCAGCCGCGCCAATGACTCTTGATAAGCTTTGAAATACCGATCTTTGAGTCTTCGCATCTTGAAAAAAACCCGCTCCCTTTTCTCCTTGTTCGCTTTCTCCCTGAGAGCCAGCTTAGCTCAAAGAGAGCAAAGAATAGCATGATCGACACCGGCCGACCAAGTTTGGTTAACAGGACTTCGAAAGTCTTCAAGAACGCCCAAGCATTGGGATGGAGTTGAGAGAGGCGACCCGATATGGCGTAGAACATCACGTTGGAACTCGGTAAAAGGTGGCACGATGTTCATCCTCAAGCGCGATCCGATACATCGTGGAACTTAAGGTTCTTTGGAATAAGTGGCAATGTCTTGTCCATCTTTCATGCCTCTCACCCTCCAGCCCGGCGATTCATTGAGGCAGCGCTCAAGGTCGGGCAAGGCGAGGTGGCCGACCGTAAGTATACTCCGGTGTGAGCGAAGAGTCTCTGACACCCAAGACATGTCAGATGGGTCTCGGGCTACATCGATTTGAACGTCGGCCGCCTCTTCATTTGACCCTCCTTCGTTATTGGCCTCTCGACCAGAAGAGCTAGCCGCGGGCTGAACTACCGCCTCCTCGTTGGCCTCTTCAGCTCGGCCACTTTCGACTTCCACCATCCCCTCGTCCGCGGCTTGGACGGTACTTTGCACTTCGTCGTCATCAATAATCACCACCTCTACATCTTCCTCTACTCCCGCTCGAGACACGACTGTCTCCGGTGGTGGAGTGTTGCACGGCCGAACGTCAGAATGGACGGACTTAGAGCTAGAACTCTTCAAGCTAGCCGACCCTCGGCCAGAAGAGTGGGAACTCGAGCTCGTACTGCTCGAAGAACTGTTGCTCGAAGAACCAGAATTGTTGTCGCCCGAAGACGACTTAGACTCCTCTTCGTGGGGATGGGGCTCGGACGGCCTCGTCATGTAGGTAGCAAAAGATTGAAACGGTATGCCGGGAAGACGGGCGGTCAGTTTCGTCCGTGGCATGCAAAAGCACCTGTGATAGAGGGATCGAGTCAGGTCGATCGAGTAGAATACTCGTGAGAGGGGGCGACATGGCCGTCCCCGGACCTGATACCCCCTACCACGAGGCGTGGAAAAGCGCGAAGTACATTCAACGAAAAACTCAAGTTAAAAAGCAAAAGAGATCGATCCATACCTTAAGCGGATGTAGTAGATCGGTCGCGAAAAAGACAAAGGTAGCTACGGATGCAAGTCGGCGGCGGGCGAGACGAGTCATTGGCGTGAGCAATTCGTGAAAGTGTGTGAAATGATCTCAACTGATGGGGGTATTTATAGTGAGGACCTATGGCGCGAAAGGGACTGGGAGACGAAGCGTCGCAACGCTTCACCTTCCCACCAATAGCCGTCTTCGGACAACCTCGGAAACATCAAGCGTCACGTCTTAAATGTCGGGAAAGACCAACCGTCGCGTCGGCCGACGGGCCGACGGTTGACGAGCGGCGAGACCGTTCGACCAAGAGGACCAACGGCGCGTCCATCTCAAAGAAGGTAACATTACTCCACGGGGGCATCGATTCAAGCCTCGGCCCGCTCTTAAGCGACCTGAGGCTTGGGGACAAGCTGTTCACGGGTGTATCGGCAAATACAAGAAGCGCCAGCGGCAATTGGGCTGCGGCCCGGCCCATCATGACCGCCCAAGCACGGCGCTTGAGCGCGCATTCTCGCGGCCGAAAACTTCGCAAAACGGTCGGACCTCGCGGATATATATCGCCATTCATACATGGCATCAGCACGTTCTCTTACCTTGTGTTATTCGCGAGCGACCTCTCACTAGATCGTCGGAGTGTCTTTGCAGGTACCACCCGAGGTGCTCAGCGTGAAGCCAGGACCGGTCCTTTCACTCATTCAACGACCGGCCCAGTCAACGAGGAAACAACTACTTCAACACTTCATTGATCAAGGTGCGATCAGTCGCTAAACTATTTTAGCGACCAATATAGCGACCAACTTAAAGTGGGTAATATTTTCAATGAATTCGGTCTCTAATTCAGTCTCTATAGTGACCATTTTTAATCGGTCACTAAATAAGTCACAAAATAACAAATTTCTAGTAGTGCAAAATCATAGAGTAACACTTTGGTTGCTTTTTATAATTGTTCCGCCTGGGCCAAAGTCCCTCGAGATATTGGGCCTGGCCCAATCCAGCTTCATAACGCAGCCAAAGCGTGCGCTCCAAAACAAGCTCCCGCGTTCAACGACCAGGATCTGTCACCCGTATCTGACGCCTCTGGTAAGCTATTTTCCTCTACAAATAGAGGTACAACCCCTCCATTACGGCATGGTCCTTTCATTCTACGCTTCCTACACTTCTCTCTCTCTTTCTTCCTCTTTCTATTCTTTAAGTCAATCTCATACTGACTTGAGCGTCAGTGTGTCTTGTCGGTACCCCCCACCTGACGTGGAGATTCAAGCAACTTCGATCTGACCGAGCTCCAACTTCAATGGGCATGGTTCGGCTCTCTCTTCAAGTACTTCTACTTCTCCATCCTGAAGCACTTCTACTAAGTACCCCAGATCCAGACCGTCTCTGAGGTCTAAGTACCGAACAATGGCAACCACAGTGGGAGCTAAATCACTAGCTTCCAGGATTCATCAACACTCTATTCTCCGGGTTACCCCGCTATTCCCGAGACTTTGTTTCTCTTTGTGGCATTCCACTCGGCAATGTTCTCGGATCCTCACTCGCCCACTTTGGGCATCCCAAAGTATGTTCTGCCCACCACCACACTACTATTTCTTGGTAATTTACAGGACCGGCACGATCGGTGAATCATTTGAGGGAATCTTGTCATAAAGCATTCTCGCCTCGTTGCTCAATAGCATAATCTGGCTCCAATAGCTTCACTCACGAGCTAGTTGATGAATAGCGTAATCTGGCTCCAATAGCTTGTCTATCCGAGGTCGTTGCTTAATAGCCTAATGTGGCTCCAATAACTCCTCTATCCGAGCTCGTTGCTGAATAGCCTAACTTGGCTCCAATAGCTCGTCTATCCGAGCTTGTTGCTGAATAGCCTAACCTAGCTTCAACAGCTCCTCGTTCAGAGCTCTTGCAGAATGGCCCGCAGCGGCCTCAACGGCTCTCTGATATTTGAGTTCAACACTCCATCTGAGAGTCCCATGAAATGAGTCCACAATGACTTCACCTCGCTTCGCGCAAGCTTGCCCTTCCCTCTGATGCTTGAGTTGACGAGCTCCATCAGATATTGAAGGTTTCACCTCGCTTCGCGCAAGCTTGCCCTTCCCTCTGATTCCAGAATTGACGAGTTCCATCAGAGTCCGAAGGAAGGAGACCCATTGTGCGGTCTCTGCCCCCGAAGGCCGGACACCCCCAGCGCCTCTGACAAGGAGGCCGAAGCCCCCACAATGGCTTCGGTATGCCCCAATGAAGGTCGGGCACCTGCAACAACTCCAGTAAGAAGGTCCATCGCCCACAGCGGCATCGATAAGAAGATTGGAGGAAAAGGGGGCCCACAGTGGCCTTCCAATCTAAATGAGCCTTGGGGCCCACAACGGCTTTCTCATCATGGAATTGGCTCAAGGAATCTGCCATCTCGGCACTCACTCACTTAAGGATCTATACGTCCTCGCATTCTCTCCGCTATCTCGGCTATCTACATTGTAACGCCCCAAAAATGATTAAGTAAATAATTAGATAATTTATTTAAGTGATAATTTAGTTGGCCTTATTTAAAATAAATATAAGGAAATTAATTCAAGTAAGGAGTGGGGTGTAGTAAATAAATAGAGAGTATTTAATTAAAATAGGGAGGATGTGAGAAAATAATTAGGGGGTGTGCATTTAGGGCCCATTGGAGTTAAGTGGCCCAAACCTAATTAATAAAAACATTAGGGTCTTAGGAGAAACCCTCACTAGAAGCAAAATATCAAAATTAGAAAGGAGAGAAGAGTGAGGAGATGCGACGGCTAGGGCAAGGAAAGGAGAGAGAGTTGCGTGAAGCTGAGGAGGAGGAGGAAAAGCTTGGAGTGTTCTTTGTCTTGGGAGGATCCTTCTTGATTTCTTGAGTGTCTTCTTCAATTAACAAGGTATGGGGCTCTCTAGCATATTTAATAATTTATAAATCTTGAAACATAGGAGTTAGGGATTAGGAGTAATTAGGAGGCTAGTTTGTAATGTATATTAATGATTGGTGAAATATATGATTGATTTTCATGATGATATGGTGTTGTGGTACATGTGAATATGTTTCTTGATGAATCTTGATTGGCTTGGTGTGTGTGAATTGTAATGGGGTGATTAAATGTTTATTTAACATAATTTGAGTAGGAGAAAGTAGGCGCTTAATAGGTGTTTGGGTGATTGGTTGAATAGGAGAAATTTTAGAAGTGTGGTGTTTTAAGGTGGGGTTCGGGTCAGGCTGAAATAGGAGGAGGCGCGGTCTGCAGAATTTGGTGCACGTGGTGGTTGTTTGGTTGAGGTGAGGTGCCGAGGTGAATGGGGTGAGGTGCCGAGGTGAACGGGGTGAGGTGCCGAGGTGAATGAGGTGAGGTGACCTAGGTGAGTGAGGTGAGGTGAGGTCCGAGGTGAATGAGGTGAGGTGACCTAGGTGAGTGAGGTGAGGTGAGGTGCCGAGGTGAATGGGGGTGATGTGCCGAGGTGAAGGAGGTTGGTGACCTAGGTGAGTGAGGCGAGATAAGGTGCCGAGGTGAATGGGGGTGAGGTGCCGAGGTGTGTGTGTCCGTGTTTGAGTGTGGTGCGCCAATTGTGGTTGTGCGCGTGAGCTATGTGAGTGTGTGCCGAGGTGTGTGTCTGTGTTTGAGTGTGGTGCGCCAATTGTGGTGTGGCGCGTGAGGCGTGTGTGAGTGTGTCCGAGGTGTGTGTCGTGTTTGAGTGTGGTGCGCCAATTGTGGTGGCGCGCGTGGTGTGTGAGGATGTGCCGAGGTGAATGAGGTTGGTGACCGAGGTGAGTGAGGCGAGATGAGGTGCCGAGGTGAATGGGGTGAGGTGCCGAGGTGTGTGAGGGTGTACCGATGTGTATTTTGTGTGCGCCGAGGTGAAGTGGTGTGTGCCGATGTGAAGTGGGTGTGTGCCGAGGTGAAGTGAGTTTGTGCCGAGGTGAATTGAGTGTGTGCCGAGGTGAAGTGAGTGTGTGTCGAAGTGAAGTGAGTGTGTGTCGAGGCGAAGTGAGTGTGTGACGAAGTGAAACGAGTGTGTGTCGAAGTGCAGGTGTACGCGATGTGGCATTTGTGATCTTCAGAATCGGTGAGAATTACGAGGTAGCTGTGATGCTACAACACGTGATATTTCTGTGAAGTGATTCTATAATGAGATATGATGATTATAGTATTTATTAATTAAATACTTTGAGTTTGTGTAGTTGGTGCATGAGTCATGAGTCGCATTATCATATGCATTTCCCGGTGGTATAGGCTTCGGCCTCTTTGTGAATATTTTTGGTGATGGATCCACATGCATATGTCCAGTGGAGTTTTGGGTTGCATTGCATACATTGCATACATGTTCTGGTGTAACTGTTTCTGGTGTGATTGCAAATGGTGTAACTGTTTTCTGGTGTGACTGTAGTTAGTGTAACTGTCTTAATAGTGTAATTGTTCTCTGGTGTGCCTGTTTCTCTGTGTTCCTCGCTTTATTTATTATTATCTATGCATTGAGACTCACCCTACTGTGTCATGTTGCCTCGTATGTCGGCAACCTGCAGGTGATGGTGACTGAAGGTGACTAGAGATCCTTCTTTGAGTATGGTCGAGTCGCTCGATCACGTAGCACCTGGGGAATGTTTATTTGTTATGTCTTTTACTTTCGAACTATTATTTAAGTTGTTATTTTTCCACAATTTGTAATGTTATTCCCGACTATTATTTTGGTGCTATGTATCCTCTAAACTGGAGTTTATTTTAAGTAATTGTTTTGAAGCATGTTAAGGTGTTTGGTTTTAAATGTGACACCCTCGAGTGGTCGCACCGAAATGTTTTTCACGCACTCTGATTTTCAAAATTAATTGAAAAGTAGTCTATGTAGAAGGGGGGGTGTTACATACATGCTACGTCAGCATTCATAACAAGTAAAAGCGCATTTAAATAACATGCATACTTAACAGAAAAATTAACCAAGTGCTGGAATTAGTTACCAAAAAAGGACAGTGCCTATTGTACTTACAAATAAGGACCGGCCCCGGACATGCCCGAAGCCGGCCTCAAAAAAAGAATTGTTCAGAAAAAAGGAAGAAGTTACATAGGGGCTCAATTATCAGTCTCCCCGATCTCAGCTTCCCCGTTCCCTTAGCAGGAGAAGTCTCAACTTCAACCCGAGCATTTAGCGCCGCATAAGGAGTATCATTTCCAGCAATGTTGACTTCGTCCTCCCCGGCCTGCTCAACTGGAGGATAGATGACCTCGTCAGCATTCATGATCCGGCCATCTACCACCTTGTATGAAAGATACATGTACTCGGTCCAGATATTTGGTTCAAGGACGACGGCCATTCCCAAGCACCGCTCGAAGCCGGCCTTAGCCATCTAGACCGACTCATCCTTGAGCTCGTTGTTCTCCTTCTCCAACTTCTCGATTTGGGTTGCCCTCTCGACCTCGACATCCTTGCTCTCCTTCCTGATTCTCTAAAGATCCTCTCTGGCGAGCTTCTATTCGGCTTCCACCGAGGCTAAGTTCTTCAGCTTCCTATTTTGCTCTTTGACTTTGTAATTAGCGGCATACAGCTTCTTCTTCACCTCGTCCAATTCAGCAGCTCTAGCCTTCAAGAGGTGGGTTTCTTCAGAAAACTCTAAAAACCAATAACTCCGGTAAACTATCAAGTCGCGACTGGTACGAATCAACTTGACTTCAACATAAAAGCTTGGGTTAACGTGAGCTTACCTCGGAGCTTTTCAGAGGATTTCTCCTCAACAGTATTCTTCATCTTGTTGAAGGCCGAAGCCTCGAACTTAGTAGCCTTTACCAACACATCAAAGTCGTCCAAGGTGATCTCGAGAATCTTTTCTTTTTTATTTTTCTCTAACCTCTTTTGTAGCTTTGATTATTTGGGATTACCGCTGTTGCCGTCCCCATCAGCGTTCTTGGCCACGTCGTGGTTTCGCTTATGCAGCTTTTAAGCTTGTCGTCTCCTGCTCCTTAGATTTTGGGTTCTTCTCAAAGCCGGACGTGGGGTGTTTGCCAGAGTCGTTTCCCTTGGAATTCTGAGGTTGGATGTAACACCCCTCCTATCTCTATTAATTAACTAATTAAAATCAGAGTTTAATAAAAATTCTCATGGAAAGATGCTACATTATCACTCAAACACTTAGCATGTAACTATGAATTAAAAACAACAGCATACATACAATATAGGCAACTCGGCCAAAGGGACTACGCCCATCAAAACATGTTTTCAATGGTTTACATCACAGTGGATACGCATATACATTAGTCAACATATATATTACAACTGAAACAGTCCAAAACAAAATACTACTCTACTCTACTCGACTCCCCCAGTGTTACAACTACCAGAGCAGACCGACTCCAAAAACCAAAGCAAGCTGACCTCTACTCAGGGGTACCTGCAAGTTGCCACAATAGAGCAACATAGAAAGCAGTAGGGTGAGTCTCTAAACATTTGTAATAAAGGTTTATGACTAAGGTAAATACTTAGAATGCATTAAGCACCTCAGTTCACATACCAAACGGCAACTCAAGTATAAAACAACACATATAGCTAATTCTACTGATAAACAGCATCTCAACATAATTCACATGAGTTATGCATGCAATGCAATGCAACCCCCTCCAGGGTATAATGCATGAGGATCCATCTCAGCCACTCAGGCATAACCGTCGCTAGTGATACTTAGATCGAAGTCTTTTGTATCGAGACCGAAGTCTATAACCGTTGCTGATGCATATGATTTCATGAGACTTAATGAACAAATGCATTCACTCAGAACAAACAACTCTTTTGTGCAAACCGCACCGTCGCCTTACGTTGCCTAGTCCTCTTAGACAACCACCATAGCACATCGGCTATTTGCCCACTCACAGGGCACCTCAGCTCCTCAGGCAGTGACCCACTCCATCACTATGAAGGCCTCACCACGCCTAGGATTGAACCATCACATAGGGACTAATTTGGACTATGCCATTTCGTCCCCTTAACCGACTTTTGACGTTAAACGTCGCTCACAGTGGCGCCTAACAGCTCTACGCTGTTCTGCGTCAAAAATAGGTCACCTCGGCACTCTTAGTCACCTTGGCACCTTCACTCTTCTCGGCACACCTACTCATCTCGGCACGCTAGGCTGATGTAGTATCGCTACCCATTACGTCACCAATACTCAACTCGGTGGCACCTCACTTGGCATTACACTCGTAGAGTTCTCCGCTAGTTCTGGGACCTCACGCCACCCTATCTTCCATCACTCCTACACTTCCACACACACACTTCCTCATCTACACTTAGTTATTTCACACCTAACCACACAACTCCACTTTGAGTACTGCACTTTGGCACAGTACACCTATGTACTCACCTCATCTCGGCTTAAACGACACGACACCTCGGTGCACTCACCTCGGTAGATACACGCTATACTTAGCGTCTGCACTCCAGTAGCTACGCCTAAGTATATATGCACTCCACTTCGGCCACTTTAGCTCGGTAGCTACAAGTCGACCCCTTCACCTCGGCTATCATACGCAGACTTGTCTACGCCCTACGTCTTGAACCACACACCTCGGTATACCCATGTTATACCTCGGCAACTACTTGACGACACTCGTATTGGGCTCTAGTTACACTTACGCACCTTCCTCCCTCAAATACAGCTCAACTCGTCCTTTTCAAGCCTAGGAACTACGCTTTAACACTTACGTCGTGTGTAACCTTCATGCACTTCGGTTTTCTCTACGATCACGTGCGCCTAACATCTCCTTCCTCTCTTTAGGTACTATTGACTAAGATTAAGCTCAAGAACACACTCTTAAACTCTCACTCTCACTGAGACTGAGAGTTCTCAGCTCTCATTTCCTCTCCATGGTCACTTACGTGACCAGCTCAGAAATCAACCATGAAAATCTTCACCAAGGTGAAGTAACACAACCAGAATACTTAAAAACATATAAACACACATTCGGAACTCAATCCGAAATCATTCATGCAAATACACTCAGCATAAACACTATATTACGCAATGGAAAAGACTCCCCTTACCTTAAGAAATCTTCAGATGATCACTCCCTTTACTCTCCAATAACCACAGCAACAAGTTCTCCTCTCTTCTTGAACTCTGCACGCCCAGATTCTCTCCTTCTTCTTCTAATCACTATTCCACCTAACAGCTCTCTCTCTCTTACTTCTCTCTAAGACTTTTCTTCACTTTGATGCCAAATGAATTGATCCTACGGCTAATTCCTCTTATGGAAAGGACTTGGGCTTCCATTTGGACTTGGGCCTTTCCATCACTCATGGACCTCTATTCAATACCTCTTCCCATTACTTAAACCTCTCCTAACACATAAACACTACACGTTAGCCTTAAGCTTAATTTAATTAAAAATGTTGAAAAACCTTAAATAACTCAATTTAGTAATTAATTGAACTATTTTGGGGTGTTACATTGGACTCCAGCATCTGTTTTTGGGTCTGACCCCCGTCCTTCCTGGAACTGCTTGGAAGAACTTTTTTGTCAGAAGGTTTTGGCACTTGCAACGTAGTGTCGACCTTGGTGTCGTCAAGAAGAGAATCAAGTTTTTCCATATTACCTGCAAAGAACAAACAGGCGTCAGACTCAGCATTATCACTACAAAAGTATGACATCAAAAGAAATTCATTTAGCTAAGAAGACTACATCTATCAAAATATTCCTTGAGCTTGACCTCAGACTGGGCTAACTCGGCAAACATGGAACCACAATAAAGTTTCAGGCCCTTCTCAGCTAATCTCTTCCCCCATTGGTTGATCAGTTTAAAAGACTCTACGTGGTCCTCGGTCAATACATTGGGCTTCATAGCATAATCATGGTTTTCAATCGTCGTCCCATGACAAGTGACAAAATGGGCACGACTCCAACAAAGCGGGAAATGTTCTTTCACCAACTTCCCATCCTTGAACTCGGCAATGGACTTTCTTGCTTCACCAATCGTGGCTTGCACGAAAAAGAAGACTGGCTTGGAATTCTTGTTCGAATCGTTGGCCGGCAATAAATAAGAGCGGTCGCCTTTGCTCCGGAATCCGATATGGCCCTATCTTGTTTTGTCTAACCCCGACTCCGGATTGCGAGTCACATTGAATAAAGTGAAGAAGACCCTGGTATTAGGCGTCCTTCCAAGGTACTCCATGGTTAGCTCGAACACTCACAGGAATCCCCAGCAGTTCGGCAATAATTGCGACGGAGCTGCTCGCAGAAACCTCAAGACTTATTGTTGGAACGAGTTCAGTGGAAACCAAGACAATCATCGCCTCCAACACTGCTCCGTAGAAAAAGAAACCGAGATATTTGTATTAAGTGCATACGGGAACCCCAGGTGTAACGCCCTAAATGATTTAATTAATTATTTGATTAAATTATTTAAAGTGTTGCATTATTTTAATTATATTAAATTATTTATGTTAATTTATTTATAAATGAATGGAGTAGTATCGGTAATTCCGGGGTGGCGAGTAATGGCCCAAGAGCCCAAGCCCAATGACTTAGGCTCCTATGTTGGTGCATTTCGCACCATTTGGAAAAGAAAGAAAGAAAACGAAAAAAAGAGAGAAAGGAGAAGAGAGAAGGAATTCGGCGCACCCTAGGGAGAAAGAGAGAGGGTTTGGATCGCACCAAGGAAAGAAGAAGGAGAGCTTCAATTGTTGCTGTGGTTTTGTAGGTGACTCAGTAGAAAGGACTTCTCTTCGGTTTTTACATTGTAAGGGTGGGTCTTGCTCTATAATAAGGGGTATAATGTGTCGTATGCTAGGATTAGAATGTTGATTTTATTGTTTGATGCGTTCTTGATGATTGAAATATGTTTTTGAATTGTTTGGAATGATTGGTTGATTGAATGGTTTATGAAAATTTGAGTAGGAAATCGATTGCATGCTAAATTTTGTTAGAAAACGAAATTGATGATGTTAGAATGATTATAATGTGATTTGGAGTTGTTGATGATGATTGGGTTTAGGAGAAATTAGGAAATTTGGGTTCTAGGGAACCCTAGGTGCAATGGGGCACCAAATGCTGCTAGAAATGGCGCCCTGTGCACTGTGTGCAGTGTGTGCGTGTTTGTGTTCTTTGCATGGCGCCAATGGTCGCCAGAATGGCGCTCGTGTGTGCGTGGCACCTTGTGGTGTGTGCAGGGGCGCCAAATGGCTGCCCCAAGGCGCCCAGGGTGGCGCTAGTGTGCTGGTTGTGTTGCTGTGTTGTGATGCGTGTGTGTGTGTTGTTGTGTTGGGCGCCAAAGGCTGCCAGAAATGGCGCCTGGTGTGCCTGTGTCTAAGGTAATGCGCCTGGTGTGGCGCCAAGTGCTGTGTGTGTTGTGTCTAGGTGCAGGGCGCCACATGTGGCTGCCCAATGCGCCTGGTTGTGCCTGGTTCAAGTGCAGGGCGCCAAGTGGCTGCCCTGTGGCGCCTGTTGTGGCGCCAAGTTGCTGGATATTTGTGGTGTCTAAGTGTTGGGCGCCATTTTGGCTGCCCATGGCGCCAAGTGTTGCGCCAGATTGTGTGGCAGGGTGTGTGTGTGTGTGTGGCGCAGCACAGGGCGCCAAATGGCTGCCCTGGCGCGCCTGTGTTGCTGCCTGTGTCTAGGCAGGGGCGCCAATGTTGCTGCCCATGGTGCCTGTGTGTGCGCTGTGTCTAAGTTTATGTCTTAGTTTGTGTCTAAGTGCATGTTGCCCGTGGGCGCAGATTTCTTGTGTTTTTGCGCGCTGTGTGCCACTGGGGCGCCGATTTCTTTGTGTCTTTGGCGCCTAGTGCCTGTGTTGCACAGGGGGGCCATTTTGCTGGTGTTTTGGTGCCAGGTGGCTGTGTTGCCACCAGGGGTGCTAGTGTGTGGGTGTTTTGGCGCCTATGTGCTGTGTAGCACAGGGGGCGCCAGTTTGTTGGGATTTTGGCGCCTGGTGTTGCCAAATTGTGTCTTGTGTGCTGTTTTGATCCCTAGGTGATGTTTTGGTCCTAGGCGTGCTGTTTTGGTCCCTAGGTGATGTTTTGGTCCTAGGTGTGTTGTTTTGGTCCTTAAGTGCTAAATTGGTCCTTAAGTGATGTTTAGGGCCTTGAGTGAGGTTTTGGTCCTCTAGTGGAGTTTAGTCCTTGGAACATAATTTATAATGATGAAGTGGATGATGTATTAAATGATGATGATGTTATTGACGATGACGCCATGGGGGCTAAAACTAAAATTGACGATGAGGTGAGAAATGATGTTAATGATGTATAAATTGTGCTTGTGGTGTGTTCATGGAGTCTCATGCATACATTCGGCTCCGGTCGCGACATATAATTATTGACGATGATTCCATGGGGGCTAAAACTATTGACGATGGTGCCATGGGGGCTAAAAACTATTGAGGATGAATGGTACCACATGCATGACTGCATTACATTGCATTCATTCCCATAAATGATATTTGAATGTGAATGTGACTGTTGTGGTAATAACATGTGATGTGTGATTGATTAACTTCTATGAACTAATTTACTGTTTATTATCATCTTTATTATATAGTTTGAGACTCACCCCTTTCTGTTGTTATTTACCACAGGTAACCTTGAGTTCCTTCATTCCCCGAGTCGGTCTGCTCTGATACGTAGCACCTAGGGGATGGGTTTAGACTCTATTGATTTAGTTTGTTATTGTTGAACCATTGTATTTGATATTTCTGTGTTATAGCTGAGATTGCTGTTTACTCTATTGAGACTGTTTCTTATTCCGCTGCGTAATGTATGAATTTTTCTAGTGCGTGGATTTTAATTAATAAATTGATGAGAATTCCATCCCAATGATGGTGTTGCGTACTATATTGATGAAATAAAGAATTTTGTGTTATTTGGTTGTTGTTTGAACTGAAGTAAGTGTAGCATTCCATTTGGGATGATTTAAAGAAATAAATTTTTGAAACTCTGATTTTATTATAAATTGCCGGGTAGAAATGGGGTGTTACATTAGTGGTATCAGAGCAAAAGTTCGGTTTGTCCGGCCAAGTCTGTCTGTCATATTGTTTATGACAATTAGGTGCTACTAGTCTAGTTCTAAATTGTTGTTATTGCTGCAGTGTTAGGTTGAAATGGCTAGGAGAGATGATGCTGCTCTTGCTGCTGCTTTGCAAGCTATAGCCCAGGCTGTTGGTGAGAATGTTGGAACTCGTAGTCTGGCTACATTTCAGAGGGAGAACCCTCCTACATTCAAGGGGAGGTACAACCCAGATGGTGCACTGGCATGGCTGAAAGAGATTGAAAGAATTTTTCGGGTCATGGACTGCAATGATGAGCAGAAGGTCAGGTATGGTACCCACACTTTAGCAGAGGAGGCTGATGACTGGTGGTTGGAGGTCAGAGAGAGGTTAGGGGCTGCCAATGAAGAAGTTACTTGGGCTGTGTTCCGAAGGGAGTTCTTGAAGAAGTACTTTCCTTGAGCTGAGGCAAGGAAACATGACTGTCACTGAGTATGTTGCCAAGTTCACTGAACTGGCTAAGTTTTATCCCCACTATACTGAGGCTGGTTCTGAATTTTCAAAGTGCATCAAGTTTGAGAATGGGTTGAGAGCAGACATCAAGCAAGCTATTGGGTACCAGAAAATTAGAGTTTTTGCTAATTTGATTGATTGCTGCAGGATCTATGAGGAGGACAGCAATGCTCGCTCTAGAGTCATGAGAGATCAGAGGGGTAAGTTCCAGAACCGGGGTAAGCCATATGAGGTGTCTGCTGATAGAGGTAAACAGAGGTATGCTGGTGGTAGTAGGTCTGCTGATGGTAAGAGGTCTGCTGAGGGCAAGAAGCCAAGTGGGGGAGATGCTCCCGCCAACATTGTGTGTTTCAAGTGTGGCAAGCCGGGTCACAAGAGTTTTGATTGCAAGACTGGGGGAAGAAGGTGCTTCCGTTGTGGGAAGGAAGGTCATATGGCATCTGAGTGTGATCGCAAGGAAGTTGTGTGTTTTAATTGTGGTGAACAAGGGTCATATTAGCTCCAAGTGTACCAAACCAAAGCAGGAGAGGTCCGGTGGGAGGGTGTTTGCTCTAGAGGAGTTCGGAGGAGGCCAATGAAATTAGAGGTACTTGTTTTATTAATGGTACACCTGTAGTTGCTATTGTTGATACTGGTGCTACGCACTCTTTTATTGCTGCTGTGTGTGTTGAAAAGTTGAATTTAGTGTTATCTTCTATGATGAGGGAATGGTTATCGACACTCCGGCTGGGGTTGGTGACTACCTCTCTATGTGTGCTAAGTGTCCTCTGTCGGTCTTGGTAGAGATTTTCTACGGTTGACCTTATTTGTTTGCCATTGGGTGAAATTTGGACGTCATTCTTGGTATGGATATTTAGTAGATAACCATGTGCACATCAACTGTTTCAGCAAGTCTGTGAGTTTCCTTCCTCCAGAAGAGGAAGAGTCTGTTTTGTTGTCTGCGGGTCAGCTGCATAAGGTTATGAAGGAGGGTGGTCACCTGTTTGCTTTGATGGCATCTTTGTCTGCTGAGAACCAAGCTATAGTTGAAGGGTTGTAGGTGGTGCGTGAGTTCCCTGAAGTGTTTCCTGATGAGATTCCTAGTGTGACACCAGAGAGGGAAGTGGAGTTCGGGATTGATCTTGTACCTGGTACTAGGCCTGTGTCTATGGCACCGTACCGGATGGCAGCTTCAGAGTTGTCAGAGTTGAAGAAGCAGCAAGAAGAGTTACTTGAGAAGAAATTTGTGAGGCCTAGTGTATCACCATGGGGAGCTCCGGTATTGTTAGTGAAAAAGAAGGATGAGAGTATGAGACTCTGTGTGGATTATAGGCAGCTGAATAAAGTAACAATCAAGAATAAGTACCCTCTTCCGAGAATTGATGATCTGATGGACCAGCTGGTAGGTGCTAAGGTGTTTAGCAAGATTGATTTGAGGTCAGGTTACCACCAGATCAAAGTGAAAGATGAAGACATTCAGAAAACAACATTCAAAACTAGATACGGGCACTATGGGTATTCTGTAATGCCGTTTGGTGTTACCAATGCACCAGGGGTGTTTATTGAGTATATGAACCGTATCTTCCATAGTTACTTGGATCGGTTTGTGGTGGTATTCATAGATGACATTCTGGTGTACTCTAAGTCTGAGGAGGAGCACGCAGGGCACTTGAGGTTGGTGCTAGAGGTGTTGAAAGAGAAGAAATTATACGCTAAGCTGTCAAAGTGTGAGTTCTGGCTGAATGAGGTAAGCTTCTTGGGTCATATTATTTCTGGTAATGGTATAGCTGTGGACCCGGCCAAGGTTGATCTTGATGTTACTGAGAGGAGAGTCCAAAGTCTATGACTAAGATCGAAGCTTTCGAGTTGGTGGTTACTATAGGAGGTTCATTGAGGGTTTCTCTAAGCTAGCCCTTCCGTTGACCCAATTGACGTGTAAGGGAAAAGCTTTTGTGTGGGATGCTAAGTGTGAAGAGAGCTTCAATGAGTTGAAGAAGAGGTTGAAAACATCTCCAGTGTTAGTGTTGCCTGTGCCGGATCAACCATTTGTTGTGTATTGTGATGCTTCCAAGATGGGTTTGGGAGGTGTGTTGATGCAGGATGGGAAGGTAGTAGCTTATGCGTCCAGACAGTTGAGGACACATGAGAAGAACTACCCTACTCATGATTTGGAGTTGGCTGCGATTGTGTTTGTGCTGAAGATTTGGAGGTGTTGCGCCCCGAAAAATCCGGTTTGGACTTTTCGTTTGACAACGTGGAAAATAGTAGAGCCGCCACCAATATTTATTTAGGAAAACATTGAAAAAACCTTTTTTGGAAAACGGGTGGTCTTTTGAAAACACAGAGATGTAGGTTCGGGGGTCAGTTGCGCATGGGGAAGGTATTAGCACCCCACGCGCCCTTTCTACCGAAAGGGAACCATTAACTTGATGTGTGGTTTTGAAATGTTTGATTTGAAATACATCTTTCTACTTCTTTTCTTTTCTTTTATTTAAGAGTTTGCTTTATTGAAAACAGGAGGTGAAGAGGAATATTTTTGGTTATCTTTGAAAATCAGGACAAAACAAAGATTTTTTTGAAAAGGGTGCTTGACGGGATATGAACCCTGGCCCCACGCACCTCACTGGATAAAGGGATCAAAGCTACGTAGTTCTCACTTTTGTAATTTTTGAAAGTGTGCTTGACGGGACATGAACCCGGTCCTACGTACCCTCACTGGGATGAGGGATCAAAGCTACGTAGTTTTCGGTTTTTGTGATTTTTTGAAAAGTGTGCTTGACGGGACATGAACCCGGTCCTACGTACCCTCACTGGGATGAGGGATCAAAGCTACGTAGTTCTTGGTTTTTGTGATTTTTTGAAAAGTGTGCTTGACGGGATATGAACCCGGTCCTACGTACCCTCACTGGGATGAGGGATCAAAGCTACGTAGTTCTCGGTTTTTGCGTCCGAAGACAGCTTTTGTATTTTGGAGCTTTTGAAATAAGACTCAAGTGTTCACGAATACCAAACAAGCAAAGGCTTCGAGTGGCGTTCATTACTAACTTGAAAGAAAAGCGAGTTGAAGCTGGTAATCAATCAAGCAAAGGCTTCGAGTGATTACAAGTGACAACGTCGTATTACTTTTTGAAAGTGTTTTGAAAAAGGCGAGCATCGGTGATAATTATCACTAATAACTCATTGTTATTTTGAAACTTGAACTAATTGGTATTTAATTATGGTGTGGGAGTTTTCATAGTAGTCAAACAAGCAGAGGCTTCGAGTGACTACCACTAATAACTCCTCATTAGCGATCAAACATGCAAAGGCTTCGAGTGATGACTAATGATTTATTTAAGAAAATGTCTTTAGGATTTTTATTGAACAAGCATTTGATTTTGATTTGAAAACTAGTTTAGAAAAGAAGTTTGATTTGGAAAAAGACTTTGGAAAACAAGTAGAACATTTCAATCAACTCTAATTCCATAACCAAATGTAAGATGAATGAATGAAGTTCAAACACGTTCAATTAATCAAGCAAACAAGAACACATTGATCATCAATTAAGATTAAGCATGCCCATATAATTAAGGGATTCAATTGTCAACGATGCGAGACAAAGTTCTAAAAGTAATTGTGCAAGTGTGTGAGAGAGGTGCAATTGTCTTAATGATTCTATGCTACACAAGTAGTAGGCTTACGTCTTCATATAAGAGCACATGCATGGGGGAGGGATTGCACACAATTAAGTCAAGATCTTTAAATGGCATCATGAACAAGTGATACAATTAATTATAGGCATAGGATATTCCTAGTTGGATGATTGAACATGTAAGCAAAGATGCATGATTAAGTAAGCGTGTGAATGCATGAGTATACAATGGATGAATGCGCATTATAGAATGCAAGGCATGGCATTATTGGATGCATGATTAGGCAGACATGTGAATGCATGAATATACAAGGAATGAATGTGCATTATTGAATGCAAGAACAATTTAAAAAGAGTGCAAGACATAGTGTTAATGAGTGCATGAACATGTGAAAATGAATGCAAGATATAATGTTAATGAATGCATGATCATATAATAATGAATGCAAGACATGATATTAATGGATGCATGAACACGTAAGAGAGTATGAGAATACAAGAGGCATAGGCACATATAGATGCATGAACATGTAAGCACAAGTGATGAAATGCAAAGTGTAAAAATGTTTTGGGTATTTTTGCAAATAGACAAGTAGTAAAACTTTTAGTAAAAATTTAATGAATGGTAAAGTAAACATGCATGAGGTGAATGGTAATTATTTAATGAGATAGTAAAGTAAAAAGTTAAAATGTTTTTTTTTGTTTTGGTAAAATGTTAATGAGTGGTAAGGTAAAAATGTGAATGAGTGGTTAAAAGTTAAAACATATTAACACAAATATACTCAACTACACAAGATCAAACACCACATTTTTAAGCACAAAAATGAGCATCACAAGGCCTATTAGGCCGAAACCACATGTGAACATAACAACAAATTATTTCATGCTAAAGTGCACAACAAAACACAAGATCAAAACCTAAATTATCATGCCAAAAACTCATAATCAACTCATGGAACAAAAATCATGCAAATCAAGCACTTCATGCCTTTTATTTACATCAATCAAGGAGTGAAAAGAAAGCAAACATAAACCCTAACTCCTAAGGTTCAAAACCGAAACCCCTACACCCCTAAATCAAACCAAAGTTCAACTTGCAAGTTATGATATGAACAAGAAGATGCATATAATATGTGAAAAATTCTTTATTCATGGAAAAGTGAAAAAATGAGTGTGAAAATGCAAGACATATGATCAAAACACAAGAACACCCTCTTCAAAGCCAATGGCTCACTTCAAACACCCAAGGCTCCCAATGTCCTTGACATAGTGTTTGAAATGAACCCTCTAAGCCTCTTTGAGAGGAAAGAGGAGTAGAAGAAAGATCTACATGTTAATAATTAAAAATGCAAGAGATAATAGGCTTACCCCAAGAAATAACTAGAACAAGAGTAGAAATGAAGATCAAAAGTAACAATCCTCACAAATCACCAACAAATGCCACGCAAACTTGAAGAAAATAAGCTCCTTAGTAGTGTCAAAATGGAATTGAGGATGAAAGGAGGAAGATATATGAATGTGGAGTGGGTTTGAGGTGATTTGGTGAATGAAAGTTGAAAAAGAAATGGAGGAGGGGAAGGAGAAGAATTCGGCCAAGCTAGGGAGGAGGAGAGGAGAGGTTGGTTGCTAGGGTAAAAAAAATGAGAGTCCTCTCCCTTTGGTCTCTTGTTTTTGGGTTTTATATGGGGTGCAAACTTAAGGGTATTTATGACAATGAGCTTCTTGCAAACCAATAGGATTTGAGATAAAATTTGAATCAATGGTCAAGATGCAATGTCACATGGATTAAGGGCAATTAAAAATCACAAAGTGAGGAGAGAGGGGGGCTGAGGGCGCAGCTTAAGAAGGGTGGTGAAGGATAAGTTCATTTACAAAATTGTATTTTTCCATGAAGCTTATTACACAAGTGTCATTTTAATTCAAATGAAAGGTGGAGATTGCACTTAAAACTTGAATGGAAGGCCAAAATTTAAACACAATTTGCAACCAATAAAAATAAAATCAAAATTGCATGAATATGGCTGTTATGTGCGCAGCTAGTGGAGGGAGAGTGAGTGGAATTGCAACTTGTACTATTGTACTATACTTGACTTTTCAAAATTCAAAAGAATATTGATTATTCCTTTCAAGATAATTCTTCTAAATTCATGCCATTTTGGGCCATGTCCCATTATTCAATGATTGGGCTCTGAATTTTATGATCTCACCAATCCCAAAATTGATTTATTACCCCACCTCAAAGGAAATGACCATTTAACCCTTGTATCAAAAATTTGATTTTTATGCCAAAAAGTTTAATATTTATGCGCAAAAACTATCACAATTAGGCAAAAATATTCCTCAAATAAATCATTGATGATTGTTCAGTGATTTGGGACGAAAGACCGTTTTTATTGTGAAATGACCAAAATGCCCTTTCACCCTAAAAACCCTAGGTCTTTGCCCGAAGCACATTTTCACTTCAAAAATGACTTTTCACACTAGGAGTGACCTCTAATACCTTGAAATGCATGTTGAATGACTTGTCCTGTGGAATTGTCCTTTATTTGCAAAAATGACCAAAATACCCTTTTGCACTGAGAAACCCTAGTTTGTCCAAAAAGGCATTCCAACTCCAAAAATGATTCTAGAAACTTTGAAATGATTTTTAGAAACCTAAATGCAATGCATGATGCTCTCTTCTCCCCTATTTACTTATTTTTTGGGGAAAATTAGGGTTTTGACCTAAGCCGGACAAAATTGGGGTATGACAGGAGGCACTATTTGTATGGTACTAGATTTGAGGTATTTAGTGACCACAAGAGTTTGAGGTACCTATTTGACCAGAAGGAGGTGAATATGAGGCAGAGACGTTGGTTAGAGCTGCTGAAGGACTATGATATCGGCTTGAACTATCATCCTGGCAAAGTTAATGTCGTGGCTGATGCTTTAAGTCGGAAGACCTTGCATATGTCAGCAATGATGGTCAAAGAGTTGGAGTTGATTGAGCAATTCCGTGATATGAGTCTGGTTTGTGAAGTAACACCGCAGAGTGTTAGATTGGGTATGCTGAAGATTGGTAATGATTTTCAGGTTAGTATCCGAGACGCCCAGAAGTTAGATGTGAAGCTTGTGGATTTGTTGGTTGCGGGTGATCAAGCTGTGGATGGGGATTTCAGGTTGGATTCCCAGGGTGTGTTGAGATTCGTGGACAGGATCTGTGTTCTTGATGATGCTGAGATGAAAAGAATGATACTTGAGGAGAGCCATAGGAGCAAGTTGAGTATTCATCCAGGGGCTACAAAAATGTATCAGGACTTGAGGAAGTTGTTCTGGTGGCCTGGTATGAAGAAGGATGTAGCACAATTTGTATATGCCTGTTTGACTTGCCAGAAGTCAAAGACTGAGCACCAGAAGCCTGCAGGGTTGATGCAACCATTAGAGGTTCCGGAATGGAAATGGGATAGCATTTCCATGGATTTTGTGATTGGGTTGCCAAACACTGTGAGGGGATTTGATTCTATTTGGGTGATTGTAGATAGGTTGACGAAGTCTGCTCACTTCATTCCTATCAACATCACGTACCCGGTGTCGAGGTTGGCTGAGATATACATTCAGGTGATTGTGAAGCTGCATGGTGTCCCGAAGAGCATTGTGTCGGATAGAGACCCTAGGTTCACTTCTGAGTTTTGGAGGAGTTTGCAGGAGGCATTGGGGTCCAGATTGAGGTTGAGTTCAGCTTATCATCCTCAGACTGATGGACAGACAGAGAGAACCATTCAGTCCTTGGAGGATTTATTGAGGTCCTGTGTTCTGGAGCAGGGAGGTGCGTGGGATACACATCTTCCGTTGATTGAGTTCACTTACAACAACAATTACCATTCGAGTATAGGGATGGCTCCTTTCGAGGCACTGTATGGTCGGAGGTGTAGGACTCCGTTGTGTTGGCATGAGTCTGGTGAGAGTGTTGTTCTTGGACCTGAGGTTGTTCGGGAAACTACAGAGAAGGTGAAGTTGATCAGGGAGAAAATGAAAGAGTCGCAGAGTCGACAAAAGAGTTACCATGACAGGAGGAGGAAAGACTTAGAATTCCAGGCTGGTGAGCATGTATTCTTGAGGGTCACGCCTATGACTGGTGTTGGGCGTGCGCTGAAAGCAAAGAAGTTGACTCCGAGATTTATTGGACCGTACCAGATTACTAAGAGGGTTGGAAAGTTTGCTTATAGGTAGCTTTGCCGCCTAATCTTTCGAACTTGCACGACGTGTTTCACGTGTCGCAACTTCGGAAGTATATTCCAGACCCGTCTCATGTGATTCACATGGATGATGTGGAGGTGCGAGAGAATCTCACTATGGAGACTATGCCAGTGAGGATTGATGATAGAGAAGTGAAGGTGCTGAGGTGAAATGACATTAATTGCTTTGGTAAAGGTGGTTTGGTTGGGAGCTACTGGTGAGAGCATGACTTGGGAGCTGGAGAGTAGGATGCGGGAGTCTTATCCAGAACTGTTTGACTCAGGTATGAATTTTGAGGACGAAATTTCCTAAGTGGGGGAGAGTTGTAACGCCCTAAATGATTTAATTAATTATATGATTAAATTATTTAAAGTGTTGCATTATTTTAATTATATTATATTATTTATGTTAATTTATTTATAAATGAAGGGAGTAGTATCGGTAATTCCGGGGTGGCGAGTATTGGCCCAAGAGCCCAAGCCCAATGACTTAGGCTCCTAGGGTTGGTGCATTTCGCACCATTTGGAAAAGAAAGAAAGAAAACGAAAAAAAGAGAGAAGGAATTCGGCGCACCCTAGGGAGAAAGAGAGTGGGTTTGGATCGCACCAAGGAAAGAAGAAGGAGAGCTTCAATTGTTGTTGTGGTTTTGTAGGTGACTCAGTAGAAAGGACTTCTCTTCGGTTTTTACAAGGTAAGGGTGGGTCTTGCTCTATAATAAGGGGTATAATGGGTCGTAGGTTAGGATTAGAATGTTGATTTTATTGTTTGATGCGTTCTTGATGATTGAAATATGTTTTTGAATTGTTTGGAATGATTGGTTGATTGAATGGTTTATGAAAATTTGAGTAGGAAATCGATTGCATGCTAAATTTTGTTAGAAAGAGAAATTGATGATGTTAGAATGATTATAATGTGATTTGGAGTTGTTGATGATGACTGGGTTTAGGAGAAATTAGGAAATTTGGGTTCTAGGGAACCCTAGGTGCAATGGGGCGCCAAATGCTGCTGGAAATGGCGCCCTGTGCACTGTGTGTGCGTGTTTGTGTTGCTGCATGGGCGCCATTGGCTGCCCAGAATGGCGCCTGTGTGCGCTTGTGGCACTGTGGGTGTGTGCAGGGGCGCCAAATGGCTGCCCCAAGGTGCCCGGGGTGGCGCCAATGTGCTGGTTGTGTTGCGATGCGTGTGTGTGTGTTGCTGTGTTGGGCGCCAAAGGCTGCCAGAAATGGCGCCTAGTGTGCCTGTGTCTAAGGTAATGCTCCTGGTGTGGCGCCAAGTGGCACTGTGTGTGTTGTGTCTAGGTGCAGGGCGCCACATGTGGCTGCCCAATGCGCCTGGTTGTGTCTGGTTCAAGTGCAGGGCGCCAAGTGGCTGCCCTGTGGCGCTTGTTGTTGTAACGCCCTAAAGATTATTGGATATTTATTTAATAAATTATTGGGGATTAGATTGTGAAAAAAATATTAGAAATAAAAATATGGTATTTTTATATGCTATTGGTAATATATGATTAATAATATTATATATTTATTTTATTTCTATTAAAATACTAGTGTTGGAGATATTATTTCTTTAGGAAGTAGTTTTGGTCTATTGGGATGTTAAAATAATAGTTATAGGGAGGTTGGGTCCTAAAAGTATTTAAAATGAGTTGTTGGGCTGTTTTACTCGCATACACCCCCTCCTGGTTGCTAAGCGCACCCCACCACTGAGTCACTTAAGCCCAGCGCACCCCCAGCCCACGAGATGACCCAGAATCCGACCCAGCTTCGCCCTAGCTTCTTCTTCCTCGCTGTGAAGCTGCACAAAAACGGCAGCCATGGTTCCTCACGCCATTTCCTCTCGTTCTCACTCCTCCCTCCATGGATGACCCTCAAACTTCACCCTCCGACTCGAAATTGGCCATTGATTCTGATTATGACCTTAGTTTAGACGATTGTGGCTTTATTTTGTTAAGGAAATCGCACCAGAAAATCGGTTTCACCCTCCTCTCCGTCGCGATTTTCTCCTCACAGGCCAGTTGCAGCGATCTTGATGCGATTCTGTGAAGGATAGCCATGTACGAATTTCCCCTTCCTCGTTCAGGTGGTCACAGATTCGGTTTCACCCTTGTGAGTTCCAATACATGGCTGAGTCGCTTCGAGAATCAGGATTTCAACGTGTTGTCCTCGTCCTCTGAAATTCGACTAGGTAATTCGTTTGGGAAAACCCGATTTGTTAGTTAAAGGAAAGTGTTTTTATTATTTTTAGATAGCTAATTGAACGTTTTGTTGCCTGATTATATGAGTTCGAGTCAATGGACCGTCGGATTTAGATCACGCTTGAGAGCTAAGTGTTCGTCCTTGCACTGAGTCAAAGGAAGGGAGAGCTGTTGCTGTGGTTCGGTTGGTGACTCCGTAGAGAGAGTGTCGTCTTCGGTTAATCAAGGTAAGGGGAGTCTCGCCTTATAATAGAGAGTATAATAGGGTGTATGTAGGTCATAGGGCCTCTATTGTTGTCAATTGATATTGAATTTGATTGTTGATTGAGTGTTTGAATTGATTAAATTGGATAATTGCATGAAAAACGATTTATATGTTGATGATAAGGTTTCATGACTTTGATTTCGTGTTTGATGTGTTGTCGATGTTTAAAATGAGTAATTGAAGTTGTTGATACGATCATAGTGTGTTTTTGGATTGGTGTGGGGGATTTGTTTCGGGAAAAATTGGTTGAAAATGATTTTTGGGACCCTAGTACTCATGGGCGCCATATGGCTAGGAAATGGCGCACTGGGTTTCTTGTTCATGTCTTTGGAATGGTGTCCGTGGTGCGTGGTGTTCTTGCTGGCGCCAAGTTCTTTGGGGAAATGGCGCCCAGTGCAATCGTGTTGAGTCTTTGGGAGGTGTGTTTCTTTGTCCGGGCGCCCGGTTGCTAGGAATGTGGCGCCCTGTGCACTGTTCACGTGCACATGGAGCCAAATTTCACCGAGCCAAATTTTGTATTCACCTGCCCAAACTTCATTTAAAATATTTTGGCTCGAGTGGTTTTTGTTTTTCACGTGTCATTTGGGAGATGTCCTAGAGAGAAATTCGTGGCGCTATACGTGTGCGCCTATAGGGTGGGTCAAGTGACACGTGGAGTTCCAAACATATTTTACTGTGCCATATTTTGTATTCACCTGCCCAAAAACCTTTTTAAACCTTTTGGCTCGAGTGGTTTCCTGTTTAAACGTCTTTGTGTGTCTGGTCAAAGTGTGGGGCGCCAATTAGTGTCTTGCCAGGTGCCTAAGCGGCGCCGTGTCCGAGTTGAAATGAGTTGTATCGAGTTTGTGTTCAGGATCGTGTGTTGCCCGCAGGGCGCTGTGATTAATAGAAAAGTGGCGCTCGGTGGTCGTGTGTTGCCCGTGGGGCGCCAAATTCTTTGAGTTTCGCGCCCAGTCTTTGTGTTGCACCGGGCGCTGAATGTGGGGAAAATGGCGCCTAGTCTTTGCCAAGTGCCTAAGCGTGTGTTGTTTTGGTCCCTAGGTGACAGTTTGGTCCCTAGATGACTGTCTTGGTCCTAAAAGGTGGTTTAGGTCCTTGAGTGAGGTTGAGTCCTCTAGATGAGATTAGTCCTTGGGACTTAATTATGTTGAGCTTGTACCTTGAGAAATCTGAGGATGCCATGGGGGCATGAGCCGGAGGGCCAGGCCGTGGGGGCTATAAAGGAGATTAATAATGAGGTAAGAGTTAGTGCGTGAATTGAGATATTTGAGAATGTGTTTGTGTTGTATTCATGGGGTCTCATGCATACATTCGGCTGCGGTCGCGACGTTTATAAACTGATTGTGAGGCCGGAGGGCCAGAGTCATGAGGACTCAATTTGATAATGAGACTGCCGGAGGGCAAATAATGAGACTGCCGGAGGGCAAATGGTACCACATGCATGACTGCATTGCACTGTATCCATTCTCATAAAAGCATGAGTGCTGTTGGTTGATATTGGTGTGACTAGTTGTGCGGTATAACTGTGTTTTGTTTGATGCTATGATTAAATATACTGCTTATTATAGTTTCTATTATGTGGTTTGAGACTCACCCCTTTCTGTCGTTGTTTACCACAGGTAGCCCTGAGTAAAGGCTTAGTCCCTTCACTCCCCCGAGTCGGTCTGCTCTGATACGTAACACCTAGGGGATGGGTTTAGGATTTTAGTCATTTCCTCTTTGATGACTATTAAACTATTTTATTGACATTCCACGTTGTATTTGAGACTGATGTTGTCCATCTGAGACATTATTCTATTTCCGCTGCGTAATGTTTACCCTTCCGGTGCGTGGAATTATTTAGTATTTCATCCTGTGAGTGGTGTTGTGTATTATAGTATTTAATGAAGTGATTGTGTATAATTGTTGTGGTTGAGCTGAAGTGAGTGTAGCACTCCATTTGAAAATGATTTTTATACTCTGGTTTTTAATTTAAATTGCCGGGTAGAAATGGGGTGTTACAGTTGTGGCGCCAAGTTGCTGGATATTTGTGGTGTCTAATTGTTGGGCGCCATTTTGGCTGCCCATGGCGCCAAGTGTGGCGCCATTGTGTGCGCAGTGTGTGTGTGCGTGTAGGCGCAAAGATAGGCGCCAAATGGCCGCCGGGCGCGCTGTGTTCTTACTGTGTCAGGCAGAGGCGCCAATGTTGCTGCCCATGGCGCTGTGTGGTGTGCGCGTGTTCGAGAGCTCGTGTCTCGATTTGTGTCTTAGTTTGTGTCTAAGTCTGTGTTGCCCCAGGGGGCGCCAGATTGCTGTGTTTTTGGCGCTGTGTGGTGGTGTGTGCCACGGGCGCCGATTTCTTGTGTCTTTGGCGCCTAGTGCATGTGTTGCACAGGGGCGCCATTTTGCTGGTGTTTTGGCACCAGGTGGCTGTGTTGCCACCAGGGGCGCCAGTGTGTGGGTGTTTTGGCGCCTATGTCTTTGTGTTGCCTGCGGGCGCCAGCCAGGGGATTTTGGTGCCTGGTGTTGCCAAATTGTGTCTTGTGTGCTGTTTTGGTCCCTAGGTGATGTTTTGGTCCTAGGCGTGTTGTTTTTGTCCCTAGGTGATGTTTTGGTCCTTGGTGTGCTGTTTTGGTCCTTAAGTGCTAAATTGGTCCTTAAGTGATGTTTAGTGTAACACCCCATTTCTACCCGGTAATTTAAATCAAAATCAGAGTACATAAAAAATCATTTTTCATTAAATGGAATGCTACATTTATCTCTTAAAACAACTCAAACGGTCAATTCAGCTCATAATCATAAATCCATACGTAACACCATAAATACGTGGAATAAACATCTCATACTACACAGCGGAATAATAACTACATGTCAAAGGAGTAATCATCAAATCTCAACAACACGCAATATAACAGTATAAAAGCTCAACTGTAACACCCCGAAAAATACAATAAAATAATTTAATTGGTTTAATTAAATTGATTAGTGGAATAATTAATTTTAGTTGAAGTGTGAGATAATTAAAATTAAAGGGGAATATCATGATTTGTGTAGGAGTGGGATCGAGTAGTAGTGGGGGGTGTAGCTGTGAGCCCAATGCGTGAAAGGCCCACAGCTTAAACCCCAAGGGTTATGCGAAACCCTCATTCCCAATTCATTCAGAGAGAAAAACGAAAATTTAGAGAGAGCAAGGGAGGAGGAGGTGGCGCGGCGCTAAGAGAAGGAGGAGAAGAGAAATTTCGCAAGTTCTCAAGCTTTGCTTAGTGTGTGTTCGTGGTTACTGGTGGTGTCTTCAATCATCTTCCACGAGCGTACGTTAAGAGGTAAGGGTGAGCGTTTCGGTTAAACATAATTGGGTATGTGGTGGGTTGTGGGGTTTTGATGTTATTGTGATGTGATTTGATGGTTATTGACGTTGTTGATCGTTGTTGATGAATTATTGATGTTGTTCGATGAATTTTGATGTTATTGTGAGGTGATTTGATGGTTTTTGACGTTGTTGATGAATTTTGATGTTGTTGTGAATTTGAGATGAATATGTGCAAAATTGATGAAGGATTGAATTAATTGTGATTTTATTGTTGTTTTGATGTATGATTGAAATGTATAATGAAATGATGTTTCTATGTGTTGTATGTGATTGATTGATGAGTGTGTCCGGATGATTCTGAACTGTTATGTTTGTAATTGTGATTCTTAAACAAATAGAAGAATCGATTATCTTTTTCTCCAAAGTGAAGCTTGAAATCGATTCTGGGCTCTATACAGAAGCCAGAAATCGATTTCCTCCTTTAGACACATGAGCAAGAAATCGATTCCCTCTTTAGAAAATGGAAGCAAGAAATCGATTTTCCACTTCAAAATGGAAGTAAGGAATCGATTTCCCACTTCAAAATGGAAGTAAGGAATCGATTTCCCACTTCAAAATGGAAGTAAGGGATCGATTTCCCACTTCAAAATGGAAGCAAGGAATCGATTCCCCCTTTAAACTAAAAACAAGGAATCGATTTCCCTCTTTGAAAATGAAAGCCATGAATCGATTTCCCATTTTAAAAATGAAAGCTATGAATCAATTCCTCTTTTGAAAACAAGTAGCTATAAATCGATTACTCTTTTGAACGTCCTAGGTGTTTTTCCCGAATTGAAACGTGACGATTCTTAACAAAAAAATTTGTGATGCTATGTTATATAAATGAGTCTCGGTGAAATGTTATACTACTAGTGTGCTAATTGACTATGGCTAGACTGCGTGGTTTACCACTAAGGTCGAAATTTCTTTTTTGGTGTATTTACAAGGGCATCATCGGAGAGTCTTGCAAAGGTGGCCAATGCTCATTGCAAGTAGTATCGATTACTCTCGAGTAATCCCATAGTCAATCAGTACACTATTTTATAGCACCCTAAACCAAAGGATAACTGAAATATATATATATATATCCTCTATAATGATGTTGGTGTGTACAATTATGATGAATTGCGGTGAATGTTCACTATGAGTATAATTATGATGATGTTGTAGTATGAATTGTGTGAAATGTGACGAGTTCACTCTATGAGTGATTAGGACGATGTGATATCTATGAGTGATGAATTGTGAAGAATATACTCTATGAGTATAGTTTTAATAATGTTGTGGTGTGATTGTGATGAATTGTGAAGAATACACTCTATGAGTGTTTTATGATGATGATGGTGAGTATTTGGATGAAATGCACATGTGTAAGTAGAATCTCATGGCATGTGCATAATTGTGAAGAATAGGCTTCGGCCTCCAGTGAAGAATAGGCTTCGGCCTCCAGTGAAGAATAGGCTTCGGCCTCTTAATTGTGATGAATATGGTACCATCATGCATATGCCCTTGTGTGGGTTGCATTTTCATACATAAGCACGACTGTGAATTGTTGTTGTAGCATGACTGTGAATTGTTCTTTGTTGTGATTGAGTGGTGTTGTGTGATTATGATGTGGTGATGATGATGATACCGTGATTGTCTATTCTCATTTTTCTATTATGTATCCGATTATGTTTTATTGAAATTCTCACCCTTCGCTTGGAATGTTGCTCTATTGTGGCAACGCCGCAGTAACCCCGAATGAAGGTCCTGCGCCGCTTTCTTTGATAGCCGTTGGGATATCACGCGAGTCGCTTCTCTCGATCATTTGTAGCACCTAGGGGCGTAGTTTAAGTTTGTTAGTTTATTAATTAACCGCTTAATGATTTTATGGTTGATGTGAGACGTGTTCGAGTGGTTTTGGCGGCGATGATTTTTATTCATTTGTGACATAAACTTCCTTTTGTTTTGGAGTTTAATTTTTATGACGAGGTAGCATTTCTTTTCTACCAATTAAATTAATATTTTTGAAAAGGAAATTACTCGATAATGACGTGTAAATAGAGGGTAGAAAAGGGTGTTACATTAGTGGTATCGAGAGCGATTCGGTCTGTCAGACCAAGTTTTCCTGGTCGTAGAGTCTTTTAGTCCTAACTGTTGTTTATGCTGTAGTGCAGGTCGGTCCTAACCGGACTGTTGTATTGTCTATTGTGTTTCTGATTGGTGAACTGTGAGTAGAGTTTCATGCTTTGCTTGTTTGATTATTGATAGCTGTGAGACCGACCAGATTAGTTGGTTACGCTCTCAAGGTAATAGGGCGAATGATAGGTACTCTTAGCTGGGATGGATCATCAATGTTACCGTTGTTAGTGAGGTTTAAAATCCAAGTGACTTTCATAGAGCTCAATATTCCCTTTAGACCGTGTGTTGTGGGCCAATCGAGTGTTTCCTGTGTGAACCTTGTATTTAGGCCTTATTTTGTGAGTTTGTTGTTTCGTGATCTTTGAATTCATACAATCTGTAATTTTGTTTAGTAACTGTTCTACGAATTCTAACTTTACTAGTCTGTGCTTCTATGACTTGGCTTTGTTGTGGTTGGTTGCATTATGTTGTTTTGGAGAGGGAAAATTAAAATGTTTATTGACTCTACGGGTACTCTTGTGTTAAACCACTATTTTATGGAATACTCAAAATGTGTTTATCTTATTTAAGTAAACATTACTATGTCTTATTCAAAGTTGAGCGTCTCGCCAGTCATTATTAATGTGTTAACTTGTTTTAGCTTGTTATTCAATTTGCCTGAATTTTCTCTGTACATGATTGCGAACTTCGTATTTTGCTAGTTATTTTTTTTAAAATTTTTGTTCGTGAACAAATTTCTTGTGTAATCTGATTTTGTGATTTGAGAATAAAATGTTGATTAAGACCGTTTGTTTCAGTTAAAACTAGTTTATTTGAGGGATGATGAGGATTTGACTAGTCAGATTTTATGTGTTAAATTAATACTAAGCTGTGTGTTGACACATTCACTATAGCACGTTTGTAATTGTGTATTGATGCTTCTGAATGAGTGCCTTGCGGTGATCGTTTTGTCACTTATTTTAAGTTGTTGCTTTAATAGTAACATGACGTCATGCTAATCCTTAAGTATTAATTTTCTTGCTTAAAAGCTAGAACGATCATTTTCTCTAATTCGTATAGTCATAAGGTATCATTTACAAATTTTTTTCTTTCTCTTTCCATGAAATTTCTTTAGATTCTCGATATGACGAATTTTAGATCGGTAGCAAATCGAGTTATTGGGTTTAGTGGGTTGCGGTGAGTCTCAACATACATATATAAGGGTGGCTTCAAGGGTTGACTTTGTTGATGTGTGATTCCTATGTAAACACTCTTCTTTGGTTGTGGCGATCTTTTGTGTGCTTGGCTGCTCACTATATATACTGAGGAATCATTTTGATATGAGTTGAACAAACACCACGCACCTAATATATCAAACGATGCGTAGGTATTAGTTAGTATCTTTTCTGGGTTTTGCTTACATGGGGAAAAGGCAGATAAACAATATATAGCCTAAATATTTTTGAGTGGGTTGTATGAAGTATGAAGTTTTTGAATGTTAATTATTGGTACTTTGTAGTCAATGAGCTTATTTTAATATTTCACCCATGTAGAGATAGTATTCAGATTTTACTGCGCAAACTAGCTTGCCCTTTTTCTACAAATTAATAATGATTCTAGCCGTTGACTAACATGTCATGTCATTACTACTTTCATTTCTTTTATTTGTGTTGTTCTATTTGTCTAATTATTCTCAACATTGCGAACTCTAAGTCTTTGAGAACTGTTTCATGACTTTCATCCTATAGTATCTGACTGTGAACTCCAAACGTGAAAAGTCTTCAAGTTTTATGATTTAATTGTGATACTAATATTTTCTAAAGAATGATGTTACGTGGTTTTGTGGTGTAAAAAAATAAATATGTACTCAAACTGCTTATAAACTTCTATTTAACTAGCTTTAAGGTTGGATGCTTATGTATTAAGTTTGTTTTGATGGATAAATACTAAGTCTTGTATAATTTATTATTATTTTAGATTTTGGATATGCACTAAGTTTAAGTGGATTAAATAAGAAGCGTGCTCATCCTTAATTTTAACTTAAGGGTTTTATTTATGTTAATCAATTGTTCTCTATATGTTATGTTGTGAATTTGTCAGATTGTCAAATAGTGTGTACTACACACGTAAAACATTTGAAATTTGTTTTATCCTATATAATTTAAATTATACTAAGTGAATGCTAGCGAAATTAATTGTTTAATTAATTTTCCGATTTTTTTTTAAGTGAGTTAAATAAATTAAATATTGCACTTAAAAGTGTATATGAATGATCGTTGTTCCCTTCTAATGAGAGTCTAAAAGCTGTTTCTTGGTTTTTACCATGGATCAACTTGATGTGTCAAGAACTTCTAAAGTAAGTTATAGTTTATGAGTGTTTGCATGCGCGTGGCTTAATTATATTTCGTGGGGTGCCACTAACTGTCTTAGTAGATTTATTTACACATTCCATTTTAATTTTTCTTAAAAATAGCAAAGCCACATGTTAATTGGATGAGAGGGTTGGAGACAATATGCTTTATAGCCTCCTTGTTATATTATGATTATGTGTATGTTGATTCCTAACTCCTAGATAATTGTGTCCGTTATAAATGTTTATGTACTTTGCATGTATTGTAAAATGAGAATTCATCTCAACCTTATCTTTGTTCTGATGTTCTTATTGGAGTTTTGGCAGCGTTTAGTGCATAGACTAAAAGTACATAGTTTTGTGAGGTAAGAGATGAGAATACATACCTTAAGTTGAGACTTAGGAGCAGTAGTAAACCATGCCTTGTTGGGAACATTGTAAACGTTGCTTCTATAAAGCCTACTATATAATGATTAGTAATTGTGAAAAGTAGCTTAATTATTTGTATGAGATACGACTTGGCTTTCAAGCTTATAGAGTGAGCTTTAGATTATGGGGTTTTCATTGAACGAACTCATGGTGATTGCCACTGAGACTATCTTATCCTAATAGCAGATTGATTGTGTTGGGTAGTCGAGTTAAACTTTGGTGACTTCGAGATAACAGTTTTAGTACAGAGTTAGAGTGTAGAGATGTGTGCATTGCTCTAGGGAACTCTATTTGATTTCGGGAATTCGAGACAGAATATAGAATAACGGATAACAACCTTTAGAACAACAAGGACTTCTAGTGTAGGAATACCTTTTTTGTTGTTGGCTAGGAATCGTTGGAATTTCGAGGACGAAATTCTTTTAAGGGGGGGAGAGTTGTAACACCCCGAAAAATAAAATAAAATAATTTAATTGGTTTAATTAAATTGATTAGTGGAATAATTAATTTTAGTTGAAGTGTGAGATAATTAAAATTAAAGGGGAATATCATGATTTGTGTAGGAGTGGGATCGAGTAGTAGTGGGGGGTGTAGCTGTGAGCCCAATGCGTGAAAGGCCCACAGCTTAAACCCCAAGGGTTATGCGAAACCCTCATTCCCAATTCATTCAGAGAGAAAAACGAAAATTTAGAGAGAGCAAGGGAGGAGGAGGTAGCGCGGCGCTAAGAGAAGGAGGGAGAAGAGAAATTTCGCAAGTTCTCAAGCTTTGCTTCGTGTGTTGCTGTGGTTACGGGTGGTGTCTTCAATCATCTTCCACGGAGCGTACGTTAAGAGGTAAGGGTGAGCGTTTCGGTTAAACATAATTGGGTATGTGGTGGGTTGTGGGGTTTTGATGTTATTGTGATGTGATTTGATGGTTATTGACGTTGTTGATCGTTGTTGATGAATTATTGATGTTGTTCGATGAATTTTGATGTTATTGTGAGGTGATTTGATGGTTTTTGACGTTGTTGATGAATTTTGATGTTGTTGTGAATTTGAGATGAATATGTGCAAAATTGATGAAGGATTGAATTAATTGTGATTTTATTGTTGTTTTGATGTATGATTGAAATGTATAATGAAATGATGTTTCTATGCGTTGTATGTGATTGATTGATGAGTGTGTCTGGATGATTCTGAACTGTTATGTTTGTAATTGTGATTCTTAAACAAATAGAAGAATCGATTATCTTTTTCTCCAAAGTGAAGCTTGAAATCGATTCTGGGATCTATACAGAAGCCAGAAATCGATTTCCTCCTTTAGACACATGAGCAAGAAATCGATTCCCTCTTTAGAAAATGGAAGCAAGAAATCGATTTTCCACTTCAAAATGGAAGTAAGGAATCGATTTCACACTTCAAAATGGAAGTAAGGAATCGATTTCCCACTTCAAAATGGAAGTAAGGAATCGATTTCCCACTTCAAAATGGAAGTAAGGAATCGATTTCCCACTTCAAAATGGAAGTAAGGAATCGATTTCCCACTTCAAAATGGAAGCAAGGAATCGATTCCCCCTTTAAACTAAAAACAAGGAATCGATTTCCCATTTTAAAAATGAAAGCTATGAATCAATTCCTCTTTTGAAAACAAGTAGCTATAAATCGATTACTCTTTTGAACGTCCTAGGTGTTTTTCCCGAATTGAAACGTGACGATTCTTAACAAAAAAAATTGTGATGCTATGTTATATAAATGAGTCTCGGTGAAATGTTATACTACTAGTGTGCTAATTGACTATGGCTAGACTGTGGTTTACCACTAAGGTCGAAATTTCTTTTATTTGGTGTATTTACAAGGGCATCATCGAGAGTCTTGCAAAGGTGGCCAATGCCTGTTGCAAGTAGTATCAGTTACCTGAGTAATCCCATAGTCAATCAGTACACTATTTTATAGCACCCTAAACCAAAGGATAACTGAAATATATATATATCCTCTATAATGATGTTGGTGTGTGTAACGCCCCAAAGATTATTGGATATTTATTTAATAAATTATTGGGGATTAGATTGTGGAAAAATATTAGAAATAAAAATATGGTATTTTTATATGCTATTGGTAATATATGACTAATAATATTATATGTTTATTTTATTTCTATTAAATATTAGTGTTTGAGATATTATCTCTTTAGAAATTATTTTGGGCTATTGAGGTGTTAAAATAATAGTTATAGTGATATTAGGCTCTAAAAACATTTAAAATGAGTTTTGGGTTTTTTACTCGCATACACCCCCGTTGCTGCTCGCTGGACGCACCCCCACTGCGCAAATCACTTAAGCCTACACTTGCGCTGAACCCATGAACACGCGTGACCTAACCCGACCCGCGCGAGCTTCTTCTCCCTCGCGTGAGCAGCTGCGTGAAACAGCAGCAACCTCACGCCGTTCCTTCTCTCTCAGTCACGATCTCCACCTTCAAGCCACGGCTAGACCCGAAACTTCACTCTCCCACTCGAAAATGGCCGCTGAGCATGAATATAGAGTCTGTTTCTTCGATCAAGGTCCCGTTTCCAGCCTCTCTTCACTCACGCACGCGTAGAACTCGCGGTATTGCTGCGTTTTCTCTTCTAGGCCGAAACGCTCAACCTGGGTAGATGCATGTCTCGTTCTGAATCTCGTGGTCATGTTGCCATTGGAAGCTTGTTCAGATCCAGATTTGAGTCCTTCGGTTTCCGACTTCGAATCTCGTTCGGTTACTTTCCGATAGGTACTCCTTTTCCGAACATTAGTTAGTAATTTGTTAAACGAACGGTTACGTATTTCGAATAAACTGTGATTGGGTAATAAATTGATTGTTTTTGTATCTAATTGTATGTACGCGAGTCAAACATTCTGCCGTTGAAATTAGATCACGCTCGAGAGTTTGTGATTCGTCCCTGCATTGTGTCAAAAGAAAGAGAGAAGGAAGGGAGGGGCTCAGTTGCTGTGGTTCTGTTGGTGACTCCGTAGAGAGAGCTCTGTTTTCGGTTTATTCGAGGTAAGGGGAGTCCTTTCCATAGCCAATAGTTTATAAAACTTGGAACCATAGGATTTGAGTGTTAGGAAATGTTTGATTGAACTCTTATATGCTAAATTGATTGATTTGGTGATGAATGTACTGAATATGTAATTGAATTGAGTTTTATGTGATAATTGAATTGGTAAGGTTATTTTGAGTGGTGTTGGCATGTTAATAGTACGACTTTGAATGAAAACGTTAGGGAGATTTGAGAATGATGGTTAGGTGTTTGGTGTTATGCTTGAGTGAATTTTTGGCAATGTCATTTGTGTGTATGAATGGTGTTCTTACTTGGGTGTTGAGGGTATTGATGATTGCTAATGAATTAAGGTTGTTGTAGCTAATTTAATCTAGCAAAATAAGTGGGTGGTAGGTGTTGGGTTGGTAGTTTGAACAAGGAAAAATAATAAATCCATGGCGTTTAAGGAAGTTTTAGGATCGGTATAGGTGGACCGTGATAGGGGCGCCAATTGGCAGTGCATTTGGCGCCTGGCCGAGGTGAACGGGGTGAGGGGCCGGGGTGAACGGGGTGAGGTGCCGAGGTGAATGAGGTGAGGTGACCTAGGTGAGTGAGGTGAGGTAAGGAGCCGAGGTGAATGAGGTGAGGTGCCGAGGTGAATGAGGTGAGGTGACCTAGGTGAGTGAGGTGAGGTAAGAAGCCGAGGTGAATGAGGTGAGGTGCCGAGGTGAATGAGGTGAGGTGACCTAGGTGAGTGAGGTGAGGTAAGGAGCCGAGGTGAATGAGGTGAGGTGCCGAGGTGAAGGAGGTTGGTGACCGAGGTGAGTGAGGCGAGGCGAGGTGCCGAGGTGAATGGTGTTGTTTTGTGTGCCGAGGTGTGTGAGTGGGAGCCGAGGTATGTGAGTGTGCGTGCCGAGGTGTTTGAGTGGGTGCCGAGTTGTTTGAGTGGGTGCCGAGGTGTGTGAGGGTGTGCCGAGGTGTGTGAGTAAATAAAATTAAAGGTGATTATTCTATGTATGATTCTTGGTGATTGTTTGGTGTGTGATCAGTGCATTTTAATGCACTCTTTATAGCTTTGCTTTTGGTGTTTTTATTTGTGCTCTGTAACTAATATTTTATTCTTAGCACGTTTCTAGACTTTGGGTCTTAATGGAACAGTATAGCAATTTATTGCTTAATTCTTATTTTTATTGCATATTGACCGATGTCTACTCTGCAGGCCATAACTTTTGCTACGATTATCCGATTGAGGCGTGCGAGCATGCGTTGGAAAGCTAAGGAACAGAGCCACAAATCTTCTGTTGAGCGCGAAACCCAATTCGGAAGTCTTGAAGGCCAAAACGGCAAAATACCGAAGCAGTTTAATGTAAAACGGGTTTCGGGCCAGATATTAGTTTGTTAACGGGCTTTTATCCAAGAACCCATTAAGGGATTAGGTTTTTCGTTTTAGTCTTATAGACTTGGCTGGAGCAGCCGTCTTGGACCATCTTACTCATTCCTACTTTCAATATGCCCTAACCTCCATGGAAGCCTAACCCCCTAGATCGATTCATCGGTGAAAGGGTGTCGCTGTTAACGGATTTTGAGGTTCGGTGCTTGAATGTTTAACATTATTTTGTCTTAGTTTCTGAATTCATCTCTATCAATTTCATTTCACTCTTAATTGTTGCAATTTCTGATTTTCGTGTTACGCTTGATTTACTCGTATTCAGTTTTTGCAAAACGCGATTCGTTTGTGTACGCGCTTGCTTGTATGCAATATGTTTCGTACCTTTTGATTATTTGAATTATTTGATTGCTTAAATTATTTTATTTAAATAGAAATTGATAGAGAGGATTGGTATGGATTTTGTTATGATAATGGTTATGCTTTAAGCGGCGCTTGTCCACTTTCGTAACCGATTGAACACTCTGTTTTGACGCTTGCTTTAAAACAGTGAATTCTCATAAACTAATTGACGCTTGTTTTAGTTAGTTTATACCAATCAAGATTCAGAAATCATTAGAGACGTTATCCTTTTGAACCTATGATGAATCCAAGAAGCACACCCCAAAACCGGTGAATTGATTGTTCTCGTGAATTGATTTTCTTTATAAACTGAATTTGTTTTCCACAAAACCCCATTTTATTGTTATTTGATCGTTCTTGATTTTGGTAATCTTAGTTTTAGAGGTCCTTGTGAGACGACCAAGGTTAACTTACCTTGTTACTGTATTTTACACTTTTCATTATTTTGACCCGCGTACGACCGCTGATCAGTGTGGTGATGCATGCTGATGGTGAGTATATTTTGGGTGATTGAGGGTCTATGACCTCTCTTGATGATTGGTGAGTAAATAAACTAACGGTGAGCATTCTAATGCATAATTTGGTGTTTTGGTGTGATGGTGCATAGTCATGGTGTCGCATAATCATATGCATTTTTGGTGAATAGGCCTCGGCCTCATAAAATATTTTGGTGAATGCCTTTGGGCCTTTTGGTGAATGGTGAATGCCTTCGGGCCTTTTGGTGAATGGTGAATGCCCTCTGGGCCTTTTTGGTGATGGATCCACATGCATATACCCTCGGCGTTGGGTTGCATATCATGCACTTGCATACATTTTATGGTGGTTGTCTGGGTGTGTATAATTAAATGGTGAAAGTGATTAGATTGTACTGCCTGGTGTGCTAATGCTTGTCTTATTGTGTTGCTTGTTTTATTTACTATTTTCTATGAAATGAGACTCACCCTTTCGCTTGGAATGTTGCTCTTATGTGGCAACGTCGCTGCGGTGATGATGGATGAAGGTGACGTGAGTACCTTCTTCTAGTATGGTCGGTCACCCGATACGTAGTACCAGGGGATATTTAGGATTTGTCGTTTATTTTATGAATTGACTTTTCATTTGGATAACTGTATTTTCCGTATTTGAGTTTTGTTAATTCTGCTGCAATGGTGTTTGTTCCCGGATTTCTGTTATGGTGCTATGTATCTTAACTTGGAGATTATTCTCATTAGTATTTTGAAATTTTTAAATGTGGTTGTTTAAATGTGGCACCCTCAAGTGGTCGCACTAAAGTTTTTCGTAGACTCTGATTTTTAGATTTATTAAAATAATAGACTAGATAGAAGGGGGTGTTACAGTGTGTACGATTATGATGAATTGCGGTGAATGTTCACTATGAGTATAATTATGATGATGTTGTAGTATGAATTGTGTGAAATGTGACGAGTTCACTCTATGAGTGATTAGGACGATGTGATATCTATGAGTGATGAATTGTGAAGAATATACTCTATGAGTATAGTTTTAATAATGCTGTGGTGTGATTGTGATGAATTGTGAAGAATACACTCTATGAGTGTTTTATGATGATGATGGTGAGTATTTGGATGAAATGCACATGTGTAAGTAGAATCTCATGGCATGTGCATAATTGTGAAGAATAGGCTTGGCCTCCCGGTGAAGAATAGGCTTGGCCTCCGGTGAAGAAGAATAGGCTTGGCCTCTTAATTGTGATGAATATGGTACCATCATGCATATGCCCTTGTGTGGGTTGCATTTTCATACATAAGCACGATCGTGAATTGTTGTTGTAGCATGACCGTGAATTGTTCTTTGTTGTGATTGAGTGGTGTTGTGTGATTATGATGTGGTGATGATGATGATACCGTGTGATTATCCGCTCTCATTTTTCTATTATGTATCTGATTATGTTTTATTGAAATTCTCACCCTTCTCGCTTGGAATGTTGCTCTATTGTGGCAACGCCGCAGTAACCCCGAATGAAGGTCCCGCCGCCTTCTTTGATAGCCGTTGGGATGTCCGTCGAGTCGCTCGACATCAGAGCACCTAGGGGCGTAGTTTAAGTTTGTTAGTTTATTAATTAAGCGATTAATGATTTTATGGTTGATGTGAGACGTGTTCGAGTGGTTTTGGCGGCGATGATTTTTATTCATTGTGACATAAAATTCCTTTTGTTTTGGAGTTTAATTTTTATGACGAGGTAGCATTTCTTTTCTACCAATTAAATTAATATTTTTGAAAAGGAAATTACTCACGATAATGACGTGTAAATTGAGGGTAGAAAAGGGTGTTACATTAGTGGTATCGAGCGATTGGTCCGTCCAGACCAAGTTTTCGGTCGTAGAGTCTTTTAGTCCTAAGCGTTGTTTATCTTTGTAGTGCGGTCGGTCCTAACCGGACTGTTGTATTGTCTATTGTGTTTCTGATTGGTGGTGAACGTATAATTATTGACGATGATGCCATGGGGGCTAAAACTATTGACGATGATGCCATGGGGGCTAAAAACTATTGAGGATGAATGGTACCACATGCATGACTGCATTACATTGCATTCATTCCCATAAATGATATTTGAATGAATGAATGTGATTGTGTGGTAATAACATGTGATGTGTGATTGATTAACTTCTATGAACTAATTTACTGTTTATTATCACCTTTATTATATAGTTTGAGACTCACCCCTTTCTGTTGTTATTTACCACAGGTAACCTTGTGTGAAGGCTTACTTCCTTCATTACCCGAGTCGGTCTGCTCTGATACGTAGCACCTAGGGGATGGGTTTAGACTCTAGTGATTTAGTTTGTTATTGTTGAACCATTGTATTTGATATTTCTGTGTTATAGCTGAGATTGATGTTTACTCTATTGAGACTGTTTCTTATTCCGCTGCGTAATGTATGAATTTTTCTAGTGTGTGGATTTTAATTAATAAATTGATGAGAATTCCATCTCAATGATGGTGTTGCGTACTATATTGATGAAATAAAGGATTTTGTGTTATTTGGTTGTTGTTTGAACTGAAGTAAGTGTAGCATTCCATTTGGGATGATTTAAAGAAATAAATTTTTGAAACTCTGATTTTTATTATAAATTGCCGGGTAGAAATGGGGTGTTACACCAGGCACCAACGTCTGCCTCCATTTTTGTCCTTCAGGAGGAAGAAGGTACTTCTCATAATATGAGACTGGCTTGTCTGACTTCAGCTTGGCGTGAATTCTGCACACTTTAGTGGAAACCCAATCGTATACATCTTCAGCCGGTTCGTCATGCTCCTCTACGTTAACCACTCCGGGGCGAGGCAGGGAATTTACTTTGGTGTCACCTCTGTAATTCACAATGCGTTAAACAAATGAAAGGTAAATTACAATGCGTTAAAAGTTCAAAATTTTGTGAAACTAACCTATTTGCAGAAAAAAGTCTGGGTTCAAGATGAATGTTGAACTCGGATCGACGGAGGATGATCTCGCACGGTGAAGATGATCTCAGACGGTGGTCGTAGACGATTTCTCTAACAAATACTCTGATCGCACAATCTTTAGAAAACACAAGCAAAATGAATAATGACTCTTCCGTCTCACATTATATACTCCCCCAACGGGCAGAAAACTAGAACGACACACGCCTTCAAAGCGCCCCATCAATTTCAAGCGCGACAAGGCGAAGGAGAAACCTTGTACCTCTACCTCATCGTACGAGGAAAGCGTCGCGATCTTAATCGAGAAACGGAAGGCGGGCAGCGCCCCATATACTTCGTGAGTAAAGTCTTACAGGGGCCCGAGTGTAGATACCAGATGATAGAAAAAGTGGCGCTCGCCCTAGTAGTAACTGCCAGGAGGTTGAGGCTGTATTTCGTCGCACACCAAATCGTGGTAAGAACAGACCAGCCTATCAGCCAAATTGTGCATCGCCCTGACTTAGTGGGCGTTTGAACTTTCTAAATTCGGCATTAAGTATATGAAGCCAGGTCCACCCTCAAAGCCCAAGTTCTGGCCGATTTTGTCGCCGAAATGACTCCGACCCCTTCCAACCTGGAATCCTTGAAGTGGACTCTCCACGTCGACGGGTCTTCAAACTCGAAGGGAAGCGGGGTCAGACTAATTCTGGAGAACTCGGAGGGCTTAATGATAGAAGTCTCGGTGAGCTTAGTGTTCACCACCTCTAATAACTAGGTGAGTATAAAGCGTGCATCGCTGGTTTGAAATTGGCCTCAGACTTTGGCGCTAAGATCATTGAACTAAATACCGACTCGCTGCTGATCATCTCCCAGGTCAAAGAAGATTTCATAGCTAAGGAACTCGTCTTACAACGCTATCTGGCGCGGGTAAGAGAGCTACTCCTTCAGTTCAAGTAGGTAGAGTTGAAGCAGGTGCCCTGGTCTAAAAATGTCCAGGTAGATGTCTTGGCAAAATTGGCCAGCACAAAGCTAACGGGAAATCTCCGAAGTATAATTCAGAAGAGCCTAGCAAAGCCCAGCGTCGACCTCACTCCACCCTCCATGGCGGATGTCCACACGGTGACCGAACAGGAAGGATGGATGCAACCAATCAAAAGGTACATTTAGTCCAAAGATCGAGCCATCCGATGTCAAACAAGTCGCCATTTGCAAAAAAAGCGACCTCTCTTTCACACGATGGTCGATGGCAAACTATTCCGGCGAGGTGTTTCCTCCCCCTTGCTGTCTAGAACTATTATATCATTTAAAATCAAAATAAACTGTCTATCTCTCTCTGCCAGTGCAATATCTTTGTCATATGCTAGCTCACTTCACCATACATCATTGATAATTACATCTGCAACATTATTGATAATTAATGGTGAATCGTTGATCTGCAAAATGAAATTAGTAACAACTTTCAAAGGACAAAAAGGAGTATCAATCATATTCAAACAAATTCCTCTCAGCTGGGGGAGTGTATTCACATCACTTTTACAAGAAAATTATGGTCAATTTAGAGACAAAGTACAAATAAGAATATGGAGAAGAGCAGGAAGAGCAGGATAGAGAAGTCTGTTGTTTATCATTTTAGTCACCCAGTTTCTTCTTTAGAATGCATACAAAATACGGACACTAACGATTGACGCACCTTAGTGAAACCTATTTTTCTATCTAGCAACTCCCTGAAAAACTACTTCGCGATTAAAAACATATAGATATATGGTGATACCTCTCTCTGCTCATCGGACATAAATGAACCAGACAAATCTTTTAGAACTTGCAGCATGTCTTTGAAAGACACCTTTCCATTATGGTCTGAATCATATACTTTGAAAATAAGCTGCAGAAGACGGATAAACAAGTGGATCTGTAACTCTGTAAGTACCCCTGATTAAAAGCAATCACAAAATACCAATAGTAGTAGTATAGTAGTATCATGAGTTATTAAGGAATTTGCTTAACAAAATTGGCAAAATGATTTCGTTGATCCTAGAAAATAAAAAAACAGAGCAATTAGGCCAAGATTGTAAAATGATTTAGAACATACTAGTAAAATTAAGTACTAGCTTGAAATTAAGAGAGTAAATCGGATGTACAAGTACAAGTAATTGTGAAGTAATTAATCAACTTTATTTCTACTGAGAGTCATAACTTTCGAGAACACAAAATATAACATTAACTAACTAACTAAGTAAGAGACGACGTTGTATTTTTGGTGCAAGCAAAGTAGCTTTGGAACCGAATGCGGACAAGAAAGAGACAAAGTCTTTAAAATTCAAACCATCAACCATCTTGAGCAACCTCTGCAAATAAGCGTACAATCCATGAATAACGTTAAGCATGTATATATATATAATATAGATAGGGTGTGCCTGACCTGTTTTTTGATGTCTCAACCATCGGAGCCATGCTCTCTATCAACAAAACCAGTTTTCCCAATCTACAATTCTTTCAGCAGCAAAATTTCCTAAAGTAGACAAACAAAACTACTTCAATTTCACACACTTTAGATAAAGAAAAAGCCATGGATAAGCAAATGGAATATCCCTTGTAATTCAATCAGAGAAGGAGGGAGGGGGTAACACAAAGGCAGAGTCCAACTTTAATTTACACAATTCATCAAGGAGGGAGGGATGAAATAAATCTGTAAATCTGCATATGTAAATTGACAATTGATTCAAACCTTATATTAGCCCGGTATAGTAAATAAGCTACAATGAAGTACTCAGTCATCAAGGTTAATACGACGGTCTTGAGAGCATATTTCGCAAAAACAAAAATTATTTCATCCGTAAAACACGAAAATATGAACCAAACAAAATAAAATGTTGTTATAAATTTACCTTGATCAAATCTAAGGATCTCTTCAGGGTCCTCCTCGTTAAATAGATAGTGAGGTTGCCCTTTCAACCAATCTTGCAAGCAAACAAGCCCTTCTAACATTGTGTGTTTTAAGCAACAACGATGATCTCCGAGTACCCTTCCTCCCGTGCTGAATGCACATTCTGATGCCACCGTTGAAACGGGAATTGCCAACACCTCTCGAGCTATGCTTGAAAGGACGGGGAATCTTACAGAGTTGACTTTCCACCAACCCAATATATCAAAACTTACATTTTTGTTGTAAGGTTCAGCTGATTCCTTTAAATACTTGTCGATCTCTGATTGTGGATCAGCTTTATGCCCGCTTTTTACGAGATAGAGGTACCTTTGGATCATCTTCATCTAAATCATCATCCGGTGTGAGTGCAGGTTGGCTACTAGGCTCTATACCTTGATATTGAGCATAAAGTGATTTTAGGGAAGTCATCACTTTCAGCTTCAATTCGGTGGCCTTCGTATCATCGCCACATAGAACACCAATATGATACTCCACAAATGAGTACTTCATCCTAGGATCAAGGATGGTAGCAATCCATAGCAAAATGTTCATTGAACTGGGATCTCCCCAATATTTGTTGAATTTTGTTTTCATACCCTCTGCCATTTTCTTTATGCTCGGGTTGCTATCCCCCAAAAAATTACGGATCTTTGTCCCAATGCCAAAAACCTCTTTCATGTAGAGATTGCTAGTGACATAAGACGTTCCAGACATACTTTTAGTAGAAAGCATAAACATTTCCAGAAAAGGCACCACAGCTTTAGCATGATCCCAATCCTCTGTTACAAGTAGGCCCTTGTTTTTCTTTTCCATATCATTTTTAAATGCCTTATCTCTCAATTGAAACAAGGTAAAGGCACTTTGATACTTTATGGCCGACCGTAGCATGAAGAATGTTGAGTTCCACCTTGTATCAACATCGAGTATAAGAGCACTTTTTTCGGTAATCCTCTCATGCTCTGCACATTGCATGAATTTTTTTTCTCTTGCAGGAGTAACCTTGACAAATTTAACAGCAGCCCGAATTCTCATAATGGATCTATCAATCTCTTTTAATCCCTCCTTGACAACCAGGTTCAAGATGTGCGCACAACAGCGCATATGGATATAATTTCCCTCTAGGACAAGGTTGTCCCAGGACTCCATTATGCTCTTCAAGTATTTTAACCCGGCGTCATTTGCAGAAGCATTATCAACGGTTATGGTTAAAACTCGTTTTAAATCCCACTCATTCAGAAACCCTTCAATGTACCCTGCAATGTCCTCTCCCGAATGCCCCGTAATTTGACAGAAGTTTATAATTTTCTTGTTAAGCTTCCATTCACAATGTTTTGAGAAAATTGTGAGGCAAACCCTCCCACAATGTTTGGAGAAAATTGCTTTCAACTTATCCTTCTCTTCAATGTAGAGCGCCCAAATATCACGTCTGACTGTAGATCGTGATGGGATGTCAAAACGGGGCTGCAATAGGTTCAATAACTTCTGAAAATCTTCATTCTCCACAAAACGAAATGGGAGCTCATGACTCACAATTGTCTTTGCATTTGAAGTCGGCATCTTTGCTTGGTCAAATTTCGAATAGCTTGGCGAAGATGCTACTTGTCCTTCTGTAGGATTTGGAGGGGCTTGCCTTTGTCTTTTGTTTGATCTATTTGGAGGGTACTCCTTACATCTAGACAAATGGGTCTTCATTGCAGATGTGCCACTCAAACACTTAATTAAGACATCGCAATAAAGACATTTGCCGTACATTTCAGCTTCTTTACTAAAATGGTTCCACACATCGGACCGAGTTTTACGCTTACAAGTGTTAGGAAGAGGAGGTAATGCATTTCCCGTGGCAGCTGGTGTGGTTTGTACCTCCGGCTCTTCAGCATTTTCCGGCAATGTAAAGTCTAGAATAAAATCGTGCGACGACATGAATTTCTCCTACAATATCACAAACAGTCAGACATTCACTGCACAAGGCTCAAAGTTACTGCATATCAATTACTACAAAGCAGGAAACTTCAAAAATCAGAGTAATAGACTACTGTGAATGCAGAAATTATATGCTCAAAAAAGTCTTGATTGCATATCTACAAAGCAGAAAACCAGAATCTTAATAATAGCAACAAAATATAATAGCAACACACAACACAATGACACAATAAGCTCAGAATCTTAATAATAGCAGAACATACTAATACACAAAATCACTATTAATATGAATTTGGAGTGCAGACCCAAAACCAACACACAACACAATGACACAATAAGCTAAGAATCTTAATAATAGCAGAACATACTAATACACAAAATCACTATTGATATGATTTGTGTGATTTATGTCTGGGATTACATAAACTTGGATAAAAATCACACAAATCATGATTAGGGTTCGAACTTGGATACCCATTAGCAGTTTAAAACTGGATAAAAACCCAAAAGCAGTAAGGATCGAAGAAATTTACCTAACTGATATGTGAATAGGGTTCGAACTTCAGTTCTTCAGTTCGAACTTCAGTTCTTCAGTTCTTCAGTTCTTACATTTTGCGCAGTTCGAATCAATAACTGAGAGATGATGAATCAAGATGAAGAATCACAGAGAGTAGAAGAGAAATCATGAAGAATCACAGAGAAGAAGTGAGAGTGAGAAAGCCATAGCGATTAGCGAGAGTAGTGAAACTGAGAGAGTGAAAGGCCGCGTGACTGCGTGAGTCGTTCAGTTCACAGAGAAGAAATCCTTAGATTCTGCGTGAGTAATGTTACTCGGTTTGTGGTTGCGAAGATTCTGGCGTCGACGAAGGCCGCGTGTGTGAGAGAGGCAGAGTAGTGAAACTGAGAGAGTGAAAGGCCGCGTGTGTGAGAGAGGCAGAGTAGGGTTTTCTAGTAGTTCGCTAGTAGTTCGCAGTTCACTAACTGAACTGGGCTTAACAGTTCGGTTAGTGAATTGCATTGAATAAATGTAGTTCAGTTCAGAACTATTCGTAATAGTTCAGTTCTTAATAGTTCAATTCGGTTCAGTTCAGCAGTTCAGTTTGGTTTAATAGTTATTTTGAACAGCCCTAGTAGCACCGGGGAGGGATTTAGTTTTCGTTTTTCAAACTATTATCATTTATTTTTGGAGTTTTGGTTTAATGTTTAATTACTTTTGGAGGTGTTAAATGAGTTTGTGATTCCGCTGCTTAGAAATTAATTATTTATGTTTTTGAGGATTTATTTTTAAATCAATTTGGAGTTTTATATGGTGAAAAATGTAGCGCCCTCGTGGTGACTCTGATAATTGCGCGTTTAAATTATAACTAGAAAAAGGGGTGTTACATTATTGGTATCAGAGCATAAGTTCGATGCAATCAGGCCAAGTGTGTCATCGGTCATAGTGTATATGACAACTAAGTAGTGTTAGTCTCGTTCGAATTGGTGTTAATCTTTGCAGGTGTTAGGTTGAAATGTCTAGGAGGGTTGATCTTGCGCTTCTTTGAAGCTTTGCAAGCTATAGCTCAAAGCGATGGGGAACCAGCGGAATGGTGGAGAGGATCTTTGGAAGTAAGTAAGTTGGCCACGTTCCAAAGGAGAATCCGCCCACTTTCAAAGGTCGGTATGATCTCGATGGAGCTTTGGCATGGTTGAAGGAGATCGAGAGAATTTTTCGGGTTATGGATTGTACGCCTGCGCAGAAAGTAAGGTTTGGTACGCATATGCTAGCTGAAGAGGCGGATGACTGGTGGTTGGGAATGTCGCGAAGGTTAGAAAATGCTGGTGAGGAAGTTACTTGGGAGGTTTTCACAAGAGAGTTCAAGAGAAAGAACTACCCTGAGGATGTGCGAGCTAAGAAGGAAGTGGAATTTCTAGAGCTAAAGCAGGGAAACAAGACGGTAGCTGAGTATGCCGCCAAATTTGAGGAGTTGGCCAAATTCTGTCCTTACTATGCCAATGATGCCGATTCAGAGTTCTCCAAGTGTGTCAAATTTGAGAGTGGTCTGCGCCCTGATATAAGGAAAGCAATTGGGTATCAAGAGATTCGGGATTTTGCTATACTAGTTGATAAGTGTAGGATCTATGAAGAAGATAGTTCTGCTGCTTACAAGGCTGTGAAGGAAAAGAGGAATTCTCAGTTTCGTGGGAAGCCCTATGAGGTTTCAGGTGGTAAGGGTAAGGGAGAGGAGAGTTCGGGCAAGAAGTCAAGTGGGGGAGATGTTGCTGCTAGTGTGGTATGCTACAAGTGTGGGAAGGCTGGTCATAAACGCCCAGATTGTCCGGGTGGTGTGAAGAGGTGCTACAAGTGTGGGAAAGAGGGCCATGTGGCAACTAACTGTGATCGTAAGGATGTGCACTGTTTCAACTGCGGTGAGGAAGGACACATCAGTGCTCAGTGTCCGAAACCAAAGAAAGGAAGGTCTACTGGAAGGGTGTTTGTGTTGGCATGTTCTGAGTCAACGGAGGGATGATGGTAGTACTAGAGGTACGTGTCTCGTTAAGGGTGCTCCGCTAGAATCTATTGTTAATACCGATGCTACTTGTTGTTTTGTCATTGTCGCATGCTGCGAACGTTTAAGTGCCGTATTATCTGTATGACTGTAATGTGCTGCCTGGTGTGTTTTCTGTGTCTCTTGTCAATTTTCGACGAAGACTTTGTTGTGAATTTTGTTTGTTTGCCGTTGGGTGGATTAGAGGTAAGCTTTGAGTATGAATGGGGTAGAGCATTACTATATCCGTGTTGGTTAGATTTTTGAGGGCGAAAATATTCTAAGTGGGGGAGAGTTGTAATGCCCCAAAAATAATTCGAGTGTTTATTTAATTAATTTAATTAGATGTTATAGTGGTTAATTGTATTAAAATAATGAAAGGGTATTTAATTTAAATGAGGAGTGGTGTTTAGTAAGTAAGTGAGTGGTAATTTAATTAAGAGAAAGGAGTAGTGTTAGTAACTAACTAGGTGGCGAGAAGAGCCCAAGTCAAGTGAGCCCAATGACTTAAGCTAGGGTTAAGATCTTAGGAACTTGGAGAGAAAGAAAGAAAAAGAAGAAAAGAAAGGAACGAAAAGAAGAGAGAAATGCATGGTGTGCTGCGTAGTGAGAGAGAGGAGCGAAGGAGGAGAAGAGAAAGAGAGAGTTCGCGAAATCTCGAGGCGGAGAAGGAAGCTGTTGCTGAGGTTTTGTTCGTGGTTCCTTCATCGTGTTCCGGAGCTTACGCATTCGAGGTAAGGGTGGGTTTTAACATTTATAATGGGTTGCGATGGCGGTATGTGGGTAGTTAGGATTTGAGTGATCTTTGCATGAAGTTGTGTTTTCGTTATTGTGATTGCTTGTATGTGGGTAGTTAGGATTTGAGTGATCTTTGCGATGGCGGTATGTGGGTAGTTAGGTTTTAACATTTATAATGGGTTGAGGTGAAGTGCCGAAGTGAATGAGGTGAGGTGACATAGGTGAGTGAGGTGAGGTGAGGTGCCGAGGTGAATGAGGTGAGGTGAGGTGCCGAGGTGAGTGAGGTGAGGTGACCTAGGTGAGTGAGGTGAGGTGACATAGGTGAGTGAGGTGAGGTGAGGTGCCGAGGTGAATGAGGTGGGTGACCTAGGTGAGTGAGGTGAGGTGAGGTACCGAGGTGAATGGGGTGATGTGCCGAGGTGAAGGAGGTTGGTGACCGAGGTGAGTGAGGCGAGGTGAGGTGACGAGGTGAATGGGGTGAGGTGCCGAGGTATGTGAGAGTGTACCGAGGTGTGTTTTGTGTGTGCCTGTCATACCCCAATTTTGTCCGGCTTAGGTCAAAACCCTAATTTTCCCCAAAAATAATCAAATTAAAAAATAAAAAAAAAGCATCATGCATTGCATTTAGGTTTCTAAAGTCATTTCAAAGTTTCTAAAATCATTTTTGGAGTTGAAATGCACTTTTTAGACAAATTAGGGTTTTTTTCAGTACAAAAGGGTATTTTGGTCATTTCACAAATAAGGGACAATTCCTCAAAACAAGTCATCCAACATGCATTTCAAGGTACTAGAGGTCACTACTAGGGAGAAAAATCAGTTTTGAAGTGGAAATGTGTTTCAGGCAAAAACTAGGGTTTTTAGAGTGAAAGGGTATTTTGGTCATTTCACAATAAAAGCGGTTTTTTGTCCCAAATCCTTGGATAATCATCAATGATTTATTTAAAGGATATTTGTGCTCCATTGTGATTATTTTTGTGATCGACAATTAAACCTTTTGGTCTAAAAACCTAGTTTTTAGATAGAGGGGTAAAATGGTCTTTTCCTTTGAGGTGGGGCAAATAAATCAATTTTGGGATTGGTGAGATCATAAAATTCAGAGCCCAATCATTGAATCATGGGATATAGCCCAAAAGGGCATGAAGTAGGAAGAATAATCTAGAAGGGAATATTCTACAATCTTTTGAATTTTGAAAGGATAAGGATAGTACAATAGTACAATTTGCAATTCCACTCACTCTCCATTCCCTTAGCTGCGCATAAACAGCCATATACACCCCATTTTCATTTATTTTTATTGTTTGCAAATTGTGTTAAATCATGGCCATCCATTCAAGTGTGAAAATCAATCCTCACCCTTCATTTGAATCAAAATGGCACTTGTGTAATAAGCTTTATGGAAAATTACATTTTTGTAAATGAGTTTATCCTTCACCACCCTTCCTAAGCTGCGCCCTCAGCCCTCTCTCTCCTCACTTTATTGCCCTTAATCCATGTGATAATGCATCTTGACCATTGATTCAATTTGTTTCTCAAATCCTATTGATTTACAAGAGATACATTGTCACAAATACCCTTAAGTTTTCACTTCATATAAAAGCCCAAAAATAGGAGACCTCACACACACTCTCTCATTTCTAACCTAGCACTTATACTCAGCCTCCATGCTCTCCTCTCCTCCTCTCTAAATTCGAACCACCATCATCAACTCTCCTTCCATCTTTCCTTCATTCTTTCACCATCAAAACTCCATAATTCTTTCATCATTCAAAAGATCTCCTCATAAGCTTCAATAATCATCCAAGTTTGATCAAAGAGAGGCTATTTGCGTGGGGTTTCAAGTTTGTTGAGGTTGTGTTCTTCAAGTTCTTGCTCTCTTTTTCATTTCCTAGTTATTTTGTGAGGTAAATAAATTCTCCTTTGCATTTTCTTCACCTTTCACCATGTAGATCTCTTCATCTCTTCTCTCCTTCTCGAAAGAAGCTTTGAGGACTTGTTTCAAACATTATGTACAAGGACATTGGGAGCCTTGGGTGTTTGAAACAAGTCCTTGGCCTTGAAGGAGAGATTCTTATGTTTGTTTGCATTTCTAATCATTTTTAGCATGTTTGCATCATTTTCATGAAATAAAATGCCACTTTCCTCATGTTTTTGCTTTGGCCTTGGGTTAGAAATTAGGATCCTCATGTTTTCTTGCCTATTTCATGTGTCAAAGTTGAATAAGAATGGTATATGGGACCAATAGTGCATTCGGGTTTAGGTCCCTAAATTAGGGTTTCATCATCTTTTATTTTCTTTGATTTTGTGTGTTGAATAAATGATGAAATGATGATTGTTTGAGTGTGATATACATGTGTAAATCTTAGGGTTTATGTGTGTGTGTCTAATGATGTGATTTGGTTGCAAGAAATTTGTTGAATTTGAGCCTTATTGTGTATATGTATGTTTTCGCCATAAAGCCATTTTTGTGACCAATTTACTTACTCAAATTTGTTGTTTGATCTTGTTTGGTAAATTAATTGTTGTGAATTGTGTTTTTTCACTTTTTACCTTTTAGTTTTACCATTCACTTAAGTGTTACTAAATAGTAAAAAAAAACATTTTCTTACCTTTTTCTTACCTTTCACTTAAAACCCTAAAAAAAAAACATTTTACCTTTGCCATTTACCTTCACTTAAATAATTCACCACCTTCACTTAAATAAGTCACCATTTCATTAATAATTTACCTTTACTTTTTACCTTTCTTAAATTACAAAAGACCCAAAACATTCTCTAGTTTACATTTATAACTTTTCAATCAACCAAAAATACTTTTTACCACTTTTTCATAAGACTCTAAAAACACCAAAACATTTCACCATTTCCTAAGAATAAGGTAACTAAATTTTTACCACTTTTTATGACACACTCTCACACACTTGCACTTAAATAAAACACTTTATTCACTCTCTTGCATTCTCATTTGCTTGTATCTCTTGCATACTCTCTTGTTTTAATCTTCATGCCTTTTCATATATTCATATCTCTTGCATATTCATTTGCACTCTCACTTGTTAGTACCTCATGCATCCTTACTTGTTTATACATGCAATAATGAGATGCCTTGCATATTGTAATTGTATATTCATGCACCCACATGTTAGCTCAATCATGTATTCAATTGGTTCATTACAATTTGTGGATATTCTTTATGATTGCTATGCTTGTGTTCTTATTGTTGCCTTGGTTTGGACTTGAAAAGATTTGAAATGTTCTATTTCTTTTTCAAACTTGGAATCACATGTTTTTCTAATAAAAAACCCTAAGGCATTTTTTTTTCATAAACAAATCATTGGCCATCACTCGAAGCCGTTGCTTGTTTGATCGTCAATGATGGAGTTACTAGTGGTAGTCACTCGAAGCCCTTGCTTGTTTGACTATCACGAAAACTCCCATACCTTAATCGAATACAAGTTAATGTAAAAACTCAAAAAAAAAACAATATGAGCCATTAGTGATAATCATCACTACGACTCATCCTTTTCCAAAACAATTTCAAAAAAGATAATAAAAACGTTGCAACTTGTAATCACTTGAAGCAATTGCTCGACTGATTATCGGTTCCAACACTTTTCTTTCAAGTTAGTAATGAACGCCACTCGAAGCCATTGCTTGTTTGGTATTCATGAACGCTTGAGTCATATTTCCAAAACTCAAAAGATAAGATAAAGACAAAACACAGATTTTCTCAAGATTAAGAACCAAGAACTACGTAGCTTTGATCCCTCATCTCATTGAGGGTACGTAGGAGCGGGTCACATCCCGTCAAGCACTCTTTTAAAAAATCTTAGTTTAGTTTCACTTTTCAAAGATCCCAAAAAGATTTCTTTCTCCCTTGTTTTCTAAAAAACTCTTTCAAATAAAAAGGAAAGAAGTAGAACGATTTATTTCAAATCAAACAATCCAAACCACACATCGAATTAATGGTTCCCTTTCGGTAGAAAGGAGGTGTGGGTGCTAATACCTTCCCACACCTAACCGAACCCCCGAACCAACATCTCTAGAGTTTTGAAAGACCAGTTGCTTTCAAAAGGTTTTCCTAATATTTTCCTTAATAAATATTAGTGGCGGCTTCATTGATCGATTTCTTTTAGAAAAGTTGTAAACGAGGAAGGTTCTCCTCGGGACTTTTGAGTATAGCGCAAGTGGCGACTTCATCTGGGGACAATTTTTTTAAAAAAATAAGTGGGTCAAACCTAATTAATCCGATGTGTGGTTCAAAATGTTTGATTTGAATTATTTTTCGTTTTACTTCTTCATTTCCATACCTTTTCCCTTTTCTTTCTTCATATGCTTGTAATTATGCATGCTTTCCCCCATCTATTATAATCCCTTCCTCTCTGCTCCTTTTCTTGAGGTAAGCTATATATGGTTGTTGATGACACCTTAGGTTAGTTCATTTGTTTTGAAGTGATGCTAAACCTTAGGGTAGACGACATGTTACTATTTGCTTCTATCCGGGTGTCGGCTTTTTCCTTGCGGTGGGGAGGGTAGATTTTAGAAAGTATGTCCTCAATCACACACTTTCACACCTTACATTTTGTATGTTATGAGTGGGCTCCTATACCCGGATCCAACAAATACCTAGGAGAGTGGAGACGATTAGTGATTTGTCATTCGAGACCTTTGTGCATCGACACTCATGAAAGTCTCAACCAGAGTACGCTTTCTCATGACGCTTCACACTTGGTAGTTCTCACATTTGTGGATGTCGGCATGAGGATTCTATAGCTCTGGTAGCCATTGTGAGGGTGTAAATTAGAACTACATGGGAGGAACCTTTGAAGTTGCCCTAGAACTTAGGATTCCCACCTTTGTAGGACACGAGGACATACAAATTGTGTGTTGCATTGTAGTTTAGACATGTCTTTCCTAAAAAAAGATTTTTCAAAAAAAAAAGAGAAAGGGTTCATTGTTGTAGCCTTTTCTTTTGCCGTTCGTATAAAGCGACATATGACCCACTTTATTTCAAAAAAGGGAAGAAAGAGTTCTCGATGTAGCTTTCCTCCTACCGGTCTATATGAAGCGATGTATGTCCGCACTTTCAAAAAAGGAAACCCGAGTTATCGCAAATAAAGTTTTTTTCTAACCTTGCATTTGCATAAAGCATCATCGTCATTTGCATACATTCCCGCATTGCATAAAGCTTAAGATTCTCGCAACTCATGCATTCATAGAGCATCTCATTTGCATTTGCTTGTCAAAGACCACTGAATAATGCATCATCTTGTCATAGGTGTGTCAAAATGGAATCAAGTAGCAAAGCTTCACTTACTCCTCGCCTCCCGATTGTGAAGAAAGTGGATGTTGGTAGCCTGAGGCAATGTGCAGCCCTTATGGGTCCAATTGAGAGGGATTCCTTCGACTTAGCATATGGGAATATCCGTAGGCTCTTGCAGGTTGAATGTTCAAGAAGATGCTCTTGTGGTTTAAGCCAATTCTATGATTCTGATATGAGGTGCTTCTTCTTCAAAAACTTCCAGCTTTCGCCCACACTAGAAGAGTACGAGCAGCTTTTGGGATTCTCCAGGTCTCATGCTAGGCCCTATCAATTCCAGGGACTGTATTACACAGATGAGAGGTTAGCAACATTGTTGAGGATTGGTAAGGACCAGTTGAAGTTACAGAAACTAAAAAGAAATGGTGTAGCTGGGTATCCACAAGAGTAGATCTGATGCAATCTTATGCTCTGGCCAAGAATTGGGGTCCATTCAAGTTAGTATTAGCCCTTACCATATTTGGGGTCGTTCTTTTCCCTCAAATAGAGAAGTATATTGATGAAGATGCAATTGGTGCGTTCTTAGCCTTCAAAGACGCCAAAAACCCTATCAATCCCGTGCCTGCTGTTCTTGCTAACACATATCATGCCTTCACTCGCCACAGTCAGTTCCATACAAAAAAGATATGCCTTTCTGTTCACGTCCTCTATGCCTGGCTTATTCTTCATGTGGTCCATAACCGTCTAGATGTCAAAGAGTTAATTTCCTATGCTCTAAGTTGTGAGGTGAAGGTCAGAACTTCTCTAGAATGGGTTGAGTTTCTGAAAAACCTTAATGATCTCCAAATCCGATGGTACACCGCTGCATATTGGAGTGACAGACCTATGGTGGTTTTCAGCTGCGGAAGCTTTCAAAACGTGCCTCTCATGGGGACTCAAGGGTGTGTCAACTATAACCCTTCATTGACTCTAAGGCAGCTCGGTTACCCGATGAAGAACTCACCCTCCGAAAGCATGTTGTCCCGTGTTTACCTCTGTAAGGGGATGCCTAAATGCGGTGATTTGCTTCGAAGAGTTCAACAGTCATGGGAATCCGTAGTGCGAAAAGGAAGTGAGTGTAACAGCCTGGGTCCACCACCCCAGCGCTATTACTCAAAGAACTCCTCTACCCCATGTAGAGTTTTTGCCTTAGTGGGAATCGAACCTCGTACCTCTTGTACATTTCCAACGCATTCCCACTACCAATTGAGCTACTAGCTCAATTGGTAGTGGGAATGCGTTGAAATGTACAAGAGGTACGAGGTTCGATTCCCACTGAAGGCAAAAACTCTACATGGGTAGAGGAGTTCTTTGAGTAATAGCGCTGGGTGGTGGACCCAGCTGTTACAATAAAAGGTGCCGCAAGTGCCTAAGAGGGAGTCTTTGTTTTGGTCCCTAGGTGACAGTTTGGTCCCTAGATGATTGTTTTGGTCCTAAATGGTGGTTTAGGTCCCTGGGTGAGGTTGAGCACTCTAGAGGAGAATAGTCCGGTGGGACTTAATGGTGTTGAGAGTTTATAATGAGGTGATTGAGCATGCCATGGGGGCATGGGCCGGAGGGCCAAGCCAGGAGGGCTATAAAATGGTGTTTGTGATGTTTGAAATGGTGTATTGAGGTAAGAATTAATGGGTGTATTGAGCTGTTTGAAATGGTGTTTGTGATGTACATGGAGTCTCATGCATACATTGGCTGCGGTCGTAGAGTTTATAAAATGATTTGTGAAGTCTGAGGCGGCCGGGGGCCTTATAAAATGATTGTGAAGCCTGAGGGCGGCCGGGGGGCCAGAGTCATGAGGACTCCATTATTGATGAGAATGCCGGTGGGCAAATGGTACCACATGCATACTGACATTGCATACATTCCCATTAGTGCATGAATATTGTTGATTGATGGTTGGTGTGTTTGGGTATGCTGTAAACTATGATTATATATTGCTTATTATCACTTTTATTATATAGTTCGAGACTCACCCTTTCTGTTGTTGTTTACTACGGGTAGTCATAAGTGAGGGCTTTCTACCTTCACTACTCCCGAGTCGATGCCCGCTTCGATACGTAGCACCTAGGGGTTGGGGTTATGAACTATAGTTGTCTTGTTTTGCTCTTTGTTGAGCCTTCTATGCATTGTTTTGAGGCTCTTTGAATTGTTCTCTTTGGATTCATGAGTATTTTTCATTGCATTATGTGAAACTATAGTTCCACGAGTTTATTTCTTTGGTGTTACGTATTTTGATTATGTTTATGAGATGAGTTAACTATTGAATGTTTTAAGAGAGATGTGTGGACGCTCCATGTTAATGAGGACCGATTTATGTTATACTATTAGTGTCTTTGAATGACTATGGCTAAATTGTGGTTCGCCACTAAGGTCGTAATTTCTTTATTTGGTGTATTTACAAGGGCATCATCGAGAGCCTTGCAAAGGAGGTCAAGGCTCATTGCAAGTAGTATCGATTACTCGAGTAATCCCATAGTCAATCAGTTCACTATTTTATAACACACTAAACCAAAAGATGACGAGAAATGATTTTTATATACTCGATTTTTGATTTAATTTACCGCGAGAAATGGGGTGTTACATTAGTGGTATCGAGCAAAAGTTCGGTCTGTCCGACCAAGTGTGTCACATTTGTCATGTTGTGTATGACAGGTTAGGAGTCTTGACTTAGTTCTGAATTGTTGTTCATGCATCTTGATAGAGGTGAGTTCTAGAACCGCAGTAAGCCATATATGTGTGTCTGTTGATTGAGGAAAGCGTAAGTATCTTTGAGTGGTAGTAAGTCTGCTTTGAGGGTAAGAAGTCTGTTGTGGGCAAGAAGCCAAGTGGGGGAGATGCTCCCGCTGATATGGTGTGTTTCAAGTGTGGCAAGCCGGGTCACAGGAGCTCCGATTGCAAGTCTGTTAGTTTCCTTCTTCCTGAAGAGGAAGAGTACGCTTTCTTTGTCTGTCTCACGAGCAATTGCGCAGGTAATGAAAGAGGGTGGTCGGTTGTTTGCTTTGATGGCGTCTATGTCTGCTGAGGACCGAGCTATGGTTGATGGGGTACAGGTGGTGTGTGAGTTCCCTGAAGTGTTTCCGGATGAGATTCCTAGTGTGCCCCCAGAGAGGGAAGTTGAGTTCGGGATTGAGCTTGTGCCTGGTACTAGGCCTGTGTCTATGGCACCGTACCGGATGTCAGCTTCTGAGTTGTCGGAATTGAAGAAGCAGTTAGAGGAGCTTCTTGAGAAGAAATTTGTGAGGCCTAGTGTGTCACCATGGGGAGCTCCAGTTTTATTGGTAAAGAAGAAGGATGGGAGTATGCTTACGTGCGTGGACTCTGCATAATTGAATAAAGTGACTATCAAGAATAAGTATCCTCTCCCGAGGATAGATGATCTGATGGATCAGCTGGTGGGTGCTAAGGTGTTTAGCAAAATTGACTTGAGGTCTGGGTATCACCAGATTAAGGTGAAGGATGAGGACATCCAGAAAACACCGTTCAGAACGAGGTATGGGCATTATGAGTACTCTGTAATGCCGTTTGGTGTCACAAATGCACCAGGGGTGTTGATTGAGTACATGAACCGAATCTTCCATAGCTATCTGGATCGGTTTGTGGTTGTTTTTATTGATGATATTCTGGTGTACTCAAAATCTGAGGAAGAGCATGCAGAGCACTTGAGGCTGGTGCTAGAGGTCTTGAAAGAGAGGAAGTTGTATGCCAAGTTGTCAAAGTGTGAGAGCTGGAGCGTAGGGTCGACTTGTAGTTGCCGAGGTGTAGCATAGGTATACCGAGGTGATTACTGGAGTATGGCGTGTATTTATACACCTAAGTGTAGTTGCTGAACTGAGGTTGCCGAGATGGTATGGCAACCGAGGTGAATGAAATAGAGGCTTGTACCTAAGTGAACTGAGGTGAGTGATAGGTAGCCTAAGTTAAGTAGCCTGTGGTAGTAGAGGTGAGACGCAAGGACGCCATTGAAGATAAGATGCGTGACTAAGTGTAGGCATAGCCGAGGTGGTGAACCGAGGTGATTAAGGGTGGATTGAAGTAGAAGTAACCTAGTTGCGTTAAGACTAAGGTGAAGTAAGTATGGTAGTTGTGGTATAAGTATAGATGCCGAGATGATTTATGGTGCAGAGAGGAGGCTTAGTGCCTGTGTGTCGAGGTTAGTGGTGCGTGTGCCGAGGTTCCAGGAGAGGGTGCCGAGGTGCCGTTCGATGCCACAGTTGCGCAAGGCGCTGCCAGGCGCAACTGGGGGTGTTGTTTGGCGTTGTGAACGCTTAAGTGGTTGAAAAGGGATAGTCCGTTTTAGTCCTAGGTGACGTTGTGGTCCTCGTAGTGATCGTTTAGTCCACTACGTTTGGGTGTGAGGACGTTGGGGTAGTGTGAGAACTACAATGGGAGGTGTATTGGATGGTGAGTTGGGACGATAGCCATGGGGCTATGTCAGAGGTGTGATGATGACCTTAGAGCTTTGAGTAGCGATGTGTTTAAGTGGTGAGGTTCCAAATGGGAACCGACGTTGAGTGATGGGTTTAGGACCTCGTTCTCGTGTTGTACCCGTGGTGTTTGAGGTCGCCTTCCGGGCATTACGGTGTGAGAAGACTTGGTCTCTTTGGTGTTGAGGCGCCCAATGAGTTGGACGTTAGCCGTAGGGGCTAGTGAGTGTGGTGTTGAGGTGTCCCGTGAGTGGGACGTCGGCACCTTAGCGCTATTGGGGTTGTCTAGGTGAAATAGACGACGGTGTAAAGGACGGTGGCGATGCCATTACGCGGTGATGGTACTCATGCATTAAACATTGGCGTTGGGTTGCATCCATGCATTTACATATGAGTTTGATATTGTTTTGACGAGTATGAGTTCTTTGTGTTATAGCGTGGTTGAGTGAGAGTTGACGTGTTTTAACCGGGTTTATTTGGAGTTGAGGATTAATGGCTTGATGGTGTCTTTGGTTTATATTTGAGTTATGTCGATAGGTGAACCGAGGTACCGAGTTGAAGTGTTGTGTTAAAGTGTGTGGTGCGCTTAAGGTAGTGTAGTACAGAGATTAGTAATGGCCAAGTGTAGAGTATATATGTCTTTGAAGTATAGATGTTGAGGTGCAGTGAACATAAGCCTAAGCGTGGTTATTGAGGTCTAAGGTAAGTAAACCAAGACCAGTGGTGGTAAATTGAGAGGATATAACCGAGGTATGTATGTATTGAAGTGAGGTATAGGCACGTCGGATTTAGTGTCATTTGAGGTATAGTGTATATAGACTGAAGGAGAGTTGTCGAAATGTAGATGTAAGTCAGTGTAAGTTGTTGAATGGTAGGAGGAGACAGGACTTGGAGTTTCAGGCTGGTGAGCATGTGTTCTTGAGGGTCACGCCTATGACTGGTGTTGGGTTGGAAAGGTTGCTTATAGGGTGGCTTTGCCGCCTAATCTTTCGAACTTGCACGATGTATTCCACGTGCCACGCCTTCTAAGTATATTCCGGACCGTCTCATGTGATTCACATGGGTGATGTAGAGGTGCGTGAGAACCTCCTTTGTGGAGACTATGCCGGTGAAGATTGATGATAGAGAAGTGAAGGTGTTGAGAGGAAAGACATTGCCTTGGTCAAGGTAGTGTGGTTGGGAGCTTTGGTGAGAGTATGACTTGGGAGCTCAAGAGCAAGATGCGGAGTCTTATCGAGTTAATTGATTTCAGTGCAATTTCGAGGACGAAATTTCCTAAGTGGGGAGAGTTGTAACACCCTAAATGATTTAATTAAGTAATTGATTAAATTATTTAAAGTGTTACACTATTTTAATTATATTAAATATAATATAGTGTTTTATATTTAGTATTTTATTTTTAATTAGAAGGAGTGGTATTAGGAATACCAGAGTCTGCCGCTTTGGGCCCAGGAGCCCAAGCCCAATGACTTAGGCTCTAGGGTTGGTGCATTTCGCACCAAAGGAAGGAACAAAGAAAGAAAACGAAAGAGAGGAGAGAAGAGAGAAGAGAGGCGGCGCGCAAGGGAGAAAGAGAGAGAGTTGCATCGCAAGGAAGAAGAAGGGAAGGAGAGCTCCATTGTTGCGGTGGTTTTGGTGGTGACTCCATAGAGAAGCTTTTCTACGGTTAAAATAAGGTAAGGGAGTCTCACTCTATAATAGAGGTATAATAGGTCGTATGTAAGTCATAGAGTCTTAATTTGATGATGTTGATTGTTAATCGAATGGTTGTTGGATTGAATTTGATGAAATTGCATGAGAAATTGATTTAGGGCTCAATGTTAGGGTTTTATGTTCTTGATTTCGTTTTGATGTGTGAATTGATGTTTGAAAGGTGAAAGTGAACATGGTAAAATGATTATAGAGTGGATTGGAATGATATATGGTGGTTAGAATTGGAAGAAATTGAGAATTGAGGATTTTTGAGGTGTAGGCGCCAAAGGGCTAGGATTACAGCGCCACGTGCACTCAGATATGTGATGAGGCTACAAGTGCGATGTTGCTTGTCTGGGCGCGAGAATGTGGGTATTTTTGGGGCTGGGAAGTGAAACTTGTATTTCTGGGCACATTTTCTCGTGCCAAATTTTGTATTCACCTGCCAACTTTCAATTTTAAGTGTTTTGGCTCGAGTGGTTTTCAGTTGCAGTGTTATTTTGAAAATGTGTCGGTGGGGCTTGTTTTGTGTGTGTAAGTGGGGTGGGTGAGTGAAACTCACATTTCGGAACATATTTTACGGTGCCCATTTTTGTATTCACCTGCCCAAATTCATTTTTGAGTGTTTTGGCTCGAGTAGTTTTCTGGTTGCAGGTGTTGTTTTGAAAATGTCCCGGTGGGGCTTGTTTTGTGTGTGTTTTGGGGCCCGGGGAGTGAAACTTGTATTTCTGAACATATTTCCTCGTGCCAACTTTTGTATTCACCTGCCAACTTTCATTTTTAAATGTTTTGGCTCGAGTAGTTTCCTGATTACAGGTCTTATTTTAAAAATGTCTCGGTGGGGGTAATTTTGGGCGTGTTTTGGGGCCCGGGGAGTGAAACTTACTTTTCTAGGCATATTTCACTGTGCCAAATTTTGAATTTACCTGCCCAAATTCATTTTTAAACATTTTGGCTCGGGTGGTTTTTGGTTTGAAAGTGTTGGGTGAGCTGGTCACAGGGGCGCCTAAATCAGGTACGCTCGTGTCTTAGTTTGTGTCTCAAAGCGTATCGAGTTTGTGTCTAGGTCTGTGTTGCCCAGGGGGGCGCCAGATGTAACACCCCATTTCTACCCGGTAATTTAAATCAAAAATCAGAGTATACAAAAATCATTTCAGGTCATCTTTTAGTTTAGTGTGTTATAAAATAGTGAACTGATTGACTATGGGATTACTCAGGTAACTGATACTACTTGCAACAGGCATTGACCTCCTTTGCAAGGCTCTCAGTGATGCCCTTGTAAATACACCAGCGAAAGAAATTCTGACCTTAGTGGCGAACCACAATTTAGCCATAGTCATTCAGCACACTAATAGTATAACATAAAACAATCCTCAATAAAATGGAGCGTCACACATCTCATAAACATAATCAAAATACGTAACACCAGCAAATCAACTCGTGGAACTATGGTTTCATATAATGCAGCGGAAAGTAATCATGAATCCAACAAAATAATTCAGCCGTCTCACAGCAATACATAGAAGGCTCAACAAAGAGCAAAACAAGACAACTATGGTTCATAACCCCCAACCCCTAGGTGCTACGTGACGAGCGGCATCGACTCGGGAATAGTGAAGGTAGAAAGCCCTCACTCATGACTACTGTGGTAAACAACAATGAGAAAGGGTGAGTCTCGAACTATATAATAAAAGTGATAATAAGCAATATATACAATCATAGTTCACAAACACACCAATCATCACTCAACAATATTCATGCTCTAATGAGAATGTATGCAATGTAAGTATGCATGTGGTACCATTTGCCCTCCGGCATTCTCATCAAAATGGAGTCCTCATGACTGCCTCCCACGCCTCAAGCTTCACAATCATTTTATAAGGCCCTCCGGCCGCCTCAAAGCTTCACAATCATTTTATAAGGCCCTCCGGCCGCCCTCAGGCTTCACAATCATTTTATAAACTCTACGACCGCAGCCGAATGTATGCATGAGACTCCATGTACATCACAAACATCATTTCAAACAGCTCAATACACCCATTAACTCTTACCTCAGTGTTAATCTCATTTTATAGCCCTCCTGGCTTGGCCCTCCGGCCCATGCCCCCATGGCATGCTCAATCACCTCCTTATAAACGCTCAACACCATTAAGTCCCACCGGACTATTCTCCTCTAGAGTACCCAACCTCACCCAGGGACCTAAACCACCATTTAGGACCAAAACAATCATCTAGGGACCAAACTGTCACCTAGGGACCAAAACAGCACCCTCTTAGGCACTTGGCAGCACTAGGCGCCATTTTCCCCACATTCTGGCGCCCCCTGGTGCAACACAAAGACTAGCGCCAAAGAATCTCAAGATTTTGGCGCCCCTATGGCAACACACCCATCGGGCGCCACTTTTCTAGCAACTGGCGCCCCACGGGCAACATGGACCTAGACACAAACTCGCATACGATTGCAGACACAAACTAAGACACAGGCAGCAGACTAGGCGCCTTGGGCAGCACAGTTTGGCGCCCCCCTGCTGGCCCAGCTCACCCAACACTTTCAAACCAAAAACCACCCGAGCCAAAATGTTTAAAAATGAATTTGGGCAGGTAAATACAAAATTTGGCACAGTGAAATATGCCTAGAAAAGTAAGTTTCACTCCCCGGGCCCCAAAACACGCCCAAAATCACCCCCACCGAGACATTTTTAAAATAAGGCCTGTACTCAGGAAACTACTCGAGCCAAAACACTTAAAAATGAAAGTTGGCAGGTGAACACAAAATTTGGCACGAGGAAATATGTTAAGAAATACAAGTTTCACTCCCCGGGCCCCAAAACACACACAAAACAAGTCCCACCGGGACATTTTCTAAACAACACCTGCAACCAGAAAACTACTCGAGCCAAAACACTTAAAAATGAAAGTTGTCAGGTGAATACAAAATTTGGCACGAGGAAATATGTTCAGAAATACAAGTTTCACTCCCCGGGCCCCAAAACACACACAAAACAAGTCCCACCGGGACATTTTCAAAACAACACCTGCAACCAGAAAACTACTCGAGCCAAAACACTTAAAAATGAAAGTTGGCAGGTGAATACAAAATTTGGCACGAGGAAATATGTTCAGAAATACAAGTTTCACTCCCCGGGCCCCAAAACACACACAAAACAAGTCCCACCGGGACATTTTCAAAACAACACCTGCAACCAGAAAACTACTCGAGCCAAAACACTTAAAAATGAAAGTTGTCAGGTGAATACAAAATTTGGCACGAGGAAATATGTTCAGAAATACAAGTTTCACTCCCCGGGCCCCAAAACACACACAAAACAAGTCCCACCGGGACATTTTCAAAACAACACCTGCAACCAGAAAACTACTCGAGCCAAAACACTTAAAAATGAAAGTTGGCAGGTGAATACAAAATTTGGCACGAGGAAATATGTTCAGAAATACAAGTTTCACTCCCCGGCCCCAAAACACACACAAAACAAGTCCCACCGGGACATTTTCAAAACAACACCTGCAACCAGAAAACTACTCGAGCCAAAACACTTAAAAATGAAAGTTGGCAGGTGAATACAAAATTTGGCACGAGAAAAAGTGCCCAGAACACCAAGTTGCACTTCCCAGGCCCCAAAATACCCACATTCTGGCGCGCCAGACAAAGAACACAACACACGCACTGACACAACCCCTCACGTGAACAGTAATCCAGGCGCCAATTCCCAAAGCAAATTGGCGCCTGAACAACAAACACAACCTATGTCCCATCTTTCAGCAATTACAGTGGCGCTGAATCCTAGCCATTTGGCGCCCCATGCATCAAAAACTCTCAATTCTCAATTTTTTTCAATTCAAATCATGTTATACCATTCCAATCCACTCAATAATCATCAAAACACATTCAATTTCAGTCCATACATTCAAATCATGCGCAACACTCATCAAAAACACAAAATACCCAAATTAAAACCCTAAATTGATTTCTATCATGCTATTTCTCAAATTCACTCAACAACAACTCAATTAACAATCAATTAACATCAAATTAACCCTCTATGATCCCTATACAACCCATTATACCCTCTATTATAGAGTGAGACTCCCCTTACCTCGAATTAACCGTAGAAAAGGATCCTTGTGAGTCACCTACGAAACCCAGCAACAATCCAAGCGTTTTCCTCCTCTTTTCACGATCAAAGTCTCCTTCTCTACTCTCCCTAGCGCCGCGCAGCTCCTCCCTCTCTTCTCCTTTCTTTTCTTTTTCGTTTACTTCTCACAAATGAGCTTTGATACCTAATTTGGGTATATAAACATTGGGCCATGCGCTTTTGGGCCCTTTTTACACCCCTTCTCCATTTCTCCCACCATCCCCTTCAATTAAAATAAATTACTAAATTATAAACACCATATTATAATTTAATATAATTAAAAATTAGTGCAACACCTAAACAATTTAATCAATTTCTTAATTAAATTATTTGGGGTGTTACAACTCTCCCCACTTAGGAAATTTCGTCCTCGAAATTCATACTGAAGTCAAATGACTCTGAGCACGACTCCCGCATCCCCGCTCTCCCGGCTCCCAAGTCATACTCTCACCAAAGAAATTTCAACCACACTACCTTGACCAAGGCAATGTCTTTCCCTCTCAACACCTTCACTTCTCTATCATCAATCCTCACCGGCATAGTCTCCACACGGTGAGGTTCTCACGCACTCCACGCCATCCATGTGAATCACATGAGACGGTCCGCAATGTACTTCCGGCGGTGACACGTGAAAAACATCGCAAGTTCGAAGATTGGGTGGCAAGGCCACCCTATAAGCAACCTTTCCAACCTCTCGGTGATCCGACACGGTCCAATAAACCTTGAGTCAACTTCTTTGCCTTGAGCCCGCCCAACACCAGTCATAGGCGTGACCCTCAAGAACACATGCTCACCAGCCTGAAACTCCAAGTCCTGTCTCCTCCTATCATTCAACAACTTACACTGAATTACATCTACATTTCGACAACTCTCCTTCAGTCTATATACACTATACCTCGGCGACACTAAATCCGACGTGCCTATACCTCACTTCAATACATACATACCTCGGTTATATCTTCTCAATTTACCACCACTGGTCTCGGTTTACTTACCTTAGACCTCAATAACCACGCTTAGGCTTATGTTCACTGCACCTCAACATTTATACTTCAGCACATATATACTCTACACTTGGCCATTACTAATCTCGGTACTACACTACCTTAAGCGCACCACACTTTAACACAACACTTCAACTCGCTACCTCAGTTCACATATCAGACAGCAACTCGAATATAAACCAGCACACCATCAAGCCATTAATCCCCAACTCCAAATAAACCGGTTAAAACATAGCAACTCTCACTCAACCACGCTTATAACACTCGCAACTCATACTCGTCAAAACAATATCAAACTCATATGTAAATGCATGGACGCAACCCAACACCAACGTTTAATGCATGAGCACCATCACCGGCGTAATGGCACGGTCACCGTCCTTTAATGATATCTAGGCCGAAACCTGTCTCTGTCCTTTACACCGTCATCTATTTCACCTAGACAACCCCAATAGCGCTAAGGCTAACGTCCACTCACTGGACACCTCAAACACCACACTCACTAGCCCAACAGCTAACGTCCAACTCACTGGACGCCTCAACACCAAAGAGACCGAAGTCTTTTCACACCAGAATGCCTGGAAGGCGACCTCAAACACCACGGGTACAACACAGGAACGAGGTCCTAGACCCATCACTCAACGTCAGTCCCCATTTGGAACCTCACCACTTAAACACATCACCACTCAAAGCTCTAAGGCTGTCATCACACCTCGGACATAGCCCCATGGCTATCGTCCAACTCACCATCCAATACACCTCCAATTGTAGTTCCCACACTACCCCAACATCCTCACACCAAACGTAGTGGACTAAACAGTCACTACGAGGACCACAACGTCACCTAGGACTAAAACGTCACCTAGGGACTAAACGGACTATCCCATTTCAACCCCTTAAGCGTTCACAACGCCAAACAACACCCCTAGTTGCGCCTGGCAGCGCCTTGCACCACTGTGGCTTCGAACGGCACCTCGGCACCCTCTCCTGGAACCTCGGCACACAGGCACTAAGCCTCCTCTCTGCACCATAATTCATCTCGGCATCTATACTTATACCACAACTACCATACTCACTTCACCTTAGTCTTAACGCAACTAGGTTACTTCTACTTCAATTCACCCTTAATCACGTCGGTTCACCACCTCGGCTACGCCTACACTTAGTCACGCATCTTATCTTCAATGGCGTCCTTGCGTCTCATCTCGGTTACCCTGGTTACTTAACTTAGGCTACCTATCACTCACCTTAGTTCACTTAGGTACAAGCCTCTACTTCATTCACCTCGGTTGCCATACCATCTCGGCAACCTCAGTTCAGCAACTACACTTAGGTGTATAAATACACTCCATACTCCAGTAATTCCCTCGGTATACCTATGCTACACCTCGGCAACTACCAGTCGACCCTACGCTCCAGCTCTCACACTTTGACAACTTGACATACAACTTCCTCTCTTTCAAAACCTCTAGCACCATCCTCAAGTGCTCTGCATGCTCTTCCTCAGATTTGAGTACACCAGAATATCATCAATAAAAACAACCACAAACCGATCCAGATAGCTATGGAAGATTCGGTTCATGTACTCCATCAACACCCCTGGTGCATTTGTGACACCAAACGGCATTACAGAGTACTCATAATGCCCATACCTCGTTCTGAACGGTGTTTTCTGGATGTCCTCATCCTTCACCTTAATCTGGTGATACCCGGACCTCAAGTCAATTTTGCTAAACACCTTAGCACCCACCAGCTGATCCATCAGATCATCTATCCTCGGGAGAGGATACTTATTCTTGATAGTCACTTTATTCAATTTATCGTAGTCCACGCACAGACGCATACTCCCATCCTTCTTCTTTACCAATAAAACTGGAGCTCCCCATGGTGACACACTAGGCCTCACAAATTTCTTCTCAAGAAGCTCCTCTAACTGCTTCTTCAATTCCGACAACTCGTAAGTCGACATCCCAGACGTGCCATAGACACATGCCTAGTACCAGGCACAAGCTCAATCCCGAACTCAACTTCCCTCTCTGGGGGCACACTAGGAATCTCATCCGGAAACACTTCAGGGAACTCACACACCACCTGTACCCCATCAACCACAGCTCGGTCCTCAGCAGACATAGACGCCATCAAAGCAAACAACTGACCACCCTCTTTCATTACCCTGCGCAATTGCTCAGCAGACAGCAAAGCAGACTCTTCCTCTTCAGGAAGAAGGAAACTAACAGACTTGCAATCGGAGCTCCTGTGACCCGGCTTGCCACACTTGAAACACACCATATCAGCGGGAGCATCTCCCCCACTTGGCTTCTTGCCCACAACAGACTTCTTACCCTCAGCAGACTTACTACCACCAAAGATACTCGCTTTCCTCAATCGCCAGACACCTCATATGGCTTACTACGGTTCTAGAACTCACCTCTATCATGCTTACACGAACAACAATTCGTAACTAAGTCAAGACTCCTAACCTGTCATACACAACATGACAAACAGACACACTTGGTCGGACAGACCGAACTTTTGCTCTGATACCACTAATGTAACACCCCATTTCTACCCGGTAATTTAAATCAAAAATCAGAGTATACAAAAATCATTTCAGGTCATCTTTTAGTTTAGTGTGTTATAAAATAGTGAAGCGATTGACTATGGGATTACTCTGTAATCGATACTACTTGCAATGTGCATTGACCTCCTTTGCAAGGCTCTCGGTGATGCCCTTGTAAATACACCAAATAAAGAAATTCTGACCTTAGTGGCGAACCACAATTTAGCCATAGTCATTCAGCACACTAATAGTATAACATAAAACAATCCTCAATAAAATGGAGCGTCACACATCTCATAAACATAATCAAAATACGTAACACCAGCAAATCAACTCGTGGAACTATGGTTTCATATAATGCAATGAAAGTAATCATGAATCCAACAAAATAATTCAAATTGCCTCACAAAGAATACATGAAGGCTCAACAAAGAGCAAAACAAGACAACTATGGTTCATAACCCCCAACCCCTAGGTGCTACGTATCAGAGCAGACCGACTCGGGGAATAGTGAAGGTAGAAAGCCCTCACTCATGACTACCTGTGGTAAACAACAACAGAAAGGGTGAGTCTCGAACTATATAATAAAAGTGATAATAAGCAATATATACAATCATAGTTCACAAACACACCAATCATCACTCAACAATATTCATGCTCTAATGAGAATGTATGCAATGTAAGTATGCATGTGGTACCATTTGCCCTCCGGCATTCTCATCAAAATGGAGTCCTCATGACTGCGGCCTCCCGCGCGCCTCAAAGCTTCACAATCATTTTATAAGGCCCTCCGGCCGCCCTAAGGCTTCACAATCATTTTATAAGGCCCTCCGGCCGCCCTCAGGCTTCACAATCATTTTATAAACTCTACGACCGCAGTAGAATGAATGTATGCATGAGACTCCATGTACATCACAAACATCATTTCAAACAGCTCAATACACCCATTAACTCTTACCTCAGTGTTAATCTCATTTTATAGCCCTCCTGGCTTGGCCCTCCGGCCCATGCCCCCATGGCATGCTCAATCACCTCCTTATAAACGCTCAACACCATTAAGTCCCACCGGACTATTCTCTCTCAGAGTACCCAACCTCACCTGTGGACCTAAACCACCATTTAGGACCAAAACAATCATCTAGGGACCAAATCGTCACCTAGGGACCAAAACAAAGACACCCTCTTAGGCACTTGGCGGCACTAGGCGCCATTTTCCCCACATTCGCGCGCCGGTGCAACACAAAGACTAGCGCCAAAGAAGCTCGGCATTTTAGCGCCCGTGGCACACACGACTGCACGGGCGCCACTTTTCTAGCAATCTGGCGCCCCACGGGCAATGGACCTAGACACAAACTCGCATACGATTTGAGACACAAACTAAGACACAGCAAAGCAGACTAGCGCGCTTGGGCAAAGACATTTAGCGCCCACTGCCCTGCCAGCTCACCCAACACTTTCAAACCAAAAACCACCCGAGCCAAAATGTTTAAAAATGAATTTGGGCAGGTAAATACAAAATTTGGCACAGTGAAATATGCCTAGAAAAGTAAGTTTCACTCCCCGGGCCCCAAAACACGCCCAAAATCACCCCCACCGAGACATTTTTAAAATAAGGCCTGTACTCAGGAAACTACTCGAGCCAAAACACTTAAAAATGAAAGTTGGCAGGTGAACACAAAATTTGGCACGAGGAAATATGTTAAGAAATACAAGTTTCACTCCCCGGGCCCCAAAACACACACAAAACAAGTCCCACCGTGACATTTTCAAAACAACACCTGAAACCAGAAAACTACTCGAGCCAAAACACTTAAAAATGAAAGTTGGCAGGTGAATACAAAATTTGGCACGAGGAAATATGTTCAGAAATACAAGTTTCACTCCCCGGGCCCCAAAACACACACAAAACAAGTCCCACCGGGACATTTTCAAAACAACACCTGCAACCAGAAAACTACTCGAGCCAAAACACTTAAAAATGAAAGTTGGCAGGTGAATACAAAATTTGGCACGAGGAAATATGTTCAGAAATACAAGTTTCACTCCCCGGGCCCCAAAACACACACAAAACAAGTCCCACCGTGACATTTTCAAAACAACACCTGAAACCAGAAAACTACTCGAGCCAAAACACTTAAAAATGAAAGTTGGCAGGTGAATACAAAATTTGGCACGAGAAAAAGTGCCCAGAACACCAAGTTGCACTTCCCAGGCCCCAAAATACCCACATTCTGGCGCCCAGACAGCAACACACCTGCACTCAGACACAACCCCTCACGTGAACAGTAATCTAGGCGCCAATTCCCCAGCAAAGTGGCGCCCAGAACAGCAACACAACCTATGTCCTATCTTTGCATAAAGATACATGTGGCGCTGAATCCTAGCCATTTGGCGCCCCATGCATCAAAAACTCTCAATTCTCAATTTTTTTCAATTCAAATCATGTTATACCATTCCAATCCACTCAATAATCATCAAAACACATTCAATTTCAGTCCATACATTCAAATCATGCGCAACACTCATCAAAAACACAAAATACCCAAATTAAAACCCTAAATTGATTTCTATCATGCTATTTCTCAAATTCACTCAACAACAACTCAATTAACAATCAATTAAATTAACCCTCTATGATCCCTATACAACCCATTATACCCTCTATTATAGAGTGAGACTCCCCTTACCTCGAATTAACCGTAGAAAAGGATCCTTGTGAGTCACCTACGAAACCCAGCAACAATCCAAGCGTTTTCCTCCTCTTTTCACGATCAAAGTCTCCTTCTCTACTCTCCCTAGCGCCGCGCAGCTCCTCCCTCTCTTCTCCTTTCTTTTCTTTTTCGTTTACTTCTCACAAATGAGCTTTGATACCTAATTTGGGTATATAAACATTGGGCCATGCGCTTTTGGGCCCTTTTTACACCCCTTCTCCATTTCTCCCACCATCCCCTTCAATTAAAATAAATTACTAAATTATAAACACCATATTATAATTTAATATAATTAAAAATTAGTGCAACACCTAAACAATTTAATCAATTTCTTAATTAAATTATTTGAGGTGTTACACCATCATAGAGAAAAGTGGCGCCCGCTGGTCGTGTGTTGCCACGGGCGCTAAAATGCCGAAGTTTCGCGCCTAGTGCTGTGTTGCACCAGGGGGCGCCAGAATGTGGGGAAAATGGCGCCTAGTGCTGCCAAGTGCCTAAGAGGGTGCTGTTTTGGTCCCTAGGTGACAGTTTGGTCCCTAGATGATTGTTTTGGTCCTAAATGGTGGTTTAGGTCCCTGGGTGAGGTTGAGCACTCTAGAGGAGAATAGTCCGGTGGGACTTAATGGTGTTGAGAGTTTATAATGAGGTGATTGAGCATGCCATGGGGGCATGGGCCGGAGGGCCAAGCCAGGAGGGCTATAAAATGGTGTTTGTAATGTTTGAAATGGTGTATTGAGGTAAGAATTAATGGGTGTATTGAGCTGTTTGAAATGGTGTTTGTGATGTACATGGAGTCTCATGCATACATTGGCTGCGGTCGTAGAGTTTATAAAATGATTTGTGAAGTTCGAGCGGCGCCGGGGCCTTATAAAATGATTGTGAAGCTCGAGGCGGCCGGGGCCAGAGTCATGAGGACTCCATTATTGATGAGAATCTTAGGTGGGCAAATGGTACCACATGCATACCGACATTGCATACATTCCCATTAGTGCATGAATATTGTTGATTGATGGTTGGTGTGTTTGGGTATGCTGTAAACTATGATTATATATTGCTTGTTATCACTTTTATTATATAGTTCGAGACTCACCCTTTCTGTTGTTGTTTACTACAGGTAGTCATAAGTGAGGGCTTTCTACCTTCACTACTCCCCGAGTCGGTCTGCTCTGATACGTAGCACCTAGGGGTTGGGGTTATGAACTATAGTTGTCTTGTTTTGCTCTTTGTTGAGCCTTCTATGCATTGTTTTGAGGCTCTTTGAATTGTTCTCACTGGATTCATGAGTATTTCCATTGCATTATGTGAAACTATAGTTCCACGAGTTTATTTGCTGGTGTTACGTATTTTGATTATGTTTATGAGATGAGTTAACTATTGAATGTTTTAAGAGAGATGTGTGACGCTCCATGTTAATGAGGACTGATTTATGTTATACTATTAGTGTGCTGAATGACTATGGCTAAATTGTGGTTCGCCACTAAGGTCAGAATTTCTTTCGCTGGTGTATTTACAAGGGCATCACTGAGAGCCTTGCAAAGGAGGTCAAGGCCTGTTGCAAGTAGTATCAGTTACCTGAGTAATCCCATAGTCAATCAGTTCACTATTTTATAACACACTAAACCAAAAGATGACCAGAAATGATTTTTATATACTCTGATTTTTGATTTAATTTACCGGGTAGAAATGGGGTGTTACAGTGAGGAATTGTCAAAAAGAACCAGTGACATCACCTTCAATCAATGGCTTAAAGACAAGCTTCAATGGGTGAGATCACCAAGTCAAGGAATTCTTACCCTTGAGGAGGAGATACCAGAACCCTATGTCCCTACCTATGAAGAGTTGAACGAAGCCAAACTCGCTTTAGCAAAGGTAGAAGAAGAGAAGAAGGCATTGCAGGCCAAGTTAGAAGAGACGGTTCTAGAGAAGGAAAGGCTAGAGGAAGAAAATGTTATTAAGATGATGGCTGTGGAGGAAAGTGTTAAGCGATTCAAGAATGAAGAGCAAGGCAAGATAGAGGCCTGTGGATTTTCGAAAAGAGCTGCAGAAGAACTCAGAGGTACAAACAGAAAAGCAAGGAAGGCGCTGAGGAGGCCCAAGAGTGGAAGACACTAGCCCACCGGTCAGAGCAAGAATCACACCTGGTGAGGGAGTGAAAGGTCAGCTGAGGAACCTCGAGAAGGAGAAAAATGTTGTTGAGGAGATCCTCAAGGAATATCAGCAAGCCTTGAGTTTTGAAAGAGAAATATTTGGCGAATTAAAAGGTAACCTTCACAGTCTGGAGGAGGCCTACAGGCAGGTTCGAGTTGAGAGTCAGTATTGGGAAGAGCGCTTCCTGGAATTGATAGGGAAAATTGAGGAGCAAGAGATCATTAAGGAGCTTAGAGAGGAGATCCAGATGTGGAAGGGTAAATTCTCAAAGTTATCCGAGTTGGCTAGTCAAGCTATGGCAGGAGTTCCCAGAAATCTAAGGGCAGCCGAGGCCGAAATGTGTTTCTTCAACAAGAAGAGGAAGAGAGCCGAGGAGTTTGTGAAGTATTTCGGGCATTGGTCATGGAGTTCAAGGAACAATCTCAGGGAGCAAGAGTCAACAAGAAGAGGAAGAGAGCCGAGGAGTTTAAAGCCATTTGTAATTGAGTTGATTAGATGTACTTCTTTATCCAAAACATTTTACTCGAATATTGTATTCTCAAATATTGTACTCCTTTACTTTATTTCGTTATGAATATGGTACCACCTTTTCCCTTGGCAAAAGTCGTTGAAGCTCTTTGTCCTTGATGAATGAAGTGTTTGGTTTGCTACTTTGATTCCTCGTTCATTTCACTTTCTAAAAAAAAAAAGAAAAAAAAAGAGAAAAAAAGAAGGATAATAAATAAAAAAAATAATAATAAAAGGAAGGGAAGGAAAGTTGACGCGCCTAAGACAAGATGAGGCATTACGTGGTTCTTGACGTCGAGCAAACATTATGCATACATTCATGCATTCATTCATGCATTTTTCTTTTTCGCTCTTATGTAATAAAAGTCTAAATAAATGAAAAGGCAAGCCGTGCGACAACATCAGATTGGACACGCCACAAAGCCGGAGGGATGGCAATCTTAGCGAGATATCGATCCACCTCACCAAAGAAGCAGAGAATCGTAATCCTCCTATTCCGCACTCAAAGAAATGGAAGTGGAGCAAACTCGACCCTCACGATGCATGCAATCGTAACGATCCACTCACGGTAGCTCCAATGAGTGATCCTGAAATGAGGAATGAGATGAATGCTTTAAAAGCGCAGATGAGCGAGGTGATGAGGCTTTTGTTGTCCTTGAAAGATGGGAATGACTTTCGATCGCCCGATGGCCCACTTATGGCCTTCCTTTGGGATACACTCCCCCAAATCAAGAAGCAAATCAGAGGTTTGGTCTTGTGTCGACGATCGAGAATGTGCGACCAACGCCCTGTTGGACCGTATGAGTATAGCTGCTGAACCCGGGTTCAAGTTCCCATCCAATTGTTATACCTCGCCCACTCCTCGAGAATCTCACTACACCGCCCTTGCTTTTTCCGCAGCACTCGTGGCTTCGTGTCCGCAACTCGCTTATCTCCGTGTTCAATACGGCGTCGCCACCGCAATATGTTGTAAGCAATTCTCCCCGGGTTATTCTCACGAGCACCAAATGACTCAAGGAACAGTTCCAAATGTTAGAAGAAAGGTTAAGAATGGTTGAAGGTTTTGGCTTTGAGCTAAAGAGGCGTAGAGATTTGTGCCTTATCCCCGATGTGGTGCTGCCCCCAAAGTTCAAGGTCCCCGACTTTGACAAATATAGAGGTGCTACTTGCCCAAAGAGTCATCCGACGATGTACTGCGCAGAAAATGTCTACATACTCCCGTGATGACAAACTGTTAATCCATTGCTTCCAAGACAAAATTTCTAGCCGGGGCATCTCTTAATTGGTACATAAAGTTAGAGCCATCCCAAATCCATTCTTTGGAAGGATTTGGCGATGCTTTTCTCAAACAAAGATCAATACAATGCGAGATATGGCACCGGATCGGACACACCGCAGAACATGAGTAAGAAAGACAGTTGAATCATTCAAGGAGTATGCCCAGAGATGGAGGGCTTTGGTCTTGCATAGTTACACCCCCTTTCTTTGGACAAAGAGTTGGTTTCTATGTTCATGGAAACCTTGCCGTCGTTGTATTATGACCGCCTGATCAGTAGTGTCTCGTCCAACTTTTCAGATTTGGTGATTGTGGGAGAGAGGTTGGAAAGCGGATTGAGAAGTGGAAAGATTACACAAGGATTCACCAGTAATGCAAACCCCCAGAAAAAGTCATTCTCCGGCTTTCCCAAAAAGAAGGAAGGAGAAACCAATGCCATCACCATCAACCCACCATATCAGCCACCCAATATTCCAGTCCCCACTCCCGCACAAACAGCCCGTCCATTCCAAAACAACAGTCAAAGCAACTACCAAAAGACCTACCAAAACAGAACAACCTTTGACCCAATCCCCATGTCCTACACAGATCTTTTTAACTACCTCGTCACCAACAAGCTCATCAGCACAAGGCCCATGAAACCTGTCCAACCACCTTACTTCAAGGGGTACAATCCCAATAGCACCTGTGCTTTCCATGAAGGAGCAGTGGGGCATGTTGTGGAAGACTGCAGAGCCTTCAAGATAGTGGTACAAGATTTGATAGATGCAAAAGGCATAACTTTCAAGCAAGAGGATCCAAATGTTACCACTAACCCATTGCCGGGTCACCAGAGACCAGCTACCAACGCTATAGAAAGTTCTGGTGGGCGATTGATAAAGAAAGTGCACGAGATCAAGACTCCTCTAAGTGTCGTTTACGCTGAGTTATGTCGGGCTGAGGTTGTTAAAAAAGGGTGTTGCCATGAAGAAGGGTGTGCTGACTCTTTATGTGAGGGAGGTTGTGAAAGCTTCACAATGATCCTGCAGGACTTAATGGATCGATACATGGTCCAGGTAGGAACTCATGGTATGGAAGATGAAGTGTTGACTCTATATTCAGACGGCGGTAGAGAGACCAAAAAGCCGATTGAAATTCTGCGCAAATTTGATCCAAGAATGGTTCAAGTCGATTGCTCGACCAAAGATCATTAAAGACCAGTTCCTTTCTCATGCAAAGAAGAAACCATTAAGGACATAACAAAGAGTGCCTACAAAGGAAGGATGTTGGGATACTCTAGGAGAGCCCAGTGGAAAGTTTGATTACTTGGTCAGATATGATGCTCCTGCTGTTGCGCCCCGAAAAATCCGGTTTGGGACTTTTCAGTTTGACAACGTTTGAAAATCAGTAGAGCCGCCACCAATATTTTATTTTGGGAAAACATTGAAAAAACCTTTTGAAAGCGGGTGGTCTTTGAAAACTTAGAGATGTAGGTTCGGGGTCGGTTATGCATGGGGAAGGTATTAGCACCTTCACACGCCTCTTTCTACCGAAAGGAACCATTAATTTGATGTGGTTTTGAAATGTTTGATTTGAAATACATTGTTCTATTTTTTTCTTTTCTTTTTGAGAAATCACTTTATTGAAAACGGGAAAAAGGGATGTTTTGGTATCTTTGAAAAGCGGAACAAGACAAAGATTTTTGAAAAGCGTGCTTGACGGGGACAGAACCCGGTCCTACGCACCTCACCGGGGTGAGGATCAAAGCAACGTAGTTCTTGTTTTTATGGGTATGCTTTGCGGGACATGAACCTGGGCCCTACGTACCCTCATCGGCCGAGGATCAAAGCAACGTAGTTCTCGTGTTTTGCGTGTGAAAACGGCTTTGTGATTTTTGAAAGTGCTTTTGGAGTTTTTTTGAAATAAGACTCGAGTGTTCGCGAACACCAAACAAGCAAAGGCTTCGAGTGGCATTCGGTATTAACTCGAAAGAAAAGTGAGTTGGAACCGGTAATCAAACAAGCAATGGCTTCGAGTGATTACAAGCGACAACGTCGTATTATTCTTTTGAAAATAGTTTTGGAAAAGATGGTGAGCTAATAGCTCGTGTTATTTTGGAAGTTTGAATTAGTTGTTTTGTTGTTTAATTAATGTGTGGGAGTTTTCATGATAGCCAAACAAGCAAAGGCTTCGAGTGACTACCACTAATAGCTCCTCATTAACGATCAAACAAGCAACGGCCGAGTGATGGTTAATGATTTTTATTTAGAAAAATGCCTTAGGTTTTCTTATTAAAAAAGCATAGGATTTCAAGCTTGAAAAGGAAATATAACATTTCAAATCCTTCTTACAAGTCAAAAGCTCAAAACAACCATTGGGACACAAGCAAAGCAATCAAAAGAGTATTTACAATTTGCTATGAACAATTGGGTGCACAATGATACAAGTATATGAGTGCAAGAGTATGCAATTATGGAATGCAAAATACCACATTATTGAATGCATGAGTATTTAATTTATGAGAAGGGAAAAAAACATGATATTAATGCATGAACCTTTAATTTATGAAAAGAAAAAAAAACATGATATTAATGCATGAACATTTAATTTATGAGATGCAAAACATGATATTAATATATGCATGAGTGAATTTGAAAAGATATGGATATAAATGAATGCATGAACATGTAGGCATAAACCTAAACTAACATAGGAAATTGCCAAATGGGCATATAGCAAGGCATTTTTATTCAAGCTAAAAGTTCAAGAAAACAAAATAGTGACTTAAACCTCCAAGCCTAAAACCCTAATCCCAAGAACACACATTAGGGAACCAAAACCGAAAAATCAAAACCCTAACACTATAGAATATGCAATGGGGAACTTTATTCAATGAGATGGGCTCATGGCCTAAGCCAAGTATGTAAAGAAAACTTTGAACATTAAACAAAACTATGATTAATTCACAAGAACTATTTAAAAGATTAAACTATGAAATAAATTGAATCCTTTCTTGCAATCTTCACCACTTGAATGAAATGCACTAGGCATGTAGTGAGAATCATTTTGCAAGATCATCAACAAGTGGTCAACAAGATAACTAGACTACAAGAACACATAAACTATTAAACTAGGAAATAGATTGAATCCTTTCTTGCAATCTTCACCACTTTAATGAAATGCACTAGGCATGTAGTGAGAATCACTTTGCAAGATCATCATCAACTAACAACAATATAGCTAAACCATAAGAATATATAAACACATAAAATAGAAATGGATTGAATCCTTTCTTGCAATCTTCACCACTTTAATAAAATGCACTAGGCATGTAGTGAGAATCACTTTGCAAGATCATCAATAAACAAAAGGTAAACTAAAACACAAGAAATAATGAGCACATAAGCTAATATATTAAACAAAAGTCATTTCTAGCTCTCTTCACTACTAAGATCAAAGTGCACTTGGCACTAGTAGGAATCATAGAGCCAAATCCTCAACAACTTACTAAAGAAGAATACCAACAACAAGATTTAAACAAAGAAACAACAAAATCAATTTTAAAGACATTTTAAATCATGTATATGCACAACTTTGCTTCATTTTATTTAACAAGAAAACTCAAAAATTAACATGAAAACAACACTAATCAACTTATTTTAGGGTGAGACAACAAATCTCACCCCTCAACCACAACAAACTACATTGAAAAGATGATGCTATGCGAAAGGAATGAGGGGAAGAAAATGAGATTCAATGCAAAATATTTGGAGATGATGCAAAGAGGGTTATGGATTTTACCTTTTCTCTAAAATGGAAGAGAAAATTGAAGAAATGGAGGAGGAAAATGCAAGAAAGCTTCGGCCTTGCAAGGAAAGGAAGGAGATAAAGGTGGTGTGATGAACTTCTTGAGTGAGAAAGGAAGGTTAAGGGTGTGAGAGGTGGATTCAAGGTGTTTTGGTGGATGAAGGTGAAGTAATGGAGGAGGGGGAAGGAGGAGAAGGCTTCGGCCTAGAGGGGGAGGAGAGGGAGAGGAGAAGAGTGCTAGGTTTTCTTGAAGGTGAGAATGATAGCCAAAGATTGGTGAAGAGAGAAAGTGTGAGCTATTTATAGGGTTTTGAGGCTTTAGGGTATTTAGGACTTTTTGCTTTGATGGAGCTCTAGGATTGGATCTTAATTTTGAATGGATGGTTAGGATTAGTGGTCACATGGATCAAGGGTATTTAGAAAACACAAGTGTGTGAGGGAAATAGGTGAGGGTGGCGCATAAAAAAAAAGAAAAAAAGGAAATTTGTGAACAAAAAATCTAATTTGGGAATGGTGATTTTTGTAGAATAGGGTTAAGGGTATTTTGGTGAGGGAATGTTCTCAAAAAGGTAAGATGGGGTTTTTGGTGGAAAGGTTAGTGTAAGTGCATGGGTTAATTTACCAAAAAGGGCAACATTGAGGATATGATCAAATTAAAACTTGGTGAGTAAGTAATGGAGTGTGTAGAAACTTCTAGAAGGAATGGAGGGGGTATGGGACGCAAAATCAGCTGAAATGTGAGGGGAAAAATAAAAAATGATGGTTTTTTGGTATTTTGTCTTATTGAGGACACTTCCTCCTTTTATTTTTGAATTTTGAATCTTTTGGGCATGTAATTGGGAGTGCACCTATTAAAAACATGTCACATATTTTTGGACACCATGAAATAACCTCCTAATAATTCTAGACAATTAAAATTGTCACTTAATTAATTGGGGAATTTTAATGGTCTTTTGGCATTTTTATGCACTAAAAATAGGAAAAGTGCATTTTAATTATTTTAGGCTAGAATATTTTCTCTAAAAATTGTACAAAAATTCTCTTGAATAAGAGAAAAATGTACTTTTGGTGTGTGCATATTTTTGACGAGAAAATCATCCTTTTGCGAAAAATGACCAAAATGCCCTTACCCTAAAAAGTCCTAATTTGCTCAAAAATGCATTTTTATTCTAAACATGGTTCTAAAACCCTTGGATGACTTTTAAAACTCTAAAATGCATGCCATGCCTTAATTTATTTATTTTTGGTTGAAAATTAGGGTGTTGACCTAAAGTAGGACAAAATTGGGGTATGACAATTTGCCCTCTTTATCTAGATTTTAACAAGGAATATGAATTGGCCGAAACATATTCCGAGGCAAAATAGAGATAAAGAATTCGTAAATTATACCGATTTTGCCAACTTAGGGAAAACCCGAATTTTCTTTTTCTTTTTGGGTGAATGGATACTAGCGAAAACTACTGTAATGAATGTGGTGCTAACCCTCGTTAAGCTAACAAAACAGAAACACATGGGCGCCGACCCTCGGGTGGTAAATAAGCAAGAAGTAAAACAATAAATAGAATAGTAGAGAAGGTACCGTCCTTTGATAAGCCGCACCTACTGGGAAGAAAGTAACAAAAAGTGCGGTGATGAAGGAGCGCCGTCACTCTGAAGGAACACTGGTTACGAAGGAGCGTCTGCGGCTCTGAAGGAGTACTTGGACTCTGAAGGAACACTTGGGTTCTGAAGGAACGCTTGGCTCTGAAGGAACGCTTGGGCTCTGATGGAACGCTTGGGTTACGAAGGAGCGTCACGGGCTCGAAGGAACGCTGGCTCAAGGTGGCCTACTCGAGCGGCTTTCGAGGTTACGTATCAAGTTGTGGAGGCTGATACATTTTACCTTGATGGACTTGCACTATGCTTTACACTCGCACAGCTGGTCTGAAGGACGCGAAGTCTGGGGGGCCGATCCGTCATGCTCCGTGATGACTTGGCGGGATGAAGGTCGAGTTCAAAGTCTCTGTTTGGACTGTTGATTTGAACTAAACTGAAGGACCTCGGGGTCTGATGATTCGTCGGTGCTCGATAACGACGATCGAAGGGGACGCCTTGGTCCCGGGGGATGCACGTCTGGCGGATTTGCAAATCTCGTTGATTGATCGATTGAGATGACCGCTACTACCGCGCGTTGAATTGAGGTACCTGCATATGTCAGCTGATGCAAGGAATGATGCATGAAGCATGGGTGCATGTTATGCAAAGGCATGTTATGCAGGAGTATGTTATGCGAGTGCATGCAATGCTATGATTTTGATGTGATGATGCATGTGGTGGACTGTTTTCCTTTGTTTCTGATTCTTTTCTGATTGTTTTCGACCGACTTTTCTGTTTTACGGTTATTTGTTTTTTCATGTTTTTCTTTTCGATCGACTTTCTTTTTCCCGACCGCTCATTTTTGCTTTTGGCAAGGCTTATTTTTATTGGTTCAACCGACTTCCGATACTCCCGGTATGAGACCGAAAAGCCGAGGAAAGCTGCAAGGCTTGTGAACCGAACGCGTTTGCTCTATGGTTCGCCGTGGAGCGGTTTTTGTGAACGCAACCCTTTTTGTAAGGTTAGTTATCTTTAGGAATTTCTTTGATTTCCCATGGCTTTTAAAGATTTCGCAATGATTTGTAATGCCTTATGATGTATGCACATGTTTTCTGATTCAATATCACCATCATCATAAAAACGCTTATTTTGAGCAAAACGGAAATATCAACAATCACGATATGAGAAAAGTTGAGCTTTATTGATATGGAAGCCGATCGCATGAATGTTACGCCGATCGTATTCGATACATTTGAGAATTTAAACCGCAAAAGACACGAAAAAGGAAAGAAGTCGATTTACGATCGTCCGTCTCTGTGAGGCGTTGTTGACATTTGTGTCCTTGACCTTGATCACTCCTCATTCAAGCCTTTAGGAAGTTGTACGCCTTTCATTATTTTTCATGCTCAAGTTTTTCGACCTAATTTTTGCTGGATCGCCTTTTTGCGGGTTTTCAATCCACCGGTCGCTCTGATTTTGCCTAAGTCGCTTTTCGGGTTTTCAACCTAGCGAGCTAATTCTTACTTGGCTTGTCTTTCTCTTTTTCGTTTATTTCTTTCGGGCATAATACTTCTTTACCGAGTCCAATTGACTGGGTTTTTGAGGTCTTCGCCATCCATGTTGGTGAGTATTAGCGCTCCTCCGTAGAAAAGGCTTTTTGACTACATATGGGCCATCATAAGTGGGTGCCCACTTCCCTGAGTCACTCGAATAGGCGATATCTTTTTGAGTACTAAATCTCCTTCATTAAACTCACGTGGCGGACTTTTCCGCCGAAAGCGGTTCTCATTCTTTGTTGGTACACCGCCATGGCACGTAGCCGCAATCCTTTTTCTTCAATGAGGTTTAGTTGATCCAGCGAGCCTGCACCCACTCGCTTCCTCCGGTTTAGTTTCCATCGAGAACCCGCGCAGAGGGTATCTCAACCTCAATGGGAAGTATCGCTTCGATCCATACACCAAGGAAAAAGGGTTGCCCGATCGATGTGCGCCTTAAGTACGGTAGCCATGCAAAGCAAAGGGAAGCATCTCATGCCAATCCTTGTAGGTTACCACCATTTTCTGCACTATTCTCTTGATATTCTTGTTTGCCGCTTCAACTGCCCCATTCATCTTTGGGCGATAAGGAGAGGAATTATGGTGTTGAATTTCAATTCCTTGCACATGTCCTTCATCATTTTGCTATTCAAATTGCTACCGTTATCGGTGATGATCTTGTCAGGTAGACCATATCGGCAAATCAGATCTTTCTTCACAAACTTAGCAACCACTGAACTGGTTATACTCGAGTATGAAGCAGCTTCAACCCACTTGGTAAAGTAGTCAATTGCAACCAGAATGAAGCGATGCCCGCTTGGCGCTTTGGGCTCAATTGGACCTATGACGCCCATGCCCCACATGGAAAACGCCAAGATGCGATCAAAACATTTAGTTTGGCAAAGCGGCACATGGATATGATCGGCATAGATCGGCATTTGTGGCATTTCCTTACGGTTATAATGATCGATTCCATCCGGAGCCGTAATAACCCGCGCCTTAGGATTTTTCTAGCCATGATGTGCCCACTTGAATGGGTTCCGAACGAGCCTTCATGCACATCTCTCATGATTCTCTCAGCTTCTTCTTTGGCAACACACCTTAGGAGAACCATATCGTAGTTTCTCTTGTAAAGAACCTCACCACTCAAGAAGAAATTCCTTGACAACCTTCCGAGAGTTCTCTTGTCATTTTTTGATGCCCCAGGTGGGTATTCCTGACTAGTGATGTACTGCTTGATGTCATGATACCAAGGCTTCTCATCAGGCTCTTCATCTATTGCCATGCAGTAGTGATGCGCAGGCAGGCTCCGGTGCTGAATTCTGATCTTAGTCAAGTTCTTGTCACAGCTAACATTGAACATGGAAGACAATGTTGCTAATGCGTCGGCCAGCTGATTTTCACCTCGAGGGATATGCTGGAAGGTGATCTCATCAAAGGATTTCATCAACTCTTGCAGGTAATCACAATAAGGAATCAGTTTAGGATCTCGGGTCTCCCAATCACCTCTTGCTTGATAAATAACTAGAGCTGAATCCCCGTATACATCTAGCCTTTTAACTTTCCACTCTAGGGCTGCTTGAATACCCAGGATGCATGCTTCGTATTCTGCTATGTTATTCGTGACATAGAAGCTTAGCCTTGCAGTGACAGGAATGAAGCGATTATCAGGAGAGATTAACACTGCCCCAGCTCCGTGTCCCCACACATTTGACGCACCATCAAATATCATCCTCCATTTTCACTTTCGTGGGACTTCCCCTCGTCGAATAGTGCCATGATGTCTTCATCGGAAAATCATGCCGCATTGGTCGGTAATCTGGAATCGGCCGACATGCCAAATATTCAATGAGTGTACTACCTTTATGACCTTTTTGTGTGACATACAAGATATCGTGATTCGATAATTGCATCTGCCATCGGGCAATTCGTCCTGTGAGAGCTGCTTCTCAAATATGTACTTGATTGGATCCATTTTTGAAACCAACCAAGTTGTATGACTCCAAGATGTACTGCCTTAAACGATGAGCGGCCCAAACTAAAGCACAACAGTCTTCTCCAAAGATAGAATACCTTGTCTCACAGTCGGTGAACTTTTTGCTTAGGTAGTATATTGCATGCTCTTTTTTCCAGATTCATCATGTTGACCCAACACACAACCCATTGAATTGTCTAGCACTGTAAGGTACAAGATGAGCGGCCTGCCTGCCACAGGTGGCATTAAGACGGGTGGATTTTGCAAGTACACTTTGATTTTCTCAAAGGCTGCTTGACACTGATCATTCCACTTCGGCTCTTGACTTTTGCATAGCAATTTGAAGATTGGCTCACAAGTAGCAGTCAACTGGAAGATGAATCGAGAGATGTAATTCAACCTTCCGAGGAAACCGCGGATTTCTTTTTCCGTTTCAGGTACTGGCATTTCGAGGATAGCTTTTACTTTGTCTGGATCCACCTCAATTCCCTTCTGGCTGACAATGAAACCTAACAACTTCCCTGATCTTACCCCAAACGTGCACTTGGTGGGTTTAACTTGAGTTTATATTTCCTCACCGCTCAAAGAGCTTCTGCAGATTGACAATGTGCTCCTTATCGGTTTTAGATTTTGCGATCATGTCATCGACGTAAACTTCAATCTCTTTATGCATCATATCATGGAATAAGGTAACCATGGCCCTCTGATAGGTTGCACCAGCATTCTTCAATCCGAATGGCATAACCTTATAATGCAGAATGTTCCCAAAGTGTTATGAAAGTTGTCTTTTCCATGTCCTCGTGGTCCATTTTGATCCGATTATATCCCGAATATCCATCCATGAAGGAGAATAACGAGTGTTGCGCTGTACTATCCACTAAGACATCAATGTGAGGCAAAGGGAAGTCATCCTTAGGGCTAGCACGATTCAGATCCCGGTAATCGACACACATTCTGACCTTTCCATCTTTTTTGGGAACTGGGACAATGTTGGCAACCCATTGCGGGTATTTGGCCACCGCCAGAATCTCGCATCGAATTGCTTCTTCACTTCGTCTCGATTTTGAGGACATTTCGGTTTCATCCTCCTCAATTTCGTTTGTGGTGGGCATTCGGGCTTGGTCGGTAGCTTGTGTACCACGATGTCGGTGTCTAACCGGGCATATCCTCGATCACGACCATGCAAACACATCCACATAATCCATAACAACAACCGAACTAACTTTATGCGGTCTTCTTCGTTCATGGTGGTGCCTACTTTAACCTCTTTCTTATCCTCTGCTGTACCCAAGTTGATCACTTCAGTGGACTCTTCGTGTGGCTGGATTACCCTTTCTTCTTGTTTCATTAACCTCAAAAGTTCTGGAGGAGTCTCCCAGTCTTCTTCAACATCCCCCTCAGCCTGATTGACGGGGTGATCAAAGTCAAAAGGTGGATCATCGACACTTGTCATTTTCAGAGACCATTCTTTGTGGATCCGCATTTTGCCGGCTAAAAAGAGAATGAAAGGCGAAACAAGAAAACAAACAGACAAATAAAGCAGACAAAGACTCATGCAAATGAAGAGAAATTGGTTTTTATTAATTGAGGAATTCAAAACAAGCGTTTTTTATTGATGATGATAATTTTGAAAATAAAAACACGTGTGCCCCTAACAACTGGTCCTACGGCCTTGGGCAGAGCCACAGGGTTGCATTACAAATGATTACTTTAAATTAAGAGTCACAGGAGAATCAGCAGTCTTCCAATTCTTTAACTCTTCACCGATACCGCAACGACGAACCAGACTCGCCTCGCCTTCTTTGGATTCAGAAACATCTCTGATAACAGCAACTTGATTGGGGTCCCACAAGCCGGCACTCACAAAACTCTGACTAAGGTCGCAAATTGGGATCCTCTGGGGCCACGGGTCTTCGCCTCTGGATTTGGCCAACCATCGGCGCTTTCGCTCATCGCCACTTATCCGCCTTTCCTCCTTACTTGGGTGTATCCTAGCCGAAAGCGGTCTTTGTTTTCCTTGAGTTGGATAGGAGCTAGAATCCTTGACCGATCTTTCCCAAGCGTAACCAGCCTTGTACCCTTGGGCTATCATAATTTTGGCGACCATCTCCTCCTCTTTGGTCTTTCAAAATTGCATTGGCAATCTCCAAAGATCGAAAAGTCTGTTTCCAATGACTCTTGGTGGCTTCTACATATTTGAACTCGGATGGCTTATTAACGAGTCTCTTCCTCACCGAATACTACGACCACTTTGTCATCCACCATGAATTTTACCCGTTGGTGTAGAGAAGAAGGAATTGCCTGACCATGTGGATCGAGGTCTCTCCTAGCGCACGACTATATGAGGAGGTAATGTCCATGATTTGGAAATTGATACGAGAAAACTTGGGACCGATCACGGATAGGAAATTCCATTTCTCCTAGCACTTCCTTTTGGAACCATCAAATGCTCGCTTTTGACGTCGAACTTCGGTTTCATATAGGAACAATCAACATCTAACTTGTCCACGGTTGACTTTGGCATTACGTTTAGTGAAGACCCGTTGTCAATCAATACTCTCGCCAAACACATAGTCCCCACACTTTATCGAGATATGAAGAGCTTGATTGTGTTCTTTTCCGCTCAAGGCAACTCATCATCGCCAAAAGTTAGGTGATTTGCAGCCACCACACTCCCGACAATTCCATCAAATCGATTCACCGAAATGTCCTCTCGCAACGTGAGCCTCACCGAGCACTTTCATCGTACATTTCGTGTGCTTCCGAACCCGAGCAACGGTGATAGCATGGATATCTTTGAGGCGTCTGTTTCAACCGATCAACAACTACTCAGAATCGCTTTGTAGGACAAACTTCAAGAATTCATTGGCTTCTTTTTCTCATTATTTTTCTCGAGCACCTGCGGCTCTTTTTCTTTATCCTTGCGGCCTCTCTGTTCGGCCTCCCTAGATGTTTTACGCCGGAGGGTTTCGAGCATACACCCTTCCACTACGGTGATCCCACTTGATCCTGCTATGTTGGTCACAGTGGTAGCATTTGGAGAGCATTGCAGTGTATTTCAGGAACTGCTTTATTTGACTCATAACGAAACGGAGCTGGTACCTCAATCACTATTGGCTGAGCATTTGCTCGCATCAGCCTAGGATTGAAATCATAAGGAATCTCAATAGGCCTTCTGATTCCTCTATCATTGTCAGGGTACAGTGTCCACACTTCTCCAGATTCGGAACCATTCATGATGACAGCCACTTGGTTGTACTGCTCATCTACCTCACCCCATCCAGTGGGCTGGATATCTTCTATTCGGATTAGAGCACTTTCAGGAGCATCATATCTGACCAAGTAATCAAACTTTCCGCTGGGCTCTCCTAGAGTGTCCCAACGTCCCTCTTTTGTAGGCAGCACTGTTACCTCTTCACTGATCTCTTCCTTGCATGAGAAGGGAACCGTGTCTTCATTAGCTCTTGGTGTCCCCGGCTTGAACCAATTTCAGAGCGGTGTCACGAGAATTTCAATCGGCTTTTTGGCCTCTCTATCACTGTCTGAATGTAGGGTCCACACTTCATCTTCCACACCGTAAGTCCCTATCTGGACCACATACCGATCCATCAGGTCTTGCAAGATCATTTTGAAAGTTTCACAACCTCCCCCACACAGAGAGTCAGCACACCCTTCTTCATGGCAACACCCTTTTTTAACAACCTTGGCCCGGCATAACTCAGCATAAATGACACTTAGAGGAGTCTTGATCTCTTGCACCTTTTTCAGCAACTTGCCAACAGCACTTTCTATAACATTGGTAGCCGTTCTCCTGGTGACTGGTAATGGATTGATTGTTGTATTTGGGACGGTTCTGTTTAAACGATATCCAACCAAAGATCTATCAAATCTTGCACTCACGTGCTTGAAAGCTTTACAATCTTCCACAAAGATGACCGACCCCATTTTCGTGGAAAGCTGCGGTGGCATTAGCATTGTATCCTGCGGGAAATGGTGGCTGCACTACTTTCATGGGTCGAGTATTGATCAGTTATTGGAGGTCAAGTGATTAAAGCAATTTCAAGATATGTCATCGGAATTGGATCAAAACTAGTCCGCTTCTTGAACTAGTAATCTTGAGTCTTGGGGACGGTCATCGCCTTCTTTGAGATGGCTTTGGAGCGAGAAGAATGGAATAGTTTGGGGTGGAGGAGTACCAAAAGATGAGTTTCCCCCTGAGATGACATTAGTTTCTCCCTCTTTCTTTTTAGGGAAGTGGGGCTGGTACTTCTTCTGGTTGCTGGACCCACCAGAACTCCCTGCATTACCAAGGTGATTCAAAATTTTCCCGCTTCGAAGGCCATGCTCAAGTCTTTCCCCGAAGACTATCATGTCAGAGAAACTGGTTGAGACACTTGTGATCGACTGTCATAATAGATTCTTTGGCGAGTTTTCAGGAACATATACACCATCTCTTTCTCGGTCAAAGGGTTGAACACAGGGTGTGAGCTTCGCCATTTTGAGCATACTCCTTGAAGGTCTCTTTCTCACCCTTACTCATGTGCTGCAACTGCGACTATCCGGAGCCATGTCCATGTTATACTTATACTGCTTCATGAAAGCTTCAGACAAATCTTTCCAACAACGGATTTCAGAAGATTGCAACTTCATGTACCAATCCAGAGGAGCTCCCACCAAACTGTTCTGGAAGCAGTAGATTAGTAATTTGTCATCGTTGGCATAGGGACCCATTTTTCGGACGAACATTGTAATATGGCTCTCTGGGCAGCCGATCCCTCTGTACTTGTCCACCTCTGGAGCTTTGAATTTTGGCGGTAGAACCAAATCTGGGACTAGGCATAGCTCACGGGCTTCTTTGGCCCTAACTCCAGTACCCTCCATAGCTCTCACTCTTTCTTCTAGTGCTCGGATCAGATCATTTGGCTGAGCCCCCTCAAACGCATGCCCTTGGGGGTGACTCCCATGTCTTGTAGTAATACCCTCCTCTCTGGGTGAGGAACATTTTGAGTCGTCGTCTTTGTGAACCACGGCGTGGAATTGTGTATGGCATGAGGATAGGAGCCCGATTCTCGAGATCCTCGGCAGTTCCCAGTGTGGTGATAGTAATTTGATTAGGTGCGATTTACGCCAACGGAGTAGATCTAACGATTTGCGGTAGTACCCAGCAGCATACCCCAAGGGTATCTGCATGCGATGTCTTGTTGGACACATTCATTCTCGGAGCGAACACGGGATGACCGACCCCGGACCGGAGGAAGCGTGGTTGCAGCGCCATCGACCTTTGGAGGAGGAGCGAAAGAAGTGACCCCATCCGGACCCACTACGGACGGCCGGCAGTTGTCCCACTCTTCAAACCTTGCGGCATTACCATCATTTCATGGACACGGGCCTCCATGGTACCCATCTTATCTTTCGAGTCTCGATTTTCTGAGAGCCACCGCGGGATTGAATTTGTACACCCATGTCTTCTTGTTCTGGGTTACTCTCAATTTCAACTTCCGGATGTTCTGGTAGCTGAGCCATTAGCTTGGCTTGCAGTCTGGTGAAGTATCGGTGACGGAAAACCAGCGTGCCTTTTCTGTTTATTCAGACATTTATTACATAAGAAACAAAATAAATTTATGAATGAATGTATGAATGCATGCACAATGTTTGCTTGATGCCGGGAACCGCGGGGTACCTTGCCTTGTCATAAGCGCAAAAACTTTTTCTTTGATTTAGGAAGTGAAGTAAACGAGGAATCGAAATAGCACACTTCGTTCATCACGATTTCAAAGCTTCACCAGTTTTCATTAAAGGGAAAAGACGTTACAATGTTCATAAAGAGAGCAGTACAATATTCTTGAATACAAAGCTTGAAACAAACTCCTAAATCAAAAATACAAATAGGCAATTCAGATACAAATAGCTCTAAGCTCCCCAACTCTCTTCCTCTTCTTGCTTGCACTTGCACTTTGAGATTGCTCTTTGAATTCTGTGATCAACGCTCTGCAGTATTCCACAAACTGATACACTTCAGGCGGGGTATTGAAGAAGTGCATCTCAGCCTCAGCTAACCTCAGATTCTTAGGGATTCCCAGCATAGCTTGACGGGCCAGCTCTGACAGCTTTGAGAACTTGTCCTTCCACAGCTGTATCTCATCCTTGAGTTCTTTAATGACCTCTTGATCTTCGATCTTTCCAATCAACTCTAGGAAGCGTTTTTCCCAATACTGGCTCTCTACTCTGACCTGCCTGTAGGCATCTTCTAGACAGCGAAGGTCTCTCTTTAATTCACCAAATATTTCTCTTTCAAAGCTCAAAGCCTGCTGGTATTCCTTGAGAGTTTCATTAATGGCCACCTTTTCTTGCTTGAGGTTTCTCAACTGACTCCTCAACTCTGCCACTAAATGTGATTCTCGCCCTGATTTCATGGCTAATGTCTTCCACTCCTGAGCCTCTTCAAGTGCTTTCCTCATCTTTTGTTTATACCTTTGGAGCTCCTCTCTGGCCCCCTTCAGATGCCTCTGGGCTTCTATCTTGCTTTGTTCTTCCTTCTTGAATCGTCTAACGCTTTCTTCCACAGCGATCATCTTGACATTGTTTTCCTCCTCTAGCTTTTCTTTCTCTAGAGCTATCTCTTCTATCTTAGCCTGCAGTGCCCTCTTTTCCTCTTACGCTTTTTCGCTAATGCGGATTTGACTTCGTTTAGCTCTTCATGGGTAGGGACATAAGGCTCTGGTATCTCTTCTTCAAGGGAAAGCATCCCTTGAATTGGCGATTTTGCATTTTGAAGCTTCTCCTTGAGCCATTGATTGAAAGTGATGTCACTGATTCTCTTTGACAACTCTTCACTCCCTTTCCGCACTACGGATTCCCATGACTGTTGAACTCTTCGAAGCAAGTCGCCACAATTAGGCATCCCCTTATAGAGGTAAATGCGGGACAGCATGCTTTCGGAGGGTGAGTTCCTCATCGGGTAACCGAGCTGCCTCAAGGTCAATGAAGGGTTGTAGTTGATACACCCTTGAGTCCCCATGAGAGGCACATTTTGAAAGCTTCCTGGCCCGAACACTACCACCGGCTGTCATCCCAACAAGTAGCCGTGTACCACCGGATTTGGAGTTCATTGAGATTCTTCAAATACTCAACCCATTCAATAGCGATTTTGACCTCCACCTCACAGCTTAGGGCGTAAGAGATTAGCTCCTTAACATTGGTTCGGTTGTGGATCACATGGGTAATAAGCCAGGCGTAGAGAATGTGGGAGGAAAGACATAATTTCTTTTTATGGAACCGGCTGTAGCGAGTAAGAGCGTGGTGCGTGTTAGCAAGGATAGCAGTCTGGGATTGATAGGGTTACGAGTGTCTTTGAAGGCCAAGAATGCACCGATTGCATCTTCATCAACATATCTCTCTAGTTGAGGAAGAGGACCACCCCAAATATGGTAAGAGCGAGCACTAATTTGAACGGTCCCCACTTCTTAGCCGCGTGCATACGATTGTAATAGGCCCTCGAAGTACTCTTGTGGATACCCGGCTACACCATTTCTCTTTAACCACGCAACCTCAATTCATCCACACTAATCCTGAGCAGCGTTGCGAGCTTTTCATCAGTATAGTACTGCCCCTGATATTGGTAAGGCCTAGCATGTGATCTGGCGAACCCCAAAAGCTGCTCATACTCCTCTAATGTGGGTGACAACTGAAAATTCTTGAAGAAGAAACCTCACATCATCAGTCGTAGAATTGACTCAAAGCTATAAGAGCGTCCTCTTGAACGTTTAATTGCAGCAATCTACGAACATTCCCGTATGCTTGATCAAAGGACTCTCTCTCAATGGGGCCCATAAGGGCTGCACACTGCCTCAGACTACCAATCTCAACCCTCTTCATAACTGGGAAGCGAGAAATGAGCGAAGTCTTGCTACTCAACTCCATTTTGATGCACCTATGACAAGACGGTATGTTACTCAAAGGCTCCCGGCAAGCAAATGCAAATGAGATGCAGTGTGAATGCAGATGCTTACAACATTTAGTTTTAATGAATGCGGCATGATGCGATTATGATATGAATGATGTATGTAGGGATGATGAAAGCGATGCATAAGGATGGAGGTTCAAAAATTCAGGATCAGTTTATTTGAAAGAATGAAAATATTTTTGTATTTTCTTGGAAAGTTTTTTTTCGGAAAAAGCTCCTTTTTGAGGAAGACATGCCCTAAATTACCATGCAGCACACAATTCGTATGCCCTCGTGTCCTACAAAGGTGGGAATCCTAAGTTCTAGGTCAACTTCAAAGGTTCCTCCCATGTAGTTCTAATTCACACCCTCACAATGGCTACTGCAGAGCTATAGAATCCCCATGCCGACATCCACAAATGTAGAGAACTACCAAGTGTGAAGCGTCATGAGAAAGCGTACTACTGGTTGAGACTTTCATGAGTATCGCATGCACAAAGGTCTCGAATGCGATCCACTAATCGTCTCCACTCTCCTAAATGTTTGTTGGATCCGGGTATAGGAGCCCACTCAAAGAACATAAATCAATAAGGTGTGAAAGTGTGTGATTGAGGACATACTTTCTAAAAATCTACCCACCCCACCTGCAAGGAAACCAGAACAGTCCAGATAAACAGTTGTCTACCCTAGGGTTCAACATGCATACACTAGTTTAATATACAAACATCCTAATAAGTCCACAGAGATTACACGCATTGCTTACCTCAAGAAAGGGAGCTAAGAAGAAGGGGACATAATAGAATGGGGGAATGCATGTTTTACCTCAAGAAAAGGAGCGAAGAAGAGGGATCATGGGAATTGAGGAATGCATGCATAAGCACAACCACATGCATACAAAAGAAGAGAAAAAAAAAAGAACAGGAAAAGGAAGAAACCAGAACATAGTTTTTCAAATCAAACAATTTAAACCACATCAAATTAATTAGGCTTGACCTCATCTCTCTTTAAATAAGTAAAGAAAGAAAAATCCCCAGTGGAGTCGCCAGCTGTTGCGCCCCGAAAAATCCGGTTTGGGACTTTTCAGTTTGACAACGTTTGAAAATCATGAGAGCCGCCACCAATATTTTATTTTGGGAAAACATTGAAAAAACCTTTTGAAAGCGGGTGGTCTTTCAAAACTTAGAGATGTAGGTTCGGGAAGTCGGTTGCGCATGGGGAAGGTATTAGCACCCCACACGCCCTTTCTACCGAAAGGAACCATTAATTTGATGTGGTTTTGAAATGTTTGATTTGAAATACATTGTTTCTTTTTTTCTTTTTTTTTGAGAAATCACTTTATTGAAAACGGGAAAAGGGATGTTTTGGTATCTTTGAAAAGCGGAACAAGACAAAGATTTTTGAAAAGCGTGCTTGACGGGACAGAACCCGGTCCTACGTACCCTCACCGTTTGAGGATCAAAGCAACGTAGTTCTTGTTTTTATGGGTATGCTTGACGGGACATGAACCCGGTCCTACGCACCTCTCGCGGTGAGGATCAAAGCAACGTAGTTCTCGGGTTTTGCGTGTGAAAGCGGCTTTGTGATTTTTGAAAGTGCTTTTGGAGTTTTTTTGAAATAAGACTCGAGTGTTCGCGAACACCAAACAAGCAAAGGCTTGAGTGGCATTCGGTATTAACTCGAAAGAAAAGTGAGTTGGGCGGTAATCAAACAAGCAATGGCTTCAGTGATTACAAGCGACAACGTCGTATTATTCTTTTGAAAATAGTTTTGGAAAAGATGGTGAGCTAATAGCTCGTGTTATTTTGGAAGTTTGAATTAGTTGTTTTTGTTGTTTAATTAATGTGTGGGAGTTTTCATGATAGCCAAACAAGCAAAGGCTTCGAGTGACTACCACTAATAGCTCCTCATTAACGATCAAACAAGCAGCGGCTTTGAGTGATGGTTAATGATTTTTATTTAGAAAAATGCCTTAGGTTTTCTTATTAAAAAAGCATAGGATTTCAAGCTTGAAAAGGAAATATAACATTTCAAATCCTTCTTACAAGTCAAAAGCTCAAAACAACCATTGGGACACAAGCAAAGCAATCAAAAGAGTATTTACAATTTGCTATGAACAATTGGGTGCACAATGATACAAGTATATGAGTGCAAGAGTATGCAATTATGGAATGCAAAATACCACATTATTGAATGCATGAGTATTTAATTTATGAGAAGGAAAAAAACATGATATTAATGCATGAACCTTTAATTTATGAAAAGAAAAAAACATGATATTAATGCATGAACATTTAATTTATGAGATGCAAAACATGATATTAATATATGCATGAGTGAATTTGAAAAGATATGGATATAAATGAATGCATGAACATGTAGGCATAAACCTAAACTAACATAGGAAATTGCCAAATGGGCATATAGCAAGGCATTTTTATTCAAGCTAAAAGTTCAAGAAAACAAAATAGTGACTTAAACCTCCAAGCCTAAAACCCTAATCCCAAGAACACACATTAGGGAACCAAAACCGAAAAATCAAAACCCTAACACTATAGAATATGCAATGGGAACTTTATTCAATGAGATGGGCTCATGGCCTAAGCCAAGTATGTAAAGAAAACTTTGAACATTAAACAAAACTATGATTAATTCACAAGAACTATTTAAAAGATTAAACTATGAAATAAATTGAATCCTTTCTTGCAATCTTCACCACTTGAATGAAATGCACTAGGCATGTAGTGAGAATCATTTTGCAAGATCATCAACAAGTGGTCAACAAGATAACTAGACTACAAGAACACATAAACTATTAAACTAGGAAATAGATTGAATCCTTTCTTGCAATCTTCACCACTTTAATGAAATGCACTAGGCATGTAGTGAGAATCACTTTGCAAGATCATCATCAACTAACAACAATATAGCTAAACCATAAGAATATATAAACACATAAAATAGAAATGGATTGAATCCTTTCTTGCAATCTTCACCACTTTAATAAAATGCACTAGGCATGTAGTGAGAATCACTTTGCAAGATCATCAATAAACAAAAGGTAAACTAAAACACAAGAAATAATGAGCACATAAGCTAATATATTAAACAAAAGTCATTTCTAGCTCTCTTCACTACTAAGATCAAAGTGCACTTGGCACTAGTAGGAATCATAGAGCCAAATCCTCAACAACTTACTAAAGAAGAATACCAACAACAAGATTTAAACAAAGAAACAACAAAATCAATTTTAAAGACATTTTAAATCATGTATATGCAATAACTTTGCTTCATTTTATTTAACAAGAAAACTCAAAAATTAACATGAAAACAACACTAATCAACTTATTTTAGGGTGAGACAACAAATCTCACCCCTCAACCACAACAAACTACATTGAAAAGATGATGCTATGCGAAAGGAATGAGGGAAGAAAATGAGATTCAATGCAAAATATTTGGAGATGATGCAAAGAGGGTTATGGATTTTACCTTTTCTCTAAAATGGAAGAGAAAATTGAAGAAATGGAGGAGGAAAATGCAAGAAAGCTTGGCCTTGCAAGGAAAGGAAGGAGATAAAGGTGGTGTGATGAACTTCTTGAGTGAGAAAGGAAGGTTAAGGGTGTGAGAGGTGGATTCAAGGTGTTTTGGTGGATGAAGGTGAAGTAATGGAGGAGGGGGAAGGAGGAGAAGGCTTCGGCCTAGAGGAGAGAGGGAGAGAGAGGAGAAGAGTGCTAGGTTTTCTTGAAGGTGAGAATGATAGCCAAAGATTGGTGAAGAGAGAAAGTGTGAGCTATTTATAGGGGTTTTGAGGCTTTAGGGTATTTAGGACTTTTTGCTTTGATGGAGCTCTAGGATTGGATCTTAATTTTGAATGGATGGTTAGGATTAGTGGTCACATGGATCAAGGGTATTTAGAAAACACAAGTGTGTGAGGGAAATAGGTGAGGGTGGCGCATAAAAGAAGGAAAAAAGGAAATTTGTGAACAAAAAAATCTAATTTGGGAATGGTGATTTTTGTAGAATAGGGTTAAGGGTATTTTGGTGAGGAATGTTCTCAAAAAGGTAAGATGGGGTTTTTGGTGGAAAGGTTAGTGTAAGTGCATGGGTTAATTTACCAAAAAGGGCAACATTGAGGATATGATCAAATTAAAACTTGGTGAGTAAGTAATGGAGTGTGTAGAAACTTCTAGAAGGAATGGAGGGGTATGGGACGCAAAATCAGCTGAAATGTGAGGGGAAAAATAAAAATGATGGTTTTTGGTATTTTGTCTTATTGAGGACACTTCCTCCTTTTATTTTTGAATTTTGAATCTTTTGGGCATGTAATTGGGAGTGCACCTATTAAAAACATGTCACATATTTTTGGACACCATGAAATAACCTCCCCTAATAATTCTAGACAATTAAAATTGTCACTTAATTAATTGGGGAATTTTTAATGGTCTTTTGGCATTTTTTATGCACTAAAAATAGGAAAAGTGCATTTTAATTATTTTAGGCTAGAATATTTTCTCTAAAAATTGTACAAAAATTCTCTTGAATAAGAGAAAAATGTACTTTTGGTGTGTGCATATTTTTGTGAGAAAATCATCCTTTTTGCGAAAAATGACCAAAATGCCCCCTTACCCTAAAAAGTCCTAATTTGCTCAAAAATGCATTTTTATTCTAAACATGGTTCTAAAAACCCTTGGATGACTTTTAAAACTCTAAAATGCATGCCATGCCTTAATTTATTTATTTTTGGTTGAAAATTAGGGTGTTGACCTAAGCCGGACAAAATTGGGGTATGACACCTGCGAGCGCTCAAATTCGAATAGAAGATATCCAGCCTACAGGGTGGGATGAAGAAGATGAGCAGCACAACCAAGTAGTTGTCCCCATGGCAAAGGAAGGATGTTGGGATACTCTAGGAGAGCCTAGTGGAAAGTTTGATTACTTAGTCAGGTATGATGCTCCGGCGAGCGCTCAAATCCGAATAGAAGACATCCAACCCACAGGATGGGGTGAGGAAGATGAACAATACAACCAGATAGCTGTCGTCGAGGAAGAGTTAGCTGAAGAAGAAGAGGGTCGGGATATGGTTTGTCGCAGTGTTGCGGGAGAAGAAGTTGGCAACTGGAAGATCGTCGATTTCCCTGTTGTTTTCTTTTCAAAGTAATGATTTTTGTAATGCAAATCCTTTGGCTCTGCCCAAGGCCTTAGGACATTTTCATAAGGGCATGCATGTTTTCTTTTAAAATACCATCTATCAATAAAATGTAGTTTTGAATTCTCAAATGAATGAAAATTGCTTTTTTGTGTCTTCATTTTGTGTCTCTATTTTTGCTTGTTCATTGCTTTTCTATTCCCGCAAATGCAGATCTAAGATGAATGTCTCTGGAAATAATAGTGCCAATGGCTCATATGTTAATTTTGATTACCCCGTTAATCAAGCTGAGGAGGATGTTGAGGATGACTGGGAGACTCCTCCAGAATTGATGAGAATGGTTGAGCAAGAAGAAAAGGTTATTCTACCATGTGAGGAAACTGTTGAGACCGTCAATTTAGGCACAGAGGGTGAAAAGAAAGAAGTAAAGGTTGGCACTTCAATGAAAAAGGGGGAATAGGAGAAGTTGGTCCAACTCCTGCGTGATTATGTTGACGTCTTTGCATGGTCGCATTTAGGATATGCCCGGATTAGATCATCGATATAGTGGTGCACAAGTTGCCAATTAAACATGAATGTCCTCGGTTAAGCGAAGTTAAGGAGGATGAAGCCTGAGATGTCTTTAAAGATCAGAGATGAAGTGAAGAAAAAGTTTGACGCTGGCTTCCTAGCCGTAGCTAAATACCCACAGTGGGTTGCTAACATTGTGCCAGTACCCAAAAAGGATGGAAAAGTTAGAATGTGCGTTGACTACTGAGAGATCCGAATCGGGCGACCCCAAAGATGACTTTCCTTGCCTCATATTGATGTTCTAGTAGATAGCACAGCACAGCACTCCCTTTTCTCCTTCATGGACGGGTATTCGGGTTATAATCAGATTAAAATGGCTCCTGAGGATATGGAGAAGACGACTTTCACGACCCTTTGGGGGCGTTCATTCTGAGTCATGCCGTTCGGTTTGAAGAACGCCGGTGCACACTATCAAAGGGCTATGGTCACATTGTTTCATGACATGATGCACAAAGAAATAGAGGTCTATGTGGATGATATGATTGCAAAGTCCAAAACCGATGAGAACATATTGTTAACTTGCGAAGCTCTTTGAGCGGTTGAGAAAATTCAAGCTCGAGTTAAACCGGCCAAGTGCATCTTGGGGTGAGGTCGAAAAGCTGTTAGGGTTTATCGTCGGTCAAAAGGGATAGAGGTGGACCTGACATAAAGCACGCGCAATTCTCGAAATGCTGCTCCTAGAACGAGAGAAAGAAGTTCGGGGTTTTCTTGGAAGATTGAATTATATTTCGTGTTTATCTTCCGATTAAGCGCCACATGTGAGCCGATTTTCAAACCGATGTGCAAGAATCAAGAGACTAAGTGGAATGATGATTGCCAAGAAGCTTTTGAGAAGATTAAGAGATACTTGCGAGAATCCACCTATTTTAATGCCTCCAGTGCAGGCGGACCTTTGATCCTCATGATTCGATTGTGTTAGAAAATTCGATGGGTTGTGTGCTAGAAGGCAACATGACGAAACCGGCAAGAAAGAGCATGCAATTTATTATCCGAGCAAGAAGTTCACCGATCGTGAGACAAGATACTCGTTACTAGAAAAGACTTGTTGTGCCTTGGTTTGGCACGCTCACCGCTTAAGGCGTTACATGTTAAGTCATACCATTTGGTTAGTGTCAAAGATGGATCCTATCAAGTATATCTTCGAGAAGCTGCGCTCCACGGGAAGAATCGCCGGTGGCGATGCGGCTTGTCGAGAATATGATCTTCTTTATGCCACTCAAAAGGCCATAAAAGGTAAGCGCGTTGGCGAAATACCGCGCATCGACCTATTGAAGATTATCACCAATGCGAGTGTGATTTCCACGATGAGGACATTATGGCTCTGTTTGAAGAAGGAAAGTCCCGAGAGAATGAAAGATGGAGAGTAGTGTTCGACGGTGCTTCCAACAGGTTTATGGGCACGGAGCTTGGGCAGTGTTGATTTCCCGACAATCGTTTCATACCAGTCACCACTAGACTAAGTTTCTATGTCACAAACAATATTGCAGAGCACGAGGCATGTATTGCAGGTACTCGAGCAAGCTCTAGATTGGAAAGTCAAGAGACTAGATGTGTACGGAGACTCGGCTCTAGTCATTCATCAAATGAGCGGAGATTGGGAGGCCGAGAGATCCCGAGTTGATACTCTATAGGGATTATATCCGAGGATTGGTTGAACCGTTTGAAGAAATCATATTTCAAAGATTCGCCTCGCGAGAGAATCACCGGCGATGCACTAGCTACTTTGTCTTCAATGTTTAATGTCGGTTGTGATAAGAACTTGACCCGCATCGTAATTCAAAGATCGAAGTTTGCCAAAGACATTATCACCACTCCCGCACAAAGCAATTGAAGATGAAGAAGATGATAAGCCTTGGTATCATGACATCAAGCGGTACATCAGGATGCAGAGTATCCTCCGGGGCATCGAGAAAATGATAAAAGAACACTTAGAAGGTTGTCGATGAGTTTCCTTTTGAGCGGTGAAGTGCTCTACAAAAGGAACCATGATAAAGTACTCCTTAGGTGTGTGGTAAAGGAGGAGGCGAGAAAGGATCATGAGGAGGTGCATGAAGGCACATTCGGGACTCATTCGAGTGGGCATACTATGGCAAGAAAGATATTAAGGGTCAAGCTACATCGTTTGCGAGATGGAAGGTGACTACTACGTTTTGTGAGAAAGTGCCACAAATGTCGATTTATGCCGATCATATTCATGTTCCAAGCCGTTAAATGTCTTGACCGCATCTTGGCCATTTTCAATGTGGGGCATGGATGTCATTGGTCCCATAGAGCCCAAGGCGTCAAAGCGGGCACCGCTTCATCCTAGTTGCAATTGATTACTTCACTAAATGGGTTGAAGTGCCTCATATCCCAAGCATAACTAGTTCGATGGTTGCCAAGTTTGTAAAGAAAGACACGGTGTGTCGCTATGGTCTCCGAGATAAAATCATCACACGACAATGGTAGCAATATGAATAGTAAAATGATGAAAGAGTTGTGCACTGAGTTTAAGATTAAGCATCACAATTCCTCTCCCCTAGCCCAAAGATGAATGGGGCGGTTAAGCGGCCAACAAGAATATCAAGAGAATTGTGCGAGAAAATGGTAGTGACCTACAAGGATCGCACGAAATGCTTCCCTTTGCTTTGCACGGTATCGTGCTTGATGCGCACTTCGGCCAAGGGCAACCCCTCTCTCTAGTGTATGGGTCGAGCGATTCTTCCTATTGAGGTTGAGATACCATCTCTCCGAGTGCTCATGGAAGCCAAGTTAGAAGAGGTGAATGGGTTCAAAAGCGTCTAGATCGGTTGAACCTCATTGAAGAGAAGAGAGTTGCAGCTACGTGTCATGGTGATTGTACCCGCAAAGGATGAAAACGACATTTGACAAGAAAGTTCACACCGAGAAATCAAATGAGGAGACCTTGTGCTCAAAAAGATTCTGCCTATTCAAAGTGACCCCCGTGGGAAATGGACTCCTACCTATGACGGACCATATGTGGTAAAGAAAGCCTTTTCTGGAGGAGCATTAATACTCACCTGCATGGATGGTGAAGAACTCAGAAACCCAGTCAATTCAGATTCAGTCAAGAAATATTACGCCTGAGAAAAATAAAAGAAAAAAGAGAAAGATGAGCCAAGCAAGAATTAGCTCGCTAGGTTGAAAACCCGAGAGGGCGGCCTAGGCAAAATTGAGCGACCCGGTGGATTGGAAACCCAAAAGGGCAATCCAGGCAAAAATTAGGGTCAGAAAATTGGACATAAAAAGGAAAAAGAAAAAGGGGCAAGCAGCACCTCCAAAAGCTTGAATAAAAAGGTGATCAAAGCTGCAAGTATGAGTAGTTGGCATCAATGCTCCAGAGGCAAAGAATATTCATAAGATCTACTGCGTCCATTTCTCTTGTTTTTTAGTTAGTTTCAGAAAAGTTTCCAATGTACTCCTTTCAGTCAGCGTGACATTCTGCATGTCTGACTTCCATATGAATAAAAGTCCAAATTTTTCACTCTATCAGTTTGTTGTATTATCATTGCCTTCTTTTCATTTCTGCTTTAAAACTACGTTTTATGGTAGATGATAGATAAATCATGGAAATGTGCATAAGTCAGAGCATTAAGATCATTGCGAAATTTTTGAAAATAACAAAGAAAAAGAGACGATCCTTGATCAAGTAAACTCGCAGAAATCAAATAAGAAGCGGCTGATTGCGTTAGAACAGAGAGGACGAAGCTCGCTCTCGAATTGTTATCATAGATGGTTGTGGTGTCCCATGATACAAATTCCGAGTTGGTTGGGCCAGCAAAAGAAAAGCCAAAAGAGAAAAAGAGCAAAAATATAAAAAAAAAAAAAAAAAAAGGACAATGAACAAACAAAGTCATGCATTGCATCCATCAAGCATAAAATCATGCACTCATCAGTCATACACTATGAAGTAAATTTAGGCATTTGCATTACACCATAAGGAAAAGAAAAAGAAAATAGCAATCATGGCATTTGCATTGCATGCGTTTGTTTATCTTACTTGCAGGTACAAGGATGGATAGGTACTTCGGTGTTAATGTTCGACTTCAGGTTCCAGAAGGAACTCCCTCAGTGGAGAGATCAGGAAGAAAGAAAGAGAAAAGAGAAAAAAAGAAGAGAGCGCCAGCGCGCAAAAAAGAAAAGAGAGCGCCCAAGCGCGCAAAAGAGGAAAAGAGAGCGCCCAAGTGTGCAAAGGAGAGGTCTCACATCGTATACGAGCAACGCGATGGACCGCAGCCCCATGCGAGGCGCAACGGAATAGTTGTATCAGCCTAGGATACAGTGGACGCCGTAGATTGATCCGTATATCGATTCGAGGCGATAACGATCCCGATCGCTTCGAAAGACCAAAGATTTTGAAACGTGCTCCTCAAGCCGCGTGCAAACTCGGATTCGCCAAGAGTTCGTTTAAGGATTACAGGTTTTAGGCAACCTGGGCATTTTACCGCTTTTTGCACGCCAAGTGCCCATTTACCGATTTAAGACGCCGGTACCCTTTTATCGTTTTCACAAGACGCTAAGTTTTCATTTACTGCTTTTTCAAAAAAAAATACAGAAGGCTATTTTGCCTAAGTGGACAAAATCGGTATATTTTCTGAATTCTTTATCTCTATTTTGCCTCGGAATATGTTTCGGCCAATTCATATTCCTTGTTAAAATCTAGATAAAGAGGGGCAGCTGTCATACCCCAATTTTGTCCACCTTAAATCAAAACCCTAATTTTCCCCAAAAATAATCAAATTAAAAAATAAAAAAAAGCATCATGCATTGCATTTAGGTTTCTAAAGTCATTTCAAAGTTTCTAAAATCATTTTTGGAGTTGAAATGCACTTTTTAGACAAATTAGGGTTTTTTTCAGTACAAAAGGGTATTTTGGTCATTTCACAAATAAGGGACAATTCCTCAAAACAAGTCATCCAACATGCATTTCAAGGTACTAGAGGCCACTACTAGGGAGAAAAATCAGTTTTGAAGTGGAAATGTGTTTCAGGCAAAAACTAGGGTTTTTAGAGTGAAAGGGTATTTTGGTCATTTCACAATAAAAGCGGTTTTTGTCCCAAATCCTTGGATAATCATCAATGATTTATTTAAAGGATATTTGTGCTCCATTGTGATTATTTTTGTGATCGACAATTAAACCTTTTGGTCTAAAAACCTAGTTTTTAGATAGAGGGGTAAAATGGTCTTTTCCTTTGAGGTGGGGCAAATAAATCAATTTTGGGATTGGTGAGATCATAAAATTCAGAGCCCAATCATTGAATCATGGGATATAGCCCAAAAGGGCATGAAGTAGGAAGAATAATCTAGAAGGGAATATTCTACAATCTTTTGAATTTTGAAAGGATAAGGATAGTACAATAGTACAATTTGCAATTCCACTCACTCTCCATTCCCTTAGCTGCGCATAAACAGCCATATACACCCCATTTTCATTTATTTTTATTGTTTGCAAATTGTGTTAAATCATGGCCATCCATTCAAGTGTGAAAATCAATCCTCACCCTTCATTTGAATCAAAATGGCACTTGTGTAATAAGCTTTATGGAAAATTACATTTTTGTAAATGAGTTTATCCTTCACCACCCTTCCTAAGCTGCGCCCCTCAGCCCTCTCTCTCCTCACTTTATTGCCCTTAATCCATGTGATAATGCATCTTGACCATTGATTCAATTTCTTTCTCAAATCCTATTGATTTACAAGAGATACATTGTCACAAATACCCTTAAGTTTTCACTTCATATAAAAGCCCAAAAATAGGAGACCTCACACACACTCTCTCATTTCTAACCTAGCACTTATACTCAGCCTCCATGCTCTCCTCTCCTCCTCTCTAAATTCGAACAACCATCATCAACTCTCCTTCCATCTTTCCTTCATTCTTTCACCATCAAAACTCCATAATTCTTTCATCATTCAAAAGATCTCCTCATAAGCTTCAATAATCATCCAAGTTTGATCAAAGAGAGGCTATTTGCGTGGGGTTTCAAGTTTGTTGAGGTTGTGTTCTTCAAGTTCTTGCTCTCTTTTTCATTTCCTAGTTATTTTGTGAGGTAAATAAATTCTCCTTTGCATTTTCTTCACCTTTCACCATGTAGATCTCTTCATCTCTTCTCTCCTTCTCGAAAGAAGCTTTGAGGACTTGTTTCAAACATTATGTACAAGGACATTGGGAGCCTTGGGTGTTTGAAACAAGTCCTTGGCCTTGAAGGAGAGATTCTTATGTTTGTTTGCATTTCTAATCATTTTTAGCATGTTTGCATCATTTTCATGAAATAAAATGCCACTTTCCTCATGTTTTTGCTTTGGCCTTGGGTTAGAAATTAGGATCCTCATGTTTTCTTGCCTATTTCATGTGTCAAAGTTGAATAAGAATGGTATATGGGACCAATAGTGCATTGGGTTTAGGTCCCTAAATTAGGGTTTCATCATCTTTTATTTTCTTTGATTTTGTGTGTTGAATAAATGATGAAATGATGATTGTTTGAGTGTGATATACATGTGTAAATCTTAGGGTTTATGTGTGTGTGTCTAATGATGTGATTTGGTTGCAAGAAATTTGTTGAATTTGAGCCTTATTGTGTATATGTATGTTTCGGCCATAAAGCCATTTTTGGGACCAATTTACTTACTCAAATTTGTTGTTTGATCTTGTTTGGTAAATTAATTGTTGTGAATTGTGTTTTTTTCACTTTTTACCTTTTAGTTTTACCATTCACTTAAGTGTTACTAAATAGTAAAAAAAAATATTTTCTTACCTTTTTCTTACCTTTCACTTAAAACCCTAAAAAAAAACATTTTACCTTTACCATTTACCTTCACTTAAATAATTCACCACCTTCACTTAAATAAGTTACCATTTCATTAATAATTTACCTTTACTTTTTACCTTTCTTAAATTACAAAAAGACCCAAAACATTCTCTAGTTTACATTTATAACTTTTCAATCAACCCAAAAATACTTTTTACCACTTTTTCATAAGACTCTAAAAACACCAAAACATTTCACCATTTCCTAAGAATAAGGTAACTAAATTTTTACCACTTTTTATGACACACTCTCACACACTTGCACTTAAATAAAACACTTTATTCACTCTCTTGCATTCTCATTTGCTTGTATCTCTTGCATACTCTCTTGTTTTAATCTTCATGCCTTTTCATATATTCATATCTCTTGCATATTCATTTGCACTCTCACTTGTTAGTACCTCATGCATCCTTACTTGTTTATACATGCAATAATGATATGCCTTGCATATTGTAATTGTATATTCATGCACCCACATGTTAGCTCAATCATGTATTCAATTGGTTCATTACAATTTGTGGATATTCTTTATGATTGCTATGCTTGTGTTCTTATTGTTGCCTTGGTTTGGACTTGAAAAGATTTGAAATGTTCTATTTCTTTTTCAAACTTGGAATCACATGTTTTTCTAATAAAAAACCCTAAGGCATTTTTTTCATAAACAAATCATTGGCCATCACTCGAAGCCGTTGCTTGTTTGATCGTCAATGATGGAGTTACTAGTGGTAGTCACTCGAAGCCCTTGCTTGTTTGACTATCACGAAAACTCCCATACCTTAATCGAATACAAGTTAATGTAAAAACTCAAAAAAAAAAAAAAACAATATGAGCCATTAGTGATAATCATCACTACGACTCATCCTTTTCCAAAACAATTTCAAAAAAGATAATAAAAGCGTTGCAACTTGTAATCACTGGAAGCAATTGCTCGTGATTATCGGTTCCAACACTTTTCTTTCAAGTTAGTAATGAACGCCACTCGAAGCCATTGCTTGTTTGGTATTCATGAGCGCTTGAGTCATATTTCCAAAACTCAAAAGATAAGATAAAGACAAAACACATGATTTTCTCAAGATTAAGAACCAAGAACTACGTAGATTTGATCCTCATCTCATTGAGGGTGCGTAGGAGCGGGTCACATCCGTCAAGCACTCTTTTAAAAATCTTAGTTTAGTTTCACTTTTCAAAGATCCCAAAAAGATTTCTTTCTCCCTTGTTTTCTAAAAAAACTCTTCAAATAAAAAGGAAAGAAGTAGAACGATTTATTTCAAATCAAACAATCCAAACCACACATCGAATTAATGGTTCCCTTTCGGTAGAGAAAGGAGGTGTGGGTGCTAATACCTTCCCCACACCTAACCGACCCCGAACCAACATCTCTCGAGTTTTGAAAGACCGGTTGCTTTCAAAGGTTTTCCTAATATTTTCCTTAATAAATATTAGTGGCGGCTTCATTGATCGATTTCTTTTAGAAAAGTTGTAAACGAGGAAGGTTCTCCTCGGGGACTTTTTCGGGCGCAACATGATCTTGCCGAGGTGTGCGAGTGGGAGCCGAGGTATGTGAGTGTGCGTGCCGAGGTGTTTGAGTGGGTGCCGAGTTGTTTGAGTGGGTGTCGAGGTTTGTGAGGGTGTGCCGAGGTGTGTGAGTGGATGCTTTGTGCTGTGTGTCTGTGTTTGAGTGTGGCGTGCCTATTATGGCGGTGCCCGTGAGCTGTATTGTGTGTCAGGTCGCCTTGTGCCCTTGTGCGTGTTACTGGTGGGCTGAGCGTCTGTGTATGCACAGTGTGCCAGTGTTGACTGTTGAGTACAGTGTTGCCTTGCTACGTGGTGTTGCCGTGTTGTGCACTATTCATGGTGCTATGTGTGTCTGGGTGTCCTGTTTGAGGTCAGTACTTGTGCAGGTGTATGCGATGTGGCAGCTGTGATGCTGTAAACTGGTGGGAATTACGAGGTAGCTGTGATGCTACAACACGCAATGTTTTTGTGAAGTGATTTTATAATGAGATATGATGTTATAGTATTTATTAATTAAATACTTTGAGTTTGTGTAGTTGGTGCATGAGTCATGAGTCGCATTATCATATTCATTTCTCGGTGGTATAGGCTTCGGCCTCTTTGTGAATATTTTTGGTGGTATAGGCTTCGGCCTCTTGCCCGTCGTGGCTTATTTTACGTGATCGGTACAGCATGCATATGCCCAGAGGGGTTGCATTGTTGCATGGTCCATATATATATATATATATAGTTATAACGTGTTTTGGGTGTTTCTACATGATGGAATTTGTATCTTGTGCTGGGTTATAACGTGTTGGTTTTCTTTGTTGTCGTGAGTTACCTATTGCTTATATATTGCTATCATGTACACATTATTTCTATTAAGCTCACCCCTTCTGCTTGGAATGTTGCTCTTATGTGGCAACGCTGCAGGAGATCGATAGCACTCGTGGAGGATTGCTAGGTGTAGTTTCCTTCTCGTTGGAGTGCGTGTCACTCGATGTAGCACCGGGGAGGGATTTAGTTTTCGTTTTTCAAACTATTATCATTTATTTTTAGAGTTTTGGTTTAATGTTTAATTATTTTTGGAGGTGTTAAATGAGTTTGTGATTCCGCTGCTTAGAAATTAATTATTTATGTTTTTGAGGATTTATTTTTAAATCAATTTGGAGTTTTATATGGTGAAAAATGTAGCGCCCTCGTGGTGACTCGATAATTGCGCGTTTAAATTATAACTAGAAAAGGGGTGTTACATTATTGGTATCGAGCATAAGTTGATCCTGTAGGCCAAGAGTGTGTGCATCCATCATAGTGTATATGACAACTAAGTAGTGTTAGTCTCGTTACGAATGGTGGTGTTAATCTTTGCGGTGTTAGGTTGAAATGGCTAGGAGGGTTGATCTTTGCTCTTCTTTGAAGCTTTGCAAGCTATAGCTCAAAGCGATGGGAACCGGCGGAATGGTGGAGAGGATCTTTGAAAACCGTAAGTTGGCCACGTTCCAAAGGGAGAATTCGCCCACTTTCAAAGGTCGGTATGATCCTGATGGAGCTTTGGCATGGTTGAAGGAGATCGAGAGAATTTTTGGGTTATGGATTATGCGCTGCTTGTGAGAAAGTAAGGTTTGGTACGCATATGCTAGCTGAAGAGGCGGATGACTGGTGGTTGGGAATGTCGCGAAGGTTAGAAAATGATGGTGAGGAAGTTACTTGGGAGGTTTTCACAAGAGAGTTCAAGAGAAAGTACTACCCTGAGGATGTGCGAGATAAGAAGGAAGTGGAATTTCTAGAGCTAAAGCAGGGAAACAAGACGGTAGCTGAGTATGCCCCCAAATTTGAGGAGTTGGCCAAATTCTGTCCTTACTATGCCAATGATGTCGATTCGAGTTCTCCAAGTGTGTCAAATTTGAGAGTGAGTGCATGCCGATATAAGGAAAGCAATTGGGTATCAAGAGATTCGGGATTTTGCTAGACTAGTTTATAAGTGTAGGATCTATGAAGAAGATAGTTCTGCACAACACAAGGTGTGAAGGAAAAGAGGAATTCTCGGTTTCGTAGGAAGCCCCATGAGGTTTGGTGGTAAGGGTAAGGGGAGAGGAGAGTTCGGGCAAGAAGTCAAGTGGGGAGATGTTCTTTGCTAGTGTGGTATGCTACAAGTGTGGGAAGGAGTGGTCATAAACGCCCAGATTGTCGGGTGGTGTGAAGAGGTGCTCAAGTGTGGGAAAAGAGGCCATGTGGCAACTAAGCGTGATCGTAAGGATGCGCTCTGTTTCAAGCTGCGGTGAGGAAGGACACATCGGTGCTCGGTGTCGAAACCAAAGAAAGGAAGGTCTCTTTGGAAGGGTGTTTGTTTTGGCGAGTTACGAGTCAACGGAGGGATGATGGTAGTACTAAGTGCGTGTCTCGTTAAGGGTGCTCGCTAGAATCTATTATTAATACCGATGCTACTTGTTGTTTTGTCATTGTCGCATGCTGCGAACGTTTAAGTCTTTGTATTATCCGTATGGATCGTAATGTCTTTGCTGGTGTGTTTTCGTGTCTCTTGTCAATTTTCGACGAAGACTTTGTTGTGAATTTTGTTTGTTTGCCGTTGGGTGGATTAGAGGTAAGCTTTGAGTATGAACCAGGTAGAGAGCATTACTATATCAAGTGTTGGTTAGATTTTCGTTATTGTGATTGCTTGCATGATGATGTTGATTAGTGATTGAGCCATGAATTGTTAAATTGATGATCTTTGTTATCGAATTGTATGAAAGAGGAATTGTTGTTGTGTATCCATGTTGTTGTTCTCATTGGTATGGGTGGTGCGTGCGTGCGTTCTTGCGGCGTTGCACTAGGGTGTGCGCGCGCCAGTGGTTGCGTGGGGTGTGGGAGAGTGGCACGGCCGGGCGCAAGGCGCTGTGTGCTCTGTGGCGTGAGTGTGCGTTGGCGGCTGCCGGTTGTGGCGCGCCGCGTGCGTGTGTTCGGTGTGTGAGTGGCGCGCGCTCTTGGCGCCTGCGGTGAGAGATGGGCGCCGGCGTGTCTTTGCCCGTGCCGAGGTGAATGGGTTGATGTGCCGAGGTGAAGGAGGTTGGTGGCCGAGGTGAATGAGGTGAGGTGACATAGGTGAGTGAGGTGGGGTGAGGTGCCGAGGTGAATGAGGTGAGGTGACCTAGGTGAGTGAGGTGAGGTGAAGTCCGAAGTGAATGAGGTGAGGTGACATAGGTGAGTGAGGTGAGGTGAGGTGCCGAGGTGAGCGAGGTGAGGTGAGTCTTTGAGGTGAGTGAGGTGAGGTGACATAGGTGAGTGAGGTGAGGTGAGGTGCCGAGGTGAATGAGGTGAGGTGACCTAGGTGAGTGAGGTGAGGTGAAGTGCACGAGTGAGGTGAGGTGAGGTGACATAGGTGAGTGAGGTGAGGTGAGGTCGAGGGGTGAATGAGGTGAGGTGACCTAGGTGAGTGAGGTGAGGTGACATAGGTGAGTGAGGTGAGGTGAGGTGCCGAGGTGAATGAGGTGAGGTGACCTAGGTGAGTGAGGTGAGGTGTGGTGCAGGGTGAATGGGGTGATGTCTTGCCGAGGTGAAGGAGGTTGGTGGCCAGAGGTGAGTGAGGCGAGGTGAGGTGACGAGGTGAATGGGGTGAGGTGCTTAGAGGTGTGTGAGTGTCCGATGTGTGTTTTGTGTGTGCCGAGGGGTGTGCGAGTGGGAGCCGAGGTATGTGAGTGTGCGTCTGCCGAGGTGTTTGAGTGGGGTGCTTAGGAGTTGTTTGAGTGGGTGTCGAGGTGTGTGAGGGTGTGCGAGGTGTGTGAGTGGATGCTTTGTCTTTGTATGTCCTGTGTTTGAGTGTGGCGCGCCTATTATGGCGGTGCCGTGAGTCATATTGTGTGTCAGTCGCCTTGTGCCCTTGTGCGTGTTCTTGGTGTCTTTGGCGTGTGTGTATGCCGATGTGCAGTGTTGGCTTGTTGAGTCTGAGTGTTGCCTTGCTACGTGGTGTTGCCGTGTTGTGCACTATTCATGGTGCTATGTGTGTCTGGGTGTCCTGTTTGAGGTCAGTACTTGTGCAGGTGTATGCGATGTGGCAATTTGTGATGTCAGAATCGTGGGAATTACGAGGTAGCTGTGATGCTATAACACGCGATGTTTTTGTGAAGTGATTTTATAATGAGATATGATGTTATAGTATTTATTAATTAAATACTTTGAGTTTGTGTAGTTGGTGCATGAGTCATGAGTCGCATTATCATATTCATTTCTCGGTGGTATAGGCCGGCCTCTTTGTGAATATTTTTGGTGGTATAGGCCGGCCTGTTGTGAATATTTTTGGTGGTATAGGCTTGGCCTCTTGCCCGTCGTGGCTTATTTTACGTGATCAGTGCACTGCATGCATATGCCCGGAGGGGTTGCATTGTTGCATGGTCCATATATATATATATATATATATATATATATATATATATATATATATATATATATATATAGTTATAACGTGTTTTGGGTGTTTCTACATGATGGAATTTGTATCTTGTCTTTGAGGTTATAACGTGTTGGTTTTCTTTGTTGTCGTGAGTTACCTATTGCTTATATATTGCTATCATGTACACATTATTTACAGTTAAGCTCACCCTTACGCTTGGAATGTTGCTCTTATGTGGTACGCTGCAGGAGATCGATAGCACTCGTGGAGGATTGCTAGGTGTAGTTTCCTTCTCGTTGGGTCTGTGTCAGCTCTGATGTGTAGCACCGGGGAGGGATTTAGTTTTCGTTTTTCAAACTATTATCATTTATTTTTGGAGTTTTGGTTTAATGTTTAATTATTTTTGGAGGTGTTAAATGAGTTTGTGATTCCGCTGCTTAGAAATTAATTATTTATGTTTTTGAGGATTTATTTTTAAATCAATTTGGAGTTTTATATGGTGAAAAATGTAGCGCCCTCGTGGTGACTCTGATAATTGCGCGTTTAAATTATAACTAGAAAAGGGGGTGTTACATTATTGGTATCAGAGCATAAGTTCGGTCTGTCCGGCCAAGTGTGTCTGTCAGTCATAGTGTATATGACAACTAAGTAGTGTTAGTCTCGTTCTGAATTGGTGTTTATGCTGCAGTGTTAGGTTGAAATGGCTAGGAGGGTTGATCTTTGCTCTTCTTTGAAGCTTTGCAAGCTATAGCTCGGCGATGGGAACGGCGGAATGGTGGAGAGGATCTTGAAACCGTAAGTTGGCCACGTTCCAAAGGGAGAATCCGCCCACTTTCAAAGGTCGGTATGATCCTGATGGAGCTTTGGCATGGTTGAAGGAGATCGAGAGAATTTTTCGGGTTATGGATTGTACGCCTGCGCAGAAAGTAAGGTTTGGTACGCATATGCTAGCTGAAGAGGCGGATGACTGATGGTTGGGAATGTCGCGAAGGTTAGAAAATGCTGATGAGGAAGTTACTTGGGAGGTTTTCACAAGAGAGTTCAAGAGAAAGTACTACCCTGAGGATGTGCGAGCTAAGAAGGAAGTGGAATTTCTAGAGCTAAAGCAGGGAAACAAGACGGTAGCTGAGTATGCCGCCAAATTTGAGGAGTTGGCCAAATTTAGTCCTTACTATGCCAATGATGCCGATTCAGAGTTCTCCAAGTGTGTCAAATTTGAGAGTGGTCTGCACCCTGATATAAGGAAAGCAATTGGGTATCAAGAGATTCAGGATTTTGCTAGACTAGTTGATAAGTGTAGGATCTATGAAGAAGATAGTTCTGCTGCTTACAAGGCTGTGAAGGAAAAGAGGAATTCTCAGTTTCGTGGGAAGCCCTATGAGGTTTCTGGTGGTAAGGGTAAGGGAGAGGAGAGTTCGGGCAAGAAGTCAAGTGGGGAGATGTTCTTTGCTAGTGTGGTATGCTACAAGTGTGGGAAGGCTGGTCATAAACGCCCAGATTGTCCGGGTGGTGTGAAGAGGTGCTACAAGTGTGGGAAAGAGGGCCATGTGGCAACTAACTGTGATCGTAAGGATGCGCTCTGTTTCAACTGCGGTGAGGAAGGACACATCAGTGCTCAGTGTCCGAAACCAAAGAAAGGAAGGTCTACTGGAAGGGTGTTTGTTTTGGCAAGTTCTGAGTCAACGGAGGGATGATGGTAGTACTAGAGGTGCGTGTCTCGTTAAGGGTGCTCCGCTAGAATCTATTGTTAATACCGATGCTACTTGTTGTTTTGTCATTGTCGCATCTTTGCGAACGTTTAAGTCTTGTATTATCGTATGACAGTAATGTGTCTTTGCTGGTGTGTTTTTCTGTGTCTCTTGTCAATTTTCGACGAAGACTTTGTTGTGAATTTTGTTTGTTTGCCGTTGGGTGGATTAGAGGTAAGCTTTGAGTATGAACTGGGTAGAGCATTACTATATCAGTGTTGGTTAGATTTTAGTGAAAATATTCTAAGTGGGGAGAGTTATAACGCCCCAAAAATAATTCGAGTGTTTATTTATTTAATTTAATTAGATGTTATAGTGGTTAATTGTATTAAAATAATGAAAGGGTATTTAATTTAAATGAGGAGTGGTGTTTAGTAAGTAAGTGAGTGGTAATTTAATTAAGAGAAAGGAGTAGTGTTAGTAACTAACTAGGTGGCGAGAAGAGCCCAAGTCAAGTGAGCCCAATGACTTAAGCTAGGGTTAAGATCTTAGGAACTTGGAGAGAAAGAAAGAAAAAGAAGAAAAGAAAGGAGCGAAAGAAGAGAGAAAGCAGGAAGGGTGCGTAGTGAGAGAGAGAGGAGCGAAGGAGGAGAAGAGAAAGAGAGAGTTCGCGAAATCTCGAGGCGGAGAAGGAAGTTGTTGCTGAGGTTTTGTTCGTGGTTCCTTCATCGTGTTCCGGAGCTTACGCATTCGAGGTAAGGGTGGGTTTTAACATTTATAATGGGTTGCGATGGCGGTATGTGGGTAGTTAGGATTTGAGTGATCTTTGCATGAAGTTGTGTTTTCGTTATTGTGATTGCTTGCATGATGATGTTGATTCCGTGATTGAGCCATGAATTGTTAAATTGATGATGCTGTTATCGAATTGTATGAAAGAGGAATTGTTGTTGTGTATCCATGTTGTTGTTCTCGGCTGGTATGGGTGGTGCGTGCGTGCGTTGCCGGCGTTGCACTAGGGTGTGCGCGCCAAGTGGTTGCGTGGGGTGTGGGAGAGTGGCACGGGCTGGGCGCAAGGCGCCTGTGCCCTGTGCGTGAGTGTGTGCGTTGGGCGCTGCCGGTTGTGGCGCGCCCTTGTGCGTGTGTTCGGTGTGTGAGTGGCGCGCCTCTTGGCGCTGCCGGTGAGGATGGGCGCCGACGTGTGCTGCCCGGTGCCGAGGTGAATGGGTTGATGTGCCGAGGTGAAGGAGGTTGGTGACCGAGGTGAATGAGGTGAGGTGACATAGGTGAGTGAGGTGGGGTGAGGTGCCGAGGTGAATGAGGTGAGGTGACCTAGGTGAGTGAGGTGAGGTGAAGTGCCGAAGTGAATGAGGTGAGGTGACATAGGTGAGTGAGGTGAGGTGAGGTGCCGAGGTGAATGAGGTGAGGTGAGGTGCCGAGGTGAGTGAGGTGAGGTGACATAGGTGAGTGAGGTGAGGTGAGGTGCCGAGGTGAATGAGGTGAGGTGACCTAGGTGAGTGAGGTGAGGTGAAGTGCCTGAGTGAGGTGAGGTGAGGTGACATAGGTGAGTGAGGTGAGGTGAGGTGCCGAGGTGAATGAGGTGAGGTGACCTAGGTGAGTGAGGTGAGGTGACATAGGTGAGTGAGGTGAGGTGAGGTGCCGAGGTGAATGAGGTGAGGTGACCTAGGTGAGTGAGGTGAGGTGAGGTACCGAGGTGAATGGGGCGATGTGCCGAGGTGAACGAGGTTGGTGACCGAGGTGAGTGAGGCGAGGTGAGGTGACGAGGTGAATGGGGTGAGGTGCCGAGGTGTCTGAGAGTGTACCGAGGTGTGTTTTGTGTGTGCCGAGGTGTGCGAGTGGGAGCCGAGGTATGTGAGTGTGCGTGCCGAGTTGTTTGAGTGGGTGCCGAGTTGTTTGAGTGGGTGTCGAGGTGTGTGAGGGTGTGCCGAGGTGTGTGAGTGGATGCCTCAAATGTCCAAGTGGGTTGAGGCTGTAGCACTTCCAAATAATGATGCCAAATCAGTTACTAAATTTCTGCAAAGAAATATTTTTTCAAGGTTTGGCACTCCAAGAGCAATCATCAATGATGAAGGCTCACATTTTTGCAATAAACTCATTGAAAATCTTCTTGCAAAATATGGAGTAAAACACAAGATTACTCGCCTATCATCCCAAACTAGTGGACAAAATTTGAACTTTCAAATAGGAAATAAAAAGAATGCTTGAGAAAATGGTTGGACCAAATAGAAAAGATTGGTCCTTACAGGTTAGATGAAGCATTATGGGCATATAGAATTGCATTTAAAACTCCATTAGGTATGTCCCCCTATAGGTTAGTTTATGGCAAAGCATGTCATCTCCCTGTTGAATTAGAGAACACATCATATTGGGCTATCAAAAAGTTAAATTTTGATCTCAAAAAGGCAGGTGAGCAAAGGTTTTTTGAGCTTAATGAATTAGAAGAATTTAGGCATTTCTCTTATGAGAATGCAAAAATTTATAAAGCAAAAACCAAAGAGTGGCATGATAAAAAAATCCAAAGAAGAGATCTTAAAGAAGGAGGAATGGTTCTGTTATATAATTCTAGGTTGAAATTATTCCTTGGAAAATTAAGATCAAGATGGTCAGGACCATTCCAACTAGTCAAAATTTACCCCCATGGTGCAGTTGATCTATATGATGTAGTCACTGATACCACTTTCAAAGTCAATGGCCAAAGAGTAAAAATGTATTATGGGGCACATGTAGAAAGAGATAAGATCACCACTTATTTTGAAAATCTCTAAACACAAAGAGATAGTCAGACTGTAAGACTCTTAAAACAAGCGCTTGAGGGAGGCAACCCATCATTTTAATTAGTTAATATTATTATTTTGTGCAATTTAATGTTTTGTGTGTTTTGTAGAAAAACAGGACAACAAAGTTGCTAGTGTTTCCACACTTAATGTTGCAACACTGCCCACTCTGTGGTTCATATCTTAGTAGAATGAAGAAAAGGCTTGAATGACAATATCCATTTGCCAACTCATCAAGTTAGTGCGGAATTAAGCTTAAATGAAATGGTAATGTGCTGTTAGGGCTAAGCTCAAACGTGTTGGCTTGCATGGCATCCACATAACCCTAACGGCTACTTTTCCAACTACCATTCCCACTAACTCAAAACCCCCTCTCACACAAAACCGCTCATCTTTCTCACAAAAAAAATAAATTAAACTCTCTGATTCTCTTGTGAAACCGATCGTCCCTATTCTCTCAAACACAAACTTCATCTTCAATCACATTCTAAAAATCCCAAATCTTCAAGCAAAATGGTGAAGAAACAATCGGCTTCAAAATCCTCGATGAAAGCATCAAGTGTAGGAACTCCTGCAGCATCAAGGAAGCAAAAATCACATGCAACTATGGATATGATCCCAGGATGCGAACATTTCTGGAATATGAAATTGCTACCAGAAATAGGCTTCAATTTTGCAAAAGCCCATCACTCATTCCTCTCCACAGTCAACAACCTACATTAGGATAGATTTGTGCAGACTAGAGCCTACTATTTGGAGCCATTGGTGCGAGAATTCTATTCTGGAATTCAAAACACAAGAGGAGGCACAATCTTCTATTCCAAGGTGAGAGGTAAGAAAGTCTTCTTTGATCCTACTAGAATCAACAAACATTATGATCTGAACTACCATGGTGATAAGTATGTAGAGAAACTAGAAACCTATGGTAAGAAACAGATGGCTAGGATTAAAGAGAGAATCACAGTAGAAGGGTCTCAATGGGAGAAATTCTCATAAGCTTAAAACTGGTGATTTAGTTCCTGAGTTAGGTAACTGGCACGTTTTTATTGCTACCTCTATTCTCCCTACTTCACACACATCTACATTGTCCAAGGATAGATTGATTCTCATAGATTCAATCTAGACTGAAGATAATGTGGATATAGGAAAGATCATCACCAATGAAATTTTAGAATGTCAAACCAAAACTTCTGGCTTTTTGTATTTTCCTTGCTTAATCACTTAATTATGTCAAAAACAAGGGGTAGTGGCTACTGAGTTAGAGAAGGTCTATAAGAAAAAACCCCCTAGTGGTTTATCAGCAGAGGTAAGAGAAAGATTAAGAACTGCTAGAGTTAGGAATACTGCAGAGCAGGAGGTGTTGGAACACCTAATGCAGAAACTCCAAGCAGTTTGGAAATTTCAGAAAGAGCAGCATAGTTGGTTGACAGTGAAGTTTGATGACCCTGATGAAGAAGTTGAAGCCCCAATATTTCATGAATGGATTATTGATGAAGATATAGAGGAAGAGAATGAAGAAGAGAAAGTAGTTGAAAAGGAGAAGAAAGTAAAGAGAAAGAGAGAAGCTGAGAAAGACAAGAAGGGAAAGAAACAAAGAGTGGAGGAAGAACAATAAATAGTGAGTGACGAGGATACTGAAGTAGATGAAGAGGCAGAGCAGGCTGTGAAGGATATTGAAAAGGATGTAGAGGAGGATGAATCAGAATCTTTGGAAGAAACTGAGAGTGATGAAAATGGCAGTAACAACATGGAGGCTAGTGCTAGGAAGAAATATGAGATAAGAAAGAAATCCACCAATGAGCCACAAACACTATCAGCACCATCACAAACCAACATTCCATCACCCACCACCCACCATTCACCACAAAATTCACCCACCTCTCCATCAGATAATGCTCCCCAATTTGAAAATCCAAAGCAAGTCACAGAAGAAATAGAACCAACCCCATCCCAGAAATCTCCCACCCTTCCAACAGAACCAATTGAGCCAACTAACATTGATTTTGAGAAATAAAATATGCAGGTACTCACTGAGGAGCCTGAGAAAGAAGAAGGCCAAAAAGATTCTGTCATGTAAGAGCAACAAGAAACTGTCACCAAAGCAGCTGAAGTTCCCACACCAAGTGCAAAAACACTAAAAACAAAGGTGATGGAGACCAGTCCAGAGGCAACAATTCATGAAGTCCTGAAGGCTTTGACAAGAAGAAGGAGCTGCTTGGCTACAAAAGGAAGACAATGAAGCCAACTCTAGCAAAAAAGATGTGGACCATGAGTTCCCTCTATGGTGTGCAGGGTGAAGGAGCAATTTCTGGAGAAAAGGAGAGAGGCGAGAAGGAACCACCCGAAGGTGACAAAGCAAGCGAGGAAGCAAAGAGAACAACGGGAGGAACTGAAAAAGAAGCTCAACAAAATCCAGTGCAGATTGGTGTCCCAACACCTGAAGTTCCTACACTCGCAACACCTGAAGTTCCCACATTGGCAACACGGATGTGCTCTGCACTCTGTGAAGTACCTGAGGCAAGTGTAGAGGATCCTGGTGTGCCTATTGCTGATTCCACTACTGCTAAAGCCAATCCAAAGAAGATGAGGGCCAAACATGTCCCTATCAGAACCAGTCCAAGAATCAGGAGAAAAGAGTAAAAGAATACTTTTTAATGTTGTTTCAAACACTATATTATGCCTATCTACCTATAATATGTGTGCAAATACTATGTGTGATATTTTTAATACTTTTGAATTATATCTCCCATGTTTGGATCCCTTAGAGCAGTGGGGACACTGCTCATATTTAAGTTGGGGGGAGAGTGGAGAATAGTATGTCTTTTGAATTAAATATGCACTATTAATATATGTTATGTGTGTTTTAGTAGCAATAGTATTATGTGAATATGAAATATTTATATAGTAGTATGTGAATATGCAATATTAGTATGTTTTAGTACTTTAAGATGTAGTTAACAAAGCTTTAAAATAGCATGATAAAATTATTTTCAAAAAAAAATAGAAAAATTAAGTACATCATGTGTGTCTTAGATGATTATGAAACATGATCAATTCATATTGCTTTTCTAAAAATTTCTGTAAGTGTATCAAATGAGCAAAAAAAAATTTAAAAAAAAAAGAAAAGCCTTGTTTTCTAGAAATGATCAATGTTATAATTTCTTTGACACAACAAAATTGAGTTTTTGAAAAGAACCATGCTAGATAGAAAATCTATCTAAAGCCAAGGAATTTTTGGAAAACTAAGGTCAAATTTAGATTTTTACTAAAAATAAAGAAGAGCATAAAGAAATAAGCTTGGGGGAAATTCAAATGAATACAAAGGCAAAGGTATGGAAACTTGAAGTGTTAATGCCAAAGGTGTCAAAACTCTCAAAGGTGTCACAAAGATCAAAAAGCTACACATGTCTGAGTCATATAAACTGAACCTGTCCCTTAAGTGCAATTGGTTTGAAAAATGAACAAAGTTCAAAAAAAAAAACAAACCAAAGAAAAAAATAGAAAATGCATGTGGAGGTCAGTGAGGAGGGTAGTGTATGCTACAAAATACTAAAAGAGTTACCAAAAATAGCTACACAAAGTGTACCTACAAACACCTACATCAAAAAGAAACTACACTCAAAATGATGTATTTGCATTCATTGCATTACATTAACAAAAACACCAAAAGTCTAAATAAGGCAATTGGCTCAACAAGTTGAAACACCAAAAGCCCTTTGTTGTGCTTAAGAGTCCCCTAAATCTTGAAGAAATTGTTAGTCTCATCCATATTTTGAAAATTTTTCTAAAGGTGACCAAACGAGTTCCACGTTTTTCAAAAGCCAAGGAAAAACTCTTTATCTAGTTATGGAACCAATTGAAGCTCAATGGGACACACACTCACACAAATGAGTTTTTATTACTTTAAATGTTTCAAAGAAAACAAAGGTTTAGAAAAAAATCCTGAAAATTCAAGCTCATCCAAAGATATGCACTTTAAGCAAAAAATTTAGAAAAACATGAGTTGAGGTGATTTCATAATCATAGAAGTCTTGTGTTTATTTCTTATGTCGTTACTTGAGGACAAGCAACAAGTTAAGTTTGGGGGTGTGATAACTCTATTTTATATAGAGTTATTCATCTATTTTTACTTAGGTTATTGTTTATTTTCAAGTACATTAGATATATAAATATAGCTTATTTATTAAGAAACAACATTTTAGAGATCCAAATGATTAGGGGAAGTAACTAGGCATAAATACACATTTCTTGTTAGGTTTGATGTTTTTGTTCAGTGTAGCAACTGCAGGAGTGGAAACACTGCCAACTCTAGGAGTGGAAACACTGCCAACTCTAGGAGTGGAAACACTGCCTACACCTGCAGAATCTAGCAGTTTGCACCAAAACATCCAAGGACCATTTCAATGCTTCCACACTTGAATTGTGACGTCATATTGTACTTCCAAAGAGACATGTGGCACTTCTCCAATGGACCACACATTATGTTATGCATGCAAGCGACCACAACTGAGCTATTTGCTTCATTGGTTGTCTGATTTTATCCAAGGTTGGTCCCCTCAGTTGAATCATACGCGCGTAAGGAAACCCCTCAAGGGAGGAAAACTTCCAAGCCTATAAATAGAAGCCATATCTTCACCTACAAACAATCCTGAATCCTTCATTTGTATTTCTTCATTTGTTTCTGAAAGGATCACTTTGTGTTAGTTTAGTTTTAGTTTTTCTTTACGTTTCTGAAGAGAAGGAAGGTAAGGAGGTGCTTGACAACCACTCCCTTCACTTCTACTTGAAGGAAACTTGTGTAAGGAACACATATTGTACTTCAACTTGGGAAACTCATGCAAAAGATCTTCTATTCGAGTAATCTCTCTCCTTTTAAGTTCTTTTGCTATATTACTCATTTGATTATGCTCTTTGCAGATTTTCTCTATTATATAATGAGTAACATGAGCTAAATTCCCTTAAGTTGAGATGTTATAACTTTGTAATGAACTTCTGAGTATGTTATTATGATTTATGTAGTGTATACATTTTAATTCTTGTGTGATACTTCTTTCAATGCTTATTCTGGAATTGATCACTTTGGAATAAGTTAAACTTGTGGCAGCAGACATGGGTCACATTTATGAACTCAAGAATTAATAGGAATGAGAGTTTATAACAACTCCTTTATTGAACTAGTTTTAATAAAGGTTTGATTGTTAAAACCATGTTAAGTCCTAGACATAGGATAACATAGTTCCTAGAATGATACAGTGGAAACCTAAGAGACAAGAGTGAACTTATTTAGCAACTTGGATCATTGTTAGGAGGCAAGAGAGGTATTGATACTCCTTTCTTTACTGTAGAAAACAAAGATCATAAGAGTTTGTAATAAAACTCTGAAGAAAGTGCTGACAGGCACAGACTGATGCAGCTGCATTCAGTGTGCACCATTATTTTGTATGGTCCTTCCCAGTTTGGTGAGAGTTTTCCCACTGTATCTGTGCCTGTTACCTTCCTTAAGACGAGATCCCCTTGTTTCATTTCACGTTGGATAACTTTAGTGTCATATTTCCGAGATGCACGAATCCCAGGTCTTTCTTTTTCTAGAGGAAGGGATCCTCCAATGTTTGTCGTCTGCCCCGAATTTGTGCCTATCTGGATTTGTTTAAGCTCCTCCGTTGGCTACAGTCGTTGCTCATGGAAGTCTTCTCTGGGGTCCAAATCGGCAAAGTTTATATTAAAAGATGTGGCCTTGGTTGTGGATTCAACGACATTCCTTTGGTTTTCAAGCTTTCTAAGTAACATTTTCTCGCTGCTTCCTGATCTGCCTTTAGGACTCCAACTCGTCCATCGTCCAGAGGGTACTTTAATGTGAGATATCGTGTTGACAATGCTGCACCAAGGATGTTGAGGGTTGGCCTGCCTATGATGATGTTGTACGACAAGTCGGCGTCAATCACTAAGTACTTGACTTTGATTGTCTTCGCATTGTCATTTACACCGAAGGTTGTATTGAGGCTAATGTACCCTTTTATTTGTACCTGCTCACCTGAAAAACCGACAAGAGTACCATGGTATGGGTGTAGATGGTCATTAGTTAAGTTCATACCTTTAAATGCCTCCCAATATATGATATCTGTCGAGGATCCCAGATCGATTAATACTCGACGGACATTATAATTGAGCACTTGAACCACTACTACCAATGGATCGTCTTCGTGAGGGGATATTCCCTCGTAGTCTTTGGGTGAGAAGTTAAGTTCTGGAACTTTGTGTGTTGTGTGGTTCTCGGATGAACTGCTGATCTGCATGACTTGCCTGGCATATCGGCGGCGTGCTGAACTTGTCTCTCCTCCCCCTGAAAATCCTCCAGAGATGGTATTAAGCGTATGCTGTACAGGTGGGATTTCATCTTCTTGTTCTGCCAACCTTACCACTTGGGACTGCAACCTCGGCTTTGGTTTTTCAGGTGTTTTGGTTGAGGTCTGCCCCGATCATCTTTTACAAATTGCTTCAGTAAACCTCGCCTGATTAGCTTTTCTATCTCATTCTTCAAAGCGTAGCAATTTTCTGTGTCATGGCCTCGTCCTCTGTGATATTCGCACCAAGCAGCCGTGTCTCTCCCTAGGAGTCTTCTTGCCGGGTTTAACTCGGGAATTAGTCTGGTGTGCAAGACTTCCTTCAGGATTGTCGATCACCTTTGGTTAAGGGGTGTTAATGCGCCTCTGGTTGGGCTACTGCGCCGTGGTAGTGGTGGTGGAGGGTCTCGCCGTTGAGAGACACTTCGACCATAATCATCATATCGGCTCCTTCTTTTATATCCTGATGACGCTTCTCTGCATTGCTTTCCTCACCTTTCATGTATGCCTCGGCTCGGGATAAGATTTCTTGCATATTTGTTGCCGGTCTGTTGGCCAGTGATTCGTTGAACTGTCCTCCCCTAAGGCCGTTTGTAAAGGCATCGGCAAACTGCCTTTGATCTGGGTGTTCCACATCTACAGTAATGTCACTGAATCTACCCAAATATTCTCGGAGAGACTCATTGGGGCGCTGGCGTGTGTTGAACAGTGTTGGAGTAGAAGTTTTCTTGTGTTTTCTATCGGAGAAGTTTCTGAGGAATTTCTTGGTGAAGTCGGCATAAGATGTTACAGATTCTCTGGGGAGACTCATGAACCAACGTAAAGCCGCGCCTTTCATTGTTCCAGAGAATAATTTACACTTCAGTGTTTCATGTGCGCCAATAATTGCCATTTGTGTGTCGAATGATGTGAAATGCTCTTGCAGATCTTTCCGTCCATCATAGGGTTCCAGGGGAGGGGGTTTGAAGTTCGGTGGGACGAGTTCGTTCATTATGGCATTCGTTAGCGGTTGAGGTTTTTCTACCTGCACCCCATCCAAAGCGTTTGGGTCTCTGTCTTGTTTCATATAATCAACTTGTTGTTGCAGGGAACGGTTATGTGTCCGTAGTTCCTCTAGAACGGCATTAACCCCAACGAGAAAAGGATGGTCGGGTAACGGTTGTGCATGTTGGGTTTCAACGACGGGTGGTGTTGATCGTGTCACTGTTGGTTTGAACTGCTGGACTTGGGACGGGTTGAACAACCGGTGTTGAAACTGCTTCTTGTTCCGGTATGGAGGTTTGGTTGATGGTTGTCCCCGGTTGGTGATCCGAGGAGTGTTGTTGAGGTCGTCGGCGGGATCGCCGGGTTGTCACCATCGCGGTGTCTTGGGTGGCCGGGAAAATTTTTACCGGGCCCCACGGCGGGCGCCAAATGTTCTCGGATAAAAAGATTGTATTGAACTAACTCGGTTCTTACCAGTATGGAGATGTCCTCCAGTGCAGAAAGTAAAAGTCTGTCTAAAAAATATCCCCTCCCTTATCCTCTGGCCTAGAGTCCTATATCTAGTTTCCTAATCTTCTCGGCAGTTGTCTTGGGAGATCGGTTACCAGCGGTTAGCTTGGCTCTAGGTTAATTGCTTTACACGTGTCTTCTGTGTGACACCTGTCCTCCTTTTCTCAGTTTCCTAGAGCATGTCGAGGCTTGGTACTTGTGAACCCGGTTGCTCTAGTGTTGGGCCAAGGTCCGATTCTCTGGCCCAGTCCAAAATGTAATGTATTGATCTTGATGATCTATTACAATAGAGGGATTAACCCAGTACAAGAGTGATAGGTGTTCTTAGAATTATCTGATGTCCTCCTTTCCTACTGCCTAGTTCGCTATATGTAGTCCTTGGATTTCCTAACCGTCATTGGCAGTTCCTCCTGCAGTTCGGTTTCCCGACGGGTAGCTCGGCAGTTGTCTTGGCCCGAGACACATCTTGTCTTGCCGAGCTATTGTGCGGCCGTTTCTTGGGTGATGTGTCTTCAAAGTCGGTTGGGCCTAACTTGAGTCGGGTTCAAGTAATTATCCAGCCCGGTCCACAGCCCCCCAAGATCGAGCTGAGTGTAGCTCAGCGAAGGGCTTTGAGATCAGATCTTGAAGTTGACATAGTTTGATGAAGGGGAGGCTATAGTTATGCCGAGCTTTTAATTCAAGGCTTTCTCTTTCATCATGATTACTGAAGCCTTAATGACTAGCGCTCAGAGTACCTTTTGAAGAAAAACGGCTTGCTCGCCAGGGGAAACGTGATTTGATAGCGTCTCAGTTTCACTTGACCATTGAAGCGTTGCAGTGAGTTGACAGGTTGCAAGTCGTTCCACCTACCTCACGCTTCGCTAAGCGCGTGTGTTGAGTGGGGGTCAGTGAGTCCTTTAAAAGGATGGAATTTCTTACCATCTCTTTTCATACTCACTTGCTATTTATGACCGGCGAGCTCCTCTACTGTGGGTTTGCTCCTTTCTACGCTCCACCGGAAATGGCTCAACACTTGAAAGGTATTTTATTTGTCCTTTTACTTTCCTTTAGCAGTTTAGTTAGGATGGTAGAGATTTGGGAGGTGGAAGAGAGTGGAAATGAGGTGACTAAGGTTCCCTCAGCATACCAAGTGATTCTTGACGAATCCCGGGGACCCTGGGAGATAATAAAGGAGACATGGAGGCGCCTTAAGTCATCCATTTCCGAGATCTCTGATCCATCTGATACCAGTTCTTCGGATTTTGACTCTTCGGATGATGAAGGTGTTGACCAAGTGATTTGGATCTTCCTTCCACTTCTTCCAGTGAGGCGAAGCTGTTGGCTCTGCCCTCTCCTTCTCCACGTAAGATTAAAGTGATAATGGCATCTAAGCAGAACATTGAGACTGTTCCCAAATTTGAAGCTCGTCAATTCTCAACTAAGATGTCAAGCCTAGAGGATTTTAAGAGTTTTCGCGAGAAAAATGTACTATCTTCAACGAGAAGTGAGGACGATATCATCCTTGAGTATTGTAGAGAGAATGAGCATGTCTGTATGATGCAGCCGAAAGGAGTAAAATATGAGAGCACCTACATTAACACCTACCTTTTTGAAGATTTAAAGGTGAAAATGCCTTTCACCTTTTTTGCAAACAAAGTCATGACCGCCCTCTATGTAGCCCCCACCCAGCTGTACCCTAATAGTTGGGGTTTTATGCACAAATATGAAATAATATGTAGCGCTTTGAACATGACACCTAGGGTAGGAGTGTTCTTCTCTTTCTTTCGGACAAAAGGAGAAGGATTAGGGAAGTGGATTTCGTCAGCAAGAAAACCCTTGTTCTCCTTCGGACACACAGAGGTACTGGCAAGAACCATCTTCAAAGGGGTAGTTGGAATGGGTCCCTCGGTAAGGACTTGACCTTCCAAAATAACTCTTCCGGTGCTTTTTGGAACTTTCACAAGCGCCTTTTCAGAACCTCCACGTCGTGCAAAGATCAACTCGGCTTTAGTGACCATCTTCTCTTTGGCAAGTTTTTCTTGCACCTTTTTGATATAATTCTTCATATCCTTCTCCTTGAGACCCATTCGACCTGAAATGCAATAAACATGGGTGCGAAAGGGTAAGTTACAGTTAATCAAAGAAAAGGGCAAAAAAAAGCAAGTAAACACTTACACAAGAGGTTTTGGAGACCCTTTTCATTCCCCTCCAGTCCAATTACCTCCTTACAACTCATGGGGTATAATTTAGACAACAACTGGATATCTTCCTTGAACTCAGGGTAAACTTCGTCCTTAACAAGCCCAGTAATACCAAACACCTCGCTTTGCCAGTAAAGAGGAAAGTGAGGAACTCCTTTTTTCCTAATAAGAAGATTAGGGTATGAAGCAGGAGCGTGAACTCGGAAATTTTTTACCTTAAACTGCTTGTAAGAGGTGGTGAACGCAGTCAACAGAGGTCAGCTCGAATGACTGCTAAAGGATATCTACTTCCCTAATCCTTCTCCTTTCATCCGAAAGAAAGAGAAGAACACTCCTACCCTAAGTGTCATGTTCAAAGTGCTACAAATTATTTCATATCCGCGCATAAAACCCCAACTATTAGGGTGCAGCTGGGTGGGGTCTACATTGACGGCGATCAAGGCTTTGTTCTCAAAAAAGGTGAAAGGCATTTTCACCTTTAAATCTTCAAAAAGGCAGGTGTACATGTAGGTGCTCTCATCTTTCACTCCTTTCGGCCGCATCATACAGACAGGCTCATTCTCTCTACAACACTCAAGGATGATATCGTTCTCACTTCCTGTTGAAGATAGTGCATTTTTCTCGCGGAAACTCTTCAAATCCTCTGGGCTTGACATCTTAGTTGAGAATTGACGAGCTTCAATTTTGGGAACGGTCTCAATGTTATGCTCAGATGCCAATAACACTTTCATCTTACGTGGAGAAGGAGAGGGCAGAGCCAACAGCTTTGCCTCACTAGAAGAAGTGGAAGGCAGAGCCACAGTAGGCTTGAAGAAAACTTGGGTCCCTGGGAAAAAAGGAGGAGCAGGGTCAACACCTTCATCATCTGAAGAGTCAGAATCCCAAGAACTGGTATTAGATGGATCAGAGATCTCTGAAATGGATGACTTGAGGCGCCTCCATTTCTCCTTTATTCTCTCCCAGGGTCCTTGAGATTCATCTAGAATAACTTGGTATGCTGAGGGAACCTCAGTCACCTCATTTCCACTCTCGTCCACCTCCAAAATCTCTACCATCCTAACTAAATGGCTAAAGGAAAGTAAAAGGACAAAGAAAATACCTTTCAAGTGTTGAGCAATTTCCGACGGAGCGTAGAAAGGAGCAAACCCACAGCAGAGGAGCTCGCCGGTCAGAAATAGCAAGTGAGTATGAAAAGAGATGGTAAGAAATTCCATCACATTCTCACCTTTTAAAGGACTCACTGACCCCAACTCAACACAAGCGCTTAGCGAAGCGTGAGGTAGGTGTAACGGCTTGCAACCTATCAACTCATGGCAACGCTTCAATGGTATAGTAATGCCTTGCCCTGCATTCGTTTGCTCTGAAAACCGCCAGGAATGGACACATGGTGAGTGACAAATTCAATAAACTTCGTCTGCGTGAACGCTAGGGAAAGAAGGAGATTGAATCCACCAAGAAGGCTTTTGCTGCTCATGCTGAGTTGTTGAAAGAGAACAATGAACTGAAGGCTAAATTGGCCGAGCAGCAGAAGTTGTATCAAGAGAAAGAAGAGTTTGTGAAAAAGCAACTGGAAGAGACCGAGTCCCAGTGGAAAGCCAAAATTGAGGAGATTCGCACCACTCTCAAGTCTTACGAGGTGAAGATAGCTTCCCAAGACGAGAAAATTGCCGAGATCAAATCTTCTTTGGAGAAGAAACAAGGGAAATGGATAAACTCCGCTCTGTTAAGGATGCTGAGATTGAGGAACTGCACGTCGACACTGGCGTAGCCTTGCTGAAGGGTTTTGAGAAAGCCAAGGAACAAATTCTGGTCGTGTACCCTAGTTTAGTCTTGTCGGAGCTCGACCCTCTAAAAGAGATAGTGGACGGCAAGTTAGTCCTGATGCCGTCACCTAAAGATGAAGACATCGAGATGAAGGATACTTCTGAAGCTGTTTAAGTTTTTATTGTAATTTGTTTTTCGTCTGATGTACTTTTGCATTTTGCTTTTGATATACTTTTGCATTGAAGGGTTTTAATCCCTGTTGATCAACCCTTGTAACCCTTTCGGGCTTTATCTTATGAATGAAAAGAAGGGTGTTTTGCTAATTTACAAAAGTGTTCCTTTGCTGAAATTAGTGTAGTTAATCAAACAGGAATGTCTTTGTTTAAACAATAGACACTGAGTTTGAATGAATCCCAAGTTTAAAAGACTTGGATGTAGTAACCAAATGAACCTCAAGTTTAAAAGACTTGGAGGGAGTAACCATGGAGTAAAACCCGATCCAATTGTTTTGTCCAAGAGTTATCTTTTACTTACTTTAGAAATAGTAACTGGGAGTATATCTTTTTTAAGAGGTTTAACGCAAATGTCCCCCTAGTTGGTTTGACCTTTTGTAGTGACTAGGTTGAGGATCTCCAACTAAGACTTTGAATGAGGGATTAACCAATGGATTAAACTGACCCTGACCGAGGTTTGGTGTCCATTGATTAAATTGTATATGCTTTTTATATTGCAAATGGGAGTATCCCTTTTTGAAAAGGCGTTTTAACCCTTGAGTTGATATATTTTCATTCTGCAGAATTGTACCGAGTTAACAATATTCTCTTTTTCAACTGGCAAGTCTCGTTAAAAACTCCCAGTGGGAGAAAAGAGTACTTTCCAGGATTTATTCATTAATGATGTGATGTCTGAGCATCATGATAGAGTACATAGGAAATCGACAATTACATGATGGGAAACTTAGAAAATAAAGAAACTGTGGTGCCTCGTTAAAAACTCCCAGTGGGAGAAAAGAGTGCACCATTATTGCCACAACTTTGAAAAAGCTTAATTGAAGTAGAAGCGGAGGTTTGCCGAGTTCCAGGTAAGTGGAATTGGTCTTCTTGCCAGTGTCTCTAACTTTTAAGATCATGCGCATAGTTTTTCAAGGACTCTGAATGGTCCTTCCCAATTAGGTGACAGCTTTCTGTAACACCCCAATTCTACCCGTTCATTTTATTAAATATCAGAGTGCGGAAATTAAATTTTAAACAGGCAATGGAGCGTCACATACGACATTTCAAAAACCGTACAACGTATAATTAAATAAATCGTGGGAAACAATTCAACTTAGTTTACAACCTCGAAGATTGTTCAAATACTTCAAAACCACAATCCGCGTTTTCAAAAACAACTAATGCAAATCAAACAATTAAAAAAAACAGTGTTCATTTCCCCGGGTCCTACGTATCAGAGACGACACTGACTCAGCTACTAAAAGACCCCTGGTCTTCATTTATGACTACCTGCACGTTACCGACATCGAGGTAACATTCAAACAGAAAGTGTGAGTCTCTAACAGTATAAAAGCATATATGATAGATAATATACTAGAAAATAGGTAGCTATAACTACCACTGCACAGCAACAACCTAATACACTATTACGGAGCAACATCAACAAGCAGCAACATAGGCAAATCAGCAAACAACAACCTACGCAACACCAGCAAGCAACGACAACGTGGTATGAGTATATGTATGAAATGCAACCCACTCCGACAGGTATATGCATGTGGTACCAATCAACGTAAATAGCCTTTGTGGCTTCATCATCAACACTGAGCAAAGCTCTATGGCCGAAGCCTACAACAACGTGGTATGCATCATGCCATGTATGAGACACCATGTACGACCCTCGGGACCATCAACAACATAATCATACATTATGCACAACAACATCATCAATATCATCATCAACATGTGGTCATACTCGACCCAACAACAACATCATCAACGTTTTGATCGTACTTGACCCAACAACAACAACATTAAGATTTGGTCCTATCTGACCCAACAACTACAACAACAACATATTTAGTCCTATTAGACACAACAAAACATCACAACACCTAGGCAGCACAAGTGGCGCCTTGGGACAACACCAGCAACACAGACACAGCACAGTGGCGGCACACAACAAGCAACATGAGTCTAAAAATAATAAAGAATAAAGATAGCACTAAAAAGCAAAGAATAAAGATAGCACTAAAAAAAGAATAAAGATGGCACAAAATAAGAACGCGGCAACATGGCGCAAACAGCACCAAAACTGGCGCACTATGGCAACATGTGCCACACTGGGGCAGCCTGCGCCACACTGGGCGCACAAAACTCAGCAAAATGGCACCTGGCAGCCACAACTTGGCGCCTGGCGGCAACCTTGTTGCGCTAGGGCGCCTAAACTCCAACAACTTGGCTTGTTTTTGTTTCGTTTTGCTCTCCATTCGTATCCAAACCGTGTTCTAATCCAATTACAACCTACAAACAGAACTTATGACACCAATTTCAAGAAAAAACCACACCAATCACAAACAATCACATCATGTAATTCATTTCGAGAATCGGAATGACACAACCCGACATTTTAACACACGACATGAGTGCAGAATTTCCTACAGCAGTGCACCTACTTCGACAAACGATTTAAATTAGCAAACGACATCGGATTTTTACAAAAGACCACTCATTGGAAAGCTCTCTGAGTGTAGTTTCTACATATGATTTTCATTTTTCAAAATAAACATCCAGGTGGTACAGTTTTTCAAAATACTACACTGAGGTATCAAAATTTGACAGAACCTTTTGCTCAGCTTGCAACTCAATTTTATTTCTCATTTCTTAATGAAATTTGGTGAAACCAGTGCCTATTATGTAGAGAATTAAGTCTACTTTCTAATAAAACAAGAATCATTCAAAACGGAGATTAATTGAGAACACACGACCTGAAACACTGAACCTATACCCAGCCTAATTCCAGAAATTTGACCTAACTTTAGAGACTCATAACTTGAGCTACACAACTCCAAATTGAACGAAACCCGTGGCAAAACGACCGGCGTTAAGTCTATTTTCAAAAAAAATCAGCCAAATAATTTTTGGATTAACCATTAAGTCCCAGTTTTAAAGAAACCGAACCTGTGTCCAGAATTGCTAAATCAGTGTGTTCGTGACCAATTTGCGGTTTTTGCGACTCAAAATTTATGAAACGAATGCAATTTCAACGATAACAGAAATCATACAGTCACCACAACATAAAATAAAAACCCTAAGCGAGTAAAACTCGCTCACGCATTACATCAAACACCCTACGTGCAACATTTTATCAACCAACCAGTCGAGCCATCAACATTCAAACGGAAACACAACATATATATATTCTCATAATTCATTCAAGCATAATATCGAACATCTCCTAGGCATCATAGTTTCTACTCTCCTATATACTACCCATCATACAACCCTTTATACCATGAGACTCCCCTTACCTTAAGAATTTGTTGAAGATGAGATGTTATTCACGAAATCAAATAAGGAACCACAGCAACTAGCGATCTTCTCCTTCTCCTTCTCTTCTTGCGATCTCTTCCTCTTCTCCTTTCCCTCTCTAGTGCCATTCCTTCTCTTCTCTCCTACGCTCCCCTTCTCTTCTTTTCTCCTTTTTCTTTTCTTTCTCCTAAGTGTCTAAGACACTAAACCTAGACCTTATGTACTTGGGCTCATGCGACATTGGGCCCTTTTCGCTACTCCTTCAATTACTTGCATTACTCCCTCTTTTAATTAAATTACCACTCATTTTTTACTAACCACCACTCCTCATTTAAATCAAATACCCTATTATTATTTTAATATAGCCAACCAATATACCACTTAATTAAATTAATTAAATAAATACTTGAATTATTTTTGGAGCGTTACAACTCTCCCCCACTTAGAATATTTTCGTCCTCGAAAATTTCATCAATTATATGAACACATCAATTCCATCAATCTTATTCCTGCTCTCAACTATCAACAACGCCTTCTTGTACACTAAGTACTAGGACATACGCACCTCTCTACGCCCTTACCTTGTACCGAAACTCTATTCTCAGGGTCACCAAAGTCTCACTCGATTATCCAAACACCATTAATCTACCGTTAGGAAACTACACTATAGCAATTACTACGAGTTTACTCAATCGAGTCTCAACCTTTTGGGGTTACATTCTGATCTCGAAATCTAAATCCTACTTACCTCATAAACAGACGAACTACTTATCACTATACAAGTTATGTTATATTGGCCTTCAGAAAGTCGCATGTTTAAAATTTTCCAGCCAATGTATGCTTATACTATTACTTAAGGTACGTATTCTTGTCTTTTACCTCGCACAACTATGTACTTCTAGTCTAAGAACGACCACTACCAAGCATAAAGAATTATTTCCAAAGATACTAAATAAATCTCCCAAAAGCAGAATAGCCCAAACAAAGTATAATTACGTTATCACAATAACACAAACAACGCCATAATTCAAAATTCAGGCAGAACAACAATCAAGGGGTTCACATTACTTAAACCATAAGAATCAATTAATATGGAGGCCCCGCCAACTCATTAGCCAAATAGTAATGCAAAAATCAAACAATAAAAATAATAAAAGGCAGAAGTCATGCAAGCACAACAATTACGGCGAACATAAGTCGTACAAATACAAGACCTATTAGTAGTAAATTAATTGAACTAAATACATATCTTCTTCAACATAAATGACAAAAACAAGTTACGAGAAATTCGGACAGCTTCAATAATATTTCTCTTGGGTGTCTAAACAGTAATTACACATTGGTTAGCAACGGTTTTCGAAGGAATTAAATACAAGAAGTAATTCTTCTTTTTTTTCTTTTTTTTTTTGAAAAAGAAAAAAAAATATCTACCAAACATATAATTCTTTTGAGTTCAATTGATTTCATATCCCCAAAGAAGTACACTCAAACACATGCACCAAACACTTTTGTTTAAAAAAGTAACTTACTCTAAAATTCTATATATATAATGTGGATTTTTGGCAAAACTACTACCACCAGTTTAGGCTTTTATTAAGAAGAAACAAACAGTATACTATTTCTTTTTCTAAGATAACAAACATCATGCATAGAGAGTATACTCGTGCTGTGAACCAATCTTACTTCATTACCGCCCAAAAATAAATCTTCAAACAATTAATCAAAACTAGTTTCATTAGCACGTACCTACTATAATATGTATTAAAAGGATAAAATAAAATCCAGACATTTTATACGTACAACACATGTCATTTCATAACCAAGAGGGCTCACAACATCGCAAGTCGAGAAAGATCAAATCATGGAGCGAAAAAAATTAGAGTTAATGAAGATGTTTTTTTTGTTTTTTTTGTTTTTTTTTGAGTTACAAGTAAATGAAGATGATAATAACATATAAATATCTTCGACAGTTAAATCGTTACAGCTAATTGTAAGTATGGTGAAAATAACAGAAAAACTAACTGCAAGATTTAAATAAGGAAGATATTATTTTCAAACACCGTAACACGTCATTGACATTAGTAGAGGAGTAGCACTTTAAATTAATTAGCAAAACGACTTTACAAAACACTTAGTCTGTAGCTTCATTACACAAAGATAAGAGCATGCTATAGCAACATTTTACAGAAGAATAAATATTAACTCAACTAAGTTAACTTAAATACTTATGTGATCATCTAGTACTAATTATTCTACGATTTCAAAACAATGTAACAAACCATAAAAAGAAAACAACCAAAGTCAAATAACAAAAGCTCAGTATATATAATTTTGGAGATTCAAGAAGACAAACCAGTAGCGAAACAAATGCCAGCAATACAAGAGCACACAAGGAAAACATAACAGACAAAACACATAGCTTAAGTAATACACCAGATTCTAACTTCCTTCTATCTACATTCCGTAGACTACTTAACCAACTAATTTGGTCAACTCTCCGACTATCAAGAATTAAAATAAGTAATACAAGCAACTCTACTCAGAGTTCACACATCGGAAAGCACAATAGACAATACAACGGTCAGGTTGGGTAGGACCGACTGCGCACTACAAAGATAAACAACAGTTAGGACTAAAAGACTCTACGACCGGACAACTTGGTCGGACAGACCGAACTGCTCTGATACCAACTATGTAACACCCCAATTCTACCCATTCATTTTATTAAATATCAGAGTGCGGAAATTAAATTTTAAACAGGCAATAGAGCGTCACATACGACATTTCAAAAACCGTACAACGTATAATTAAATAAATCGTGGGAAACAATTCAACTTAGTTTACATCACCGAAGATTGTTCAAATACTTCAAAACCACAATCCGCGTTTTCAAAAACAACTAATGCAAATCAAACAATTAATAAAAACAGTGTTCATTTCCCCGGGTGCTTCGTATCAGAGACGACACTGACTCGGCTACTAAAAGACCCCTGGTCTTCATTTATGACTACCCGCGTTCACTAGACATCGAGGTAACCATCAAAACAGAAAGGGTGAGTCTCTAACAGTATAAAAGCATATATGATAGATAATATACTAGAGAATAGGCAGCTATAACTACCACTGCACAGCAACAACCTAATACACTATTACGGAGCAACATCAACAAGCAGCAACATAGGCAAATCAGCAAACAACAACCTACGCAACACCAACAAGCAACGACAACGTGGTATGAGTATATGTACGAAATGCAACCCACTCCAACGGGTATATGCATGTGGTACCAATCAACATAAATAGTCTTTGTGGCTTCATCATCAACACTGAGCAAAGCTCTATCGCCGAAGCCTACAACAACGTGGTATGCATCATGCCATGTATGAGACACCATGTACGACCCTCGGGACCATCAACAACATAATCATACATTATGCACAACAACATCATCAACATGTGGTCATACTCGACCCAACAACAACATCATCAACGTTTTGATCGTACTTGACCCAACAACAACAACATTAAGATTTGGTCCTATCTGACCCAACAACTACAACAACAACATATTTAGTCCTATTAGACACAACAAAACATCACAAAGCACCTAGGCGGCACAAGTGGCGCTTGGGACAACACCAAAGAACAACACGACACAAAGACGCGGTGGCGCACACACAAACAAGCAACATGACTCTAAAAAAAAGCAAAGAATAAAGATAGCACCAAAAGCAAGAACAACATAGCACTAAAATAAAGAATAAAGATGGCACAAAATAAAGCGGCAAAGAACATGGCGCAAGCAGCGCGCTAAAAGCGGCATCCTGTGGCAACCTGTGTCACACTGGGGCAGCCTGCGCCACACTGGGCGCACAAAACTCAGCAAAATGGCGCCTGGCAGCCACAACTTGGCGCCTGGCGGCAACCTTGTTGCGCCAAGGCGCCTAAACTCCAGCAACTTGGCTTGTTTTTGTTTCGTTTCGCTCTCCATTCGTATCCAAACCGTGTTCTAATCCAATTACAACCTACAAACAGAACTTATGACACCAATTTCCATAAAATACCACACCAACCACAAACAATGACACAACCCGACATTTTAACACACGACATGAGTGCAGAATTTCCTACAGCAGTGCACCTACTTCGACCAACGATTTAAATTAGCAAACGACATCGGATTTTTACAAAAGACCACTCATTGGAAAGCTCTCTGAGTGTAGTTTCTACATATGATTTTCATTTTTCAAAATAAACATACAGATGGTACAGTTTTTCAAAATACTACACTGAGGTATCAAAATTGGACAGAACCTTTTTCTCAGCTTGCAACTCAATTTTCTTTATCATTTATTAATGAAATTTGGTGAAACCAGTGCCTATTTCGTAGAGAATTAAGTCTACTTTCTAATAAAACAAGAATCATTCAAAACGGAGTTCAATTGAGAACACACGACCTGAAACACTGAACCTATACCCAGCCTAATTCCAGAAATTTGACCTAACTTTGGAGACTCATAACTTGAGCTACACAACTCCAAATTGAACGAAACCCGTGCCAAAACGACCGGCGTTAAGTCTATTTTCAAAAACAATCAGCCACATAATTTTTGGTTTAACCAGAAAGTCCCAGTTTTAAAGAAACCGAACCTGTGTCCAGAATTGCTAAATCAGTGTGTTCGTGACCAATTTGCGGTTTTTGCGACTCAAAATTTATGAAACGATTGCAATTTCAACGATAACAGAAATCATACAGTCAGCACAACATAAAATAAAAACCCTAAGCGAGTAAAACTCAATCACGCATTACATCAAACACCCTACGTGCAACATTTTATCAACCAACCAGTCGAGCCATCAACATTCAAACGGAAACACAACATATACATATTCTCATAATTCATTCAAGCATAATATCGAACATCTCCTAGGCATCATAGTTTCTACCCTCCTATATACTACCCATCATACAACCCTTTATACCATGAGACTCCCCTTACCTTAAGAATTCGTTGAAGATGAGATGTTATTCACCAAACCAAACAAGGAACCGCAGCAACTAGCGATCTTCTCCTTCTCCTTCTCTTCTTGCGATCTCTTCCTCTTCTCCTTTCCCTCTCTAGCGCCATTCCTTCTCTTCTCTCCTACGCTCCCCTTCTCTTCTTTTCTCCTTTTTCTTTTCTTTCTCCTAAGTGTCTAAGACACTAAACCTAGACCTTATGTACTTGGGCTCATGTGACATTGGGCCCTTTTCGCTACTCCTTCAATTACTTGCATTACTCCCTCTTTTAATTAAATTACCACTCACTTTTTACTAACCACCACTCCTCATTTAAATCAAATACCCTATTATTATTTTAATATAGCCAACCAATATACCACTTAATTAAATTAATTAAATAAATACTTGAATTATTTTTGGGACGTTACACTTTCCACCTGCATCAGCTCCTGTTATTTTCTTTAAGACGAGGTCCCCCTGCTTCATTTCACGGGGAACGACTTTTGAATCAAATCACTGAACTGCCCGCTGCTTTACTGCATATTCACATAGGTGAGCAACCTCTCTTAGTTCATCCAAGAGGTCGAGATTGACTGCCATGTTAACTGAATTGATAGCCTCGTCGGAAGCTTGGATCACCCAACTTGACTGGTATCATTGCATCAGTTCCATAGGTCAATTTGAAAGGGGTTTATCCGGTTGAAGAATGAGGAGTGCTATGGTAAGACCATATTACTTGGCACAGTTGATCTGCCCACGCACCCTGAGCTTCATCAAGTTTCTTCTTCAAAACAGATAAAATAGAGTTGTTTGCGGCCTCTGCTTGACCATTTGCTTGTGGGTGTTACACGGAAGTGAATTTATTCTTGATGCCGAGCTCATTGCAGAAGTCGGTAACCAAAGTGCTAGAAAATTGAGTTCTGTTATCTGATATGATCTCTGCTGGCACGCCAAATCTACAGATAATGTTCTTCCAGTAGAACTTTTTGACCCGAGCTGCTGTAATAGTCGCCACGGGCTCAGCTTCAATCCATTTTGAGAAGTACTCCACTGCGACAATAAGGAATTTTACTTACCCTGGACCCATTGGGAAAGGGCCTAAGATGTCAGCGCCCCATTTGTAAAAGGGCCATGGAGAAATGATTGACTGAAGTGTTGTTGCAGGGGCATGGTGTAGATCGGCGTGTCTTTGGCAGTTGTCATGGTAAGGACTGCATGAATTTGATTTCTTCACCAAATTCATGCAGTCCTTACCAAGATGGGGCCAATAATAGTCTACTCGGATCACTTTGTTGGATAGAGCTCTGCCTCCGATATGACTTCCACATATTCCTTCATGGATTTCATGCATTACATACTCGGCTTCAGCAGGGATCAAGCAACACTGATGTGGCGCTGAAAAACCTCTTCTGTATAGTTTCCCTGTAATGATGGTGTATTTCGCTGCCTCACGTCGGAGTTTCTTTGCTTCAGTCCAATCGGAGGGTAAGATGTCGTGCTGTAGGTATGCCATTTTTGGAGAAGTCCAATTGGACGAGCGACTTACGGAGTTGAGCTCTTTGATTTCAATACTCAGTGTTGGAAGTGTCTATTGTATCACTGTGTGATTGTTCCCTGTTTTCTTGATGCTTGCTAATTTCGACAGGATATCGACACGAATATTTTGCTCCCTTGGGACATAAAGTAATTCAAAAGGTAAGAAGTCTGAGGATAACATCTTTACCTTTTTAAGATACTTGCCGAGCTGTGGATCTCTAGTTTGGAATTCTCCTGAGAATTGACTAGTGACCAGTTGGGAGTCACTCTTCACTTTCAAGTTCTGTACACCAACCTTTTTAGCAAGTTTCATACCAGCGATGAGTGCTTCATATTCTGCTTGATTGTTACTGGCTCTGAAATCAAACATTAATGATTGTTCAATGAGGAGGTCATTAGGGCTTTCTAACGTAATTCCTGCTCCACTTCCCTTTAAATTGGACGCTCCATCAACAGACAGTGTCCAAAAGATGAGCTCGGGTTCTAAGGGAAGTGGTGTTAACTCGACGGCGAAGTCTGCCAGCACCTGAGATTTGATTCCCTCTCTTGGGTGGAAAGCAATGTCGTATTTAGACAATTCAATGGACCATGCCACCATCCTTCCTGCTAGGTCTGGTTTGCGTAGGACTTGCTTGATAGGGTGATCAGTTTTGACTATGATTTGGTGACTTTGGAAGTAAGGACGGAGACGTCTGGCCGAGGTGATGAGTGCCAAGGCTAACTTTTCAATCTTTTGGTATCTAACCTTTGCACCCTTGAAGACCTTGCTACAAATGTACACTAGCCTTTGTTCTTTTCCTTCTTCACGCACTAGGACCGAACTCATGGCTCTTTCTGAAACTACTAAATATAGCAACAAAGGTTCTCCCAACTTAAGCTTAACCAAGATGGGAGGAGATGAAAGGAAGATCTTGATTGCTTGAAAGGCCTCTTGACACTCTGAAGTCCACTCGAAGCAATTTCCTTTTCTTAAAAAGAATAGAAGAAATTGAAATCCTTGTCCCCTGCAAAACAAATAAAACACAGAGAAAAAACAAAACGAGATCGACAGGGCCGGTAAGTGACAAGGCTGCCAAGCATCCCATAAGTTGTTGTACTTCTTTGGGATTTGTGGGGCTTGGCATCTCAAGTATAGCTCTACACTTGTCAGAATTCGCCTCCATTCTTCTGTTGGTCAACATGAAACAAAGGAACTTTCCTGCTTGTATTCCAAAAGAGCATTTTGTAGGATTGAGACGCATTTGGTGTTTCCTGAGGGAGTTCAAAGTTTCTGCCAAGTCATCAACGTGACCCTGATTTTCCTCGGTTTTTACCACCATATCGTCAATGTAGACTTCCAAATTTTTGCCGATTTACCCCTGGAATACTCTGTCCATTAGGCGTTGGTATGTTGCTCCTTCATTTTTCAAGCGAAATGGCATGACTCTGTAGTGATAGTTGCAGGTGTCTGTCAAGAATGTCGTTTTGTCTACATCCTCCAGATCCATTTTAATTTGGTTGTACCCCGAGTATGCATCCATGAAACTTAGAATGCGATATCCGGAGGCCCCATCAATTAATACATCAATGCTCTTCAGCAACTGCTTGCTTGTGTTCTAGGCCGAGCTTTCTTTTATGTTAGGAAATTGGTTTCGCTGAAGGACCTAGGAAGAGTTTGTGACAGATGAACGATGGGTCAATGCCAGGCATGTCTGCTGTGTCCATGTGAACATGTCGATGTTCTTCTTCAAGAGTGCTATCAAAGCTAGTTCTTCATCAACGAGGAGTGTAGCTCCTATGTTGGTGACTTGTTCAGATTGGTACATATTTGAATTTTCTTGAGATCCTCCATAGGCTTCAACCTTTGATCACCAAAATCCTCTCTTGGATCCAAGTTAACAAAGTTGATGTTGAAAGAACTTTCCTTTACCGTTGATTCCACGACGCTCTTCTTCTTAGTCCTTAGACTCTCCAGATAACACTTTCTTGTTGCCTCCTGATCGGCTTTGAGGACGCCAAACCGACCTCCTTCCAGTGGATATTTAAGAGTAAGGTAACGTGTGGATAAGGCAGCTCCCAAAATGTTCAGAGTTGGTCTCCCCATGATGATGTTGTAGGATGAGTTGGTGTCAATAACTAAGTAACTGACCTTGATTGTTTTGACATTATCACCTATGTCGAAGGTTGTGTTTAGGGAGACATAGCCTTTAACTTGCACTTGTTCTCCTGAAAAACCAACAAGTGTACCATGGTATGGCTGCAAATGTTCATTAGAAATATTCATACCTTTGAATGCCTCCCTGTATATGATATCTGTAGAAGAGCCGGGGTCAATCAAGACACGTCGGACATTGAAGTTGAGTAGTTGCACCACTATCACCAAAGGGTCATCTTCATGAGGGGCTAGACCCTCAAAGTCCTTTGGGGAGAAATTCAACTCTGGGGGCATTGTTAATAGTCATAGTTGTTGAAGAGTTGCCGATGTGCATTACTTGCCAGGCATATCGCCGTCGTGCTGAGCAAGTTTCCCCTCCGCCAGCAAACCCTCCAGAGATTGTGTTTAGAGTGTGCTGGACAGGGGGAATTTCATCTTCAGGTTCTTCTAGTCGGACGACTTGTGACTGCAACTTCGGTTTTGGATTATCTGGAGATCGGTTTGTGGATTGTCCTGGATCGTCTTTTACATATTGCTTCAGTAAACCGCGCCGAATCAGCTTTTCAAACTCGTTTATCAAGGCAAAGCAATTTTCAGTGTCATGTCCTCGGCCTCGATGGTATTCACACCAAGCATTGGTGTCCCTACCAAGAATTTTCTTCGCCGGGTTTAACTCGGGGATTAATATGGTGTGCAGGACCTCCTTATAAATGGTTGCTCGCTTTTGGTTTAATGGAGTCAACGGGCCTCTTGTTGGGCTACTTCGTCGTGGCTGAGGTTGGGGATCACTGTTGAGTCAAAATCCCTAATAATGTTTTGATGTTCAACAAACCTCGATGATAAGAAGCTTAAGATTTCTGATCATATGTATTACTAATGCCTCTTGTTGAGTGTTATATAAGAACAGGATCATTCTCAACAAGTTACTTGCTTATGAGAAGCATCATTCTAAGAGAAAACAAAAGAATCATTGTCTACACTATTCTAAGAAAGGAAGCTTCCCAAGTATAAAGAATTAAAGTCAAGAACCCTTGGTAATCTTGGAAGAAGTATGCTTGAGAAGATTCATCATGTGTTGTGGCAATATGAGAAGGATATCTAAAGAAGATCAAAAGCAAGAAGAGTCATGACAAAGAAAATTGAAGAAGATGAAATGTATAATCAAGCTAAGAAGAGTCATGATCCCAAGAAGGGTCATGATCATATGAATCATGTTAAGAAGAGTCATGGGCCTGAGAAGGGTCATGACAAGAAGAGTCGTCATCCTAAGAACTGCATCAACATGAGAAGATTCATCTTGAGAAGCATCATCTTCAAACTATACAGTCATGAGAAGAGTCACAGTGAGAAGAGTCACTGTGAGAAGGGTGATGACAGCTGTATTCTGCAGAGTGAAAGTGACAGCACAAGAGCGTATTTACAATGGCTCTAAACTACTAGTTTTTAATGCAACAGCTCAATTTCTTGGACCAGGAGTTAATAGCCCACAGCAGCTCTATTAACAACAACTTTGATCATCATTGATCTTCAAGAGAGTGAATTAAATTCTAAGCTATCAACCTTCTCACCCATTCAAGTTTTCTCTCTTCCATACTCAGCTGCACATAAACCAGAAGGGATTCACCTAATCTCTGAGTGTATTAATTCTTGTGTTGTAATACATTCATGTACATTCCATTTATGTCAACCAAGCTCTAAGTAATCCCAAAACCCTTGTAATCAAAAGAACCTTAAATAGGGAACCTTCTCAAGTAGCATGTGTTGCTCTAGGACTTGAGAAGTGAGTGCTTTGTGTTAAAAGCAGTCTAATAGCTTTGAAGAAGTCTATTAGTGGGGTATACAGTTAAGAAGAGTCATGGGCCTGAGAAGAGCCATGAGAAGAAAACTACCAAGAGCTTTCAACTTGTGTGAAGTGTGAAAGGGTGTAAACTATTTGGAAAATAGTGGAAAATCTCACTGGGTGTGAGGAGTGGAGTAGCCCATGTTCTTTTTGGGTGAACCACTATAAATCCATGTGTTATTTACTGCTTTAAGTCATTAGTTTACTGTTTCATGGGCACCAATAATAGCCATTTGTGTATCAAAGGCCGTGAGATGTTCTTGAGGGTCTTTTCGACCATCATATGGTTCTAATGGGGGAGGTTTGAAATTTTGTGGATCTAAATCATTCATGATGGCATCTATAAGCGGTTGAGGTTTCTCAATCTGCACCCCATCCAAGGTGTTCGGGTTAATCCCTCTATAAGTTGTTGAAGAGATTCAATTTTCTTTCTCAACTCGTCCAACACTGCATTCACACCGACCATGAATGGATGATCTGGTAAGGGTGTCTGTACATTCTAGGGCTGATGGACGTGTGTTTCGACCACCACCAGATTCGAAGTAGGCATAGTAGTTTGAGTAACCGGTGTAGAAACCATTTCTGGCGTGCGGGGACGCTGGGTTCTCGGGCCAAATCACGCCGAGACCAACGTGAAGTTTCAGGTTGAGGAACTGGGGACGACGGCTATGGTCGCCGGCGTCCACGGCGAGTAGTCACCATGAGAGGCGAAAGTATAAAGTGTGGTCGGGAATAAATTTATCGGGCCCCACGGTGGCCGCCAAATGTTCTTGGATAAAAAGTAATGTATTGATCTTGATGATCTATTACAATAGAGGGATTAACCCAGTACAAGAGTTATAGGTGCTCTTAGAATTATCTGATGTCCTCCTTTCCTACTGCCTAGTTCGCTATATGTAGTCCTTGGATTTCCTAACTGTCCTTGGCAGTTCCTCCTGCAGGTCGGTCCCAACGGCTAGCTCGGCAGTGGATTGCAGGATGCCACATGTTCTTGGCCCGAGACACATGTTGTCTTGCCGAGCTCTTGTGCGGCAGTTTCTTGGGTGATGTGTCTTCAAAGTCGGTTAGGCCTAACTTGAGTCGGGTTCAAGTTATCTAGCTCGATCCAGGTAGTTAGGAGGAAGAGAAAATGTTAACTTGCAGGATTAGAGTAGTCCGTCAAAAAAATGATTAGAGTTGGATAATTATTCTCTTGTATGTAAACTCGTGACAGATGTAATTAATTAACTCCATCAATGAAATTCCGCTAGTAGTTTTACTCTTACACTTTGTTCCGTTGGAAATTTAGAGGAATGAAAGTGGAAGAAAATATTATATAACAAAAGAAAGAGAGTAGAAAGTGAAAAGATTGTTTTGATTGTTTGGTAAAATAAAAAGTGGAATAGAAAGTGAGGGGAAAGGAAGACGTACATTATAAAATGTCATGTACCTTATCAATGGATAGGGCCAATCTTAGATAGTTGGTAGTATCCGATCCTGGTCAACTGAGCTCCGATCCGAGGGGGTGTGTACCTGCAAAGACACTCTGACGTTCAACTTAGCAAGAGGAGTTTTCACAGGTAAAATATGGGAAAGTGTGCATACCTTGGGTATTGTGTTGGTGGCTATTTATAGATGTCAAAGGTGAGTTTGACCTAATTGATCAAGGTTGTCTGATCTAGGGTTTAGATCCTGGTCGTTTACTGTTGGATACATGCGTTGGTTTATGGGCCTTAGGAAACTAGCCCATTGGTAGTGAGATGTGCTTCCAAAATGGAGGGGAGGTGCACCTAGTGGAGTACTCCTCCATAACAGTTGCACCCCAAGTCGGATCAGGCGATCTTCCGGGCACTTTCCTGCATTGATTGATCTATTTGATCGTAGTGACCGTTGATGGTCTCGAGGTGTCAGATTAATAATGACGGTTCGATTCTCACGCCTGTCATTAATGACATTGATGGGACGCGTCTATTTTGTTGTAGCCCTATTGGTGGCGTCTTTTACGCATCGCAATCACAATTAATTATACGAGCGTTACTGGTCAACATTAAAGAAGTTATTCAAAGCCGATTTAATGTTTCTAATAAAAGCGAAACTTTTTTGATGTAATTAAATACGAATCATAATGAATTTGAGTCAAATGTATGAGCTTTAGTGAACAACATTTAATAACCCTTCTTTGAAATGAATATAAATAGATGTGATTTACAAATATACTTCCTCACATGATTAGACAGTCTATTGAATTCTTATATTATCTTGTCTAAGTATTATTTTTCATTTACGTGGTGAATCTTCAACCAATTTCTGGTATGGAAAATGCTACGAAGAAAGAAAGTCGGAGTTGCAGTTGTCACGGGACAATACTTTGTCATTATCATGCCCTCGGCCGACTGCAAATGGTACATCAAGGTGAGATTAGCTGACAGTTAAACGAAAATGATCTTGTTCTATCATTAAGTTTAGAGAACTTCACTAAATCTAATTTAGAATTTGGGAATTCCTCAATGAAAACTTTAGTTGTTGGTGCGATTAGCATCCCTTTTGCAATGAAAGTTCAAGCAAATCTCTTTTTTAAGTGTTTACAAGTTGTTTTAAATTAGAAAAATGAAAGTGTTCAATCAAGGAAATTATTATGTTCGTGACCAATAAAAGTGTTAAATAGAAAAACCAATTTAGAGTTAGTTTGTTACAGTATTTTTGTAAACAACTCAAAGTCAATTTGTTTATAAAAAAAAAAACTTAACCAACCGACAATCACAAATTGTTAGGTTGAATATCACGTCTCGAGCTTGAACTCGACACTCATTTGTTGTGTTTGTGAGTTTCAAGGGGCATTTACTACTCCATCTAGAACCAAAACAAACAAAAAAAATTGTTTTTAAAAAGTAATCAGTTTTAAGAGGATTTCATTTGTTTGTTATTGTTTGTTTGAAAATATAGAATCGAATAATTTTTTTGCTTGTTTTATTTTTAACAAGGTATATTTTTACTCTTCTTAAATGTTCAAAATTAGTAGGGTCACCCGAGACTTTCTCTCACTCTGCAACAACATTGAACTTGTTTCCCACCAAAGAAAACAACTTGACACCAAAGAACCTAATCACTATGGATTTGTTCCCTACTTCATCCTCAATCAATTCCAGGTAAAACTCTTTGTTTTATTAATTTGTCTATAATATCTTTCGTCAGCAGTTTCAATCCCTAAAAATGTCAACATGTGTATAATTTTTAAATGATGTTTTACATTTTTTTTACAATGGATGAATTAAATAAGAATTTTTTAAATTGTGAAAATCAAGAAATAAAATTAAGGAAATATAGACCTAGAAATTGAAATTTGAGCTTTTTTTTAGAGATTTTGATCATAACACATGGAGTGTATCAGTAAAATTATACCATTCCGTTAATACCTCAAATTTTTTTGATTTCATAGGGCCTAAAACTACTCATCAAAATAATGTGGGAACTAAAAGTTGATGAAAAATTTTATAGTCTTAAAACGAAATTATGAAATTTCATTGGGACTTAAAACATACTTAACCCAAAAAAAACAATTCATGATTAATCACTACATGCCTACTCATAACTTCTGTTATATTGATTTAGGACATGGTTATTCCTTTCTTACAATTTTTTTTACAATTTAAAAAGTTATAAACAAAAACACTTTTTAATTTTTTATGGTTTTGACCATTGGTACCCACAAAGTGTCTAAACATTTTCACGTAAGACTAATTTTCGCTCGTGCTTAGGAGCAAGTTTTGAACTAGTCAACACCGAGTTTGTCACTATGATAAACGAACTTGGGAATACAGAGTCAATCCCATGTGTCCGATGTTAGCTTATGCCACTGAGTCATCGGTCTTAGTTATTGTTTCCAACCATAACAACCGGTATTCTAGATAGTTCGGCCCCATCCGACTGACCGATCAGATGTGATCTCCCCGCCCACATCTGCTTGGTCTGATCTCCATTATGGCAGTCAACACAGCAATTATGGGAATCCCTGATATTCCTCCTCCTGGTCTTGTAACGGTCAACTCGACCATAAAGTGTATTCATTAGCATTAAACATCTCTTGTAATATAAATACAGTCAACTGACGCTAATGAGAAGAATCCAGATTTCAATTTCCAATACTCTTATGTAATATTCTCTATTGCTCGTGTTCGGTCATTTCCCTCCGTCGGGAAACCTATCGAAAAAGTTACATATTTAAGTTGGTTACTCTATTTTTTGGTGAAAATTGATTACTCTGTTTTACAACAGGTATTTTTACACTAAAACAAAAACAGATAATACTTATTTAAATATAACTCTTTTTTTGACCAAATTAAATATAACTTTTTAGAACTAGTTAATAAAACAATTTTAAAAATTAAAGGACAAAAACACTACCAAACAAGTCTAAAAAATCCTAATAGTGTTTTGGATATCTGAAATTGGTTATAAAAAATTTCCATTAGACTACTAATTACTAATCTATGATAATTTAATCATGATTTGCAGTCCAATTAAGGAGCCTAAGGCTACAACCTTGACAATTGCTTATGCTGGTAAAGTTGTTGAGTTTGATAATTTTCCGGCTGATAAAGCACATGAACTCATGGCTTATACTAGCACCATTCATGAACACTCTCAAGTCTCATCCAACCCTATTGTTTGTGGTAATTTTTTTAATATCAATAATACAAATAATTGCAATAGTTTTGCATAATGGATAATGTTTGTCTGATCAAGATCAAATTTCATTTTGTGCAGATGCTTCAACTGCTAGGATAGCTTCTCTTCATCGATTCTTGGTGAAAAGAAAGGATAGGTAAGTACTCACATCCAAATAAATAACAATTTAGAATTTATTAATTCACATGTTCCTCAGATGTTAAATTACTTCTTGGTCCTTTTTGGTGTCTATTTATTTAATTTTTTTAATTTCCAGAACAAAATTGTTGAATACCTCTTTTGATTGAAACAATCTTGATAGCTCTAATGAGTTTCTTGGTCCCCTTCTTTCTGTCATGAGAAAATGATTTAGACCAATGTTTTAAGAATTAGAATGGCTGATTTTAATAGGAAATTGATGGTTCGATTACTAAGCAGTTAGTTCTCTAGGTCGCGTCAAAAAAGTTAGTTCTCTAGGTCATGCTGGTTCGAGTTGTTTAAAGCAATTGAACCATGACCTTCAGGTCTTGTTCGTGCGATTCTTAAAATACAGTTTTATACTATAGTGGAAATTGATTTTCCCTTTTACAAACGGAAAATTAATTTTAGAATCCTTTTTCCTAATGTTTTAGTTAAGTTTTTTTTTGCTTAAATGATATATTTTCTTGTGTTATCTTTACAGAATTGCTCCTAAAGCGCCATATGAATAGATAAATCAATGTGATGGCTTGGATTGAGTGGCGAATCAACTCTATAAATCTTAGTGCAGCTATACCAAACTTTTGATGGATTTTAGAACATTTTTATTGTGAAAGAAGTTAGATAAGAGGTGTTTAATTGGATATCATTACTGTTCTTGTTTAATCCTCGTAGTTAAGAGGTGTTTCGGGATGCTTGTTAGACCTATATTGTTATATTGACATCAACTTTATATGGCCTCAAAATATATTTCATAATATATTGTTGCTTTGTTTCCTTTAGTTGCTTTGTTTGGCAATTTTCAAGAAATTAAGTTTTTGATGTATGTTATATGGGTCCTTATCCCATGCACCACTTTGTAAGTGGTGTATGGATGCACTAAGGGCATAATAGTAAAATCAATAGTTCATCTCCCCAACTCATCCATAGATCCATCACTCTTCGATCTTCCACAACTGACCTGAGCAACACAACGAGACAAATCACAGTTTCTTCTCGCTCCTTCCATTCAACGTTCCTTCTTATCTCTTCCTTTCCCGCTCCCTCTCTCTCTATCTTTTTGTTGGAGAAAACCGCACTCGTCAACCAATTGACTCACACGCCTAAGGATCTTAGATGAGACATACAATAACAAACCACAAATAGAGTAAAAGAACACACCTTTCAACTCTACATGATCACCCAAGGAGAAACGCTTCACCTCTACAAATGGGGACATTTTACTCGCCTTATGATCACCCTTGGTGAGGATTCTTCCCCTCTCCATATGGAGATGTCTCATCTCTTCACAAGTCTCTCTATTTATAGAGGAGAGCATAACTTCCATTCATTATTTAACATAATGGACATTAATTATGTCACGTTTCCAAGCCTTTATTTGGTTTGACTGTGGGGGTAAAAAAAAACCCTAAAGAAAATGATCTTTCACCATATAGTGCCGCACATGGGAGGAAATTGGGGACAAGGGGTTGTGGGCCATGGTTGGGGCAAGAGAGAGGAAGGAATAGAGTATTTTTTTGGTAAAAATAATGGTGCGCATGCCAATAACATGAATCAAATAAAGAAAAGTAAAATCAGAGGAACCAACGAATGCATAGAATAATCATCATACTAATAATTAAAGAAAAAAATACGAAACAATATAGTTAGAAATCTATGATAAGGCCCAGTAGAACCAAAGTTAATATGACAAATAAAGGGCTAAACAAGAAGCCCAAAACATCTCTTAACTATGAGCATTAAACAAGAACAATAATGCTATCCAGTTAGAGAGAAAAGAATAACCAGAATCTTTGGTCAAAACCTCTCTGGCAAAAACAGATCTAACTTAAATAGCATATTTTTTTTCTTCACAACAAAAATGCTCAAAAATACATCAAAAGTATTGTATAGATATGCTTAGATTTGAGTTCATTTGCCTCCCAATCCAAGCCATGACATGGATTCAACTGGCTTGTTAACAGACTCCATAGTGTTTATCCTTTGATATGGCGTTTTAGCAGCAATTCTGTACACACAACACAACAAAACATATTATTAGTTAAGCAAAAAAGCTAAGCGAAAATAATTGATTAAACAATTAGGAAAAAAGGGTTATAAAATTTACTATAGTTTTGCGAAAGGGAAAATCAATTTCCTTTTAAGATCTAGATCTATGTTTTGAGGACTACATCGGCGAGTCCTCGAGGTCATGGTTTGTTTGCTTTAAACAATGAGACCTCAAAGTTATGGTTCAAATGCGTTAAACAATTCAAACCACAGCATTAACCATAGGCACGACCGGTTCCCCAAATAAACCGGCCAATCCTGCTCTTAAAACATAGGTCTAAATATTTTCTCATGACACAAAAAGGGGAAACAGATCTTCAAAACAAATGGTTCACATAAGGTCAGACAAACTCAATAGAGCTATCAAGAATGTTTCAATCAAAAGGGATCTTGTTTTGGAAATAAAAAAAACAGACACAAAAAAGGACCAAACATATGAGAAACGTGTGAACCAATCAATTCAAAAAATTAAGTTATTTGGATATGGGAATGCCTACCTATCCTTTCTCTTCTCCAAGAATCGATGAAGAGACGCCTTCCTAGCAATCGGAAGATCTGCAGAAAAAGGAAATTCAAGATCAGAAAAATATGTTCCATTACACAAAAATATATATCATTATCAATATCAATCTTAATGATCTTAAGAAATTACCACAAACAATAGGGCTGGCCGAAACTTGAGGAAGTTCATGAACGACGATAGCGCTGGGGACGATGTTCACAGTAGGAACAATTGGAGTGATTGAATGATCAACAGAAGTTCTGACCAAACTAGGAGGAAATGAAGGCTGGCTCTGACTATAAGTGTAGATAGAGTTTATCTGGTTTTGTGGTACACTTTTGCTGGCTAAAGCCATTAGCTCATGTGCTTTATCAGCAGGAAATTCATTAAACACAACAACTTGACCAGCATAAAAAATTGTCAACTGTGCAGCTTTTGGCCCCATAATTCCACTGCAAATCATCAACAAAATTATCATAATTAGTCTAATGGAAATTTTTGTATAACAAAGTTCAGTTATCTAAAACTTATTAGGATTATTTTGACTTGTTTCATTGTGTTTTGGTTTTTTAAACAACATAATAAGAAACAGTTTTGTAAATAGTTGTACAAAATACCTTAACCAAACAATTTCAGTTTTCAAAATTTTTTAAAAACTAAAAAATAGATTCTAAAAATATAATCAAACAAACCCTAAATCAAAACAATAGAAGTTATGAGTAGCCATGTATTGTAGTCATTACTCATTAATTTTTTTTTTTCTACAAAATTTACCTGGAATTGATAGAGGCTGGAGCAGAGAGCAAATCCATAGCTGTCAAGTTCTTTGGTGTCACGTTGTTTTCTTTGGTAGGAAACAAGTTCATGGTTGTTGCAGATTGAGAAGAAGTCTCAGGTGAACCTTCAAATTTTAAAGATTTATTTAGATATAAAAAACAATAACCACTTGAAAATAAAGCAAGCAAAAAACATCAAACAAGATTAACCTAATTTAGAAACATTAGAAACCAAATATTTAAATTCAACATTTTCTTAATCTATTTTTGACGACTCCCCTTAACCAACTTAGAGAAGAAAAATTGGAGCCATGTTTTAGATCTATGAGCTAAAAAATTCTAAATAAATCAACAACATGTAATTGAAGAAATTAAAGAAAAATAATAACTTAAGAACTAATTAAGTGTAAAGAAACGAATAAGTAGCCAATAAGACACCAAATTCCCAACTTAACACAAATTTAAATAAAATAAAATAAAATAAAATAAGTTGTTCTTAAAATTTCCACGGGTTGAAAATGAAACAAGGAAATCGGAGGTAAGGATCCGTACCAGTAGGTTCGGTGTTGTTGCATGTCATGCCGAGGCTAAGATCTCCGAAGCTACCTTTCTCCTTAATATATTGACTCAATCGACTACATGTTTGAGAGAAAGTTGACTTTTCCGGCGACCTCGCCGCCTTCTGGCCGCAAATCTCCGACTGCTCCGATGAGCTCGACATACTTTCAAATCAACCTTCAAAGAGAGAGAGAGAGAGAGAGAGGGGGAGAGAGAGAAAACGCGTGATTTGACGATAGAGAGATTTCAACGAAGAAGGAACTTGCAAGTGTGATGATGATCTTTGTCTCCTAAAGCTTTATCTTATCTTATATATATAGAAAAAGAAAATATTCAATTTTAATTTAATTGGTGGAATAAATAAAAAAATGATAAATATATATTTTCTTTTGAAGGTGGGTAATTGAAGCACGAGGAATATATGTGTGTGTTTATAAAGTTTCTGTTTCATATGTGTCGTGCTGCGCTGTTTCCTATGTTTTTAATTTGTTCAAATTCCACGCTCTATATCAACATTAATTTATTCTTTTATCTTCAGTATCTATTTGTTGACCATTATTGTGGTTATGGAGGAAAAAAGTAGTAATATTTCTAACACGTGATTTTTTATTTGCGTCGGTAAACTTAACGGAGACGAAACGGACATGGCAAAGGTTGGAGTATGGTGGTTTCCTTTTGCTTTTTTGTTTTCTATCACTTCTCTCCACTCCAATTGCGTGATTGCCTAGCCTTCTTTAAACGCTGCGTTTGTCAGTGCCGTAAATGCGATCACGTATCTGCCAGATATCACGTTTTTATTTTCTCAATTCACGTTTTTGATCAGTGTTTTAATAAGGGTTTTTTTTTACCCCCACCCCTTCCCCACCCAATTGTATATTCCCAAAATGCCCTTCAAAAAACATGTTTTTTTCAAAAGCAGACGAATCGTATATATCTTCTTTGCATATATATACGATGTGCAATTTGTTGACATTGTATATATGGTCATTGTGTGTATATACGATTGATACGTTTTAAGTCAATCGTATATACGCACAATGAACATATATACGATGGGTTAAAAATGCACATCGTATATATGTCCCAAAAGAGATATATACGATGGGTTTATTATTTGTTAACAGTTGTGATTTTATTACCGGTTATAATTTGAAGTCTAGTGATTTGATTAACATATCTTGGATAAAATAAACGCGTATAATTACAAAAACGCGATATAGTAATATATACACGTGTAATACAAAAAAGGTGTGAATCTTTCTACTCCAACATAGATAATTATGTGATGCAATCCGTCTCAACACCTCCTGAATGTCCTTTCTAGGACCCCTCTTTGTAGAGACCTGTTTGTGACGCCTATAAACTTGACGCAAGAGTAGTCACATTCTCCGGATCTAACTTCTTCAAAGCAAGAATAGTAGCTTTTTGCTCAACATCAATATCCGCATGCTCGTTAACTGATGATCTTTCGCGCGCTTAGACATGACGCCCAAATGCATTAGTACCAATGGAAGTTTTAAGCAACTCGTGTATGTGTCTACCACATTTAACCGTCACACACCAACCCCACGGCTATGGGCAAAAGAGCTTTCAATATAAAAGGACAACCTCTCCTTTTAGAACCGAAACCCTTGAATCATTAGTAAACCCGCCTTGCTTCTCACAACCAAAATCAATCTTATCTCGCTCCCTCTTTCCACCGCTTTGCCGATCTCACAATAATAACGACTACACCGATATTTCTACCAACAAACTTTGGCCCACTCCTCCACAAATTTCACGTGTAGAAAATATCTACAAAATATATAATTTACTAAATACTTAAGTAATTTAATTCTATTTACCAAACTTGAGTAACAAAAATATACCGTGATCCGCCGTGAACGCCATGTGTAGTATCAATTCAACAGAGCCAATCGAGAGTCGGAATCTGGCCACAGTCAGAGCGGGTCAATATCTGCTCCAACAAAACAGATATCAACTCAGAAGAAACAAAAAAAATAACCCAGTTGTATATACCTCCTCAACCTTGTATATACGATGGGTATTTTTTTAACATCGTATATACATGGCCCAGATGTATATACGATTAGATCTTCAAAGCCCACTTGTATATAACCTATATACGATGGGTAGTCAACGAAGCATTTAATAATGCAATCGTATATATGTCTTGAAGGACATATATACGATGAGTAGTCAACGAAGCATTTAATAATGCAATCGTATATATGTCTTGAAGGACATATATACGATGCACACTTTTTCAGGTCAGCGTTCATTAATTAATGTAATCGTATATACCTTCCATTGAGGTATATACGATGCGAGATAATCTGGGTCCCAGTCAGAGTGAATTGAGTGAAAGTCAAAAAGTTAATTTATGGCAGGGGTAAACTTGGAATATCATAAATGGGTGGGGATGGGGTGGGGGTATAAAAAAACCACCCCTTTTAATAATCGGACTGGAAACTCGACTGTCTGCGGTTGGTTCAACCCCATTTCAACAACCACTTAGAATTAAGTTGGACCGGATTGAACTTTTGGTCAATCGCTTTGAACCGCCATTTAATCTGGGTTGAACCGTCCAAAATGTAATTTTTAAGTTTTTTATTTATTTTTTCTCCAAAATTTAATATGTTTTTTATTTTTTATTTAATTATTACGCATCCGGTTCAACCATGGTTAAACCTGTAACACCCTAAATGATTTAATTAAGCATGATTAAATTATTTAAAGTGTTGCACTATTTAATTATATTAAGTTATAATATAGTGTTTAATAATATAGTATTTTATTTAATTGAAGGGAGTGGTATTGGAAATAATTTGAATCGCAGATTTGGGCCTGTGGAGCCCAAGCCCAATGACTTAGGCTCCTAGGGTTGGTGCATTTCGCACCAAAGGGAGAAAAGAAAGAAAAAACGAAGGAAAGGAGAAAAGAAAGAGGAGAACGGCACACCAAGAGAGGAGAAGAGAGAGAGCTTGATCCCAAGAGAGAAAGGAGAAGAGGAAAGCTCCATTGTTGTTGTGGTTTTGGTGGTGACTCAGTAAAGAAGGTTTTCTACGGTTTAATTTAAGGTAAGGGGAGTCTCACTCTATAATAGAGAGTATAATAGGGTGTAGGTCGATTATAGAGTCTCTAGTGTTGTTAATTGAGATTAAATTTGATTATTGTATGTTTGATTTTGATGGATTGGATTGGATTGAGTAGGAAAATCGATTTAGGGCTTTAATTTGGGGCTTTATGTTCTTGATTGGCTATGAGGTATGATTGAGTGTTATAATATGAAATTGTATGTGTTGGCATGATTATAACGTGTATTTGATTGGTATATGATGATTAGAATTGAAAGAATTTGGGAATTTAGGATTTTTGGGGATCCTAGGGGTATAGGGCGCCAAATGGCTAGGATTCTGGCGCCCGTGTAATCAGAAAGAAGGCAGGTGTGTAAGAGTTGTCATCGCTGTGGCGCCACATTGCCGAGAAAATGGCGCCCGTGGTACTGCTCATAGGTGGTGTGTGTGTGTTGGCAGAATGTCACCGCTGTGGCGCCATATTGCCGGGAAAATGGCACACGGGTTATCGCTCACGCGGCCGGAATTGTGGTCCGTGTGTGGTGTTACTTTGCTGGCGCCAAGTCGCTGGGGAAATGGCGCCCAGTGCACTGTTTTGAGAGTTCTGAGCATATTTTACCGTGCCATTTTTTGTATTTACCTGCCAAATTCAATTTTAAACATTTTGGCTCGAGTAGTTTTATTTTAGCATGTGTCATTGAGAGATGTTCGTGGGTCTTCTTTGTGGCGCTATAAGTGTGCGCCTAAGCGGGTGTTTTTGAGTGAAACTTAGAGTTCGGCATATTTTACCGTGCCATCTTTTGTAGTAGCTCGCCCAAAATCAATTTTAAACATTTTTCGCTCAAGTAGTTTTCTTTTGCATGTGCCGTGGTGTGTCGGGCAAGCGTGGCGCCAAAAAGTACGCCAGAGCGCCGTAATTGTGCTCGTGGTTCGAGACCGTGGTCTCGCTTTGTGTCTAAGTTTCAGGTTCTGGTCTGTGCCGCCTGTGGGGCGCCAGATTGCTAGGAAAATGGCGCCAGTGGGCGTGTGTTGCGCGGGCGCCAAGTTGTTGAAGTTCTCGCGCTAGTCTTTGTTGTTACAAAGCGCGCGCCGCTTCAGGGGAAATGGCGCCAAAGGCCGCCAGGTCCAAGTGTGTGCTGCTTTTGGTCCCTAGGTGACAGCTTTGGTCCTAAGTGGTGTTGTTTTGGTCCTTAGGTGCCGTTTGGTCCAAAAGATGTCAATTTGGTCCTCGTTGTTGAATTGGTCCTAAAGCGGTGGTTTAGGTCCCCGAGTGAGGATTTAGTCCTCTGGTTGTGTTTAGTCCTTGGGACATGAATAGTGATGAGCTAGTAAATAAATGTAATAATGATGATGCCATGGGGCATGGGCTATGGGGCAAAGCCAGGAGGCCGCGAGTCATGGGGACTCAATTTATTGGTGAAAATGATGAATGGTGGGTCATGGTGCTCGTGTACAAATGATTTTGATGATGTGTGTGTTCATGAGTCACATGCATACATTCGGCCGCGGTCGCGACGATATATTGTAAAGGCCGATGTCCGTGTTTTATTTTACCGCATGGCCGTGAAGTATAATAAATAATGATGAGGTCGCTGATCCTCGTGATAATGGTACCACATGCATCTTTGCATTGCATTGCATCCATTTTCATAAATGATATTGAACGGATTGTGATGGTTGTGATTGATTGACCTCTATAAATCGATATATCGCTTATTATAGTTTCTATTATATAGTTCGAGACTCACCCTTTTCGTTGTTGTTTACTACGGTGAGTGAGGGTTTGCTACCTTCATCGCTCCCGAGCCTGGCCCTCGCCTCGACACGTAGCACCCAAGCGGATTGGGTTTAGACTTCTATTGCTTTGTTTTGCTCACCGCTGAGCTTTTTATGTGATACTCTATGTATTATTTGAGTCCGCTAATTACACTCGAGATGTAACTTTATTTTCCGCTGCGTGTTATGAGATTATTTCCCACGTGTTTATGGTGTTACGTATTGATATACAATTATGAGCTGATTTGGCTGTTTGAGTTATTTTGAAGTGATAAGTGTAGCATCCCGTTGGACGAGTTCAATTTCGAAAAATAAATTTTATACTCTGATTTTTATTATAAATGCACGAGTAGAAATGGGGTGTTACATTAGTGGTATCAGAGCAAAAGTTCGGTCTGTCCGGCCAAGTGTGTCTGTTTGTCATATTGTGTATGACAATTAGGTGTCTTGAATTAGTTCTGAATGGTTGTTTATGTTGCAGTGCTAGGTTGATATGGCCAGGAGAGTTGATGCTGCCATTGATGAGGCTTTGCAAGCCATAGCGTAGGTTATGGGGAACCAGCAGAATGTTGGTGAGAATGCTGGGACCCGTAGCCTGGCTACCTTTCAGAGGGAGAACCCTCCTACCTTCAAGGGGAGGTACAATCCAGATGGTGCTTTGGCATGGCTGAAGGAGATTGAGAGAATCTTCAGAGTGATGGACTGCAATGATGAGCAGAAAGTCGTATGGTACTCACACTCTAGCCGAGGAGGTCGATGACCGGAGGTTGGAGACCGGTGAGAGGTTGTGGGTCGCGCATGAGGAGGTTACTTCGGGCCGTGGTTCGGCGGAGTTCCCGAGGAAGTATTTTCCAGAGGATGTCGTGGGGAAGAAAGAGATGGAGTTCCTCGAAATGAGGCGGGGAGTATGTCTGCATGCAGTATGTCGCTAAGTTCACTGAGTCGCCAAGTTCTATCCACATTATTCTCGAGGTTAGTTCTCAATTCTCAAAGTGCATTAAATTTGAGAACGGGTTGAGAGAGATCGATATCAAGCAAGCCATTGGGCATCGTAAAATCGTGGTGTTCACGATTTGGTTGGATCTTGTAGGATCTATGAGGAGGACAAAGAATGCCCGCTCTAGAGTCATGAGGACCAGAGGGTAAGTTCCAAAACAAAGGTAAGCTATATGAGACATCGCCGACAGGGTAAACAGAGGTATCTTTGGTGGTAGCAGTATCTTTGGTGGTAGCAGTCCGCCGAGGGTAAGAGGTCCGCCGAGGTGAAGCCAAGTGGGGAGATGCTCCTACCGACATTGTGTGCTTCAAGTGTGTGGCAAGTCGGTCACACAAGAGTTTTGAGTGCAAGACTGGGTAAAAGCGTGCAGCTCGCAGGGAAGGATGGTCACATGGCGGTGATTGGACCGCAAGGAAGCAAAGTGTGTTACAATTGTGGTGAAACGGTCATTTTAGTTCCAAATGCCCTAAGCCAAAGAAGGAGAGGTCCATCGGGAGAGTTTTTGCACTAGCGGGTTCAGAGGACCTAATGAGATTAGAGGTACTTGCTTTATTTATGGTACACCTTTAGTTGCTATTGTTGACACGGGTGCTACGCACTCTTTTATTGCTTTCATCTGGCTTTTAAAAGTTGAATTTAGTATTGTCTACTATGGAGAGAGGATGGTTATCGACACTCCACGGCGGTTCTGTAACTACTACTCGATGTGTGCAGTGTCCTCCGGCCGCCTTTCGCAGAGATTTTCCGTCGACCTTATCCGCTTACCATTGGGTGGGTTGGATGTGATTCTCGGTATGGATCGTTAGTAGATAACCACGCACATCAACCGCTTTCAACAAGTTCTGTTAGTTTCCTTCCTCCGCAGGAGGAAGAGTCTGCTTTTACCGCTTCACCGATCGATTGCGTGGGGTAATGAAAGAGGTGGTCAACTATTTGCTTTGTTGGCGCCCATGTCCGCCGAGAACCAAGCCGTTGTTGACGGGTTCGGGTGGTGTGTGAGTTCCCGAGGTGTTCCTCGATGAGATTCCTAGTGTGCCACCAGCAGGGAAGTTGAGTTTGGGATTGATCTTGTGCGCGGTACTAGGCCCGTGTCTATGGCATCGCATCGATCTGGGATGTCACCGAGTCATTCAACTAAAGAAGCGGTTGGAAGAGTTACTTGAGAAGAAGTTTGTGAGGCCTAAGTGTGTCACCACGGGAGCTCCGGCTTTGTTGGTTAAGAAGAAGGATGGGAGTATGCATCTCGTGTGTGGATTACGTGCAACCGAACAAGGTAACTATCAAGAATAAGTATCCTCTCCCGAGGATTGATGATCCGATGGACCAACCGGTGGGTGCTAAGATTTTTAGCAAGATTGATTTGAGGTCCGGGTACCATCGATCAAAGTAAAAGATGAGGACATCCGTAAGACAGCTGTCAGAACGCAGGTATGGGCATTATGAGTACTCTGTAATGCCTTTTGGTGTCACTAATGCACCAGGGGTGTTTATGGAGTACATGAACCGAATATTCCACAGCTACTTGGATCGGTTTGTGGTGGTTTTTATTGATGATATTCTGGTGTACTCCAAGTCCGAGGAGGAGCATGCAGAGCACTCGAGGTTGGTGCTAGAAGTCCCGAAAGAGAAGAAGCTTTATGCTAAGTTGTCCAAATGTGAGTTCCGCCGCGTGAGGTAAGCTTCTTCGGGTCACATTATCTCCGGTGATGGTATAGTCAGAGACCCACCAAGGTCGATGCAAGTGTTGCAGTGGGAGAGCCCAAAGTCCGTGGATCGAGATCAAGTTTTCGGGGTTGGCTGGGTTACTACAGGAGGTTTATTGAGGGGTTCTCTCTGCCGCCCTTCCGCTGACCCAATTGACTTGTAAGGGAAGAGCTTTTGTGTGGGATGCAAAGTGTGAAGAGAGTTTCCAAGAGTTGAAGAGGAGGTTGACAACATCTCCAGTGTTGGTGTTGCCTGTGCCGGATCAACCGTTTGTGGTATATTGTGATGCTTCCAAGATGGGTTTGGGAGGTGTTCGATGCAGGATGGGAAGGTAGTTGCTTATGCGCCCAGACAGCTTGAGGACACATGAGAAGAACTACCCTACTCATGATTTGGAGCTAGCTGCTATTGTTTTTGTGTTGAAGATTTGGAGACACTACTTGTATGGCACTAGATTTGAGGTATTTAGTGACCACAAGAGTTTGAGATACTTGTTTGATCAGAAGGAGCTGAATACGAGGCAGAGGCGTTGGTTGTGAGTCAAGGACTATGATTTCGGCTTGAACTATCACCCCGCAAAGCTAATGCCGTGGTCGATGCTTTAAGTCGGAAAACTTTACATATGTCACCATGATGGTGAAGGAATTGGAGTTGATCGAGCAATTCCGGATTTGAGTCCTGGTTTGTGAGGTGACACCCCGCAGTGTCGACCGGGTATGTCAAGATTGGGAATGACTTCTTGGCTAGTATCGCAGACGCCGAAGGTTAGATGTGAAACCGTTGATTTTGGTCGTCACGTCGCCAGTTCGTAGATGGTGATTACAAAGTTGGATACCTGTGGTGTGTCGAGGTTCGTGGGACGTGGATTTGTGTTCCTAATGATACCGAGATGAAGAGGATGATACTTGAGGAGAGCCATAGGAGCAAGTTGAGCATTCACCAAAGTGCTACCAAAATGTACCATGATTTGAAAAAGTCGTTTTGGTGGCCCGGTATGAAGAAGGATGTTGCACAATTTGTATATGCATGTTTGACTTGCCGAAGTCAAAGATTGAGCACTGAGACTGCGGGTCGATGCAACCTTTAGAGATTCCGAATGGAAGTGGGACAAAGATTTCCATGGACTTTGTGGATCGGGTTGCCAAACACCGTGAGAGGTTTGACACTATTTGGGTGATTGTGGATAGGTTGACCAAGTTCGCTCATTTTATTCCTATCAACATCACCTATCCCGTACAAAGTTGGCTAAGATCTATATTCGTGTGATAAAGTGAAGCCGCATGGGGTCCCAAGAGTATTGTGTCGGATAGAGATCCGAGGTTTACATCCGAAGTTTGGGGGAGTTTGCAGGAGGCATTGGGGTCTAGATTGAGGCCGAAGTTCACTTTATCATCCTCGGGATCGATGGGATGCACAGAGAGGACCATCCAATCCCTTGGAGGATCTTCTGAGAGCTTGTGTGCTAGAGCAGGGAGGTGCGTGGGATACACATCTTCCACTGATTGAGTTTACCTATAACAACAGCTACCATTCGAGTATAGGAATGGCTCCATTCGAGGCATTGTATGGTCGGAGGTGTAGGACTCCGTTATGTTGGCATGAGTCCGGTGAGAGTGTTATTCTTGGACCGGAGTTGGTTAGGGAGACTACAGAGAAGATGAAGATGATCAGGGAGAAAATGAAAGAGTCCCAGAGTCGGCAGAAAAGTTATCATGATAGGAGGAGAAAGGACTTGGAATTTCTGTGTAGTGAGCATGTATTCTCGAGGTCACGCTATATGATGTGTGTGGGCGTGCATCGAAGGCAAAGAAGTTGACTCCTAGATTCATTGGACCGCACTGCATCACCGAGAGGTGGGAAAGGTTGCTTATAGGGTGGCTCTGCCACCTAATCTTTCGAACTTGCACGATGTATTCCACGTGTCACAGCTTCGGAAGTATATTCCCAACCCGTCTCATGTGATTCACATGGATGATGTAGAGGTACGTGAGAACCTCATTGTAGAGACTATGCCAGTGAGGATTGATGATAGAGAGGTGAAGGTGTTGAGAGGGAAGGACATTGCCTTAGTCAAGGTAGTGTGGTTGGGAGCTGCTGGAGAGAGCATGACTTGGGAGCTGGAGAGCAGGATGCGGGAGTCTTATCCAGAGCTGTTTGACTCAGGTACGAATTTCAAGGACGAAATTTCCTAAGTGGGGGAGAGTTGTAACACCCTAAATGATTTAATTAAGCAATTGATTAAATTATTTAAAGTGTTGCATTATTTAATTATATTAAGTTATAATATAGTGTTTAATAATATAGTATTTTATTTAATTGAAGGGAGTGGTATTGGAAATACCGGAACTGCAGATTTGGGCCCAGGAGCCCAAGCCCAATGACTTAGGCTCCTAGGGTTGGTGCATTTCGCACCAAAGGGAGAAAAGAAAGAAAAAACGAAGGAAAGGAGAAAAGAAAGAGGAGAACGGCGCACCAAGAGAGGAGAAGAGAGAGAGCTTGATCGCAAGGGAGAAAGGAGAAGAGGAAAGCTCCATTGTTGCTGTGGTTTTGGTGGTGACTCAGTAAAGAAGGTTTTCTACGGTTTAATTTAAGGTAAGGGGAGTCTCACTCTATAATAGAGAGTATAATAGGGTGTAGGTCGATTATAGAGTCTCTAGTGTTGTTAATTGAGATTAAATTTGATTATTGTATGTTTGATTTTGATGGATTGGATTGGATTGAGTAGGAAAATCGATTTAGGGCTTTAATTTGGGGCTTTATGTTCTTGATTGGCTATGAGGTATGATTGAGTGTTATAATATGAAATTGTATGTGTTGGCATGATTATAACGTGTATTTGATTGGTATATGATGATTAGAATTGAAAGAATTTGGGAATTTGGGATTTTTGGGGATCCTAGGGGTATAGGGCGCCAAATGGCTAGGATTCTCGCGCGCCGTGTAATCAGAGCAAAGGCATAGTGTAAGAGTTGTCACCGCTGTGGCGCCACGTTGTCGAGAAAATGGCGCCGTGGTAATCGCTCATAGGTGGTGTTGTGTGTCAGGCAGAATGTCACCGCTGTGGCGCCATATTGCTTGGAAAATGGCGCCTGGGTTACTGTTCACGTGCTGGAATTGTGTCTGTGTGCAGGGTGTTGCTGCCTGGGCGCCAAGTTGCTGGGGAAATGGTGCCCAGTGCATTGTTTTGAGAGTTCTGAGCATATTTTACCGTGCCATTTTTTGTATTTACATGCCCAAATTCAATTTTAAACATTTTGGCTCGAGTAGTTTTATTTTAGCATGTGTCATTTGAGAGATGTTTCGTGGGGTCTTCTTTGTGGCGCTATAAGTGTGCGCCTGCGGTGTTTTTGAGTGAAACTTAGAGTTCGAGCATATTTTACCGTGCCATCTTTTTGCAAAGAGTCTCGCCCAAAATCAATTTTAAACATTTTCGCTCGAGTAGTTTTCTTTTGCATGTGTGCTGTGTGTGTGTTGGGCTGGTGTGTGGCGCCTAAAAGTACGCCCAGGCGCGATTGTGTTCGTGGTTCGAGACGCGGTCTCGCTTTTTGTGTCTAAGTTTGTGTCTAGGTTCTGTCCGCCCGTGGGGCGCCAGATTGCTAGGAAAATGGCGCCAAATGGTCGTGGTTGTTGCGCGGGGCGCCAAGTTGCCGAAGTTTCCGCGCCTAGTGTCAGTGTTGCATGTGGGGGGCCCGCCATGGGGAAATGGCGCCAAAGGCCGCCAGGTCCTGTCCAAGTGTGTCTTTGTTTTGGTCCCTAGGTGACGCTTTGGTCCCTAGGTGACAGCTTGGTCCTAAGTGGTGTTGTTTTGGCCCTTAGGTGCCGCTTGGTCCAAAAGATGTCAATTTGGTCCTCGTTGTTGAATTGGTCCTAAAGCGGTGGTTTAGGTCCCCGAGTGAGGATTTAGTCCCTCTGGTTGTGTTTAGTCCTTGGGACATTAATAGTGATGAGCTAGTAAATAAATGTAATAATGATGATGCTATGGGGCATGGGCCATGGGGCCAAAGCCAGAGGCCGAGTCATGGGGACTCAATTTATTGGTGAAAATGATGAATGGTGGGCTGCGGGCCTTGGTGTACAAATGATTTTGATGATGTGTGTGTTCATGAGTCACATGCATACATTCTTCGCATGGTCGCGACGATATATTGTAAAGGTCCGCGATGCGGTGTTTTATTTCTACCGCGGCCGTGAAGTATAATAAATAATGATGAGGTCATGATCCGTGATAATGGTACCACATGCATCTTTGCATTGCATTGCATCCATTTTCATAAATGATATTGAACGGATTGTGATGGTTGTGATTGATTGACCTCTATAAATCTGATATACTGCTTATTATAGTTTCTATTATATAGTTCGAGACTCACCCTTTCTGTTGTTGTTTACTACAGTGAGTGAGGGTTTGCTACCTTCACTGTTCCCCGAGTCGGTCTGCTCTGATACGTAGCACCTAAGGGATTGGGTTTAGACTTCTATTGCTTTGTTTTGCTCACCGTTGAGCTTTTTATGTGATACTCTATGTATTATTTGAGTCTGCTAATTACACTTGAGATGTAACTTTATTTTCCGCTGCGTGTTATGAGATTATTTCCCACGTGTTTATGGTGTTACGTATTGATATACAATTATGAGCCGAATCAATTTTTGAAAGTTATTTTGAAGTGATAAGTGTAGCATCCCGTTGGACGAGTTCAATTTCGAAAAATAAATTTTATACTCTGATTTTTATTATAAATGCACGGGTAGAAATGGGGTGTTACAAAACCGAGTGAACCAATTGAATCATGACCTAGAGGTCTCTCTGGTTCAATCTTCGGTCCGGTTTTTAAAACATTGCTTTTGATCAAAAAAAATTACCTCATACTCCGTCCGGTATCTATTATAAGAAGAAAATACAAAAATTATCACTATAAATTAGCTCATTTTATTCTTATATTTTTTAAGTGAAGTCTCCAAAATACCCTCTACTTAACTTCACACGTGAAATAACTCCGCTCAAGTCAAACTCGTGTGCACTACTCACACTCACCTTGAAATCTGAAAAGACAAAGCCTTAAATAAGGGTAAAATTGGTATTTAATACCAACAAGGGTTGACCAAGCGGTAACTGGGTTCGGATCTCACTCTAAGATCTTGAGTTCAAATTTGGATTGTGGCAAAAACTCTATTGAGATAGGAAAACCACATGGGACGAGTACTCTACAGATTAGTCACCGACAAAGTTGTGGAAATCGCATAACCGATGACACAGTGACAAAAAAAGTGTCAAATAATGAAGGATATAATAAAGAAAAATTAATGTTTAATTGGTATTGTGAAATGTCAAATAATAAGGCATAATTTTTTGCTAAAACATCATATAAGGGCTTGTTTGTATAAACAGCTTAAATAAGTGCTTAGAGCATAAGCGCTTATCATATAAGTGCGTATGCATAAGCTATTTATATAATAAAAATGAAATATTGTTAAAACTATTTTTTTATAAGCCATAAGCTGTTCTCATAAGCTATCCTTTGGAGCTTATGGAAATTAGCTGCAAACAACTTATGAACATAAGCTGTTTCCATAAGCCCAACCAAACAGTTTCACAAGTACTTATATCAGTAGATAAACTCAAATAAGCCGATCCAAACGGGCCCATAATATAGGGGTGAATATGTTTTGGCTTTGTTTTTTTATACCCCCACTCCATCCCCTCCCACCCCCACCCATTTGTGATATACCGATTTTACCCCTGCCATAAATCACATTTTGACTTTCATTAAATTCACTCTGACTGGGACCCACATTAATACGCATCGTATATACCTCAATGGAAGGTATATACGATTACATTTAATATTTAATGTTGACCTGAAAAAGTACTCATCGTATATATGTCCTTCAAGACATATATACGATTGCATTATTTAATGCTTCGTTGACTACCCATCGTATATATGTCCTTCAAGACATATGTACGATTATATTATTAAATGCTTCGTTGACTACCCATCGTATATAGGTTATATACGAGTGGGCTTGAAGATCTAATCGTATATACATCCGCCCATGTATATACGATGTCAAAAATACCCATCGTATATACAAGGTCGAGGAGGTATATACGATCGGGTTATATTTTTGTTTTTTCTCGAGTTGATATCTGCTTTGTTGGAACAGATATTGACCCGCCACAGCAGCAGAGACACGACTCTCGCTTGGCTCTCGTTGATATTGATACTACATCGACGCTCACGATTTAATACAAAGATATTTTTGTTACTCAAGTTTGGTAAATAGAATTAAATTACTTAAGTACTTAGTAAATTATATATTTTGTAGATATTTTCTACACGCCAGTCGTGGAGGAGTGGGCCAAAGTCGTTGGTAGAAGTATCGGTGTAGTCGTTGTTATTGTGAGATCGTAAAAGCAAATGGAAAAGAGGGAGGCGAGATAAGATTGTTTTTGGTCGTGAGAAGCAAGGCGGGTTTACTAATGATTCAAGGGTTTTCGCTCTAAAAGGAGAGGTCGCCTTTTAGATTGAAAGCTACTTGCAATCGTTAGCCATGGGGTTGGTGTGTGACGGTTAAATGTGGTAGACACACGCACGAAGTTGCTTAAAACTTCCATTGGTACTTGTTTATTCGGGCGCCCGTCTAAGCGCGCAAAGGATCCGTTAACGAGCATGCGGATCTTGATGTCGGACCGAAAGCTACTATTATTGCTTTGAAGAAGCTAGATCCGAGAATGTGACTAGTCTTCGCCAAGTTTATAGGCGCTGGCCACAAACACCGGCCTCTACAAAGAGGGTCCTAGAACGGACATTCAAGAGGTGTTGAGACCGATTGCATCACATAATTATCTATGTTGGAGTAGACAGATTCCGGTCCGATGTAGCCAAAGTGATATCATGTGGGCTCATCCCACTTCCGTCTGCAAGTTACTCAGTTGTTTCCGAAGGTTCTCATTCTTGACTCAACCTACAAGACCAACAGATACAACTTGCCTCTTTTTGCAGATTATGGGAGTGACTAACACCGAGTTGAGTTTCCATGTTGCATTTGCCTATATTGGACAGAGCTTGCTATTCATTTTTCTTGGGTATTGCAAAGAAATGAAAGATATTTGTGATTTGCATTCTATTCATCCTCGAGTTTTTTGATGCATGCAGATCTCTACCAGATGTCCGCTATTCTTGATGTCTTTCCTTCTTCTACAAATTTATTGTGTCATTGGCATGTTACAAAAAATGTCAAAGCTAAGATTAAAGAGTTGGTGCACAAGGATAGACGGGAGGAGGTCCAATCTCTCTGGCTATGTATTATTGATTCTGTTGATGAGTCAGAGTACTTATCTAATCTGAAGTTTTTTGAGGCTGCTTGCTCTGATAAACCTGCTCTCATTAAATATGTGCACGACACATTGTTGACACCGCACAAGGAGCGATTTATCTCAGCATGGACTAACCAGATCCCACACTTGGGGAATTCCACGACCAACAGGTATTTCTATCCATTACTCGATATTTTTTGACACGCGCACATATTTTTTATAGTCGATTAAATTTCTTTGACACTTGTTTATTATTTCTATCCGTTACTCGATATTTTTTGACACGTGGACATATTTTTTATAGTCGATTAAATTTCTTTGAGACTTGTTTATTATTTTTCTATCCGTTACTCGATATTTTTTGACACGTGGACATATTTTTTATAGTCGATTAAATTTCTTTGACACTTGTTTATTATTTCTATCCTTTACTCGATATTTTTTGACACGTGGACATACTTTTTATCGTTGATTAAATTTCTTTGACACTTGTTTATTATTTCTATCCGTTACTCGATATTTTTTGACACATGGACATATTTTTTATAGTCGATTAAATTTCTTTGACACTTGTTTATTATTTCTATCTTTTACTCGATATTTTTTGACACATGGGCATATTTTTTATCGTTGATTAAATTTCTTTGACACTTGTTTATTATTTCAGAGCGGAATCGTTGCATTGGTCTTTGAAAGACAGTTGAAGACTTCGAAGGGTGATCTATCAAAATGTTTGATATCTATTGATGACATGCTGACAATACATTTTGATCAAATTATCGGGTCTTTTCAAAGAAGCATCAGCAGAATCGAAGTGAAGTCTAATATTCCACTGTTTAAAAATCTTCAAGGACTTGTTTCGTTATCTACATTGGGTCACATGGTGAAAGAGTTTGAAAGGTCAAAATCGGGGTTGATATGACAAAGGTATGTGTTTGCATTCAAAGGAAGACACATCTACTTCCTTGTGCTTGTGAGATCGGTATTTTTCATGCTTCCGCAATTTATTCCGCTTAATGTTGTTGATGATCACCGAAACATTTGAGTTTGGATGCAAAGAGATGATAAATCCACTAAGGATAAATCATCTACCGTGATATTTCTTATCAATTTGATGCTATCCGTGCAAGATTTGATAAAGTCAAGTAGATGAGAAAAATATCTTATTAAGAGGCAAAATGAATGAGATAGCTTTCTTCTTCTACTTCTTCTATGGTTGCACCTAAATCAAAAGTCGAACGAAAGGTGCACCAAAGAAGAAAAACAGAATTTTTTTGATGCTAAGCGTGATCCTTCCGGGTGGGAGCATGTGGATGAGAAGGTAAAACAGATCAAGAATCCGGCTTCCAAAATTCCTACACACAATGGTCAACCAAATTATCTCGTGGTGCTTCTAGAGTATTATCACAGACGGTGAGACTAAAACCCACTTACCGCTTGTTCCAAAGACACGCGGCGCAACTATGTTGAAAAAATTGTTGATGTTGAAGGTGACTGTGAATCGCGTTTTAGAGCAAATGAGTTGGACTTGACATGGGTGAGGACTCTTGGCCTCTAATTAGGCAAGCTTTGATTCAGGAAACAAAGGACAGGAAAACATTGTATTCAGACATGTTTGGGAAGAACCGACTGTTAGAGCTTCGCAAAGCTTTAACTATTGAGTCATACGGACGTCAGCCGGAGTCAAAGTGGTTTGATTTGCCTGAGATGGGGTATATGGTTGCAACCAGGTATAATGTTGCATTGGTTCAGTTTTCTTTGCCTATGAATTTCACTTATCTGCCTTTGAGAGACACTTACAGTTCATCTAAGTTCAAAATCATATCTGTTCTGAACGAGCAAAATGTACACCGGTTGCATCTTTCAATCTCTCCCACTTGTCCGTTGCCTCCTATTGCCCCACAGTGGTACCAGCACTACTCACTAGAGTCTGCTTCATGGTTGCATCCGTATGCCGGACGTTTTACCCTATGGCAGTCTATGTGTCCTCCCGTTCAGCCTCCCACTCACAGTGATGCGCCATGTATCGATTTAGCCGATGATTCTATTGACGGCTTGTAGATAGATTCACACCTTTTTTGTATTACACGTGTATATATTACTATATCGCGTTTTTGTAAATATACGCATTTCTTTAATCCAATATATCTACACCGTTGATGTTAATCAAATCACGAGACTTCAAATTATAACTGGTAATAAAATCATAACTGTTAACCAAAAATAAGCCCATCGTATATATCTCTTTTGGGGCCTATATACGATGGGTAAAAATTTGACATCGTATATATGTCCATTGTGCGTATATACGATTGACTTAAAACGCATCAATTGTATATATGCACAATGAACATATATACGATGTCAAATTTTTACCCATCGTATATAGGCCCCAAAAAACATATATACGATTCGTGATATTTTGTCAAAAAAACATATTTTTTGAAGGGCAATTTGGGAATTTCAGTGTGGGTGGGGGTTTAAGGGGAGAGGGTGGGGGTCCAAAAAAAAAACCCATATGTTTTTGGTCCCTGTAAAATACCTACTTTTGGTCTCTATAAAGTTTATTTATTTTTTTGTTTTAGTCCTCATAACTTTTAATAGCGCTTATAAAAGGTAAAAAAAACAACGCTATTAAAAGTCATTAAGCGTTATTAAAAGTCATTAAAGACTAAAACAAAAAAACTCAATTATTATAAGGACCAAAAGTAGGTGAAATATTTTTGAATCACTGAACAAAAAATCCAAATTTTATAGTGACCACAAACATATTGAACCCTATAATTTGATAGAATTGTACTTTTGTTTAGGGCTTGTTTGGGAGTTTGGAGGGGACGGAAGGGGAGGGTTTGGAAAAAATAGGACGTGTCATCAACTTCAATGGGAAATTTATTTTTCTTCATAAACTCAAATCCCCCCAAATTGGAGGAATTCAAAAAATGTATTGGAGGAGGGTTTTGGAGGGCTTAAGAGTTGAACGCCTTATTGCGAAAATCATTGTAATATCAAAGGGTTAAAATCCTTAACAAGGGGGCAGAGGGTGTCAGGAATCACCGATTGAGCAGAAGCCTCTCATAACTCGTGAAGAGCGGAAATTGAAGACAGCATGAAGGAACGGGCAGGTCAGGAAAACTACAAGGAATATTTTAAAGGGGGCAATAAAAGTCAAGACTTTTGTACCAAGTACATCCAAAGAATTTCTCCGAGGGGCCAAAGTTATGGCTCGGATAATATTAAAGGATCCCCAAGGGACTTAGACGACTAGGACCGAAGAAGATTAAGGGTTATCAAGTCCACACCACACAGCTGATCTCTGACTTGAGAATAAAACAAAACATGCTTCTTAAAATGGTCATAAGACCAACTAAGTCGGAAGAAGGGTGTGGTGAGCTCGCTGGTGCGTTTGATATACACACAAATGTGCAAGTATACACAATCGTATCAAGTAATAAAGTGAAAGTAGAGTATCGTTTCCACGAGGATTGGATTAATTTACAAGTTTAAATTAAATAGTTTACTAGTGAAAGGTAACCACTATCCTACTCACAAATAGATGGTTTTGATACACAAACAAAATGTAAATAAGCAATAAAAAGATGTAAGGAATCAGTGGAAAACGATAGTTGAGATGTCTTCACCAAATAAGTCACTTTTAAGAGTATTGTGTTTTTATGTGGTGCAGGTGCACTGGATGCAGCTGCATCAATATGTGCTTTTCAGTCACTTTCTTTAAAGTTTCATTACAATCTCTTATGACCTTTGCTTTTTGCAGTAAAGAAAAGAGTTGTCAATTCCTCTCTTGCCTCCTAACAATGATCCAAGTTGCTAAATAAGTTCACTCTTGTATTTGCATCATCCTAAGGACTATGCTATCCTATGTCTAGGTTTTAGCATGTAATTAACAAAGTTTCCTTTATTAAACACTTATCCCTATTAGTTCTTGAGTTCTAACCATAAACCATGTCTCAGATTTATGATTTACATTCACTTTTAGTTGGCCAATTCTAAAGATGAATATGAAAGAGTTATCATACAAGAACTAAAATGCAAACATCACATATGAACACAATAACTTACTTAAAAGATCATTATAAGGCTACCACATCTCAACTAATGGAATTTAGCTCATATTACTCATTATATAACAGAGAGAATCTGTAAGGAACATGATAGAATGAGTAATATTACAAAAGAACTCAAAAGGATAGAGATTACACAAATGGGAGATCTTTTGCATGAGCTTCCAAGTTGAAGTATTACACCAATTCCTTGCACAAGTTTCCTCCAAGTAGAAGTGAAGGAAGAAGGCGTCAAGTCCTTCCTTACCTTCTTACAATTCAGAAACTAAAATAAAAACTAAACCTATGCTACAAATATAAAGAAAAGAAGTGACCCTTTAAAAGTTTGGATGAAGGATGATCTTTAAGTGAGAAGAAATGGTCCTTTATATAGGCAATGAGCTTTCCTTCTATGGAGGGTTTGCTTGGGAGACAAGATTTAACCAAGATCAGCTGCCCATAGTTACTTTGCAGACCTCCCATCAAGCAAGTTGATCTTCACATGAAGTTCACATGGGGTGGTCCAATAAAGAACTGCCACATGTCCTTGAGTGAGTGACCTTCTCAACTTGTCTCCAAAAGTAGGCGCCGAATTCTGCAAGTGGATCTGCTTCATATGACTAGGCATGATGTCACATATCAAGTGTTGAAGCATCAAATTGGTCCTTGGATGTTTTGGTGCAAAGTGCTGGTTTAGCAGGTGTAGGCAGTGTAGGCACTCCTAGTACAGGCAGTGTGGGTACACCTGAAGTAGCTGCACTGAAAAAATACATCAAACATACCAAAATATATGCAACATGCTTAGTTCTTTGCTTAACCCTTCTTGATACTTTGAATGTTGTTCTTTATTTATAAAACTATATTTAACACTTTAATTTACTTGAATTTAAGCAATTATCTAAGTTTAAATGAATGAATAACTCTATATAAAATAGAGTTATCACTCGCCAAAGTCATAGACAGAACCAATCTTACGAAGAGATACAAGATTATGGGGTCTCACAAGTACAAACCGACCAACGAAACCATCGATCATGTAAGGAGTAAAAAGGTTCTCTGAAGAACTAAGGATAAGATCAATGAACCTCAGCCGCATCTTCCTAGAGTCCTTACTCAGATTTCTCACTAGATCGAACAAATACAAAAACAAGTCTACCGAAGTAGGACGCTCAGAACTCATCACCAAATCGAAAGCTCTTATAGAACCCTAGCTAGCCGGGCTGATTTTTGAAGGCGCGACTCGAAGAAATTGAAGCATTTTCTTTCCAAAATGGGTAAAAGGAGGGCGAACCACATCCTCGATCAACATAGCCGAGTGAATATAGAAACCCCGACCATCCACAAGGCTACATATTGGTACCCCCAAAAGGCACCCCGAGTACTTCCCAATCCTCGGTAGGGGCAAGGCCAACTAATCAGAGAAGGTCAAACAAGGGGAAGCATCCTCCTCACGAAAAACACTACTTCGAGATAAAATATCAAGAGAAACCCAAGAAGTATAATCTTTAACAGAACAAACTACTGAAGGCCTACTTCTCCTAAAAAATGATCTGCTACCCCTACTCGAGGTAGAAGAGCCAGCAGTAAGTGGAGAACCCCGTTCCATCTGAGTCGACACGATTCTGAATACTTAAAACCTACAAAGAAAATGGGTACCAAGGGAGATCGTAAGAAACTCCGCAACTAAGCTCACTCAAAGTCGCTTGCTACCCCAAAAAACAACCTCAGATAAATCAAAACAAGAGCTAGAAAAGAAACATACCTCGAAGAATCAGAGAGCTACGGATGACAGAAGGAGCAGATCATCGATGTTGGAGAAAACTACACGGCTCGGCCAAAGAATTTTCAAAGTACAAACTCTTGAAAGTACAGAATTTCAATCATATTTATAAAGGAGCCAGAATGACGGTCGTCACTCTATTCCCAAGGACAAATTGAACGTTCGCGAAGTTCTCAAATAAAGTTTCGTGAACGAAGCAACATTATCATTCATGATGGTAAGCTAAGTAACTACATCGGATCAAGTCCACTTACAATCATCAAGTCAAGACAACTCTATCCAGTAACCTCGACTTTGGGGGAAACTATTCCGGATTGGCCAAACGAATAGGCCCAATCTCGCTAAAGCCCATGATCCACTATCGATCGATAGACAGATCAGATGTTCCCTAATCATCCAACGACATAGGTGGTGTACACACCAAGACCCTATCAGGGAGAGCCACGTGCAGGGACTAATCCCTATAAAAGCATTATCCATTAACGCCACAGGTACGTATTTATTACCTCTCATCACTTATTCCTATTGTTGACTTAGATAGTGTGTGCAGGTATCTCCCCCCTCGCCTGATCAACACGAGCCTAAACACCTCGGAAATCAATAGAGCTACTTCTGCAACTACATACAACGAGTAACTCGGAGTGAGCTAGCTACTCAGTTTGGTGAGCACTTCAGTCTAAACTCGGTCGAAACCTGCACCCTGTACAGTCAATTTGCACAAAAAAAAAAGTTTAGAAGTAGTATCATTTGAACTTAGAGGCTGAAACCTAAACGTGGGAAACACATCATATGAGGATATAGTTATCATCATGAATAAGACTTTATGATTAGATTACTTTAAACAAAGCGATTTGTTCACGTTGGTTTGGTTCTTTTTGATAAATACTTTTACCAACATTTCTTAATGGTAAAGCGATAAAAACAATTTTCTTTAGTTTCACAAAGGGATAAATATGAGTAAAATAAAATTAAAATAAAACACTTTTGTGATATGTATGAGATCGATGGCAAAACATATAAATATAAATAATTATATTTTTTGACAAAACATAAATAATTATATTTAATGATATGCTTATCTTCTTAAATTTTTATGAACATGGTATTTTGTTCAAGGAACAGGATTTTTCAAAGAATAATATGAATTTTTTTGAGGAAATAGATATGTAATTATAATTCAATTTCACAAAAAACAATTAAAAATCTAGGGACAAAACTCAATTAACCCATATAAGTATACACTTATATTTTCTTTAATTCAAAGATATCAGTTGGAGTAATATTAGATCTTCTGCTTATCTCCTCTAGCCGGTGGCCGGTTGGTCTCGACCGTTTATCTAATTTTTGTAAGTTAGCTTGGTTTTTAGTCTAGTCTGTAGACGGTAGTGTTTTAGGGGCTCTGTAAAGTGTTCTCTATTATTGTTATGGTTTGATCTTTCTTTCATGGTTAAAGAGTTTTTGGTTTAGTCCCCCATTCGCTTTTCTCTTTTCTTTAATTTTTTTATTTTTTTATTAATAAATTCGGATAATCTGTCCGTTTGTTAAAAAAAAAAGTTGGAGTAAATTTCATCAAATCATAAGCGTAAGTTGCCATTAAAAATAGTAAGATTAATTATTGAGTCATAGGATGTTTGCTGTCGTGAAATTCCATGTTTGATCAATCTAAACACGCTATGATCACTAGCAGAAATAGAAAAGAATTTAGTGAGCTTACACTTTTAAAGAATTGGCGGAAAATGTCTACAGGGTGGCAATTTTATAACTAGTGTATGATAGTGTGACTTTTTACACTAATAATTTTGTCTAAGGTTCTATTTGGTGCAAGGCCCCATCTACTAATGGAAGCGGATGGCATTTGAAGCCAGATTTGATTAGAGGTTGTCGAGTATAGGTGTTTGATAAGCACTAGCGCTTAACATTATCGGGTAGCGTTTTAATAAATAACGTATAGCGTCTCAAATTTTTTACATTTGTACCCTTATTAATTTTCTTGAATTATTTCTCTTTCATCATTAAATATTTCATCGTCATTAAATAATTTATCATTACTTAAATATCTTTGTATGTCATTTTACATTTTTTTAGGCAAAATTACACCAGAGGACCTTTAAGTTATTTATTTGTAACAAGTTGGACCTTTAAGTTTTTTTGTAACAAATAGGCCCTTTTAGTGATTTTCCTAGCTTATATATTTGATGTTATGCTACTTTATATATTGTGATTACTCTAACTTATGTATTTTGATGCAACCAATCTATTTGGTGTATTTTGATGTAATCGACGATATGAAATTTTACTAAAAGGGCCAACGATGTCAACGTTAGGTAACTTAAATGGCCTATTTGTTAAAAAAAACTTAAAGGTCCAACTTGTTACAAATAAATAACTTAAAGGTCCTCTGGTGTAATTTTGCGTTTTTTTATCTTTGTATGTCTTTTTACATTTATAATCTATATTAATCGCTAGTTTTACCAAACACATAATTTGCTATTAGTTAGCTTATCCACTATTCGCTAGCTCATCTGCTATCCATTATTCGCCCATCTGCTATACGCTAGCTTATCCGTTAACCAGAGCCAAAAAAAAACAGCCTAAACATATGTAGGAGCATCACCATTGGGTTCTAGCATACTTTCAAGCTTATTGAACAATAATAAAATACCTACAAATAATCCCAAAGAAACAAATTTCCCTTTTCTAATTTTTTTTTTTGCCTCAAACTCATTCTTTTCTTTTATTTAAGTTTACTGATAAACTAACATTGTATATTCAAGGTGGTGAGTTCAAATCCTCTTGGGTACAATTTTAAAAGGACCATTATTACTACTTTGATTTGATTAATGAAATTTCGCTCTTCCCTAATAGAAAAAAAACTAAATACATTAGTACATAAGTCGTATGCCTTCTATTTTAAAAAAGAAGTCGTATGTGTTCTACTATACCTACTTAATTGTTTAGTTTAGGTATATAATATATGCAAATATATCGATGTGTTATTTTATTATCACGCGCTATTTGACTAATTCTCCTCAAAGCTGTGACTTAAATCGTTTGTATATATATTTTAATATTTAAATCACGCATGCTTATAAATCTGCACACAGCGTGGTAGAAAAAGCCTACAATTGTTATCATATTCAAACAAGACCTAAATCAAAGAAGCTTCGTCGTCTATTTATTTATATATGAATAACCCCAAAGTTAAACAAAATTTAAAATAACTAGTCTATTAAACTTCTATGGAAATCTTAACGTGTATTGGAAATTTATAATAATATTGATTTCCTAGATTACATGATAATATAAGTCAAATTATTGAGTTATATAATAAAGCAAATAACACTAAAGCTTGGAGTAAAGGTATGTAGCATGGTGGGTGGGATAAGAAACTTAAAATAAGTCGGTAAAACTTTGACTATTCAACTATCAACCAACACATGTTTAAAACAAGTCTATATAGTATGATATAGCTATACCAGTCCAATCAGAGTATCAACTAGTAAGAGAAGATATTTTGAATCAATGCAATGGAGGGTGAAGAAGTCTTTGGACTTTTTGTTAAGCATGAGCAATAATTAGTGGCTTTAGTTGGTGATTGTCCTCCCAGTTGAAGTTTTGTTGGATCTGTAGCAACATTATTGTAGCTAGCTAAAAGACTCTTTCAAATTATTTACATGAGAAGTCTCACCGTGACTATTAGGATTTTCATTGACTGTGTGTTTGGATGAGCCGTAAGATTCCCATACGTTCGAGTAAACTCACGGTAAATATTTTTACGGCAACGTAAAAGCTAACACGCGAACCTTTTTTATTTTCACGACAAAATACGAGCTAGCACGATGTGCGTCTAGTGATGGAAATGCAGAACCAAGCGAACCACTTGAGTTGATAATTTAGTGGCAATTCGAGTTAATAGACAATGTAGACCTTTGCTTTTTTGGAGATTAAAGAAGCCATCGAATATAACCAAGAGAGCAATATTTGAAAATCGATAGTTAGTATTGATTAACGGTTCAAATTTTGCTGAAATACTGACAGAGTTTGTCACGTTTTGAGCTTGTCGAGTAAATTTTACCTGCAAGTAAAATTTGAAGTAACTAATATTTTCGACGAAATTGAAACATGGGTGTCAAACTACATTTGTCCCATTTTATTTGACATTTTTATGATCCAAAGCAATAAAAAAAAAAAGATGAACTAAAGTCTAACATAGCATCAACTATAGGAGAGGTGAAAGAGCGATAGAACAAAGAGGCCACACGTGATCTCTATAGTTTATATTAGCTCAAAACTTTGTTAACCAATCAACACATGAGTTGCCTTCACGAAGCGTGTGAACAAACTTCAAATCCCACTGAGAGAAAATGATTTGATGTACGAAATAATGGAAGTATAGGGGTGGGTACCTTAAAGCTCACGAGCAATCAATGATAGGGTAATTTCAGAGTCTGATTCACAAATAATTGATCCCTATAATCGTTGGACCAAGCTAAGTTCAATCCCTTGAAAATTGTATGGAGGAAGTTTGTATTTTTGAGAAAGGATAGACCAAGTTGATAGATCCATGATAACTCTTCTAAGGAATCTCCTTTTGTTCATAGTTCTCCGGTGCTTGCCCCCACTTTAGGGGTGTTGGTGGTCCCATTCTTCTCTTTGGAGAAAATCTCTTCTTCCACTCAATCTCCCACGACTGGCTAGATGCCACCCTCTTCTAGCATGAAGGGTGTTATTGACATGCGAATTATAAGGAAGGATTGGGGGGATGTCTCAGGAGACGAAGATGTGCTTGCTGCCTCACCTTTCGTAGCTACATCGAATCCGGTTGTTGAATCTGACATGAATATTTTAAGAAAACTTTGGGATGGGTCTTCAGACGATGTAGGTGACCCTGTGACTTCTTCTCTTGAGGATAAGGCCAGTCAGGTGGGATCCACATCTCGAAAGAAAAAGAAACACAAAAAGCAGTCGGCTCAGCAAACATCAGTGTATAACTCTCGTTCAAAGACTAATTCGGTCTCTGTTTCTTTTTGATCTGATTTGAGGGTTATTTGATCTTCTGTTTAATTTATCTCCTCTAGCCAGTGATTGGTTAGTCTCGACTGTTTATCTAATTTTGTAAGTTAGCTTGGTTTTTTGGATTTTTGTCTAGCCTGTAGGCGGCGGTGTTTGAGGGGCTCTTTAAGGGGCTCTCTTTTATTCTATGGTTTGATCTTTTTTGTTGGCAAGAGTTTCGGTCCAGTCCCCCTTTGCTTTTCTCTGTTTTTTCCTTTTTTATTAATAAATTGCATAATCTGTCCGTTTGTTCAAAAAAATGATTAGGTGAAAAAGGATATGTTTTAAATAATTTTGATTACTTTTCACGTGGGTTTCCTAAGAGCATATCCAATGTGGAGTTCTTACCCATTAAGCAGGGCAGACCCAACACTTAGTGAGGCTTAAAGTGAGCTCTGAAATGAGGCCCTTTATATTTCAGTGATAGTATTTTTTTTTATTCTTATTTTATTTAAATTTAATTTTTTGAGTTTTTTGTGATGCGAATCATTTATCAAATTATTGTACTCAATTTCATTTAACTTTTTTTTTCAATCGATAATAAAGCTAATCCATTTGATCTTTTTTTTGAGACATTGTTGATCTTAGGCAAGATTTTATTAATTATTAATTTTAGCTAGTTTTAAAAATTTCTTTCTCGCAAGCAAATCTGCTACTTAATCGTTAACATTATTCTATAAATAACAAAGATATTTGGAAAAGAATTGAGTCTTATAATATAATTTAATATGTCAACCGGAGTACCTTTTTCAACTCGTAAAAACAATCCTAGAATACTGATGTTGGAAATGGAGACCCTTTTTTTTGGTATTAAACAGGGGCCTAAACCTCAAGAAAAAAACGAAACTAGAACGAAAAACAACAGGGGAAGAAACTCCCATCCTATCAGCTAACAACAATTGCCCCATAGAACCAGGACAATGTTCTAGAAAATTCAAGGGCCAAAGTTGGCTACAAGCCACGTTTGCAAGAGTATCAACACACTTATTAGCTTCTCTATAAATGTTGACAAACTTGACTTCCCAATGCAACGTGAGAAGTTTACGAATCTCCTGTACTAAGCTCCAACCAACCACTAAAGTTATTATAAATACTACTATTAAAAAATTATAGAAGAGTAATATGTACACGTAAGACCTATTTAAATACTCAAATGAAAGTTTCTCCATTGTGGATGATCTGAGAAGTTTAAACAGTTGCTTGAAAATCTGATGAAAACCCTAAGCTTTTAAAAATAAAACACTTTAAAGGATTAAAAGATTGATAGTAGTTTGTATTGTTTTTGATGTAATCCACTAATTTGAATGAATGAATACATTATTTTTAGTAAAAAAAGGATTTAAAGCAATTTAGTAGCTTAAAAACCCTTTGAAAGTTTAGTGGGTTATTTGGTAAGAGCAAGAAGGGATCTTGCCATGATCCCAAGTAGGTAGCTTAGTTGGCGAGCTAAGTGATACTGAAGGAGTGCACCAAATGAGTTCAAGAAGGAGGTCCCGGGTTCAAGTCCCAAAAACTAACATTTCGCTAGGGGTGGGAATAGGTTGGGCCGAGCTAGGCTTTACTTGGTCTGGGCGTGGCCTACGTTGAAAATGTTAGGCCTAAGTCTGGCCTGTGGCCTGTTGTAGGTCCATTTTCTAGGTCTGGTCTGGCATTTCCGAAAGCCTGACAAGGCCTGAAAGCCTGTTTAAAAGCCTATTTGACTATTTCCTTAAGAAGACCTACAACATTTCAGTGGTGTAAGCCATTTAAATAGACTAACAAGCTAATAGGTCAATGAGATTAAGTTCTAATTGATATCTAACAAAACCTTTTAGGAAAATATCTTTATATGACCTCCTATTTAAATTCTATTTCATAATAATAACTTCAACTATGTCAAAAACTGATGTAGGTTAATATGTTTAAGCTAACAAAAAATGTTAACAAAGTTATGACTTAACACAAAGTACCAAATTCAATACAAAATAATATTAGTAATTAAAAAAGTTAGTTAGATTTATTTAAATAGGCTGGCTTGATAGGCCTAAAAGGTTTTTTCGATGGCCTATGGCCTGACCTATTTAGCTAAATAGGCTTTTGCAAAAGCCTTGGCCTTATCCATTTTCAAAAAAAAGCCTAAGCCTAACTCGACTGTCAGTAGGTCGGGCGCAGTGCTCTCATAGCTGATCCCCGCCTATTCTCACCCTTACATTTCGCCCACCCCACTAACAATTGCTTAAATAAAAAAAGGGATCCTTCCATGGCGGGAGATACCTTATAACGGCGTTAGATACCTTATAACAGGGTCAGAAGGAGAATACAAAAACAAAAGTTTTTAGTTTTTAAAAAAAAATTACAAAAAATGTAGTACTATTATTCTAATAAAAAGTCTAGTCTAAGAATATACATCTTGTAGAGTCTCCCTTTGTGGGACCTACAAGATTTCCCTCCAAAATCCCCCTCTCTCCTCCCTTTTCCTCCAAACCCTCTACCCTCTACCCCCCACCCCCTCCCCCCCCCCCCCTTACTCTCTACCCCCCTCTTTTTTTCCCTTTTTTCCACTTCATATTTTTATGCCCCTTCTCTCTCTCTCTCTCTCTCTCTCTTCTTTCATATTTTATATTTTATATTTTAGTGGTAATTCACGATTAAATAGAAAATTTAATTATTTATATAGGCAAAATTTGCACCTCCATAATCAAATTTTTGGAATCGAACATTAATTTCGTAATAAGTTATATAAAGTGTAACGCTATACACTGTACCTTTTGGGTACTTTAGTGTCTAAATAAATTTAATTGTTTAAATATGCGAATTTTATTTCTTAATAATGAATTTTATTTTAAAAAAGTTAATTTTGTAAAAAAATATAAAATTAATTTTGTGCCAAAATATGTAAAAAGCATGACGCTAAGTAGTGTTTTTTGGTTTGAGTTAGATTCGTAAATAAATTTAGATTGTACAAATATACGTAGTTTGTTTCTAAGTACTTGGTTTGGTGCACTAAAAAATAATTTATCACAAAAACGTAAAAGACGTAAATTAGGTAGTGTTCAGGTTTGACATTCGGAAATATTGTTTAATATGGGCTAACCATTTACTCAAACTTTAACACAAATTATTTTTTGTTCGACAATTTGTTGTTCATTGTTCTACTACGAAACACTTTCATATTTGCAAATATATGCTCATATTTTTTTGTACAGTCTGACTTAAACAACATCTCAATAACTTCTATCTTCGTTCTAAAATTTCCATAAAATAACCAAACTATTACAATCTTTATAGTTTATAACTATTTTTACATGATGCTATTTGAAAATTTAACTTTAGTTTCATAATAATCATGCTACATAAATTAAGTTTTGTTAACCTAAATCATTGTCTCTTCTCTCCATAGAACCTGAAGCATTGGCCCCGTCCATCAGACGGGTCACTGCACTAGTATTTCTTTAAACTATTTTCCAACCAATGCGAAAGTGGATTGCCTTGCGTTGTAATATTTTATTCAATATATAAGCACGCGTTCCTAGAGCAGTGCAAAAGTGACATGTGGCAACGGCATGTCCCATGCCATTTATCGTGTTCGGTGTTCCTCTTTTTTGCTTTTTAATTTCTATTTTTTTACATCTATTTTTATAAGAGTCAAATTTTTTTTTTGACAAGAAGAGTCTAATTTATATATGGTGTATAGCCTCTTACAAATACCACAAATCACAATTTATACAGTGATTGGTTACCAATTGATTAATTGATAGTTATCAATTGACTAGTTTTTTTTAATGATACGCCAACCTCTAATTGGTAGATATTTTAAGATATTGATTGAACTAAGAGGATACTTTCGTGATACGCACGAGTCTTTGTCACACGTCTTTTTATGAATGAACTTAGATAATATTTAAGTAGTCTGAACAATATCCCATGAAAATAAAACCAAATTTAAAGTAGATAAAAAAGGAGTTTCAAATAAAAAATAGATAAATATTAAAATCTAAAAATGTAAAAGTATTATTTAAAAACAATTGTGCATTTATCTGGTGTTTTTTATATATAAGTGTAGTATTTTTTATATATCTGTATTGTTATCCCGTGTTTTTATATATTAATAAGAATTTATCCCATGTTTATATATATATATATATATATATATATATATATATATATATATATATATATATATATATATATATATATATATATATATATCATTCAAAGATCCCCCGTATTTTTTATATATCAGTGCAACTATCTCGTGTTTTTTATGTATCAGTGTAGTTATCTCATAGATTAAATTGATTATTTGAGTTGATTAGTAGATTATAGTAGATAGTAAAAGATAGATAGTAGATTTTATCCCGTGTTTTTTATATATCAGTGACAATTATTTGTTTTTTTAGGTATTAATCTGTTTAATAGTCATTAAGTTTTCTTGTTTGTTTAGATAGTAGGTTTATAATAAACTTAAAAAATTATAGTTATCATTGACAAATATTAATCTCATGCTTTTATATATCACTGCAGCTATCCCGTGTTTTTTTTATATATTAGTGCAGTTATCTCGTTGTTTCAATTGATTATTTTAGTTGATTAGTATATTATAGTAGATAGTAAAAGAGAGATAGTAGATTGTCAAGAAAAAATATTTATTTTAAATATTAATCAATAGTTTAAATAGTTAGTAAATCTTCTTGTTTTTTTTACATAGTAGGTTTATTGTAGTCTTCAAAATTTTAATTATCAATGACAAATATTATCCTTTGTTTTTTTATATATCAGTGCAGTTATCCCGTGTTTTTTATTTATCATTGCAGTTATCTCGTAATTTTACTTAATTATTTTAGTTGATTAGTAGATTATAGTAGATAGTAAAATATAGATAGTAGATTAGTAGATTATAGTAGATAGTAAAAGATAGATAGTAGATGATCAATAAGAAATATTTATCCCGTATTTTTTATATAACAGTGACAATTGTTTGTCTTTTTTAGGTATTAATCAGTTTAAATAGTCATTAAGCCTTCTTATTTTTTTAGATAGTAGGTTTATAGTAGTCTTCAAAAATTATAATTATCAATGACAAATATTATTCCCGTATTTTTTTATATATCACTGCAGTTATCCCGTGTTTTTTATATATCATTGCAGTTATCTCGTAGTTTCAATTGATTATTTTAGTTGATTAGTAGATTATAGTAGATGGTAAAAGTTAGATAGTAAATTATCAATAAGAAATATTTGTTTAATATTAATTAATAGTTTAAATAGCCACTAAGCCTTATCGTCTTTTTAGATAGTAGGTTTATGATAGTCTTCACAAATTATAATTATCAATGGCAAATATTAATCTCGTGTTTTTTATATATATCATTGCAGTTATCCCGTGTTTTTTAGATATCAGTGCAGTTATCTCGTAGTTTCGATTGATTATTTTAGTTGAATAGTATATTATAGTAGAGAGTAAAAGAGAGATAGTAGATTATCAATATAAATATTAATCAGTAGTTTAAATAGTCATTAAATATTCTTATATAATTTAAATATTAATCAGTAGTTCAAAAAATTTAATTATCAATGACAAATATTAATCCTTTGTTCTCGTGTTTTTTATTTATCATTGTAGTTATCCCGTAGTTTTAATTAATTATTTTAGTATATTAGTAGATAGTAAAATATAGATAGTAGATCATTAATAAGAGGTGAAATTAGATTATCAATAAGAGTGTAAACAGATTTCAGAGAGAAAAAAGAAGATAATTTTAGAGAGTGATTTAAGTAGAGTAGTGTTTGTATAAATTTAAAAATTTAGTTAAAAAAAAAACTAAAGTGAAGTGAAGAGAAAAAGAAGAATTGTTTATGGAAAAATAAAAGTAAAGTAAAAGAAAAAAGTAAGAAAGAGAGTGTAGGAGAAAAGTGAAAAGGAAAAAAAAAGTAAAGAAAAGAGAAAAAGTAAGAAAGAGAGTGTAAGAGAAAAGTAAAAAGAATGAAAGAGAGTGTAAGAAGAAAGAGAAAAAAAGGATGAAAGAGAGTGTAAGAAGAAAAAGAAAGAGAGCGTAATGACATTTTTATCCCTAAAATGAATATGTGTCTTGTTAATAAGAGATCTAAAGTAGTAATTTTGTAGGTAGTTTATTTGTATAAATAGATAAATAGATATTAAATTAAATAAATAGATTAGATGTGTTTATATATTTTTTTAACACGTAATTTTGTTGTACACTAACACTAGGTGTGACAATTTTCACCACGCTCATAATAATTCTAAGCGGTAAGGTTTTTTATTTTTATTTTTTAATTTTTTTATGTAGTTCTAAGTAGTAAGGTTAGTTGATGTAGTTCCTTGTGTTTGCTTTGTTAGAGTTTGTTGCCGTTTAGGTTGTTCCTAGTTTTTCTAGTATCGTGTTGAACTTTGCTCTTTGCTTAGTGTCCTCTAGTTTTGGTTCCACTTGTTTAAATTCAACAATGGAACCCGAGTGTTCACTTGTCCCTGATACTGTTGGTTAAGTGTCTCATCATTAGTGTCAACAAGCAGTAAAGCCCTTTCTCGGGCCCCTAGTTGTACCACACGGCCTGGAGTTTACTAAATCTGTGCCCTAGCTTGCTAATATTTTGTCCAATGTCCGTTTAGGTTTACACATAGTCTAATCGTTTATCTATCAATAAGTCCGGTACAATGGTCCTTTAGGTTTACAAAGTCCCGCGCATAAGTTACTCTAGTTAGTGTTGAGACTTGAGTCCTACTTAGCTCTTTCTGTTTTCCTCTTGCTATTCTCGTCTTTCTTTGGTCCCCATGTGTGTCTTCTCTGTTTGTGTGCGCTTAGTTGTCTCCTTCTCCCCTTCAGTCCTACAATCTCCTGTTTTCTTCTTCCCTCTATTGGTCGGTCGCCTCCCTGTAGTGTCTTGTTCTGTCCCCGGTTAGGCTCTTTCTTTACTAGTTTGATACCATTGTTTCTTCCTCTAGTCATCAGGAGAGGAGCTCTGATAACCCAGAAGTTCTGGATGTCAACCTTGTTTTTGAACATCAAAATAGTATATCTATGTCATATAAAGCTATAGTTGGAAAAATCAGATCTGCAACAATACTCAACATCAAGGCAGTCAAAGAAATTATATTTAAAGCATGAAGCTCATACAAGGGTCTACACATTACGGAGTTGGGAAAAATATGTTATTGTTCAGTTTTAACCACGAAGCAAAAGCAAGGGAGGTGCTCCAAAATGCACCTTGGTTTATCACGAATTACCTAACGTGCTTAGAGTATTGGTTTCCCCACGTTTCTTGCTTTGGCGTTGATTTTGAAAAAGCCCCTTTATGGATCCAGATTCACCATCTCCCCTTGTGGAAGGTAAGATCCTAAGACCTTTCATAAGGGGAAGAGTGAAGATTGACCTTGTCCCGGTCTGAGCCTAAAAGCCCCATTGGACATTGGGCCAGGCCCAATATCTTTGCACAAACATGGCCCAAGTATGCCAAAAGCACCAAGCGCGACATGTCTCGCTCGGACATGTGAGGCCGACGGCCAGGATTACATGATCAGATCAAACGGACAAGACCGAGCGCCCATGTCTATAAATAGAGGCACGAGGCTCCCAATTCAGGTACGCTCTCATTCTTGCAACTCCCACCTATTCTCTCACTGACTTAGGCATCAGAGTGTCTGCAGGTACACCCCCGCCCGGCGTGGGACGCAAGCACACTCGGACGACCGAGGACATCTCCCCAGTTCCGAGAACCAGCGACGAGCTCCGAGGAAGCGGAATCCAGCTTATTCTTCTAACAAGGTACACTCTCGAGTTCAAGATCGAACATTGGCGCCCACAATGGGAGTACTTCAACGTATTCTCACTCGATCCCGCTCTCCCCGACTAACAAGGTCCTCTCGGTACCTGACAAGAGAATGCCACCGCACCAGCGCCCTTCCACTCGGGCCCAGTCTCGAGCCCTAGACGCAACTATTTCTGCCCCGGTTCAACCCGAGCAGACTTGAGAAGGGCATGTTCAAACTCGCCTCGAGGAACTTCGTGGCGCCAGCGTATTCTGCATCGCTCTCCCCTCAAGTCCAATACTCGATCCGCCCCGACACTTCAAAGCGGTCACCGCTTGTTGGACGCCCCTCGAAAGAAGAAGTCGGGACCTCGTCCTACAGGAACAATCCCGACTTGAACTAGCTGCTTTAGCATGGGCACTCATTGCTCAGCCTTGGCGCAAGCCACCTGTGTTCCTCAAACCGTAGCATCTCGGCAACGACACGCAATCCCGCGCTGTCCACTTACGATTCGCCCGTGGTTAGAGAGAAACGCCGGGGAAGTCCTCCAACCCCTCCATCTCCCTCCGATTCTGATTCCGATTCCAGATCTAGCAATGGGAATTCCTCTTCAGATTCATCCTCCTCTAGAAGCCCTTCCCCGAGAAGGAAGGTCCGCAAATCCAAGCGTAAGGGACAAGGAAAGAACTCACCGGGAGCGCCTTCATCCCCGTAATCCAAAACTACAAAATTCCCAAGGCTTGGGAGAAACCACCTCCGCTAGGGACCTATGACGGAAGTCCAGGCCCGATGACCATGTGGAGGAATTCAACAGGTTACGGACTGTGGGTGCGCCCAAGAGGTGCTGTTGCAAACTCTTTCCCCTCACTTTGAAGAAAAGTGCATCAAAATGGTTTAGAGACTTGCCGTGGCATCCATCTCATCCTGGAAACAACTCGCCAAGCTTTTCGCTTCTCGGTTCACTACGTCAAGGTTGAAACCCAAGTCGCTGACATCCTCCGAACTATCTCGCTAGGGAGAATCCGAGTCCCTGCGAGCTTATATCGAGAGACATAACAAAGAGGCCGATGAGGTTCACAATGTCTCGGATGAAGTCCGAATGATGTTCTTAAGGCACGGCCTCCGGAAAGGCACACTCTTCCATGTTAATGTTGGCCTCCGCCCGCCGGCCACGTTGAACGATTTCTTGAGGCGAGCCCAACGCCACATAGATTACAAAGAATCAAACGAGGCCATGGAAGGAGCTGTTGCCTCGGCACCTCAGGCGAAGGGCAAGGAGCCAAAGGACAAATCAAAGAAAGAAGGTGGAGGGAGCGACAAGGAATGGCGTTCCCGGTTCATTGACTACTCGCCACTCAACACCTCGAAGTCAAAAATTCTTCAGGAATGCGCCAATGCTGAGTTCAATGAGGTCAAGTGGCCAGCTCTGATCCCACAAAGACACACAAAGAATAAGAAAGCGTATTGTCGCTATCATCGGAGTCACGGGCACACACCGAGGACTGCCGGGTACTCAAGGACGACATTGAAGACTTAATTCAAAGGGGAAAGCTGAGGCAATATCTCAAGTCTGGCGAGAAAAAGAGGGACCGGTCACCCCGAAAGCCCAAGCCGGCAGTGAACGAAGTCGCGAAACCAGACTCCTACGACGGCGATTCCGATGAAGAATCCCCGAGGGCACAGCGCCAAAGACCCGTCGCTATGGTGGTTGGTGCATGAAAAAGGCATACACTTGTGTGCAAGTATACACTGTCCAAAAACAAGTAGTAAAAAAGATCGAACCCACAGAGATTGAAAAACTCACTTTTAAAACAAATATAAAGTAATAAAGTGTAAAGTCACTAAGTAACAAAATAATTTTGGATTTTGTTTGATGATCACAACTAAGTTAGAAAGAAAACAAGTAAAAAATGTTGATAGTGTAAAAGAGAAAAGCTAGTTGGAATGTCTTCATCAAGTAATTTACTTATAAGTGTATGATGCAGTATGTGATGCAGCTGCACTGAATGCTGTTGCATTAGCTATGTGCCTTTCGGTGACTTTCTTGAGTATCATTACCAGCTCTTATGATCCGTGTTCTATGCAAGAAAGAAAGGGTGTTAGTGCCAATCTTGCCTCCTAACAATTATCCAATTTGCTTAAGTGAATTCACTCTTGTATTTTAAGTACCCACAATTATCCTATGGACTATACTATCCTATGTCTAGGACTTAGCATGGTTTTCACAAAGTTTTCTTTATGTAAAACACTCACCCATATTAGTTCTTGAGTTCTTAATTGTAAGCCATTTCTGGTCATTTACAAATCTACTTATTGTAAGTGATCAAGTTCAAAATAAGTTTTGAAAAGATTATCAAGCAAGAACTAAAGTACAAACATACATACATACATACATCATACTTACTTAAAAGCTCATTAAATGATTAGAACATTCCAACTAAGAAAGGTTTAGCTAACAAGAGACATTGCAAGATATATATAAACTGAATAGACCATGTTTATATATATAGAAATCACAAAGAGAAACAACAAAAGTAAAGTTTACAAATGTTGAAAACCTTTGTATGAAATCTTCTAGCAATGCACTAGCATTACTCCTTAGCACTATACAAACATTATGAAAATGAGTTAAGGAGGAATTATGAATTCCTTCCTCTTCCTCTAAAAATATAAAAACTAACTATGTATATTGAAATTTTGATCTAACTTATGGATTGTGATATATTTCCAAATGAAGATGTGAGGTTCTTTTATAGCCTTCAAGTGAGGTGCTTCCTTCCTTCATGTTGAAGTCATCTTGAGTGGATCATAGCTGTAGTTGCTTTCCAGAGGTTTATCCATGTTGAAATCTTTGACTAATCACATAGGGCGGTTCATTGATGTGTGAACATGTGTCCCTATGTTGGTGACTCTTCAAAGCTATGCCTATAGCTATGTGTGAATGGTAGGCGCCTACTATACAAGGTGGGATGGCATCAGAGAACCAGGCAGGAGGTCATCACTTTGCATGTGGGTGCATATGAAACAGACTGCTTATTCATCAAGTAGCTTGAGAATTGATGCGGGATCGATCGGTGAGAAGCATTGATGCGATTAGCATTGAGACCAGATCGAACAAAAACATCAAACATACCACAATATATCCAAAATGGCCTAATAATAACTATAACCATTCAAATCACTCAAGATATCATATATCACACTAAATACTATATAAACTCTTTATTATTACTTGAAAGAGAGCAAATACTAAGTTTAAACATATGAAATACTCTATATAAAATAGAGTTATCAGTGGTCATGGGAGGTTATTCCCTGAAGGTCGGGGAGACGCGCCGCTCAATGAAAAGGCGGTGGGGCGATATTTTGGACATTGGAAATAATCCCAATCCGATATTGGTCAAGCCAAGCCGACCACCCTCACCTTTGATGATTCCGAGCTACTGCAGCGGAAAACCGAACAAGTGGCTTCCGTTGATCGTCTCAAAGAATCATCTCGAAATAGACGTCAAAAGGATCCTGATCGATCAGGGAAGCTCTTCGGACCTCATGTTCAGGGATTTACTGCCCAAGCTTCATATATCCGAGGCCGACCTCCTGACCTTTGATGGAGGAGGCTTGACGGGTTTCAACGGATCCAGAACAATTCCCCTCGGATACCTCGAGCTGTTGGTTACGTATGGCGAAGACAAGCTTTCACGAATAGTCAAGACTCGTTTCTTGGTTCTTCCCTGCACGTTGATAACTCTATTTTATATAGAGTTATTCATAGTCTTTTACTTAGATAAATGTTTGAAACCAATGCAATAAACTTGTAAATACAATAAAAAGAGATGAAAATCATAAAATACATTATCAAGGAGATAGAAGTTCAATTTATATACAAATTGGTATGTTTGATATGTTTGTTGAGTACTTTTGCAGATTCTGTGATTTTGCATTAAGTGCTTAAGCATCGAGTGCTTAAGCACCAAAGCATGCAGCTGAAGCATGCAGCTGAAGCAAGTAGCACAAGACCCCACATTGGAAGCACCTCAATTTGATTTCGTTCTAATGAGCCTTGCTGGCCTCCTACTAGCTCAGTGATCACATGGAATCAATTATCAAGTTACCAAAGAAGTCATCTATGGGATAAAAACAACAAACATCATCATTACACCAAGCCAAATGTCATCAACTAATTGGACCCCTTCAAAAGGAATGTTTCCCACTCAAAGGAATGTTTCCCATTCAAAGTGACAACAATTGACACCTGCAAAATAACTAGGATAAGTCACATGATGGTCAAAGAAAACTTCACAAGCAAGCAAAGAAGTCAAATACTTGAAGACAAAGAAAACCCTCCATGGAAGGAAATCTCCTACTTCTATAAATAGGACTCTTTCATCTCTTGTAAAAGATATATAAATATAGATACAATAGTAGTTTTAGATTAAAGTTCATCTTGTTCTTCATTTTATTTCCAAGTCTTTTTACTTCACTTTGATTACTCTAAGCTTAAGAGGAAGGTAAGAAGGAATTGACATCTCTATTCTTCACTTCTTCCTAGTTGAGAATCAAGTGTTCTTCATTAATATTAAGTTCTTATTTCATGTTCTTCATCTTACTCTTTATTTACTTTCTTGTTATTTAATTTCTTGCAAGACTTGTCCAATCAAGCAATTTACTTTCTTGCAAGACTTGTCCATTCAAGCAATTTACTTTTAAGCAATTTACATTTCCAAGTTATTTACAATGCTTTCTTTACTTGCTTTGTTTAATTACTTTATGTGGACGATGATGAGCTAAATTCCTTAGTTGGGATGCTCTAGTCATATGATGAACTCGTGAGAACTATTGTGTTGTCCAAAAGGGTGCCTCACTTACTAGTTCTTGTACTTGAATTAAACTTGTTTTAAGGTTAACTTAGAACAAGGGGAGTTGTATTTACAAGAGATTGACTTACAACTAGATCTCAAGAACTAGAAGCAAAGGCAAGTGTTTATTTAAGTCTTTGATGAGAAATTTGTTTTCCACAAAGTCACTTAGTAATTCCATGCTAATTCAAAAGTAATTAGCATAGTCTTTGTTCATGTGTGGGGGTTTTACTAAGGGAAAGTATTTAGCAACTTGAACCACTTGAAAGGAGGCGAGGGAGTTTGACACACTTGCCCTTTTATGCGCAAAAAAACAAGGGTTTATTGAGCTTGTACAGTCACCCTTGTCTGATGTATCTACACTAAGTGATCAAGCACCAGTGCTCAAGCAAGCAGAAAGACAAAGACAACATTCTCACAAGGAACTCATATGGTAAAAGCATCTCAACTCTCTCTTAAATTACATCCTCTACTGTGTATTTAAATTCTGCTTTTTCTATATTCCAAAACCAACCACAAATTTACGAATAGTTGTAGACACACTAGTTTACCTATGCTAAACAAACACATTAAAAATTAGTCAATCCTCGGGAAGGATCGATCTTTACTTACTCTTTATTACTTGTTTGTGACTGTGTATACTTGCACATGCTTATTTCACACACCAAGTTTTTGGCGCCGTTGCCGGGGATTGCCAATAATTTTTAGTTTGTTTAGTTAGTAAAAGAGTGTTTTTATTTTTTTTTTTTTTACTGCTTTTTGGTAGTGTTATTCTGTGCAGAACAAGTGCTTAAGCACTAGCCTATGCCAAGAAGACCACCACCAAATTTTGATTTTGATCCAGAGATTGAAAGAAGATTCAGGAGACAATTAAGACTTCAGAGGGAAATCCAACAACACAGCAATATGGCTGAACCAGTAATACCACTAGGGATGCCACAAACAGTACAAATACCTGTACAGCAACCTGTGCACCAAACACAGCAAGAAGATGAAGGATCAAGCCATAACACTGTCAGAGGTAATTCAATTCCTGAAGTAGGATTAAATCATAGACATCAATTCATACACATGGACCCTATAGGCATGATTAATGATAGAGATAGGCCCATGAGGGATTATGCCATGTTTGATCATCAAAATATGCAGACTAGCATTGCTAGGCCTCATATTAATCTTTGTCCATTTTGAATTTAAACCAATGATGTTTCAAATGCCGCAAACAATTGGTCATTTGGGGATTTTCACATGATGACCCCATGAGCATTTAAAAGCAGCTTTTTAGAAGTATGTAGCAATTTCATCATACGGTGTAAGTGAGGATGCATTTAGGCTAAAGTTATTTCCATATTCATTAAAAGATAAAGCTAAATCATGGTTAAATTCTTTAGAGCCTAATTCAATTCATTCATGGAATGAATTAGCGGAAAAATTTCTGTCAAAATACTTCCCACCAATCAAAAATGCTAGGATGAGAAATGACATTACATCTTTTAAACAAAGAGATCTTTGAATCATTGTTTGAGGCATGGGAAAGATGGAAGGAATTGCTTAGAAAATGTCCTCATCATGGTCCGCGGTCATTATACGATGGAAACATTTTACAATGGATTAGAGCCCCAAACTGAATTATGCTTGATGCATCATCGGGTGTTTTATTGAATCTGTCTTATAATGAAGCTTGTGAATTAATTGATAGGGTAGCAACGAATAGTTCTAGCTGGCCTCATTGAAAGGGCAAGTGCCCAAAAGAAAATTTGGAGTACATGAACTTAGTGAAATTTCATCCCTAATCGCTCAAGTTGCCACATTGGCTAACATGATTAAAACTTTCACTACACCTAGTTCATTTACATCTAAACCAAAGCAAACTTGCGACCATAGAACAAGCACCTCAAGGAGCACCTAGTTGTGTTTATTGTGGAGGAGCCCACCTCTATGAAGAGTGCTCAAGTAATCCCGTGTCGATTAACTATGTGGATCAAAATAGATATAATAATAATAGGAATAACAACCTTACTCTAACACCTATAATCTCGGTGGAAAAATCACCCAAATCTTAAGTGGGGACCAAGTAATAATGAGTGCTCAAGCACCGGTGTTCAAACACCGGGAGCTCAAGCACCGACCCAAAACTCAGGATATCAAAATTATCAAAGGCAACAACAAACCGCCAATGATAATTCGATAGAAGGCCCGCTTAAATCATTCATAAGTGAAACAAGAACAAAGAAGGCAAACTCAAGATGCTTCCATAAAAACTTAGAAACTCAAGTAGGTCAATTAGCAAATGCTATGTATCAAAGACTGCGGTGTTCTACCATCCAATACTGAAGCATCCACATCTCAAAGGCAAGGAAAAGAACAAGTAAAGGCCATATCACCGAGAAGTGGTAAGGATCTCACAGAGCCCTATGAGAATGAAGGTGTAGATAAAGGAGAAAAACTCAAAAAGAAAAAGAAACTCAGAATGCGAAGAAGCACCGAAGCTTCCACTTCTCAAAAAGAACCAAATCCTGAGTTAGTTATGAACACCCACCTCCTCCATTCCTCAAAGATTAAAAAAGTGCATGAGGAGAAGCAATTGATAAGTTTTTAGATGTTTTAAAACAATTTGCACATTAATATTCCTTTGATTGAAGCTTTACAACAAATGCCTAATTATGCTAAATTTATGAAAGATATCATTTGTAGAAGAAAGAGATTAGGTGAATTTCAAACTATTGCAATGTCAAAGGAAGTTAGTTCAATTTTACGAATAAAATTCCAAGAAAATTGAAAGATCACGGTAGCTTTACAATTCCTTTCTCTATAGGCAACAACTATACAGGAGAGCTCTATGTGATTTAGGTGCAAGCATCAACTTGATGCCTAAATCTATCTTTGAGAAGTTAGGAATTGGTAATGCAAAGCCTACCTCAGTAACATTATCCCTTGCAGATAGATCAACAAAGATATCCGTAAGGGATAGTTGAAGATATTTCGGTCAAGGTTGACAAATTCGTGTTTCCTGCAGATTTTGTTATTCTTGATTTTGTGCAGAGATGAAAATGTGCCAAGTAATCCTTGGAAGACCATTTCTTGCAACTGGTAAGACACTTATTGATGTTCAAAAAGGAGAACTAACCATGAGGGTGAATGATCAAGAAGTGAAATTCAATGTGATGAAAGCAATGAAGTATCCAAAGCAGAGGAGCAAGAAGAATGTTCTCGCTATCTCACTTGATCATCCAGTGCGAAGCAATTCAACAAACAGTATGACCATCGACTAGTGCTTTAGCATCAAGTGCTTATGCACCTCCCGAGGTGAAATGCAAGAACAAGGCATACCGACAACAGAGAGGAAGTTAAACCTAAGGTATGGTCTAGAACTTTTGAATCTTTAAATTTAGAAGACCCTAACCTTAAGAAAACTTACCTTCAATTGAACAACCTCCCAAACTAGAATGAAGGAATTGCCAAAACACTTAAAGTATGTTTTCTTGGGGATAATGATTCACTTCCGATTATCATTGCATCCGATCTATCATTAGAGCGGGAGCATGATTTAATTGAAACCCTTAAAAACATAAAAAGCAATAGGATGGCAAATGGCGGACATTAAAGGGATTAGCCCCTCTATTTGTATGCATAGAATAAATCTAGAAGACAATGCTAAAAACAGACATTGAGGCACAGAGAAGGCTAAATCCAATCATGAAAGAGGTTGTTAAAAAGGAAATAATTAAATGGCTAGATGTTGGGATTATTTACCCAATTGAAGATAGTACATGGGTTAGCCCCTGTACAATGTGTTCCCAAGAAAGGGGAGTCACAGTAATAGCCAACCAAAAAAATGAACTAATTCCCACAAGAACGTTGGATCGGGTGGAGAATCAGTATGGATTACGTGAAAACTTAATAAATCAACCAAGAAAGATCACTTTCCATTGCCCTTTATTGATCGGATGTTAGATAGACTAGCAGAAAGGAGTTTTATTGTTTCTTAGATGGCTACTCAAAGTTATAATCAAATTGCCATTGACCCTAAGGACCAGCATAAAACTACTTTTACATGTCCATATGGTACATTTGCTTTTAGGAGAATGCCCTTTGGATTATGTAATGCACTGCTACATTTCAAAGATGTATGATGTCCTTGTTTTTCGATTTTATTGAACAATCCATGGAAATCTTTATGGATGATTTTTCTGTCTTTGGAGAAACATTTCCTTTATGTTTATCAAATTTAGAACAAATTCTCCAAAGATGTGAAGATACAAATCTTGTTCTTAATTGGGAAAAGTGTCACTTCATGGTACAAGAAGGCATTGTACTAGGACATAGGGTTTCAAAGAAAGGTCTTGAGGTTGATAAAGCTAAAATTGAGGTCATTGAAAACTGCCACCACCAACAATTGTCAAGGGATTAGAAGTTTTCTAGGACATGCGAGTTTCTATAGAAGATTCATCAAAGACTTTTCAAAATTTCAAAACCTCTCTGTGTAATCTTTTGCAATTAGATACACAATTTAACTTTGATGAATCTTGTATAAAAGTATTTCAGAATCGAAGAAGGCTTTGGTCCTTTGCTTTTGTCATTGTAACACCGATTGGACCAAACCTTTTGAACTAATGTGTGATGCTAGTGACTTTCTTTGTAGGAGCTGTCTCTAGGGCAAAGGTATGACAAAGTGTTTCATTCAATTTATTATGCTAGCAAAACATTAATTGAAGCTCAAGTGAACTACACTGTGACTGAGAAAGAACTATTAGCTGTGGTGTTTGCTTTTGACAAATTCAGATCTTACTTAGTAGGCACAAAAGTGATTGTATATACTCGACCACTCGCCATTAAGTATCCGCTTGCAAAGAAAGATGCAAAACCTAGGCTAATAAGGTGGATTCTACTCCTTCAAGAGTTTGATCTTGAGATTAGGGATAAGAAGGGAGTAGAAAATCAAGTTTGCCGATCACCTATCTAGGCTTGAAGGTAATGATACAGTGTACTCAAGAAATCAAGGAGAGATTCCCGGATGAAGATTTATTAGCAATATCATAGCGAGAATATAGTGCTTTTGCACTTAGTGCTCAAACACTGGAGATTACGCACCATGGTATGCCGACATTGCTAACTATCCGGTAAGTAATGTTGTACCGCCTGAGATGGATTATCGTGAGAGAAGAAGGTTTTTCCATATAGTAAAACAATCTTTGTTGGGATGAACCTTACCTATACAAGATGTGTCCGGACCAAGTCATGAGAAAGTGTGTCCCTGAACAAGAACAACAAGCGATGCTTGAGCACCGCCATGCAAAGACCATATGGAGGTCATTTTGGAGGACACGAGAAGCAAAGAAAGGTACTACAAAGCAGGTTATTTTTGGCCTCTTTATTTAAAGATGCATTCTATATAGTAAAACACCGTGATAGATGCCAAAGAAGTGGTAATATATCGAAAAACATGAAATGCCAAGAACCAACATTCTTGAACTTGAACTTTTTGATGTATGGGGCATGGATTTCATGGGTCCTTTTTCTACTTCTTTTGGTAAAGAATACATCTTAGTTCTTTGTAGATTATGTGTCTAAATGGGTTGAAGCAAGAGAGCACTACCTAGTGCCGATGCTAGATCGATGAGTAAATTTCTTCAAAAGAACATATTTACTAGATTTGGCACCCTAGGGCAATCATAAATGATGAAGGATCTCATTTTTGTAATAAAATTATTGAAAATCTTCTTGCAAAAATAGGATTAAACACAAAATTTCTCTGCATATCATCCCCAAACTAGTGGGCTGTTTGAACTATCAAATAGGGAAATAAAAAGAATGCTAGAAAAATGGTTGGACCAACAAGGAAAGATTGGTCATTGCATTTAGATGAAGCATTATGGGCATATAGAACTGCATATAAAACTCCATTAGGTATGTCCCCTATAGAATAGTTTATGGCAAAGCATGTCACCGCCAATTGAGCTAGAAAATAAATCCTATTGGGCAATCAAAAAGCTGAATTTTGATCTAGACCAGCGAGCAAACAGAGGTTTTTAGAACTAAATGAATTAGAAGAATTCGTGCACTTCTCTTATGAGAATGCTAGAATTTACAAAGATAAAACCAAGGTGTGGCATGATAAAAGAATCCAACAAAGAGATCTTAAAGAAGGAGGATTGGTCCTATTGTACAATTCAAGGCTAAAATTATTCCTGGAAAATTGAAATCCAGATGGACAGGACCATTCAAATTAGTCAAGATATATTCTCATGGTGCGATTGACATATTTGATGCAAACTCGGTAATACTTTCAAAGTAAATGGACAAAGAGTTAAAATGTATTATGGTGAGCAAATGGTGCAATCTGAAAGCACCATTCATTTTGAAAATCCTTGATCTAAAAGGATAGTCAGTGTTAAGACATTAAAACAAGCGCTTGTGGGAGGCAACCCATCAATTTTTTGATAAATATTAACTATGTTTATGCAGTTTGATGTTTTCGGTGTTTTTCAGAAATCACGAGAATTTAGTGCTCAAGCACCACGTGCTTAAGCACTAACGAAGCCCCAATGTCTCAACTTCGGTGAAGAAAAAAATTCACGTAAAAAATTTGAAGAAGAAGAGAGCGATCTTGAAGGACATTCTTTGAGACCTTAAAGGACTTACGGATCAAGTTATGGAGCCATCTGCTGAAATTTCAAAGGAACCAGAGTGCAGATTGGAGCTCAACCATCGATGCTCAAGCACTAACTCCGCACAACCTTCAAAGACACGGATGTGAAGGCCATCGGCGGTGCTTCTACAACTCCAAAAGCACCAAAGCGAAGCCCAAAGCAACACCAACAAGGAGAAAGAATGATGAGGAGTGGTGCAAAACCATGATAAACTTTTTACATGCTTTCCTATATTAACTATGCAATATTTTGTTATATTATGCAAGATTTTGTTATATATTTTGCTACTTATAAACTAATGCTACTATGGATAAATCCCACATGTAATGTTAACCCCCACCCCATTTTGCACACTATTCCCTGTTTTCATCTCAACTTAAGAGCTAGTGAGGACACCTGCTCAATTTTAAGTTGGGGGAAGCACTTCAAATTCGATGCATGTGGTATATATATAGTATTTTAAACCTACTAATGCTTGTTTTATTTAATATCTGTTAAATATCTCATTAGTATGTTAGATAAGTAGTTAAGTCTTTTGTAAATAGAGTTTATTTTCATTTTGTTTTAGATTTACTTAACAAAGCATTTTCAAAAAATCAAATTCTGTTTTTGAAGCAGTTTTTAAGTAAATCAATAGTAGGAATGTCTGATTTTGAAGCATGATCACTTGCTATTTCACAAATGATTTTGATGCATCTCTTTAGAACCAAAATCCTCAATGAAAAGAAAAGAAAAAGAGTCATTTTTACTTCAAAAACAACCATTGTTATTATCACTTTTACACTTTAAAGTTGATTTTTGAAAGGGGATCAAAGCTGAGTGAAAAGTTTTTACGGAAACAAACAGAATTTAAGAAAACCAAGGTCAAAAACAAAGTTTTATTAAAAACTTAGAAGAGTGTTGAGAAATAAGTTTGGGGAGATTTTATGAAAACAAAGGCAAAAATGAGGAGCTTAGTACTCAATAAAGTTTCAAAAAGAAAATCAAAAGGTGTCAAAACTATGTTTGCTTAATATCTAAAATGAACACTGTTAGAAAACAGAGTGCATTTGATTTGCAAACCAAGAAAAAAGAAAAGTATGCATAAGGAGGACAATGAATCCTGTTCCAAAGTGCATTTGGTTTGAAAAAGAAAAACAAAAAAACAAATCAAGAAAAAAGTATGCACATGGAGGTCAAGAAAGAGGGTAACATAAGTTTTAAGAAGCATCTAGTGCTTATCTAGTAGATGCTTATGCACCAAAAGAAAAAGAAACATCAAAAAAAAAGAAGCATTGAGTCAAAAAGTTTTAAACTACTCATGTCAAGCCCTTTGATATACTTAAAGCCCCCTGAGCTTAAGGATCTTGTGAGTCTACTCTATGTTTTGAAACACCTTTGTGTTGACCAAAAGTTTTTCTAAAGTTTCAAAAGTTTAAGAAAACTCTTTTTGCTTAGTTTGGAGCCAATCAAATTTCAATGGATCACACACGCACATAAAAGAGTTTTAATAGCTTTGGTTGTGATGAATTTCAAAGGCACAAAGACATAGAGATTGGAGGAAAGAAAGGTTCTTTTAAGAGAACATCACATTTTGAAAGATTGAAAGGAGTTGAGCTGATCTGATCTTCTTCATCAAAAGAATCCTACTTGTTATTTTGTTATTGCTTGAGGACAAGCAACAAGTTAAGTTTGGGGTGTGATAACTCTATTTTATATAGAGTTATTCATAGTCTTTACTTAGATAAATGTTTGAAACCAATGCAATAAACTTGTAAATACAATAAAAAGAGATGAAAATCATAAAATACATTATCAAGGAGATAGAAGTTCAATTTATATACAAATTGGTATGTTTGATATGTTTGTTGAGTACTTTTGCAGATTCTGTGATTTTGCATTAAGTGCTTAAGCATCGAGTGCTTAAGCACCAAAGCATGCTTGTTGAAGCATGCATTTGAAGCAAGTAGCACAAGACCCCACATTGGAAGCACCTCAATTTGATTTCGTTCTAATGAGCCTTGCTGGCCTCCTACTAGCTCAGTGATCACATGGAATCAATTATCAAGTTACCAAAGAAGTCATCTATGGGATAAAAACAACAAACATCATCATTACACCAAGCCAAATGTCATCAACTAATTGGACCCCTTCAAAAGGAATGTTTCCCACTCAAAGGAATGTTTCCCATTCAAAGTGACAACAATTGACACCTGCAAAATAACTAGGATAAGTCACATGATGGTCAAAGAAAACTTCACAAGCAAGCAAAGAAGTCAAATACTTGAAGACAAAGAAAACCCTCCATGGAAGGAAATCTCCTACTTCTATAAATAGGACTCTTTCATCTCTTGTAAAAGATATATAAATATAGATACAATAGTAGTTTTAGATTAAAGTTCATCTTGTTCTTCATTTTATTTCCAAGTCTTTTTACTTCACTTTGATTACTCTAAGCTTAAGAGGAAGGTAAGAAGGAATTGACATCTCTATTCTTCACTTCTTCCTAGTTGAGAATCAAGTGTTCTTCATTAATATTAAGTTCTTATTTCATGTTCTTCATCTTACTCTTTATTTACTTTCTTGTTATTTAATTTCTTGCAAGACTTGTCCAATCAAGCAATTTACTTTCTTGCAAGACTTGTCCATTCAAGCAATTTACTTTTAAGCAATTTACATTTCCAAGTTATTTACAATGCTTTCTTTACTTGCTTTGTTTAATTACTTTATGTGGACGATGATGAGCTAAATTCCTTAGTTGGGATGCTCTAGTCATATGATGAACTCGTGAGAACTATTGTGTTGTCCAAAAGGGTGCCTCACTTACTAGTTCTTGTACTTGAATTAAACTTGTTTTAAGGTTAACTTAGAACAAGGGGAGTTGTATTTACAAGAGATTGACTTACAACTAGATCTCAAGAACTAGAAGCAAAGGCAAGTGTTTATTTAAGTCTTTGATGAGAAATTTGTTTTCCACAAAGTCACTTAGTAATTCCATGCTAATTCAAAAGTAATTAGCATAGTCTTTGTTCATGTGTGGGGTTTTACTAAGGAAAGTATTTAGCAACTTGAACCACTTGAAAGGAGGTGAGGGAGTTTGACACACTTGCCCTTTCTTGCAAAAAAACAAGGGTTTATTGAGCTTGTACAGTCACCCTTAACTGATGTATCTACACTAAGTGATCAGCACCGAGGTGCTCAAGCACCAGAAAGACAAAGACAACATTCTCACAAGGAACTCATATGGTAAAAGCATCTCAACTCTCTCTTAAATTACATCCTCTACAGGTATTTAAATTCTGTTTTTCTATATTCCAAAAACCAACCACAAATTTCTGAATAGTTGTAGACACACTAGTTTACCTATGCTAAACAAACACATTAAAAATTAGTCAATCCTCGTGGGAACGATCTTTACTTACTCTTTATTACTTGTTTGTGACTGTGTATACTTGCACATGCTTATTTCACACACCACACGTCTCCTTACAACTGCATCGTGGGCCACCCGACTCTGGGGAGACTCGGAGCGGTAACTTCAACGGTCCACCTGAAAATGAAATCCTTCTCCGAGGAGGGTAAGGCAGACACCATTTGGCCCGACCAAGAAGCCACCAAACGCTACCATTACCTCTGCATGAAGGAGGAGAGGAAAGCCGAAAAGGAAGACGCTCGGCGCGCCGAGATAGCAGCCGGGAAAAGAATCATTTGAGTAATGAACGAGTAAAAAATGTAACAATACTTCCCATTTTCTGAACGAAAAGAAAATGATTGCCGAATGCCCCTGTCTCACGCTTAGCTTGGATTATTTCATATTTCATTTTGCTAGACTAACATGCAGGAAATCTCGGCGAACCGTTCCGCTGAACTGACTCAACGCCCCTCTCCCCCAATTTCGACTCTGGGCTGGCCACCCGGCGGATGACAGGATGAGGCGAGTGAAGTGATATATAGAGTCACAAGAAGGGGGGGTTGAATTGTGACCCTTTGAAACTTTATATCCTGCAACTTAGAAAATGTCCTCTCAAATTTATACTTGGAGATGAGATGGTTAGCGTAAAACAATTCCACAAGACATATTCTTCTTGAGTAGGTTCCATGCGTTGAACCTTCTTTATGTTGAGTAGGTTCCACACAATGAACCTTCTCTAGTTAAGTAAGTTCAATTCATAATGAGTCTTGTGTTGTATTTATGCATAGAAACATTTTGTACATCATATGAATTTTATCCTTTTGTTGAACATGGTAATTTAGTGTTTGATAACTTGAGGAACATATTACCAATAAATATATATGTGAAGGATAAACTCTTTAATGTAGAGAAGCTTATGAGGATGAAATTATTTCAGATTGAAGCTTATTTAAATGCTTTTAAAACAGTATATGATTTATGCATAAAATACATGAGTAGGTTAGTAACAATAGATGATCAATATAAAATACTAACTACTCAATGAAGAAGGTTAGTAATAATAGATAATCAATATAGGATACTAACTTCTTAATGATGATGGATAGTCATGAATAATAGCTTGTAAGAGATATGTTGGTTATAACTTGAAATTAAATCATAGATTATAAGTTCTTAGTTAAAAACTGTTTTGAGAAGGTTGAATAAATTAACCTTCTCTCTAGTTTGAAATAGATGGTGAATACGTTATAGCATGTTAGAAGATAGTAAGGAAAGCTAGTAAATAACACAGTAGAGTTATAGAGATTCACCCAAACCTGGCTACTCCTCTCCCCACGTCCACGTGAGTATTTCCACTATTTTCCAAATAGCTATTACACTTGCTTTTGATCAATACACAAAAGACTTCACCACCACTAGCTTTGATCACAGACAACAACCTAGTGTACTCTTACACAGCCACGCCTAGCTGTTTCCACCCTCTTAGAAACTCTCCACTAGTTTCCTAAGAATCACCTTATCAAGTATAATCACCACCAACCCTCACCTTTCTTCTAGGTAGTTTGGTGAGATGTTTACAAGATAATGTGTACAATAAGGGATTTGGGTTTTGGGATGTTTAAGAGCTTGAGAATAGATTACACAAAGTGTATACAATGATGCTTATCAAGCTAACACACACTCACTAAAAGAATCCCAGAAATTTTACATTTGAAGCTTTGAGTGTGGGATGAGAAGGTTGTATGTTCTTTGAGAAGCTTGAATGATGAGAGGTTCCAACCCAATCTCATACCTTGAAACTTCAAATTCCAGCCTTTAAATAGAAATGGGGACTGAATATAGTTGTTAGAAATTTGAATGGAGTTGAAGAGCGTTGGAGAGCTGTTCTAGGCTTGTAGATAGGAAATGATGACTTTGTGCTTTAGTTCTAGCCCATCAACCTTCTTCAACATATTTTGGTGCTTTTTATTTGTCATGGAAAACCTTTTATATGATCCACAAGACTTCTCTAGTAGTCTACTAAACAGCTATATTTCAGGTTGTAACTATTGGACAGCCTGAAATTGATTTAAAGTAACCTTCTTAAGCTTCCTAGCATGAACAAACACCTCAAATGTGCCATAGGAATAATCATGTATTATCTTCTTTTATGTTTCAAACTTCCAGCACATTTTATGACTTGGAATCTTCATTTGATTCACCTTAAGATCATTCAAGAAGAGTTAATGTGTTTGGGATAAATTTGATATATTTTCCAGCAACCTTCTCAACATTGTATCCTCCTTCACTTTAACCTTCTCAACAATGAACTTATACTTCCAAGGTGTTTTGTTAGTCAAACTTCTTTTGACTTCAGTCAAAATTTCTGTTGACTTTTGGTCAACCTTCTGTTGACTTTCGGTCAACCTTCTGTTTGACTTTCAGTCAACCTTCTGTTAGATTGGTCAAACCTTCTTTTGACTTAATTTAACCTTCTCATAAAGTAACCTTCTCAAGGCTTTTCTACCTCTATATATAATATACCAATATTTTAGACCATGGTAGAGCCTTAGTTTGCTAATTCTTGACTTGGTTAAACCTTCTCAAATGATTATTCCTCAAACAAACGAACTTTGATGCTCCTAGGAAGAATCATTTAATACCTCTTCTTCATTTAATACCTCCTCTTGACTTTGTCAAACCTTTTGTTGACTTAGTCAAACTTTCTCAATTGATTATTCCTTAAACAAATAAACTTTGATACTCCTAGGAAGAATCATTGATTACCTCTTCTTCAGTTCATCAATGAGAATTCTTGAGTTGTTGAAGTTTCCTAGATAGAGTAGGTTGCTTGTTTAATTGAACCTTCTTATCTTTGAACATTCTTCAACTATTTTAACCTTCTTTAACTGTTGAACCTTCTCATACGTGAACCTTCTTATGTTTATTTCTACCCTTGACTTCTTGCATGTTTTGGTCATGCTCTTTGATATGCTTCTTGATAAGCTTTTGAACATTTGAGTAAGAGAGCATTGGTAGAATATAACCCAATTAATGACTATGAGAATCTTCTATGCAAAGACTTCCCTGTCTTTCACCTTGAGCGATTGTGCCTTCCCTTTTTGGTGTCAGGATGGGACTACCCTCCATCGGAAGGCGAAGGACCTTCTCTTTTGGTGTCCGATGGGACTACCCTCCATCAAAAGGTGAAGGGAAGGAGTCTTGCGGCTTCGTCATCCGAAGTGAAGGCCCGGATCCACGGCGATCCTGGTAAGAAGAACTCTCCGACGTCGAAGCGTAATTCTGTCGGAGAGCCCCGACGGCGAATGGAGCATACCTCCGAGGTAACTATTGCAAACTACTTTAGCTTTACCATATTTTGCTATGGTTCATAATCCTCGCTCTCTCGTTAAAGAACCTCACACCAAAAAACGACCCTCGCGCTCGAGGTCGGTACGGTTGACAGAGACGTACTAAGGATACATCATAACAAAATAAGATTGGCCGAATTCATTTAATTTCCAGAATACTATTACAACCCGGTATATGTGCCGGCCTAAAAAGGAACCAAAGAAATTACATGTTATCTCTACTTGTTGACGAGGATACCTTCGATGAATCCTCGTCACATTGGAGGTCTTCACTTGTATCCTTTTCTTCCACATCTGACCTCTGCAGGGGAGAATAGATCACCTCGTCCAAGAAAGACTCGCCGAAAGGCTTCACAATTTTGCCCGCATAGACAACGTGCTCCAAGCTTAACGCATACTTCGGCAGCTCGAGACAAAGGACCTCAACTTGAGCTCGGCAGCGCTCAAAACCAGTTTGAATGAAACCTCCCGAGCGACATCTTAATTCAGCCTCCTCGGCCTCCTTCTCACCATTCTTTGAAGCCTCTGCAACTGAGCTCATATCGGCACACGCGCCAACGGCCTTGATCTCCTCCAGCTCAGCAATCAGGGCGTCATGCTCATGGGCTTCTTGCTGATAGCCGACGACCTGACTTTCAAGCGTGTGCAAATCGGGACCGGCGGCTTGGATATATTCCAGTGTGTCAAGGAGCACTTGGTTGTATTCTGACATTTCCGAAATCAGAACATCCCGAACGCATCGTGTAACATCCCAGACTGCTTCCAGAACTGCCGACTGCCCCCACGAACCAACACGAGTCTTTTCAGCATGTTTTGTCCTCACTTGCATGCTTTCCGAGAAACTTCCCAGAAGGTCACCCATCCCACTACTACTCCAAGCCAAGCACGCTTAACTATGGAGTTCTTATGGGATGAGCTTCCGAAAAGAAGATGCACCTTGTTGGTATAGGTAGTTCAAATCAATTCTTTTAAGCCTTCCTTCAACTGTACAGTCCCATACCTGCACAGCCTCAGGATCCCTCTCATTCCGGTGCGTATTCGGTTCATTCACGCGCCCCTTCGCTTTGAAGCTGCCAGGAGCCGCTCTTTGCCATGCCACCTTTTTGGGCACCGACGATCACTCCCCGCCCTCCTCAGCCCCGGATGTCACACATCGCAACTTGTCTTCCTGATCGAGCAGATCTCCCTCGTCCTAGAGACTCTGATTATCCAACTTCTTGAGCTTGGCCTTATACTAGATGATCTGCGCATCCAAGTGTTGTCTCTTAATGGCGTTCCAAAGGACTCTCCAACCTCAGCAGCCCGGCCACACGCTTCCAGCTCGGCTTCCGAGGGTACTTCGATGTCTTTAGGCAAGATAAATCTTTGGCCTCTTAGGCGGGTTCCAAGGCGACCGACCGTGTGCCTTCAGCAGCGGCCTTCTCACGTCTTCGAGGACTCTACGTTCGATTGCGCGACCGAAGGAAGAAGCTCTCAGAGGCTTCACCCCTTCTCGATTCCGAGCTTAAATGCTCTGTCGAGACCTTGATTCCGAGCTTAAATGCTGCTGGCCGAGGACAAGCGGCTCGAGCTTAAATGCTCTGTCGAGATTTACTTGATTAGAGCTTAAATGCTCTGTGCTTTTTCGAGTCAAAAATCGGATCCTGGCGGTCCGAAATCGGATCCTGGCGATCCGGAAATCGAGGGACACCCAAGACTCACTCCAGATATTTCTATGTCTCTCTCTCACGTATTCCACTATTAACCACTCGACGCCTGCCATCTTAAGTCGAGGCCGCCCTTACCACGCTCGCCCGACCTTGACTATGGGGCCACTGTTCCGGTCTGGGCCAAAAAGCCCCATTGAACATTGGGCCAGGCCCAATATCTTTGCACAAACATGGCCCAAGTATGCCAAAAGCACCAAGCGCGGTATGTCTCGCTCGGACATGTGAGGCCGACGGCTAGGATCACACGATCATATCCAACGGACAAGAATGAGCGCCCACGTCTATAAATAGAGGCACGGGGCTCCCGATCGCACGCGCTCATTCTTGCAACTCTCGCCTATTCTCTCTCCGACTTAGGCATCCGAGTGTCTCTGAGATACACCCTGCCCGGCGTGGGCATAAGCACACTCGGACGCCCGAGATATCTCCCGATTCGAGAAGAACCGATGAGCTCCGAGGAAGCGGAATCCAGCTTATTCTTCGAACAAGGTACACTCTCGAGTTCAAGATCGAACAGACCTAAATAAACATCTCCCAGCAGGTTGTTGGGTTCCTAAAGTTGACAAGTGAAATATCTGTGTCGTTTACAAGTATGAGAGGCTACAATGGTTGTGTTTCAATTGTGGTATTATTGGCCATAACCAAAAAAAACTATCAAAACCCTACTTCTTTGGCCCCCACTGACCCTTCGAAACCAAAATATGGCCCAGAGTTCACTGTAGGAGCCCCAATAACCATCCAATATCTAGGACGTTACCTAGGCATAAGTTTATCCCCCACAAAGACTTCCCAAAGCCAGGAAAAACCTTACTTTACTGAAGAATAATAAGCACAGTACTGCAAAATGGCCCTAAAAGTCCTCACCAAACCTAATGATAACCCTAAAATGCACAATGGTAACAAAGATATCCCCATCCCTATATTACGTTCATACCATTGGGAGAAACAGAATGAAAAAGCTAGACCTCTATTTCCATATTCTATAGCCAAAGTTACCCTCCCCACAACATCTGACAAAATATAAGCCTCTACCAAGCTATTCTCCCTACCTTGAGCCTAACCAAAGTAGACGTATCCACTAGCCAGGTGATATTAACCTTATGATAAGTCATAATTTTGAGTGTTTTTAGTATTTGAATTAAATAAAATTTGTGGAATTTTAGTTCTACTTTGGAGCTATTTTACTACAAAATGTTAGTTTTGTGTTTCGAGGACTAAAAGTGAAAGCTCTATAAAGCTGATCACGTCTTCTTCTTAGTGGGTTTTTATGGCCATGATTGTGAATTTATGTGATTGTCTACTGATCCTAGGCTATATAAAGGCTCTCTCTTCACTTGTAACTTTACCTTGTCACTTGCAAAATTACTCTAAAGTTTAATTTAAGTTCATGCATTTTATTCTTAAGCTTTTGTTCTTTTATTTCATGTTCTTTACTTTCTTGCAATTTTAGTTTTTGTTCTTTACATTTCCAGCACTTTTCATTCCAGTTTTTTATCGCTTTATTTATATTCTTGTCATTTACATTCTGTTATTTACTTTTATGTCATTCTCTTCTACTCCCTAGTCTACTATGATCATGTGTGAGTAGACATCTTTAGTCTCGGGATTCTGGGAAACAATCCAATGATGGGTCCCTAAACAATTCCAAGACTGAACTCTATCCTATTAGAACTTGATTTTTAATCTAGCCTCATCATTCTTATTTCATAAATCAAATATCAAGCGAGTGCCGAGAGGTGAAGTTTGATATTGGAACAATGAGGTTAGACAAGGCATATCAAAGTATGAGAATAGCTTTGATCGTCTTGGGACAATAAGGTTCGGTTAATGGTCTCTGCGATGATCAACCATGAGAATAGGCTTGATCATTGTTTCGAGACACATTCTTGTCTTCCGAAAGGAAACTCGAATTACACCAAAAGAATACATTGTCCTTAAAAACAATTTCAATATAAGGTAGAGGAAAGTTAAGGGATTGTTAAATTTCCGTCATTGTGATTTTTCCCATAATCCTAAGGCGCCTTTTTATTCTAAAATTTAATCAAACAAAAATTCCTTTTTCCTAAAAATCATTCCCTTTCAAACTAATCAAAGCTGGAAATTAGATTGGTAATCACTTAAACTCCTGTGGATCGATATTCTTTACTACTCGGTAGAGAGCAGGTGCACTTGCGACCTATCACCTCCTTGGTCTCCACAAGGAGTATATTGGTTAAAAAGAACTTGTGGTTATTATAGACTACTCTAGCCCTACTTCTTCTAATTTTAGGAATGAGAATTACTCTCTCTTTTAGTGACACTGAAAAGGTTAGGAAGGCTTGTCTTCCTATTGATCAAGGTGGATAGTGTGAACAGCAAAAAGAAACTTCTAAAATAGAATATTATATGGAGTTCCCTGAAGTTACTGATGTTGAAAAGGTAGAATCAAAGTTTCATCTTGAGACCACTGATGAGAACTCTCTGACCCTTTGCATGGGTAGTAGTATGAGCTTAAAGAAAAGAAAAGAGATGGGGGAAAGCTCAGCCTGTGATAAGGGCATTGAGCTGTGGACTAGAAGAAAGACAAGGAAGCTAATTACTAATGATATTTGAATCTCTAACTATGTTGATATGGGAGAGATAACTAAATTTGGTACTTCCTATGTTGGTTACTGGAAATCTAAGGTTGAGGAGGTGAACTATAACAAGCCCCCCAACTCCAAATGACTACTATTAGCTGAAATTGTCGTGGTTTGGTGGCTGCCACGACAAGTAGAGAGCTACGGGACCTTATAAAAGGTCACAAGCCTATCATTCTTTTCCTGATGGAGACCTGTCATACCCCAATTTTGTCCGGCTTAGGTCAAAACCCTAATTTTCCCCAAAAATAAATAATCAGAGGAGAAGAGAGCATCATGCATTGCATTTAGGGTTCTAAGAGTCATTTCAAAACTTCTAAAATCATTTTTGGAATTAGAATGCACTTTTTAGACAAATTAGGGTTTTTCAGTACAAAAGGGTATTTTGGTCATTTCACAAATAAGGGACAGTTCCTCAAGACAAGTCATCCAATATGCATTTCAAAGTATTAGAGGTCACTCCTAGGGTGAAAAATCATTTTTGAAGTGAAAATGTGTTTCAGGCAAAAACTAGGGTTTTTAGAGTGAAAGGGCATTTTGGTCATTTCACAATAAAAATGGTCTTTTGGCCCAAATCCTTGAATAATCATCAATGATTTATTTGAGGGATATTTGTGCTCCATTGTGAATATTTTTGTGCATAAATATTAAACCTTGTGGCCTAAAAACCTAGTTTTTGGATAGAAGGGTAAAATGGTCTTTTCCTTCGAAGTGGGGTAAATAAATCAATTTTGGGATTGGTGAGATCATAAAATTCAGAGCCCAATCATTGAATCATAGGATATGGCCCAAAATGGCATGAATTAGGAAGAATGATCTAGAAGGGAATATTCTACACTCTTTTGAATTAAGGATAAGAACAATAGTACAATTTGCAATTCCACTCACTCTACATTCTCTTAGCTGCGCACAAACAGCCATATACACCCCATTTTCATTTATTTTTATTGCTTGCAAATTGTACTAAATCATGGCCTTCCATTTAAGTGTGAAAATCAATCCTCACCTTTCATTTGAATCAAAATGGCACTTGTGTAATAAGCTTCATGGAAAATTACAATTTTGTAAATGAGCTTATCCTTCACCACCCTCCTTATGCTGCACACCCAGCCCTCTCTCTCCTCATTTTATTGCCCTTAATCCATGTGATAATGCATCTTGACCATTGATTCAATTTCTTTCTCAAATCCTATTGATTTACAAGAGATACATTGTCATAAATACCCTTAATGTGACACCCCATATAAAAACCCAAAAATAAGAGATCATACACACACACTCTCATTTTTACCTAGCTAGCATTCTCTCCTCTCCTTTTCCTCTCTAGGCAGAACCCTCCCCTTCATTCCCTTCCATAGTTTTTTCAAGTTTCATCCACCAAATCACCTTAAACCTACTCCACATTCATATATCTTCTTCTCTTCACCTTTGATTCCATTTTTACACCATAAAGGAGCTTGCTTTCTTGAAGTTTGCGTGACATTTGTGGTAGATTTGTGAAGATTATTGTTGATTTGTTCTTGATCTCCATTTTCTACTTCTTTGCTAGTCATTTCTTGAGGTAAACATCATATCTCTTGCATTTTTAACTATTAGCATGTAAATCTCCCTTCTACTCCTCTTTCCTCTCTAAAAGGCTTAGAGGTTCATTTCAAACACTATGTCAAGGACTTTGGGAGCCTTGGGTGTTTGAAGTGGACCTTGGCCTTGAGAGAGAGGTTTCTTGTGTTTTCATCATAATGTTCTTGCATTTTTCATACTCATTTTGTCACCTTTTCATGAATAAGTGATTTCCACATGATATATGCATCCTATTGTTCATGTCATAACTTGCAAGTTTGAATTTTGTTTTGATCTTGAGTGGTATAGGAAGTTCGGTTTAGGCCTTAAAAATTAGGGTTTATTTGCTTTCCTTTTACTCTTTGATTTTTGTAAATAAATGCTTGATGTGCCTAAACTTGCTATGATCTTGTTCTATTGTGTGAGTTATGATTTTTAGCATGAAATAATGTGTTGTTTTTGACCATGTAAGGTTTCGGCCTTAGGGTGTTTTTAGGGTTCATTTCAATGCTTAAAATGTGTGTTGATTTTGTGTAGAAATGTGTAAGAATGTGAATGTGTTTTTCACCTTTTACCACTTATTCTCATTTTTATCTTACCACTCACTAGCATTTTACCATAAGTAAGAGAAAAAGAAAATATTTTTAACTTTTACTTTTACCATTTCATTAAATAATTACCCTTCACTTCATGCACATTCATTTACTCTTTATTAACTTTTCACTAAAAGTTTTTACCCACTTGCAAAAATACCCAAAAGTGTTTCCATATCTTGCATTTCATCATTTGCATTCGCATGCTCTATCATATGTCCATGCATCCCTCAATATTATGTCTTGTATCCATTGTTGCATAATCATGCATTCATTAATATTGTATCTTGCATTCTTCTTCACATGTTCATGCATTCACTAGCACTATGTCTTATTTGTTTATACATGCAATAATGATGTGCCTTGCATATTATAATTGTATATTCATGCACCCACATGTTAGCTCAATCATGTATTCAATTTGTTCATAACAATTTGTGAATATTCTTTATGATTGCTATGCTTGTGTTCTTATTGTTGCCTTGGTTTGGACTTGAAAAGATTTGAAATGTTCTATTTCTTTTTCAAACTTGAAATCACATGTTTTTCTAATAAAAAACCCTAAGGCATTTTTTCATAAACAAATCATTGGCCATCACAAAAAGCCGTTGCTTGTTTGATAAATCAATGATGGAGTTACTAGTGGTAGTCACTCGAAGCCCTTGCTTGTTTGACTATCACGAAAACTCCCACACCTTAATCAAATACAAGTCAATTTAAAAACTCAAAAAAAAACAATATGAGCCATTAGTGATAATCATCACTACGACTCATCATTTTCCAAAACAATTTCAAAAAGATAATAAAAGCGTTGCAACTTGTAATCACTTGAAGCAATTGCTCGTGATTATCGGTTCCAACACTTTTCTTTCAAGTTAGTAATGAAGCGCCACTCGAAGCCATTGCTTGTTTGGTATTCATGAGCGCTTGAGTCATATTTCCAAAACTCAAAAGATAAGATAAAGACAAAACACAGATTTTCTCAAGATTAAGAACCAAGAACTACGTAGCTTTGATCCTCATCTCATTGAAGTGCGTAGGGAGCGGGTCACATCCCGTCAAGCACTCTTTTAAAAAATCTTAATTTAGTTTCACTTTTCAAAGATCCCAAAAAGATTTCTTTCTCCCTTGTTTTCTAAAAACTCTTTCAAATAAAAAGGAAAAGAAAAGAAGTAGAACGATTTATTTCAAATCAAACAATCCAAACCACACATCGAATTAATGGTTCCCTTTCGGTAGAAAGGAGGTGTGAGAGTGCTAATACCTTCCCCACACCTAACCGGCCCCGAACCTACATCTCTGCGAGTTTTGAAAGACCGGTTGCTTTCAAAAGGTTTTCCTAATATTTTCCTTAATAAATATTAGTGGCGGCTTCATTGATCGATTTCTTTTAGAAAAGTTGTAAGCGAGGAAGGTTCTCCCTCGGGGACTTTTGGTATAACGGTGGCGACTTCAGCGAGGAAATTTTTTTTTTTTAAAAAAAAAAATAAGTGGGTCAAACCTAATTAATCCGTTGTGTGGTTCAAAATGTTTGATTTGAATTATTTTTCGTTTTACTTCTTCATTTCCTTACCTTTTCCTTTTCTTTCTTCATATGCTTGTAATTATGCATGCTTTCCCCATCTATTATAATCCCTTCTTCTCTGCTCCTTTTCTTGAGGTAAGCTATATATGGTTGTTGATGACACCTTAGGTTAGTTCATTTGTTTTGAAGTGATGCTAAACCTTAGGGTAGACGACATGTTCTTGTTGCTTCTATACGGGTGAGTGCGGCTTTTTCCTTGCGGTGGGGAGGGTAGATTTTAGAAAGTATGTCCTCAATCACACACTTTCACACCTTACATTTTGTATGTTATGAGTGGGCTCCTATGCCGGATCAACAAATACCTAGGAGAGTGGAGGCGATTAGTATTGTCATTCGAGACCTTTGTGCATCGACACTCATGAAAGTCTCGGCAGTCACGCTTTCTCATGGCGCTTCACACTTGGTAGTTCTCTACATTTGTGGATGTCGGCATGAGGATTCTATAGCTCTGGTAGCCATTGTGAGGTGTGAATTAGAACTACATGGGAGGAACCTTTGAAGTTGCCCTAGAACTTAGGATTTCCACCTTTGTAGGACACGAGGACATACAAATTGTGTGTTGCATTGTAGTTTAGACATGTCTTTCCTAAAAAAAAAAAGGATTTTCAAAAAAAAAAGAGAAAGGGTTGCCGTTGTAGCCTTTTCTTTTGCCGTTCCGTACAAAGCGACATATGACCCACTTTATTTCAAAAAGGGAAGAAAGAGTTCTTGATGTAGCTTTCTCCTACCGGTCTATATGAAGCGATTATACGGTCCGCACTTTCAAAAAAAAGAAACACGAGTTATCGCAAATAAAGTTTTTTTCTAACCTTGCATTTGCATAAAGCATCATCGTCATTTGCATACATCCCGCATTGCATAAAGCTTAAGATTCTGCAACTCATGCCTTCATAGAGCATCTCATTTGCATTTGCTTGTCAAGGACCACTGAATAATGCATCATCTTGTCATAGGTGCATCAGAATGGAATCGAATAGCAAGGCTTCACTTACTTCTCGCTTCTCGGTTATGAAGAAGGAAGTATGTCGATTTGCTATTTCGATTCCTCGTTCACTCACTTCCTACTAAACCAAAGAAAAAGTTTTGCGCTTATGACAAGATGAGGCATTACGTGGTTCCTGGCATCAAGCAAACATTGTACATGCATTCATATAATCATTCATGCATTCATCTTGATTCTTATACAATAAATGTCTAAACAAAGAGAAAAGGCAAGGCGGTGCGACAACATCGGTATTGGGCGCGCTCACGGGCGGAGGATGGCAATCTTAGCGGATATCGATCCACCTCGGCCCCGGCGGAGAATCGAGAATCCTCTATTCGGACTCGGCGAATGGAAGTGGGGCAAACCCGACCCTCGCGATGCAGAATCGAGAACGATCGGCTCACTGGTAGCTCGGTCGAGTGATCTGAAATGAGGAATGAGATGAATGCTTTAAAAGCGCGAGATGAGCGAGGTGATGAGGCTTTTGTTGTCCTTGAAAGATGGGAATGACTTTCGATTTGCGCGATGGCCCACTTATGGTCTTCCTTTGGGATACACTCCCCAAGTCAAGAAGCAAATCGGGAGAATTTGGTCTTGTGTCGACGATCGAGAATGTGCGACCAACGTCTGTTGGACGGAAGAATGCTTCTTTGAACCCGGGTTCAAGTTCCCCATCAATTGTTATACCTCAGTCCACTCCTCGAATCTCACTACACCGCCAAATTTGTTTTTCCATGAGACTCGGGGCCGTGTGCAGCAACTCTGCTTATCCCGGGTTCAATACTCAAAGTGCCACCGCATGATATGTTGTAAGCAATTCTCCCGGGTTATTCTCTTTGAGCACCAGTGAGACAAGGAACGATTCCAAATGTTAGAAGAAAGGCTAAGGATGGTTGAAGGTCTTGGCTTGAGCTAAAGAGGCGAGAGATTTGTGCCTTATCCCCGATGTGGTGCTGCCCCAAAGTTCAAGGTCCCCGACTTTGACAAATATAGAGGTGCTACTTGCCCAAAGAGTCATCGGCGATGTCTTTGCGAGAGAAAATGTCTACATACTCCGTGATGACAAGCTGTTAATCCATTGCTTCCAAGACTGACCTAGCGGGGCATCTCTTAATTGGTACATGAAGTTAGAGCCATCCCAAATCCATTCTTTGGAAGGATTTGGCGGATGCTTTTCTCAAGCGATATCAATACAATGCGGATATGGCGCGGATCGGACACGGTGCGAGAACATGAGTAAGAAAGGCGATGAATCATTCAAGGAGTATGCCCGAGAGATGGAGGGCTTTGGTTTGCGCAAGTTACACCCCCTCTGCTAGACAAAGAATTGGTTTCTATGTTCATGGAAACCTTGCCGTCGTTGTATTATGACCGCTTTGATCATTAGTGTCTCGTCCAACTTTTTGATTTGGTGATTGTGGGAGAGAGGTTGGAGAGCAGTTGAGAAGTGGAAAGTTTGATTACTTGGTCGGATATGATGCTCCACGAAAGTGCTCGAATCGAATGAAAGACATACTGACCCACAGGATGGGATGGTCAAGATGAGCAATACAACCAAGTTCTTTGTTGTTAGAGAGGGTTCTAAGTGCGAAGAAGAGGGTGAGGCGAGTGCAGTTCGTCATTCATCTTTGGAAAAGAGGTGAAGAATTGGGAAGGCTGTTGAGTTCCAGTATTTGTTAACTCAAAGTAATTAGTTGTAATGCAACCACGTGGCTCTGCCCGAGGCCATAGGACAAGTTGTTAGACACGCATGTTTTTATTTTGAGAATCATCATCATCAATAAAAGCGTTTGTTTTGAGTTTCCATCAATAAAAATCATTTCTCCATATTTCATGTGTCCTCTTTCTGTTTTATTATTGTTTGCTTGTTTGTTTCGCTTTTCATTACGCTTTTTAAGCCCGGCAAAAAAGCGAGAACCATAACAATTGTCTCTCAAAATAATGGTGCTATGATCCATATTTCGACTTTGATCACCCTATCAATCAAAGTGAGGGGATGTTGAGGAAGGCGGGAAACTCCTCCGAACTCATGAGGTTAATGAAACAAGAAGAAAGGGTTATTCGGCCTCATGGGGAATCCTTTGAAGTGATCAACTGGAGTGCGGTGAGAACAAGAAAGAGGTCAAAGTGGTTCCGCCATGAATGGCGAAGATCGCATGAAGTTGGTTCATATGTTTGCGATTATGTGGATGTGTTTGCATGGTCCCATCAAGATATGCAGGTTGGACAACGACATTGTGGTACACAAGCTACGATCAAGCCTAAATGTGCACTCTGTAAAGCGAAGGTGAGAAGGATGAAGCTGAGATGTCCTCAAAATCGAGGGCGAAGTGAAGAAGCAATTTGATCACGGGGTTCCAGCGGTGTACGTACGCATGATAGGTTGCCAATATCGTCCGGTTAGAAAAAGGATGGTGAAGTCGAGAATGTGCATCGACTACTGAGAGATCCGAATCGTGCTAGTCCCGAGAGATGATTTTCCCTTCAAACAAAAAAAAAAAACACAAAAAACAAATGACGAGAAAAAAGAAAGGTGAGTCGGAAAATAATCAAACAAAAAAAGAAAAAAAAAAAAAGAGCAAATATATAGGAGTAAATAAATTATTGTCCTTGAATTAATTTTTGAGAAAAAAGCGAGCAATCATGATTTGAAATACAGTTTGACCATCTTCCCATATTCTCGAAAAAGCTGTGCTACCAACTTGTAAGCCAAAAAATCCAAAAATCACCCTAGACAAGGATCACCTCAAAAATCAAAAAAGGTCGTCACTTTTTATCGACTCACAGGAGTCAAAATCAAAAAAATCAAAAAAAAAAAAAAAAAAAAAAAAAGAAAGAAAAAGGAGGATTTAAAAATGAAAATCCCAAAAATACAAAAGAAATGCAAGTGGTGGTGATATACGTTACCCTGAAACACAAGAGATCCTTGTCCCGATAAGCGCAAATACTTCCCTTTGACCTCGGCATCCCGCCTCCTGACCCTTAGCCAAGAATAAAACTTCCAAACACCTCATCAAGCCAAATAACCATCATAAATCATCAAAGCGTCACCAACGCCGAATAAAAATCATCCTACCATTAGCTTCAAGCAATTCACTAAACCCAATCATCCTTTCGCCACAAAAACCCTGACCTCCAAAAACCCATTCCGACCAATGATCGATTGCTTTTGTTTTCTCGAGTTTTAGCTTTAGGGCAAATAAGTTTATTTATTTAAATATGTTTGTCGAGAAAAAAATCTCTCAAAAAAAAAAAAAAAAAAAAAAAAAAGAAGGGGAAGAAAAATCAAAAGGCTTGCACTCCAAGATTCATTCAAGTTACAATTATATCAAGGCAAAGTTTTAGAGATTACCAAGTGGGTTGAAAAGCGCCTCATACTCGAAGTATAACCGATTCGGTGGTTGCCAAATTTGTGAAGAAAGATCGATTTTCCGTTATGGTCTTCCAAACAAGATCATCGCGATAATGGCAAACAACACGAGCAAACAAAATGATGAAGGACACGTGTGCGAGTTCAAAATTGACATCATAATTCTTCTCCCTACGCTAGAAGATGAATGGGGCGATCAAAGCGGCCAAACAAGAACATCAAGAAGGCGTGCAAAAGATGGTGGTAACCTACAAGGATTGGCATGAGATGCTTCCATTTGCTTTGCATGGCTCTACAGAACTTGAAGACGCACTTGGTGGGGCAAATCCCTTCTCTCCGGTATATGGGTGAGCAGTCCTCCCTATTGAGGTTGAGATACCCTCCATGCGGTCTCGATGGAAACAAAGTCAAAAAAAAAAAAGCGAGAATGGGTTCAAGCGTGCGGATCGGCTAAACCTCATTGAAGAAAAAGGATTGCGACTTTGTGTCGGGGGCAATTATATCGTGAGAGAATGAGAACGGCCTTTGACAAGAAAGTCAGACCACGTGAATTCGAGCAAGGTGATGCGGTGCTTAAGAAGATCTTGCCTATCGGTGATCTCCGTGGGAAGTGGACTCAAGCTATGATGGACCATATGTTGTCAAGAAAGCCTTCTTTGGAGGAGCAGCGATACTTACCAACATGGGATGGCGAAGATCTCGAGGAACCAGTCAATTCCGATCAAGTGAAGAAGTATTATGCACGAAAAAATAGACAAAAAAAAAAAGAGAAAGACAAGCCAAGTAAAATTAGCTCGCTAGGTTGAAAACCGAGAAAAGGCGACCTAGGCAAAATCGAGCGACTGGTGGATTGAAAACCCGCAAAAAGGCGATCGAGGCAAAAATTAGGGTCGAGAAAACTTGAGCATGAAAAGTAAAGAAAGGCATACAACTCCACGAAGACTCGGATGAGGAGTGATCAAGGTCAAGGACACAAATGTTGCCTTGCTCCACGAGAGGCAGACGATCGAGTCGAACTTCTCTCTTGTTTTTCGTGTCTTTTTGTAGTTTAAAACTTTCAAATGTATTGAGCGATCGTCGTAACATACATGCGATCGAAGCCTCGTCGTCGAAAAAAAAACTCTCAAACTTTTTCATATACTGTTTCTTGATTATTTTTTGCTTCTTACGCTCAAAATAAGCGTTTTATGATGATGGTGATCCTGAACTGTAAAACATGTGCATACATCATATAGCATGGCAAATCATTATGAAATTCTTAAAGGTCACGGAAAGAGGCAATTCCCCCAAAACCAATTAGTCATGCAAGAGAAAGTGATTGAGCCCACGATTGCTTGAGCGACAAAGTTAAAGCTCACCGCTTTGGCCCATGAGTCCCTTAAGTTCAATATATTCCTCGGTCTCGTGCCATGAGTGTCGCGGATCAATTTGAACCAAAGCAAGAAGGTAAGCCAGCGGGGGCAAAAGAGTAAAGAGAGCAAAAGGAAAACAAGCGATCGAGAAAAGAAGAAAGCTGATCAAAGAGAGAATAAAAAAAATAAAAAATAAAAAAAAACAAACAGTCAGAAAAAAGAAAGCTGACCAAAGAAAATCAAGAATAGCATCTCATTGCATTCATCATTCCACTAAATCATCGCATCGCATACGCTCGCATAACATGTATTTGCATAATAGACCCTGCATAACATGCATTACATAAAATCATGCACTCATCAGTCATGCACTATGAAGTAAAGAAAAAAGAAATTCAGGCGTTTGCATTACATTCACCATAAGGAAAAGAAAAATAAAATAGCAATCATGGCATTTGCATTGCATGCGTTTGTTCATCTCACTTGCGGTACAAAGATGGAAAGGTACTTGGTATTAATGTTCGACTTGAGTTCCGAAGGAACTCCTCGATGGAGAAGATCGAGAAAAGGAAGAAAGAGAAAAGAGGAAAAGAAAAGAGAGCGTCAAGCGCGCAAAAGAGGAAAAGAAAAGAGAGCGTCCAAGCGCAAAAGAAAAAGAAAAGAAAGCGTCCAAGCGCGCAAAAGAGAAAAAGAAAAGAGAGCGTCCAAGCGCGCCAAAGAGAAAAGAAAAGAGAGCGTCAAGCGCGCAAAAAGAGAGAAAGAAAAGAAGCGTCAAGCGCGCAAAAGAGAAAAAGAAAAGAAAGCGTCCAAGCGCGCAAAGAGAAAAAGAAAAAAAGCGCCCAGCGCGCAAAAGAAGAAAAAAGCGCCCAGTGCGCAAAGAGAGGTCTCGCATCGTATCACGAGCAACGCGATGGACCGCGACCCGTGCGGCGCAGCGGAATAGTTGTATCATCCTAAGATCGATGGGCGCCGTAGATTGATCATGTATATCGATTCGGGTCGATGCGATCCCCGATCGCTCGAAAGACCGAGAGATTTGAAGCGTGCTCCTCCAAGCCACGTGCAAACTCGGATCGCCAAGAGTTCGTTTAAGGATTCTGAGTTTTAGGCAACTTTGGGCATTTTACCGCTTTTTGCACGCGAAGTGCCCATTTCTTGCCAAGTACGCCCGGTAGAGGTGTCGATGGGCGGGCTCGGGTAGCCGCTTGAGCCCATCGGGCAAAGCGATGTATATATGGCGGTCGGGCGGCCCAATATTCTAATGGGATGCAAAATGTAGGCCCAAGCATGACATCGAGCCCGTGGGCCAATGGGGGCATGATGGGCCGACCCAACAGAGCCACAAGCCATTGACTTTTTAAAATTTTAAGTATATATTGTTTCTATCAATGAACAACATACATAAACAAAATTCAGCAACACAATATATCTTTGTCCATAATCCAAAATAGCATACATAAATAAATTTGTCTTGGTTTTGCAAAACACATTGTCCATAATCCAAAATAGCTCAAATAAATAAATTCTTCTCTATTGAAATTGTCCTATTTCCAACCACTATGTCTAGAACTTCAAACACAAATGCTTGAACTTGCATATCAAGTTGATTTCATATATATGAAAAAAGGTGGAAAGTTGATATCTTTGTGATTAAATTCTCATGATATTACAGACTCAAAATTTGAGTTACCAAATCTTATTCGCTTTGCCTCTAATTTATTTGTTTCTTGAGTGTGATTCATTAGAATTAGGATTAGATTAGGATGTTGGTTGCCTTTATACCGAATTGGTATTTTTTTTTGAAATAGAACAATTTCAATAGAGAAGAAGACAAAGACATCTCGACGATTATGGATCGGTATTTGGTGGTGGTGTTTTTTTTTGAGTCGAATCGCTTCAAGAATTTATGAATGGAGTTGCAAAAGCGGTTTTGAAGAGAGAAGGCGAAGGATGATCCGTTAAGCTCCAAAATCGAATGCGTGGAATAAATAATTGAGTTGTCATATTTTGATTGGATAACATTAAAAAGCAGCATGTATAGCACTTGTCATATTTTAAAATTAAAAAACAAAACAAAAAACAAGCGGGCGCCCATGGGCCCATGGGTGGCGGCCTGATAATAACATCATAGGGCCAATCGGGCGGGCCAAAAAACATACCGTTGATTTTGGGCTACTATTTTTAGAGCCTGAAGCCCGCTTAAAATATCGGGCCATTGGTAGGGCCCAAATTGTGACTCTAACGCATGGTACCCCTTTTATTTTTACAGCCGACACTAAGTGTTCATTTCTTTGCTTTTTCAAATTATAGAAGGCTAAGTCGGATGTACATTGAAGTAGTCATCTGATAGGGCGCTTGAATTGATCATTCAAGAATCAGAAGAAAAAAAAATCGAAAAAGAAGGAGGAAGAGGAAAAAAAAAAAAAAAAAAAAAATTCGGGTTTTTCCTAAGTGGACAAAATCGGTATAATTCTGAGTTCTTTATCTCTATTTTGCCTCGGAATATGTTTGGCCAATTCATATTCCTTGTTAAAATCTAGATAAAGAGAGCAAATTATCTACCCCAATTTTGTCAAAGCAGGTCAAAACCTAATTTTCCCAAAAATAAATAATCGGAGGAGAAGAGAGCATCATGCATTGCATTTAGCGTTCTAAGAGTCATTTCAAAACTTCTAAAATCATTTTTGGAGTTAGAATGCACTTTTAGACAAATTAGGGTTTTCGGTACAAAAGGGTATTTTGGTCATTTCACAAATAAGGGACAGTTCCTCAAGACAAGTCATCCAATATGCATTTCAAAGTATTAGAGGTCACTCCTAGGGTGAAAAATCATTTTTGAAGTGAAAATGTGTTTCAGGCAAAAACTAGGGTTTTTAGAGTGAAAGGGCATTTTGGACATTTCACAATAAAAATGGTCTTTTGTCCCAAATCCTTGAATAATCATCAATGATTTATTTGAGGGATATTTGTGCTCCATTGTGAATATTTTTGTGCATAAATATTAAACCTTGTGGCCTAAAAACCTAGTTTTTGGATAGAAGGGTAAAATGGTCTTTTCCTTCGAAGTGGGGTAAATAAATCAATTTTGGGATTGGTGAGATCATAAAATTCAGAGCCCAATCATTGAATCATAGGATATGGCTCAAAATGGCATGAATTAGGAAGAATGATCTAGAAGGGAATATTCTACACTCTTTTGAATTAAGGATAAGAACAATAGTACAATTTGCAATTTCACTCACTCTCCATTCTCTTAGCTGCGCACAAACAGCCATATACACCCCATTTTCATTTATTTTTATTGCTTGCAAATTGTACTAAATCATGGCCTTCCATTTAAGTGTGAAAATCAATCCTCACCTTTCATTTGAATCAAAATGGCACTTGTGTAATAAGCTTCATGGAAAATTACAATTTTGTAAATGAGCTTATCCTTCACCACCCTCCTTATGCTGCACACCCAGCCCTCTCTCCTCTCATTTTATTGCCCTTAATCCATGTGATAATGCATCTTGACCATTGATTCAATTTCTTTCTCAAATCCTATTGATTTACAAGAGATACATTGTCATAAATACCCTTAATGTGACACCCCATATAAAAACCCAAAAATAAGAGATCATACACACACACTCTCATTTTTTACCTAGCTAGCATTCTCTCCTCTCCTTTTCCTCTCTAGGCAGAACCCTCCCCTTCATTCCCTTCCATAGTTTTTTTCAAGTTTCATCCACCAAATCACCTTAAACCTACTCCACATTCATATATCTTCTTCTCTTCACCTTTGATTCCATTTTTACACCATAAAGGAGCTTGCTTTCTTGAAGTTTGCGTGACATTTGTGGTAGATTTGTGAAGATTATTGTTGATTTGTTCTTGATCTCCATTTTCTACTTCTTTGCTAGTCATTTCTTGAGGTAAACATCATATCTCTTGCATTTTTAACTATTAGCATGTAAATCTCCCTTCTACTCCTCTTTCCTCTCTAAAAGGCTTAGAGGGTTCATTTCAAACACTATGTCAAGGACTTTGGGAGCCTTGGGTGTTTGAAGTGGACCTTGGCCTTGAGGAGAGGTTTCTTGTGTTTTCATCATAATGTTCTTGCATTTTTCATACTCATTTTGTCACTTTTTCATGAATAAGTGATTTCCACATGATATATGCATCCTATTGTTCATGTCATAACTTGCAAGTTTGAATTTTGTTTTGATCTTGAGTGGTATAGGAAGTTCGGTTTAGGCCTTAAAAATTAGGGTTTATTTGCTTTCCTTTTACTCTTTGATTTTTGTAAATAAATGCTTGATGTGCCTAAACTTGCTATGATCTTGTTCTATTGTGTGAGTTATGATTTTTAGCATGAAATAATGTGTTGTTTTTGACCATGTAAGGTTTCGGCCTTAGGGTGTTTTTAGGGTTCATTTCAATGCTTAAAATGTGTGTTGATTTTGTGTAGAAATGTGTAAGAATGTGAATGTGTTTTTTCACCTTTTTACCACTTATTCTCATTTTTATCTTACCACTCACTAGCATTTTACCATAAGTAAGAGAAAAAAGAAAATATTTTTAACTTTTTACTTTTACCATTTCATTAAATAATTACCCTTCACTTCATGCACATTCATTTACTCTTTATTAACTTTTCACTAAAAGTTTTACCACTTTAAAAATACCCAAAAGTGTTTCCATATCTTGCATTTCATCATTTGCATTCGCATGCTCTATCATATGTCCATGCATCCCTCAATATTATGTCTTGTATCCATTGTTGCATAATCATGCATTCATTAATATTGTATCTTGCATTCTTCTTCACATGTTCATGCATTCACTAGCACTATGTCTTATTTGTTTATACATGCAATAATGATGTGCCTTGCATATTATAATTGTATATTCATGCACCCACATGTTAGCTCAATCATGTATTCAATTTGTTCATAACAATTTGTGAATATTCTTTATGATTGCTATGCTTGTGTTCTTATTGTTGCCTTGGTTTGGACTTGAAAAGATTTGAAATGTTCTATTTCTTTTTCAAACTTGAAATCACATGTTTTTCTAATAAAAAACCCTAAGGCATTTTTTTTCATAAACAAATCATTGGCCATCACTCGAAGCCGTTGCTTGTTTGATCGTCAATGATGGAGTTACTAGTGGTAGTCACTCGAAGCCCTTGCTTGTTTGACTATCACGAAAACTCCCACACCTTAATCAAATACAAGTCAATTTAAAAACTCAAAAAAAACAATATGAGCCATTAGTGATAATCATCACTACGACTCATCCTTTTCCAAAACAATTTCAAAAAGATAATAAAAGCGTTGCAACTTGTAATCACTTGAAGCAATTGCTCGTGATTATCGGTTCCAACACTTTTCTTTCAAGTTAGTAATGAGCGCCACTCGAAGCCATTGCTTGTTTGGTATTCATGAGCGCTTGAGTCATACTTCCAAAACTCAAAAGATAAGATAAAGACAAAACAGATTTTCTCAAGATTAAGAACTAAGAACTACGTAGCTTTGATCCTCATCTCATTAAGTGCGTAGGGAGCGGGTCTCATCCGTCAAGCACTCTTTTAAAAAATCTTAATTTAGTTTCACTTTTCAAAGATCCCAAAAAGATTTCTTTCTCCCTTGTTTTCTAAAAACTCTTTCAAATAAAAAGGAAAAGAAAAGAAGTAGAGCGATTTATTTCAAATCAAACAATCCAAACCACACATCGAATTAATGGTTCCCTTTCGGTAGAAAGGAGGTGTGGGAGTGCTAATACCTTCCCCACACCTAACCGACCCCGAACCTACATCTACGAGTTTTGAAAGACCGGTTGCTTTCAAAAGGTTTTCCTAATATTTTCCTTAATAAATATTAGTGGCGGCTTCATTGATCGATTTCTTTTAGAAAAGTTGTAAACGAGGAAGGTTCTCCCTCGGGGACTTTTTCGGGCGCAACAAGACCAGATCGCTCAGAAGAAAAGATTTGAGCGATATGCGTAGAAAACTTAAGTTTGCTAATGCATTTTGTGTCCCTGCTCTTGTTATCTCTGGAGGGTTGGGACTTTTCTGGAGTAGTGCCTATGAGGTTCAAATCATTGAATCATGTAGCAATTTTATTAATTCTTGTGTTAAGGAAAATAAATCTGGAAATAGGTTTGATATGTCATTTATCTATGGAATCCCTCTATTCAACCAAAGGAGACATTTAGGGGGGAAATTTTGAATCTTAAGCTAACTGGAAATAGGTTTGAATGTAGGCCCTTTGTGATGTGTAAGTGATTTTAATGAAATGGTATCTATTACTGAGAAAGATGGCTCCAGACCTATTGAACCTATCCACGTGATGATTCTGAGCTGATGGATCTTGAATTGAAAGGCTCTATTTTTATTTGGATAATTAATCCTAGAGATGGTATCATCACAAAGTAGAAAATTGAGGCTGGAGGAACCTCTACCCTCATGTTGTGGAGTGCGGCTCTTTCTATAGTTAACTCTGACCATTCTCCCTTGGTCATACTCCCTAATCTCTCTATAGTTAACTTGCTCTTTAACTACAAGCAATGCCTCTGAATGGTGTTGAGAAAGGCCCCCTGACTTCTTTGCTTACTACGCCTAGAAGCTTCCTCTAACAAGTGGTGCGGTAGATCCCGACACACTGTTGGCCTTGGCCCGCCGTCTTGGCCCTTGTTTAAGTCATTATCAAGGCCGATCTTTTGGGACAACATGATCTTCAGCTCATGGACGAGGGAAGAGCATTGAGTGTATAGTTGAATCCTGCTTGAAGTATAGTTGTTGATCTTTTAAGAGAGCTCGCCTGGTTCTGGCCTATAAAGGGAGTGTTGGTTTCTTTAATGTGCTACTTTTCCTTAATTGTGCTAAAAGTAGCACATATCTTCACATTTGTGATCTGGCCTAAAAGTAGCACATATCTTCACATTTGTGATCTGGTGGTAATAAAGGGAGTGTTGGTTTCTTTAATTGTGCTACTTTTCCTATTCCTATTGAGAGGAAATACAATTTCCTCTTATTCCTCTTTTTCTTCGTCAAGGTTGGTGACTGGTACTGTTTAAGCTACAATCAAAGGAGAATTCCAATTAGCTAAATTTGTCAAAGGAAACGAAGTTAATTGAACTATTTAGCTGATCTAATGTTTATTGGGAGGTGATGTAGGTTGTGCAGTTCTCCTCAATTGGGCTTATGACCTCTGAGACTTTGGTTTGGTTGTCGAGGACGCCTTCTTTTTGCCCGCCTTTTGCATTGGAACCTTCATAGCGTTAAAGATAGTTGGTTTGGAGATGGTAGCTGCACTCAACGCCTTTGGTTGAGCAGAAATGGTATGGCTTCCCCTGTTCTAAGCTCATGTACTAAGTAACAGTTTTCTTATAGTTCTCCCAGGTGAAAGTAGAGAATTTTTTTGTTGGCCTTTAGTAACTTGTTGAGGTCTACGATGGACATCCATTCTCTCTTCAACGACCTTGCTACAAATTCATAAGGTAGAGAGGATGTGTTTCCCTAACCCAAACTACCTAGTGACAAAGGTAAGATGATAAAATTATGATGTTGGTGTGTTATACCTCGGAATATTCTTAGCCCCAATAGTGATGTCTTTGACGATGAGCGCTCGACACCAGTTGTAGATGATATATTGGTGGTCTTCCTAAGCCAAGTTTGGTTCTAATGGGTTGAAAATCCATTCTTAGTGGTCTTCCTCACCTCAGTTTGGTTAACCAGTCATCAGCTTTGGGTGTTATCTTGTAAAGCGCCCAAAGGAACTCAACTAGATCCATGGGTGTGATAGGAGTTGCTATCAGCTGGGTTGCTAGGACCCTGGCATCCACAGGTAAGGAATCAATTAGGAAATCGGCAGGAGTGAAGGCTATAGACATCATTGAAATACATCTGAGCCCATAGCTGTAGACACTATATGGAGCCTTGAATCTTCTTGTAGCATTTGTCCTTGTGAATCTGGCCAAGAAGGCTATGCATACTCTTGTAGAGATTGGGCTGGAAAAAAGAGCCCCAAGAATGGTCCTAGTTAGATATGAGCATCAGACGAAAGGTCGAAGTTCCTAAACCATAGCTATGGAGCTTATGCAGTAAAAGTATTTGTTGAGGAAATGCATGAGAGATAATATCTGACTTCTAGGCATTCTTCAAAAGGAAGGTGGAGTAGGCACCATCAAATACATAGTCAAGGTCACAGAGCTTGAATCATAATATCCTTCAGTCACTCCTGGTGAGAGAAGTTCACACTCGACGAAAGAGCTTTACAAGCGGCACTGGCCTTCTTCACTAACACAATATTGCTGGATCGAGCTTTAATATGTACTTCAGCTTTCTTGTATAAAACCTTTGGCTTGTCATGGGTGTTTCCTTGGCCTAAGGCTTCTAGTAAAATGTTCTTTGGATGCACGTGGTTCCAAGTTAATGCCGGATAAAAATCGTTAGCATCTCCAATCCGTGATAAGGAATGACTCCGTTAGGTCTTTTCGGTCCGGAGCCGGCCGTTAATGGACCTATTGAGCCTATTATTATTTAGTGTTGCTCAAAAAGTTATTAAGAAAAATTTGGCCTATTCTACAATGTCTCAATTGGGTTATATGATATGTTAGCTTTAGGTATGAGCTCTTATAGGTAGCCACTCCCTTCTCAGGGAAGCCTACCCTATCAGGCCCGACGAGCGGTCCATAGAGTTTCATCGACTCAGTGGTCCATGCACATAGCTCTCTACAGAAGGTGATTTCCAGTGAGTCTTTTTTTTAAGGGAAAGAAAGATTAAGGATTCATATAAATCACTAAATGGTAAATGGCTCGAAAAAAAACCAATGAGTAATTAACCCCACTGCCACTAAATCACCACCCCCCAAGTCAAGCTGGTGCTTGCTGTTGCAACAGGGGTCGTGACGGACCCCAATCGAAAGAAAAGCACTAGGATCTCTTCCTTTGAGTCCTACTCTGAGTTGATTTTTCTTGGGAGTTGATGTCCTTTATCAAAAAAACTCAATCAAGGAGAAAAATGGATATAAATATTTGTAATTTTTTACAGTTTCTCGAAATATGGAAAAATAGAAGTTTAACTCCCAATGAAGCACTTTATGAAGCCTCTCAGAATTCGATTAATTTATTTATTCCTTTTTTTACATTTTTACGGTTGATGTATGAGTGAACATCCTTACCCCCAAGTGGAAGGCCAAGGGAAGACAAAAGCATTGATGATGCTGACCAGAAGCCCGTAAGGGGGAAAAGGAGATTGAAGTGGGGAGTGATATCAGTGGAAAATAAAAGGATCATGTCCTATAGCCCCCCATGCTTTCCATAAGTCAGATTTAGCTGAGGCTACTATTGTGACCCTATCGTTATAGCTAGGGTTTTTTTTTCCCGCCCGACCTCTAACGTGAGTTTCTTTGGCATTGACAGTAAACCAATCATTGGTAGGCCATATAGGCTTAGGTCAAAGTCAAAGGATTTTTTAAAGTGGGTGACGCCTTATTGGATGTCATAGGTGAACGGACGAAGAGCGACAATTTCTTAAATGTTGACCTGAATATGGGGGTGATATAGATTAGCAAGAGGAGGCAAAGAAGATGTCTACCTAGGAGAATTTTCAGGAAACTCAATAGGGGATGAGGAACCCGATAGCCTAGGGTAATCAATGGGGTTGTCATTGCCTCCATAGTTGTGTTCCTCGTTCTAAAAATCTAAACCATAAGTGTAACATCCCAGACTGCTTCTACAACTGTTGACTGCCCCCACGAACCAACACGAGTCTTTTCAACATGCTTTGTCCTCACTTGCATGCTTTCCGGAAAACTTCCCAGAAGGTCACCCATCCCACTACTACTCCAAGCCAAGCACGCTTAACTATGGAGTTCTTATGAGATGGACTCCCGAAAAGAAGATGCATCTTGTTGGTATAGGTAGTCCAAATCAATTCTTTTAAGCCTTTCTTCAACTGTACAGTCCCATACCTGCACATCCTCAGGATCCCTCTCATTCCGTGCGCGTGTCGGTTCATTCACGCGCCCGCCGCTTTGAAAGTGCCGGGGCGCTCTTTGCCATGCCACCGTTTTGGGCACCGGCGATCACTCCCGCCCTCGTCGGCCCGGATGTCACATGCCCACCAACTTCCGCTTGGTTCGTCCCGAACCACACGTCGTCTTGAGAAGTCTCAACGCTCGATACCATTTGTAACATCGCATCGCTACTACAACTATTATGCGCCCCCACGAACCAACACGAGTCTTTTCGGCATGCTTTGTCCTCACTTGCATGCTTTCCGGAATACTTTCGGAAGGTCACCCATCCAGCTACTACTCCAAGCCAAGCACGCTTAACTATGGAGTTCTTATGGGATGGGCTCCCGAAAAGAAGATGCATCTTGTTGGTATAGGTAGTCCAAATCAATTCGTTTAAGCCTTTCTTCAAGTATGCAGATCCGTACACCGCGCGACCTCGGGATCCTCTCATTCCGTCGTGTCGGTTCATTCCACGCGCCCGCCGCTTTGAAGGCGCCAGGGCCGCTCTTTGCCATGCCACCGTTTTGGGCACCGACGATCACTCCCGCCCTCGTCGGCCCCGGATGTCACAATAAGACATTGGGAAACAGAGGGAGAATAAGACTTAAGTAATGAAAATAAATGTAGGCTAAAGAGCAAAAGAAAATTGGAGTTTACATGTTGTAAAAATTGGCAGAGCTTGAGCATAGTTTGCGGAGATAATAGTAAAGTTGCAACCAGCTAAATGGTGAGCCTTTATAGCAGGTGTAATTAACATCTAGCGCAATTTTAGTTTTCTATTGTTTGAGAGTGAGGATTAATTAGTTGTTTTACGTCTAATCAATTGCCTAACAACGAGTTTTGGCAGCTATGGTACCCACCGTTACAACTATCCTTTTCTTAGCAAGGTAACAACTAAAACAAAGGTGGCAATTGTTAACACCCAAAAAATTGCTGAGTCCATAGTTGAGGAATGTAACATCCCAGACTGCTTTCAGAAGTGTTGACTGCCCCCACAAGACAACACGAGTCTTTTCAGCATGCTTTGTCCTCATTTGCATGCTTTCCAGAAAACTTCCCAGAAGGTCACCCATTCCACTACTACTCCAAGCCAAGCATATTAACTATGGAATTCTTATAGGATGGACTCCCGAAAAGAATATGCACCTTGTTGGTATAGGTAGTGTTCCTGGGTGTATCGGAATTACAAGGGGCGCCAGCGGCAAGTGGGCCATCATTGGCCCGACCAATGAAACCGCCCGAACACGCTGGCGGACCGCAATTCGGGGCCGGCGAAATCTTCGCTAACGATCGGGAATCTCACGGTATATATATGCCATTCGCACATGGCATCAGTGCGTTCTCTTACCTTGTGTTATCTGCGGCGACCTCTCACTAGATCGTCGGAGTGTCTTTGCGAGTACCACCGAGGTGCTCAGTGAAGCCGGGACCGGTCCTCTCATTCATTCAACGGCCGGCCCGGTCGGCGGAGGACAACAATAACTTCAACACTTCATTGGTCAAGGTACGATCAATTGGCGACCACGATGGGAGGCGGCGCTATCTACTCCATTCATGGCTCCACGCGGCCGCCCCGGGCGAGGGCCTCATCGAACTCAACCCCCTCGGGCAGCATCACCGGCCAGCATGAGACCGGGCGTGGCGGGTCACGATCCACGAATCTCGAGACATCGGGGCGAGAGCCTACGCATGCACTGTGATCGTGGGCCGGTCCTTCAGCAGATTGCCGCCCGTTCTAATGATCTACCGCCCGGTGATCGAGGCGGGCATTCGGGAACCATTGCGAGCATGTCACTCGGGCCGTTCTACGAGATCTGCATAACGAGAACGAGGTTATCGCGAGATAGAGATGGTGATCTCTGCGCTACGAAAAGAGGTCTGTGGACCGCCGGCGTGCGGGAAGGCGGAGAACATACGCCGGCGCCGACCTTCTGGCGTGCACATCGCTCCCCTCCTAGAAGGAGCCTTTCTCGCCGAGAGAGCACCACCCACCGATCTCGCGTGCGACGAACAAAGGGCACGTGGGTCGCGCATAGCGAGAACGTCTTGTGACGCCGTTCGTTATATCAAGAAAGTTGTGATGAGGTAGATCGTGACCCGAGTTCTCAAAGCACCGGGAAGGTCACGAGTCAATCTCGGCTGATTTGGATGCTCGTTATGATCCGGATAGCGACCCGAGAGGATAACGGCGACTTAGCGAGAGCTAAAGAGCGAGGTTGAAAAGACCCGAGAACCCTCATGGGAATTGGAAGATGTGCGGTTGGGAGAGCGACCCAACTAAAACGATTAAGCTCGGTAGCGACCTACGAGAGCAAGTGAAGCAAGACCTTGTGCAATGTTTGAAAGACTATCTTGACTTGTTCGCATGGCGGACATCGAACATGCGGCATTCTATCGAAGTAGCTTTGCCATCAACTTTCGGTCGATGAAGGGGTTAAGCCCGATCGCTCAAAGAAGCGAACTTCGGAATGAGGAAAAATCTCAAGCATTGCAAAAGGCGTTGAGGACCTCATAAAGGCCAATTTCATCGAAGAGATAAAGTACCGACACGGCTATCAATGTCGTGTTGGTTAAAAAGAAGAATGGCAAATGGAGAATGTGTGTAGACTACAGAGACCTAAATAAGGCATGCGAAGGATGCCTTCCTTGTGCCCAACATTGACAAATTGGTCGATGGTGCCTCGGGTTACAAATTATTGTCTTTTTGGATGCTTACTCGGGATACAATGATGATCACGATGTATCCACCCGATGGGCGACATGACAAGGCGGCCTTCATGTGAGCGAGCGAGGAAATTTTGAAGAAGCAAGGTGATGCCTTTCGGCTAAAGAACTTTGGGGTGGGAGGCGACTTTTAGCGGCCAGAAAAATCGGGAATGATGAATAAAATTTTCAAGCAAAGGCGGATCGGTCGAATCTATGAGGTGTACTTGGGCGACATGATCATTAAAAGTGGGACCGATCGAAAAAGATCATGTGAGCGACGTACCTCAGGATGCAATGGAAATCTTTGAAGAAGCTATATATGTAAACAAATATGAATAAATATTCATAAACAATAAATAAATAAATTATATTACAAATAAATGATAAATAAATATGTATATAAAAATAAACAAAATCAAACTTTGGACTCGGCCCAGTTTCTCAAGGACTCCGCCCACGCCAATGATCTCCCCTCTAATATTCACCTCTTTCATATCCGATTGCTAGGGATGAGCAATGTGGGACTAAAAACAAAGTAGAAAGCAATTCCCGCTTTAAAACACAATTTTCGTTTTTCTCAAACTGCTATCCCGTAAATTTGTGATTAGGATTCGTTAACCGTTGGATCGTCTTTCTTTTTGACAGCAGGTTAAGTGACACATATATCTCCGCTTTCACGTTCGGATCAGCAATAAGCTGATTTTTGTCCGTTTTCTCAAACCTCTCATCGTAAAAGTGCGATTAAGGAGATCGTTAACCCGTCGGATCGTCTTCATTTTTACAGTGGGTTAAATGGAAATATGTCTTCACTTTCACCGTTCAGATCGTAAAAGCGAGGTCAAGGAGAGAGAAATTTCCTTGAATAGTAGCTAAAAACTAACACTAGAAAATCGCAAAAAACTACTATTTTTGTAATTTTCAAAAAGTCAAAATAAAATGATTGAAAAAGTCCAAATAAAAACTATTAAAAGAACTCGGACAAAATTGAGGGTATAACGACTGCCCCTCTTTATTTATATTTTACTAGAAAAGGTGAAGTGTATTCAAATTTTAAGTAGTGAAAATAGAAATAAAGATAGAATAAACGTCAATTTTGTCCATTTTAGAGGCGAAAGTTTGAGATATAAGAGGAGTGGTTAATACTTGGTGCATTAGCGAGAGTTGAATGAAGGGTCAGCGAGGACACGAAGGAGCACTAAGGCTACGAAGGACCCCTCGAGAGTGCGGAAGGTGCTGAGCCTTAATTGAAGGACCATCGTGTAGTGCGAAGGAGGCTTGACTAGCTACGGTACTAGTTGTGCAGAGGGCCTTTATACTCGGCGGCCATGATGGGTCAAGATCGGTCTAGAAGCCGATATGTTGACCATGAAGGGCGTCCAGCGTGTTTAAAGGCCTGACTAGCATGCGAAGGACCGCGAGTGCGGAAGGTCGCATGGGCTCGACTCTCGGCGTTTGCGCGACAGGCCACTTAGGGTGAAGGGCGTGGTGCTCTGAAGGACCAGCTCGAAGTGCGAGGAGACACAGTGATGTGATATGATATGAGAGATAAAGCGATATTAGAGAGCAAAATAGGGACTAACAACGATCGTGTTTATCGCACACCTAACAAATGCATGAAAACCAATCGTTTGATGAAGCAATTAATGGTGCAAGCAATGATTGGTATACGGTAGGATGTGGAATGACTTTCCTTTTCTCTTTTTTGCTTATTGCTTTTTTTTTTTTTTTTTTTTTTTTTTTGAAAAATGATGAATGCCAAATGTCAAAATGATGCAAATGAAATGCTGTGCAAATGCTATGGTGCATGAGGTGATGATATGATATGATATGATATGATGTGGCATGATATGATATGAGTGATTGGGGTATAGAAACATTTTTGGTAATGATGAGATGTGAGACTTTAGATCGAGAAGCGGAGGTGAATATTGATCATTCTTTGGAAAAGTTAGTTTTGATTCAAACCCGGCAATCTCAAAGTGCGTTATCTCTGAGACAACGACATGAAAAAGTACTTATTTGTATTTGCAAGTTCGTTCATTTTCTCTTCCATTATGATGCCCCATGATGGCCAAGTTTATGTCACAAAGTTACCTAAGTGGATCTTTAGCATCATATGATCAACTTGTGTTTTCTCTCTCGAAGCATTGTTTGTGAAGATGTATAGTAGTGCGAATATAGATGAATGAGTCGATTAACTTGGGGTTCTAAAGACCTAGGGTGTGGACATTTGTGCACATGAAGGGGTGAATAGTGTGGTCTTTGTCGAGGTCATGAAAGGTAGGTTTTCCCAAAGCCAGAAATGCGGGCTTGATTTAGATTTGCCTGTCTAGTGGTGACAAGCTAGGGGGTGTAGAAGATCTTTGAATTGGGAATGCATTGGCTTTGGAATGAGAGGCGGAAGCAAGAGATTTTATCTCGACCCATAGAGGATGGTGTTTCCCCATTTATGGTAAGGACAAAATTGATTGACGGAGTAGCATTACGAAAAGGGTATATTTGGGATCTTGGGTTGAGAAATTGCCCGATATGGTTTTGCGGGCGTGAATATATGAGAGATGAGATGGGTGTAGGTGAATTTCCCCAATTGTAGGTGGAGTGAAGAATAGCGGGATTGCCCACTTGGAATGGTGTTTGAATGGTTGCCTTTAGTGAGATTGGGAAAGGTAGCGGAGTTAGGGTTATGGGTTTTGGAGTTTATGCAGTATGCGGTATGGCTATAAATTTGGGTGTGGTATGGGATGGACCTTTGTACAAATTTCCCCCAGTTCAAATGGAATAGATGGTGAAAGGATGCCCCACTTTGGGATCTAGGTGATGATCCTAGTATAAACTTTTGGTTATCTTTAGAATGACTCTCAGGACTACAATAGTCTTGAGTTTGCTATGATGAAAACTACACTTGGTGATCACTAGACCTTGTCTTTAGTATAAGCTGTAACTTGAATGAATCTTGTAGGTACAAGCCTTTTGATTTTCTTTTCTTTTGTTTTTTTGAGATATATTTTTTGAGCAAACATATTATAAATAAATAAACTTACTTGTCCTAAAATTAAAACTTTGAGAAAACAAAAGCAATCGAGTCAATGATCGGAAACGAACTCAAGAGGGTTGTAATGTGGCGGTGGTTAATGATTTATGAAGGAAGGGATAATTGGGCTCAAGAGGTGTTTGATGATGATGGGACAAATGATTTGGTGATGTAACTTGGCTAATGGGTGATGATTTATGAAGGAAATGGTTTTTAGGCTCAAAGGAGTGTTTGAGATTTTATTGAGTAATTGATGTGCCTCATGGTTGGATGAACTTGTTTAGAATTGTAATGTAGCCAAGGGTTTATGGAGGATAGGATGTTGAGGCCAAAGGAATGGTTTGAGGATTGATGAGACAAATGATTTTATTATTGATTGTAGTTTGGCTAATGGTTAATGGCTTATGAAAGAAGGGTTTATTAGGCTCGAAAGGAGTGTTTGAGGTCTATTGAGACAAGAATCTCCTACATGTCTCGTGGTAGAATGGATCTGTTTAGATGGATTGGGAAGTGTTTGAGGTTTATTTGAGACAAGGATCTCTTATGCGTTTAATTATGCGAAATATCGACTCCACGATTCTTACTACTTTACTTTTTTTGAGAATTTTTCTTTTCAATCCTCTCTTTTTCACTTTTTTTGTGAATTTTCTTTCTCTTTCTTTTTGGTGAGTGGTGATAAAAGTGATGCACCATTTTTGATGCACGGAATCGATCCTTGTCTAGGGTTTGGGATTTTTGGCTTAAGGTGGGTAGCGAAGGATTTTTGAGGATATGGAATGATGGTCCAAACTTCATTTCAAATCGTGATTGCTTTCGGTTTCTCAAAAATTAACTCAAGGACAATAATTTACTTATTTTTATATATTTGCTCTTTTTTTTCTTTATTATTTTTTATGCCTAATTTTTGCTTAGGAGTGCTCTTACGAGTTTTCAACCTACTTGGGCCTTTTTGAATTTTTATTTTTTTGTAAAGGACTTGCACCAAAGGAATACAACGTTGACAAGGTATTTTAGAGATCACAAATTTGCCCCTGTATGGAAGGCCTAAAGCGTTATTTCATTAGTGAGAACAAACCAAAAAGTCGACTAGGTAAGGGAGTATGTACTTTAGGGTGGTCGGGGTGGGATTAGACTTGGGCGGGGATGATGACAATGTAGGGACATTAAGCGACTCGAACAAGAATGAAGACACATGTGACACATAAATCACTACGAATGCTTCATAGAGAGTTAACATCAGTTTTAACATGAATGAAATTTTGATGGACTATTTTGGTCATTCATCATGGGGTGGATGAGATGCAACACTTTGTTGAAAAAAAATGTGAGCAGTGCTAATTTGAAAAATTGAGTGCCTTGAAACGCCTTGAGCTTGCAACTAAGTATGGCTAAACTTTTCAAAAAGAATGATTTACCTCACAAGAATGTCTCACCTCTCATCACAATCTTTCTCTAAAATTATGTTTTGTTTTTGTTTTGTTTTATAATGCATGATGTAAGTATGCAAATGAATGAATGCATGAAATGAGAATCTGACGAATGAATGAATGTATGTGAAATGCGAATGTAATGTATGTGTATGAAATGATAATGTATGATTTTATTTGCAGCGTCGGGAATTATAAGTTTACATTTGGAGAGTAAAGTACAAAGTTTAACTTTGACTTTAGCATGCATAGCTTCTCTCCAAAATAAAGCTTTTAATTCTCGATGATCATAAAATATGCGCAACATAAGATGTTTATCTTGTTGTTTTTGTTATGCAAAGAAAAAGAAAAATGCATGTGGTATATTTTCTAAAAATGTAGTAAATAATGATTTTGATTTTTGAATTTTTGAATTTTGATTTTTAATTTTTTGGATAAAAGGCGGTATGCATTAATGTTACCGTTTGAATGCAAGGGTATAAAGCTCCTTTGTGACCCTAGAAGGGTACCCTATGGAGTGAGTCTAAGGTTTCTTTTTTATAGTGAGCCTCATGAGGGTAGTTTTAAAGAATCCTACACTTGGTCCCTAGAGCCAAGGACCCCAGTCAAGAATCTTGGCCCTGACAATAGGCAAGCTATTAGAAGGGATAGCATCCTTAAAAGGAATCAAACTCTAGGTGAGATTTTCATGACCACCCAGCGAGGCGTCGTCCATGCGAGCCATCACTCTACGCAATCTCGTTCTAAGCAGGTTTCCACTCGAGTCGGGGTAGAGGACTTTTCTCACATGTGTGTGATGTGTAGAGGTGTAGTGTGTGTAGAAGCGGTTTAAAATAACCCAAAGGCTGCAAACAAAACAAACATGCATACAAATATCGTCTTCTACTCTAGGGTTTATATATCACATAAAAGTATAACATGCAAAAATAAATAAATAAATAAGGGAAGGGTAAAATTAAATTAATCCTAAATAATTAGACTAGGTTTTGACTCTCTAAAGAAAATTAAGTCCCCGAGTGAAGTCGCTTGGTGTAGCGGCCAAGAAAAATCGGAAAGGATTCTTGAAGTTCGAAAGGAAGCGCCACCAAATTTTAGTTTAAGGGCAAAGTCGGAAAATCCCTTTATGTTTAGGATAAGACATTTTTAGGGTTAGGGAGTGGATTACGTGTGGGGAAGGTATTAGCACCCCACGACATCCATGGTCTAATTAATTAAGATTTATTTAATTATTACCCTTTTATTTGTAAAGAAAAGACTTATTTAAGTTTTTGGTTTTAGTGCTTGACAAAGAGTGGACTCTTGCTCCTACGTACCTCGGATGCAATGGAGGAATCAAAGCTACGTAGTTCTTCTACGAAAAAGGTTTGTGGGTTGGTGTTTTTTTAGTGTAGGGGTCCTAGGATTCCTTGAGTGCATGCGACTCAACTGATTCCTAGGGATTGACTAACCGATTGTACAACGGCTTAGTCCCCTACTTTTTGAAAATGATTTTTGAATTTTTGAGAGAAGATTGTTTGATATGAGGTGGGTCCAGTTTTAGAATAGGTATTCTAGAACTCTGCTGGCTATCTGACTCATTAGTTAGTTAGAAGCATTGACTAACCGGTTGTACAAGCAGAGCTTAGTCCCCTATTTTTAGGAAAAAGTGATTTATTTATTTACTTATACGTTTTTAGGATTCTTGGCTATCTGACTCATTGGTCTAGGATGATGACTAACTTAGGTTGTACAATGAGACTTAGTCTTTATTTAATTTTGAAGAAATAAACTAATTTGTGCATAAATAAAAAAAAAAGAAGATAAAAGCGATAATTAAATAAAGACTAGGCAAAAAAATAAATGAATAAATAACTATATATGTAAACAAATATGAATAAATATATACATAAACAATAAATAAATAAATTATATTACAAATAAATGATAAATAAATATGTATATAAAAATAAACAAAATAAATACAAAACTAACTTTGGACTCGGCGAGAGTGCGAACCGGATGAAGGCAGCCAGCCAGGACTCCAATCTGGTCCATTTTGACTCAAGACCGCGAGAACCGCTTTGAGAATCGGAAGCGGGCTCAAAGCGTCGAATGATCAAAGCGGGTTTTTAGTGAAATGGGCGCTATCGCTTTGACCCGATAGATCACTTACCCGCCAATGATCTCCCCTCTAATATTCACCTCTCAACCCCTTTTATATCCAATTGCTAGGGAGCTCTTGTTTCTTGTGAGCAATGTGGGACTAAAACAAAGTAGAAAGCAATTCCCCTTTAAAACACAATTTTCGTTTTTCTCAAACCTGTCACAAGTAAATTTGCGATTCGGATTCGTTAACCGTTGGATCGTCTTTCTTTTTTGACAACAGGTTCGTGACACATATATCTCCGCTTTCACCGTTCGGATCGTCGAAGCGAGGTCCGAGGAGAGAAATTGCCTTCCGCAATAACTGCGATTTTTGTCCGTTTTTCTCAAACCTCTCATCGTAAAAGTGCGATTAGGAATCGTTAACCGTCGGATCGTCTTCATTTTTTTACAGCGGGTTAAGTGGGAAATATGTCTTCACTTTCACCGTTCAGATCGTAAAAGCGAGGTCAAGGAGAGAAATTTCCTTGAATAGTAGCTAAAAACTAACACGAAAATACGCAAAAAACTACTATTTTTGTAATTTTCAAAAAAGTCAAAATAAAATGATTGAAAAAGTCCAAAATAAAAACTATTAAAAGAACTCGGACAAAATTGGGGTATAACAGGCTTCCACCTAACTGAAAGAGGGATAGAAGTAAACCCTGAGAAGTGTAGGGCGGTCGCCAACATGAGGCCGCCCAGCACCAAAAAAGAAATCCAACAGCTGAACGGGATGGTAGCAGCTCTATCCAGATTCATACCAAAAGCGGCCTGCAAGTCGCTTCCACTATTCAGACTCCTGAAGAAAGACGTAGACTTTGAGTGGACCGACCAATGCCAGCAAGCATTGAACGAGTTGAAGGAAGCTTTGACTAGCCCACCAATTATGACCAAGCCGTTGCCGAGCGAAACACTGTATCTATACTTGGCTAGTCAGAGCGCTGTGCTAGTCAGAGAGAACGATCTAAAACAGAATCCGGTCTACTTCATCAGTAAAGTGCTGCAAGGGCCCGAGCTGAGGTACCAGAAAATAGAAAAATTTGCCCTTGCTCTTCTAGTTGCCGCTCGAAGATTGAGACCCTACTTTGTGGCCTACCAGGTCGTGGTAAGGACCGATCAGCCAATCAGGCAAGTCCTCCATCGGCCAGATCTGGCGGGACGAATGATAAAGTGGGCAATAGAACTCAGTGAATTTGGTATCAGATTTGAATCAAGATCGGCCGCAAAGGCGCAGGTATTGGCCGACTTTATAGCGGAAATGACTCCGGCTCCAGAAGATCAAGCCACAACGACCTGGATCCTACATGTAGATGGGTCGTCCAACAGCAAAGGGAGTGGAGCAGGCCTAATACTAGAAAATTCAGAAGGCCTGGCTGTGGAGGTGTCTTTGACTTTCGCTTTCCATACATCAAACAATCAGGCCGAGTATGAGGCGTGCATAGGTAACTGCGGCTCGCCGAGGACTTCAATGTCGCCGGGTTGAACTTCGATCGGACTCCTTACTTGTGGTCTCGCAGATCAAAGAGTTATACGATGCTAAGGGCGCGTCTTTGAAGAGTTATTTAGCCAAAGTAAGAGAGCTTCTCAGCGATTCGACCCAAGCGAAGTGGTTCATGTGCCTCGGACCGAAAATGTTCGAGCGGACATTCTATCAAAACTTGCAAGTACCAAGACTCACGGAAATCACGAAGTTTGATTCGGGAGACCCTAAATCGACAAGTGTAACCACCAAGCCGAGCGGGCATTGGCGTTCTTTGTATCACCACCGATTCAGATGGATCGCCCCATTCTCTACGGTATATCGTCGAAGGAGAAAGCCGAGTGACCCAAAGCAGCGAAATTGGTCGGGCTCAGGCGACCAAATACTCGATGATAGAAGGAAATTATACGAGAAGGATTCTCTCTCCATTGTTAAGATGTCTTACGTCGGTCGAAGCCGACCATGTGTTGAAGACATTCATGAAGGTGTTTGCGGAAGTCACCAAGGTGCACGTTCCATAGCTAAGAAAGCTCTCTGGTGCATTATTCTTACCGCCGACCATGGACGAGGGACGCTAAGAAGCTTGTTCGAAGTGCAAAAATGTCAAGTACATGCCGATGTCCACATTGCACCCTCCACCGGAGTTACAAAGTCTTGTCTCACCTTGGTCGTTCGCTGGTGGGGCATGGATCTGCTAGGCCCGTTTCCACTGCTCCGAGGCGGTTCAAGTTCTTGATCGTGGCGGTAGATTATTTCACAAAGTGGATCGGGCGGAGCCTCTTTGCAACTATCACATCGGCAAAAAGTAAGCAAGTTCTTGGCGGTGTGTGTTGGCCCGTTTTGGAATTCCTCAAAGAAGCGATAAGCGACAACGGTACCCGATTCGCGAACAAAAGGTTCGAGAGAAATGTTGGCCGACTTAGGGGTAAAGCAGCGTTTCACCTCGGTCGAGCATCCTCGCACAAACGGCGCAGCGAAGCGCCAGCAGAGTGATACTACACGCGGGTTGAAAGCGAAGACTCGATGAAGCCAAAGGCGGGTCGAAGAGCTGCGATCCGTTCTTTGGGCCTCTGAGCGACTCCTCATTCATCAGCCGGTTAGTCGCCTTCGATCGTATATGGGGCGATGATGCCGTAATACCCATAGAAATGGGCGAACTAAATTGGAGAACTTCAAATCCCCTACAGTGGTTGACAACGGCCGAGCCATACGAGAAGAATTGGACCTGATCGAAGAGTTGCGTACCCAAGCGTCACTTAGAGAACAATTGATCAAGCAGAAGGTCGCAGCTAGATACAACGCCCGAGTGCAGAAGAGAGATTTCTCGGTCGGCCAGCTCGTCCTGAGACGGGTAGATGTGGGGAATAAGAACGCCCGACAGGAAGCCGCACCGGTGGGAAGGTCCATCTGAGGTCATCAAAAAGACTGGCAAGGGGGCATACGAGCTGGAAACCATGGATGGGGCGACTATCCCCAGAACATGGAATGCAGAGAAACTCAGAAAATATTATGTTTGAATGTAATGAACGACTTGAATGTAATGAACGACCGATCGATAAATGAAAGACATGCAGGCGCTCTTTTTCCCACTGGGTTTTTTACTGAGGCCTGACCTTTAGAAACATGATGTGTTCTTTACTTTCCCGCAAGAATGTATGCCCGGTCGCTTAAGACTGCCCATGGCAAAGGAGCGATCGAAGATTTATCAAACTTGAACAGATCGTCAAAACGATCTACCTCGAGTGCCACTCAAAACGATATCGAAATGGCCCAAGGGTTAAATAACCCGCAAACTTCAGGTCGTCGAAACGATCTGTAGCGTGTGCCACCGAGCCGGCACAAACAACGGTCACCGAGTTGACTCGAACGAGCGCCATCGAAAATGGCCCAAGGGTTAAGTAATAACCCATCATAATAGGCCGTCGAAACGACCTACCTCGAGAGATCATCGAAATGATCCCAACAGGTGCCATCGAAATGGCCCAATCGAGTGCCATCGAAATGGCCCAACCATCAACGAGCGCTTTCGAAATAGCACAAAACGGTCGCCGAGCGGCCCACAAGTTCGAAAACTTTGACAAATAAACATACAGGATGTATAGACGTAGCAATGCGAATTCAAATAAACAAAGTAAAATGTCATTACAAAACGGAAACGCCCGGTCGAAACCGAGCGCTCGAATATCTCACTGCTCGAAGGCAGCTTTCAAATTGTTGGGCCCGAAGGCAAGTCAAAGTATTACAAAAGTTTCTCCGCTCGCAGGCGGGCTTCAAAAGAGGATCGAGCTAGGGCGAACGACATTGCCCTGGTCATCAAGTTCTTCAGGCTGCACGATCTTACTGTTCTCGACGTAGTGGTCAGGCTTTATCAGGTTGTCATCGAAGTTGATGCTCAAGTCCGAGTTCAAAGCACCCGCACGACCTAGAGCATTGTAGAAACGCGCTCGATCGCTGCACCCTTAGCCATCTGGGCGACCTTCCGAACTTGCGCCTCCAGCTCGGCCCTCTGGGTCCCCCATTCGGCCTTTTCTTTCTCCAGAACGCCGAGGTCGGTCTTCAGATTGGTTACTTGAGCTTGGAGTTCCTTGTTCCTCTTCGACAGCTTGGCGATGCGTCTTCGCCCGTTGCATAGCGTCCTTCTTGGACTTGGCTAGTTTCTCCAGCTTTTGTTGCGCATCCGCAAAGGCCTTATCCTTCTCAGCCCGCGCCGCTGCAAACAAAGATGGTCAAAATCAGTTGGTCGGTCGAATGTAAACGAAAGCGCGACGGGTAAAAAGAATATTGTACCTTCAGCCTCGTCCGCCAGCTCTTGCATGATTTGATCCATCCCCATGCAAAGGGAAGCACAAACCTGCATGGGCTTTTTCTTGAACCGCTCGAATTCGGCCGGCCCCAAATCCTCGAGTGAAAGAATAGGGATGTCGTCCTTAGCAAGATCCAAGTCTCGCTTATCAAACTTAGCCCGCTTGGCAGAGCGGTCGTCGTCATGAGGGGGCGACCGGACTTTGGAAACCGGCTTTTTCCCTGGGCTTTTTGGGGTGGGAGGCACCTTCGACGGGCCCTCGAGATCGACCACGTTCTGTGACGGCGGCCGGGAAGCGCTGCCCTTAGGAGGATTCAGGACTCTCTCGAGATCGGCCCAGTTCTTACCCGCCATTCTCCCTGCAAAAAAGAACAATTCAAGAGTTAGGTAAAGCGAGCAATATTCGAAATTCAAAGATGAAGTCCAAAGGCGAACCAATCTCGGCTTGAAGAGCTCGACCCACGAGCAGGACAAAGGGACGGCAAGGCAGGTCGCCCTTAGGATCTGGGGGCATCATGCCCGCCAGAGTCTTGATCATCTCCAGAGACTCTAAGTCGGCCGTGCCCAAATCCTTAACAGAGTAGATATAGTCGCCCGGCCGCCTGAAAAAGTGAGCTTCATTCCACATGATTGGGAAGTAAGGGGACCGAGCAACCCGTCGGGCTGGATTTCAGAAATAGCCATGCAGACCTCCTTATTTGGAACGACCCAGAAATATTGGCTTTTCCAGGCCGCGCCCAACGACTCTTGATACGCTTTGAAGTACCGGTGTTGGGTCTTCTACGTCTTAAAGGAGACCTGCTCCCTCTTTTCCTTATTAGCTTTCTCTCTCAGCCAGCTCAGCTCGAATATAGCAAAGAACAACTGGACCGAAACACAGCCGGTGAGCATGGTCGAAGCACCGAATGTCTTGAGAACGCGCCACGCGTTTGGATGGAGTTGGGAAGAGGCGACCCGATATAGCGGAGAACGTCTCGCTGAAACTCGGTGAAGGGCGGGGTGATGTTCATCCGCTCGAACACGATCCGATGCATCGTGAACTTCAGATTGTCGGAATAGGTCGCGATGTCTTCTTCGTCCTTCATGCCTCTTACCTTCCAGCCGGGCAATTTCCTGAAGTGAAGCTGCAGCTCGGGCAGGGCCCAATGGCCAACCGTGAGAATACTCCTGTTGGCACGAAGAGTTTCTGACACCCAAGACATGTCAGATGGCTCCCTGGCTATATCGGGCAGAACATCTTCTACTCCTTCGTTCGACCCTCCTTCATTGTTCGCCCCCTGGCCAGAGGAACTCGCCACGGGCCGAACCACAACCTCCTCAGCAGCCTCGTCGGCTCGGTCTTCCTCGACCACTTCCTCACCCTCGGCCGGGATGGCACTCTGCACCTCATCATCTTCTATGACCACATCTTCATCTCCACTCGCGGCGCGAGGAGTGGCATTTTCTGGTGGTGGGTCACTATTCGACCGAACAGCAGAATGGGCAGACTTGGAGTCAGAGCTCCCCAAGCTAACTGACCCCTTGCTAGAAGAGCTAGAAGAGCTCGTGCTCGAGCTCGAGCCACTCGAAGAATCAGAGCTTCTGTCGCCCGAAGACGACGTAGATTTCTCCTCGGGGGAAGTACCCTCGGACGGCCTCGTCATGTGTTCGGCAAGAGAATGTGAAGGTTTCAGGGGATGCGGCGATGTCTGTTTCAACAGTGGCATGTAACACTGTGGTAAGGGGATCGAGTCGGTCGGTCGGCGGTGCTCTCGTGAGAGGGGGCGACTTGGTCGTCCCCAGACCTGGCACCCCCTATCACGGTGTAGAGTTGTGCATTCGAAAGAAAATATTGCAGAAAGTAAAAGATCTGAGAAAAGTATCGGCCCATACCTTAGAAAATGTTGGAGATCGGTCCACGAATACAAAGACGAGCGATCGCGGAAGCAAATACTGGTACAGTGCGGTCGCAGATTACTCGGTCATTTGGTAGAGCAAATCGCAAAGTGTGAGGAATAGTCTTCACGAAGGGGTATTTATAGTGCGGACCAAGGCGCGGGGACCGGGAGGCGGCGTCGCAGCGTTTCACCTTCTCACCAATAGCGCTGGAGACAACCTCGGAAACTCAAGCGTCGCGTCATAAATGTCGCCAAAGCCAACCGTCGGTCGGCAAGACGCCGGCCGGTTGCGGCGGTCGAGACCGTCCCATCAAAGCGCGAGCGGCGCGTCGTTTCAATATTAAAAGATGTCAGAACTACATAGCTCCTGGGGGCAGCAATTCAAGCCTCAGCCCGCTCTTAAGCGACCTAGGCTTGGGGGGCAACTATTCCTGGGTGTATCAGCAATTACAAGGATCGCAAGCAAAGAAGTGGGCGTCGGCCCGACCAACGAAACCGGCCTGAACACGCTGCTTGGACCGCAATTCTCGGGACCGGTCGAAATCTTCGCTAACGGTCGGGACTCTACAGTATATATATGCCATTCGCACATGGCATCAGGTACGTTCTCTTACCTTGTGTTATCTGCCCGAGCGACCTCTCACTAGATCGTCGGAGTGTCTTTGCAGGTACCACCCGAGGTGCTCAGCGTGAAGCCAGGACCGGTCCTCTCATTCATTCAACGACCGGCCCAGTCAGCAGGACAACAATAACTTCAACACTTCATTGGTCAAGGTACGATCAGGTAGTCCAAATCAATTCTTTTAACCTTCCATCAACTGTACAGTCCCATACCTGCACAGCCTCAGAATCCCTCTCATTTCGGTGCGTATTCAGTTCATTCAAGCTCCCCTTCGCTTTGAAGCTGCCAGGAGCCGCTCTTTGCCATGCCACCTTTTTGGGCACCGGCAATCACTCCCCTCCTTCGTTAGCCACGGATGTCACATGTCCACCAGCCTCCGCTTGGTTCCTCCCCGAACCACACCGTACTACGAGAGGTCTACTGCTCTGATACCATTTGTAGCATCCCATACTGCTTTTAGAAGTGTCGACTGCCCCCACAAGCCAACACGAGTCTTTTCAGCATGCTTTGTCCTCACTTGCATGCTTTCTGGAAAACTTCCCAAAAGGTCACCCATTCCACTACTACTCCAAGCCAATCACGCTTAACTATGGAGTTCTTATGGGATGGGCTCCCATAAAGAAGATGCACCTTGTTGGTATAGGTAGTCCAAATCAATTCTTTTAAGTCTTCCTTCAACTGTACAGTCCCATACCCGCACAGCCTCAGGATCCCTCTCATTTCGGTGTGTATTCAGTTCATTCACGTGCCTCTTCGCTTTGAAGATGCCAGGAGCCGCTCTTTGCCATGCCACCTTTTTGGGCACCGACGATCACTCCCCACCCTCGTCAGCCATGGATGTCACAGAGGAAGGTATCTACCAAGGTGAGTGCTCAATCAAGGTTACATGGACTGACCTATCCAAATTCCTAACAAAAAAAATGGGTTAAGAAAGACCCTACATTTTTTCTACACCTTCTAAAGTCCTACATTGTTTATGAGTAATCAACCACAAAAGGTATGTTGCTAGCCTCGACAAGCTATGATCAATAGGATAAGCCTTCTAAAAAGAAAGGTTTTGTTTTGTTTGGGGCCAAGCTGGCAAGTTGTCAAGAAGCTTCAATTTTGATGAGATTCAGAGAGTTGTGAGGACAATTAAGAGTTAAAGGAAAGATTCTTGCCAAGGAGGGAAGATAGGACTACACTTAAGAAGAATATATCGAATAAATTGAAGGTGATGCTCAGGTTTAATCTTTATCCTAAGACTACTAAGAGGAAGACTCTACTTGCTGAAACTAAATGTCTTGGCTGAGGAACTAAGTATTTTATTCATGTAATCCATGAATACAGCTGGTGCATTGGTCACACCAAATGACATAACCAAATACTCATAAAGGTCATATCTTGATATGAAATCTGTTTTAGGTATACCTTATTGTTTGACCCTAATCTGATGGTATCCAGGTCTTTAAATCAATCTTGGAAAAGATTGATGCCCCTATTAACTGATCCATCAAATCGTCCATCCTAGGTAAAGGGTATATATTCTTTACCGTTGCCTTGTTTAACTACCTATAGTCTATGCATAGCCTAGATGATCCGCCCTTCTTCTTGACAAAACAAGATTGAAGCTCCCCAAAGTGATACACTAGGCCTTTTGAACTCCCTTCTTATCAAACCATCTAATTGTTCCGTCAATTCAGCCAGTTCAACTGATGACATCACATATGTAGATATAAAAATAGGTAGACTCTGCTCTTACAAATGTAGATTTTGCTTTCCTCTTTAAAAAGATGGAAATCAAATATTTAGATGAAATAAACATGACATGAAAAAACATATCAAAGAGTCATCATTGATGTGTCTTTGTGTGCCTTAAACATGGCAATTGCCCTAACAATTGGTTTTGTAGTTTTTTGACAATTTATTGAAACCATGAACAATCATGACACGACAAGCCTATCTAATATCTATCTAATAAAATACACAACTTACAAAATGACCATTATAGACATCTTCATTTTTTGACACATCATCACTTATTTATCATTTTTTAATTCCATTTTCTCTTCCTTTCTCATTCTCTCTCTTTCATCTCACATTTCCCAATATTTCTCACACTCTTACTTTTTCTTCTTACACTCTCTTTCATCCTTTTTTTTTTCTTTTTTCTTTACTTTTATTTTTCTCATAAACAATTATTATCTTTCTCTTATCACTCTACTTTTTTTTTTTAACTATCAATCTAAAAAATAAGAAAATTTAATGCTATTTAAACTACTGATTAATATTTAAAACAAATATTTCTTATTGATAATCTATTATCTCTCTTTTACTATCTACTATAATATACTAATCAACTAAAATAATCAATTGAAACTACGAGATAACTGCACTGATATATAAAAGCACGGGATAACTGTAGTGATATATAAAAATACACAGGATCAATATTTGTCATTGATAATTATAATTTTTTAAGACTACTATAAATAAACCTATTATCTAAATAATTAAGAAGGCTTAATGACTAATCTAAACTACTAATTAATATAAAACAAATGTTTCTTATTGATAATTTACTATCTAATTAACTTTTGTTATTTACTATAATCTACTAATCAACTAAAATAATCAATTGAAATTACAAGCTAATTGTACTGATATATAAAAAAACACGGGATAACTGCCGTGAAAGTTATAATTTTTGATGACTACTATAAACCTACTATGTAAAAAATATAAGAAGGCTTAATGGCTATTTAAACTACTAATTAATATAAAACAAATATTTCTTATTGATAATTTACTATCTAATTTTTACTATCTACTAATCAACTAAAATAATCAATTGAAACTACGAGATAACTGCACTGATATATAAGAAAACACGGGGTAACTGCATTGATATATGAAAAAACACGAGATTAATATTTTCCATTGATAATCATAATTTTTTTAAGGCTTAATGACTATTTAAACTGATTAATGTTTAAAACACACGTGACAAGTACTATTTGTCACTAATACCAAAAAAAGACAAATAATTGTCTTTGATATATAAAAAAAACACGAAATAAATATTTCTTATGGATAATCTACTATCTATCTTTTACTATCTACAATAATCTACTAATCAACTCAAATAATAAATTGAAACAATGAGATGAATGCATTGATACCTAAAAAACAAATACGGGATAACTGCTATGATATATAGAGAAAACACGAGATAACTGCATTGATATATAAAAATACACGAGATTAATATTTGTCATTGATAATTATAATTTTTTAAGGCTTAATCACTATTTAAACTGGTTAATATTTAAAACACACGTGACAAATATTTGTCACTAATACCTAAAAAGGACAAATATTTGTCACTGGTATATAAAAAAACACAAAATAAATATTTCTTATTGATAATCTACTATATGCCTTTTACTATCTACTATAATCTACTAATCAACTCAAATAATCAATTGAAACTATGAGATGACTGCATTGATACATAAAAAACTAACACGGGATAACTGCACTGATATATAAGAAAACACGAAATAACTGCATTGATATATAAAAATACACGGGACTAATATTTGTCATTGATAATTATAATTTTTTAAGGCTTAATGACTTTTTAAACTGATTAATATTTAAAACACACGTGACAAATATTTGTCACTAATACCTAAAAAACACAAATAATTGTCACTAATATATAAAAAAACACGAAATAAATATTTCTTATTGATAATCTACTATCTATCTTTTACTATCTACTATAATCTACTAATCAATTCAAATAATCAATTGAAACTATGAGATAACTGCACTGATACATAAAAAATAAACACGGGATAACTGCACTGATATATAAAAAATACGGGGATAACTGCAATGATATATATATATATATATATATATATATATATATATATATATATATATATATATATATATAAAAAAACATGAGATAGCTGCACTGATATATAAAAAAATACGGGGTATCAACACTGATATATAAAAAACACAATACTAACATATTAAAAACACGAGATAAATGCAAAATTATTTTAAAATGATACTTTTTATTTGAAACTCCTTTTTTATCTACTTTAAATTTGTCCTTATTTTCACGGGATAATATTCAGACTATTTAGGCCTTGGGCTGTGGGATCCTGTTGGGCTGTGGGATGTCATTTACTTTGGAGTTGGAAAAATAAAGAAGAACATGATGTTCTTATATTCGCCCTTTTAGGCCTTGGGTTGTGGTCACTATTTGTGTGAAAGGAGTATCATGCTGCGATGGTTGCTTCTAAGTCAGTGCAAGATCGTATCATGGATCATGTTAATGTTAGATGGGATCCGCCTGATGATGGTTGGTTGTGTTTTAATTGCGATGGTGTCGTAAAGGCTAATTCTAAGATTGCTAGTTGTGGTGGACTAATGAGAAACTCTAATGGTGATTGGCTTGCAGGTTTCTCTAAACATATTGGCTTCTGTGATGCTTTTGTTGCTGAACTGTGGGGTGTTTTCATCGGGTTACAACTTGTTCGCTCCAAGGGATGGAGTAGAGTGGTGGTGCAGATGGGTGCCAAGGTGGCTTGTCATGTTATCATTGTTAGCATCTTCAGAGAAGCTAATCGTTGTGCTGATGCCTTGGCAAATATTGGGTGTTTTTAATCAGATGATTTGATCTTTTATGAGCAGTGTCCTACTTCCGTAGGACAATTATTGCTGTCTGATGCTGTAGGGAATCAATTCCCAGGCTTGTTCCTGTTTAGTTTCTTTTTTCATCTTGGGGCTTAGCCCCCGATTCATACCAAAAAAAAATGAAACGATTATTTTTAATTTTTTTAATTTTAACTATTTTAATTAAATTTTAGCTTTAATTTTTTATTAAATAAATAATGACGTGGCAACCATGTGTTGTGCCGACGTCAGGTGCCACATCATTAAATGAGGGTCATGCCATATTTTTTTTGACAGACCTCCAAATCAGCAAAAAAAAAAGAAATCCACATTTGGACTAAGTGTTTGAGTTATTTAAAATAGGGGGATCAAATGCCTGAGTTTTAAAATAGGAAGACCAAATGTCAGAATTTTTGAAAATAGAGGGACCCCTTGCCTAAGCTTTTTTTATAGGCAAAGTGATTAGTAATTAGTGTGTTAGTTGTTAAAGAGGAGGGGGGAGCGGGGTTCGAAATCCGTACGCCTACTTTTTTCACCAACATTGTCCTTTTCACTCAACCATATGCACAATTGACCCAAGTAGTATGAAACACACCACCTCCATTAGGCCCATGCTTTTCCCCACACCCCCTCCTAGTCACCACACACCCCAAATCTTTAATATTCCAAAAATATTCTCACGTGCAACGCTCATGCAGTGGGTGTGTTTCACAAGTTCGGTTAAGACTCACCGAACACATACGGATCTGTGATGCCATGTTGAGGATTTATGGCGTTCGATTATTTTCAACCGTACCGGTTCGGCTATTGTCAACTGTACCGGTTCAGCTATTGTCAATCGTTTGTGGTTAAAGTTTAGAAAGGGGTGTGCTTTTTCAGTTTTCTTCGTCCGGTGATGGGACACCTGCCGAACCTACATTATACTGCACCAAACAGATTCAGAAACAGAGTTCCACATTTATCGATCAATAAATCAGAAATAGAGTCTAAACGCAGCAAATCCATTTTAAAAGGGTACGATGAAGCTTAACCGAACCGGTTCGGTCATGGGGGGCCAAACCCAGCGTGACTTCAGAATAAAAATCATAATGCAGCTACACCAAAATGAAAAATAGTTGGTAAGGATGATACTACGCCAGCGTACAAGCTTTGTCAGCGTTTTTTTTGGGCATTGGTAGCGTTTTAAAACGCTAGAGAAGCTGGCGCTACTAATGCGTATACCCCATTAGTAGCGTTTTAAGAAACGCTAGCCATTTACCCAGCGTGTTTTAGACATACGTAGCGTTTATATAAAAGCGCTAGCCATTGACCCAGCGCTTTTTACAATTCCTAGCGTTTCGCTAAACGCTAGGGATCCCATAGCTCATTTTACTACCATTCCTAGCGTTTTAAATAAAAACGCTAGGGATCCCATAGCTCTTTTTACTACCATTCCTAGCGTTTTAAATTAAAACGCTAGGGATTATAGCCCTTTTACTACCATACCTAGCGTTTTATATAAAAACGCTAGGGATGTCAGTAGCACCTTTTACTAGCATTCCTAGCGTTTTATATAAAACGCTAGGGATGTTATAGCATTCCTAGCGTTTTATATAAAACGCTAGGGATGCTATAGCACCTTTATTAGCATTCCTAGCGTTTTATATAAAACGCTAGGGATGCTATAGCACCTTTTATTAGCATTCCTAGCGTTTTACAGAAAAACGCTAGGGATCCTCTAGCTCCTCTTTACAATTCCTAGCGTTTTATCTTTAAAACGCTAGGTATTGAATGAATTTTTAACTTCATTTCTAGCGTTTTCACTCTAAAACGCTACCTATTGACTGAATTTTTTTAAATATTTTTTTATTTTGGTTTGTTCTCCATTTTAATTACAACCTATAAATTCATTCCCTTTTCAACAAATTCAGAAAATACATTCCAATCCAATATATCATTCAAACAAAATTCACCAACAAAATTCATCAAATAATATTTCCAATCCAATATATATCATTCTAAGAAGTACTTACAACATAATATAAATCCAATATATACAACATAAATAATAACTAAACTATTATGAATCTCAAAACTTGCTACAAAAAGCTAGAAACATAATGGCACCACTCCCCCTTCTTCTTTGTAAGTTCTTCAGCAGAGTAATTCTGGATTTTTTTGAAGCTGGGAAAATACTGAAAATAAAATGAAATAAAATTAGAATTAAAATGTTTATTAAATTTGAGTAAGTATTATAATATCAATATAAAAAAGAAATCTAAGTAGTTACCTTGGTTGGGATTGTTACTTTGTCATGAGTGATAATCTCCTTCATAAACCTCATAACATAGTACCCACAATCATTGCTATTTGGTTGTTTAGGACACTACAAAGCAAAAGATTATAACTTAATTGTCACATTTTTATGACCAAAAAATCAATTAAAATTATAAGAATGATTCTTAAAAAGCTTACAGTTATGGGTAGCCATCTTGTTTTACTTGTAGATAATCCCAAGTATTCTTTCAAGTTAACTTAACGTAACGTCATACATATATATATATAACGTTAAGTTGAACAAAATACATATATTAAATTATACAAATTAAAATGAGAGGGTTACACATACACACCTCTCAACCGATTCTACGAAGTCTTCGTGAGACGTTGTAATGGCCTTGAAGTGAATCCGGATAATAGACAACATTGTGCTTAGGGTTTATTGCAAAGAGTACCCAATGTTGCCTGCAAGTAAATGAAGAAACGAATGAGTACACATTAATTTACACTATAATACAATCCTCAAAATAATTAAACAAGTGATTGAAGACTAAATTTCTCACCCATTATTGAGTGGTGCCAAAAATAAAGAGTCGCCCTTCAAATGCTTGGCTTCCATGAAGCGTGAATGGATATAACTTTGTACTTCACTCTTTATAGTCTTAATGCGTTCCTCTGTGTTACCTTTATGAAACACAACTATACAAGCCGGACACAAGAAGAAATACTTACGTGTCCGCTGAGAGAAAGGACAGAAGACGATTGTACAAAAACCTATAAATAATATATATACAACTTTGAGATCCTCATATATATACTCTAATATAAACAACTATTGTGTACAAATAATTTAATACATACCTCTGGTATACTCTGATATCAGTGGCAGTGGCCCAATCCATCTCAACTATAGCTTTCATATCCTCGATGTTGATCATTACCAACTGCTCCAGCCCACAATTTTATCGGGCGGTAAAAAAATCGAGTCGATCTGGTTCATTTTTGAATGTGGACCTTTAGAGAATCGATGTAGTTTCGAATTCATCATTGGGAAATTGACCAACATGTTGGACTGGGTGTATAGAAGATGGTCGGGAGAGTTTGGTAGTGGAAGGGAAGGTTGGGAGACTTTCATGGAAGGGGAAGGTCGGGACACATGGGGTACCTAGTATATATTAAAAAAATGATTAATTAGCTAGTTAGTTAACACACATTATAGTCATTTAATTATTAACAAAAATATTGTCACTTACAACGACAAGTTGTTCAAAGCCATGCCACAAAAGTACTAAGCGCTTGATCCACAAGAAATATATCCGCATTAGCAATTGGAGCAGGCAATGGTGCAGACCCTCTATTGAATAGTCTACCCTAACTCTCAAATGGTTTTCGTGCATGGCACGATTGTGCGATGTGGCACTCAATTGGTTACATATCAAACCCATCGCAACCTTTCGATGTGGGTTTGCAATATATAGCTCACACTCACAGTTATCCTAAATCAATTATAAAGAAAAATAAATATACATGATAATTTTATCAAATACAATTGTACAAAAAACAGGTCGAGTTTTGTTAAATACCTGTGTTGAAGGGATGGTGCAGCTATCTCGGGCGCTATGGAAGTGCAAGAGCTCAATAGGTTCAAGCAGGGGTGGTGCAAAGCGGGGATGGTGCACCAATCCTTTGTGCCAGAGAGTCGCTTAAACATCTCTCTCTCTTCCATTAGCACAAAGAACATTCTTGGATAGCTCGTCATACTTTTCCGCCATGACTTTACAATCCCCGCACCCTTGCTTTGGCTCTTCTTTGGCCCAAACACGGTTGTCGGAGGAATCCCATATCCATAACCTCTAATCCGACCACTGTCTCTCTTCCCTTCCCAAGGCACGAGCAAGGACATCTTGGTGACCATCACAACTGTTAAATCTCCTTGTGATACTGATTGTGATATGCTTTTACGATGCACAAACATAAATAACGGATAAAATTAATAAACAAGTGTCAAGTGAAATTTAATCGACAATAAAAAATATGTCCACATGTCAAAAAAATCGAGTAACGGATAAAAATAATAAACAAGTGTCAAAGAAATTTAATCGAGAATAAAAAATATGTCCACGTGTCAAAAAAATCGAGTAACGGATAGAAATAATAAACAAGTGTCAACGAAATTTAATCGACAATAAAAATATGTTCACGTGTCAAAAAAATCGAGTAACGGATTAAAAAAATACTTACAATTTTGTCCTTGACCTCCTTAGTTTTCGGATCCACAATCTCCCCATCCTTGTTTTGTCGGGCCTCTAACTGGACAATCGCATGCGATCAAGGATTCTTGAGTTGGATCTTTCCCCTCTTCCAAGAACTATTTAAGTTTAATAATTGTTAATCAAGCTGTAAATTAAAAGATTCATTAAATCATAATAAATTAAACTAATTTCTTACCAATCTTTCTTCGAGAATTTGATATCCACTAGAACCTCCTCTATAAGGGTTTTCGGGATTAGAAGCTCTTTCTTTATTCGCTTTGCTCTTTTTCTATTTAAAAAGATACTACTACATTAATGAATGATATCTACTTGTGAAATATATATATAACTTAAATAATTAATATACTAACCAGAAATCCGGATCTCAGTGAGTGCGTATATCTACAAATTTGGTCCATTCCTCCTTAGTTATAATTCCCGCATACTGATCTTTGGAGGCTCTCGTCGATGGTCCCATCGGGCGTTTGAATACTTTTTCCCCACATCAGTTCTGTAAGCCCTATGCAACCTTCCCGCTTCCTTCAAGATATCAATCTCTTGGGACTCATCGACATCAAAGTGTTTCTAGTTATACATAAAAATGGATTAAATAAATATAACTAAAAATCACTAAATAAGATTATTAAAGAGGTCTAAAATTATATACTGTATTAAGTCCCAAAATCATCTTTCAGTTTAGGCAAAACTCGATTATCTTTCTCATTCCAACTTTTAATTGAAATTGGAAAGATTTGCTTCACCTTAGTACCAATAAAGCTAATTAAATTTGTGCCGTTGTCTCCAATTGGCAAACCTTTAACACTCCATCGGACCTTAAATAATTAAATCATTAAATAATTAGATAACTTGGAAAGGTAGAGAACAACATTAATAATTAGTAATTAACTTACCTTATATTTCTCGTGTCCTTTACTTATCCGATTGACGATATTCTTTTTCGATGTAATTCCTCGGGAGTGAACTTCTTTGTGTTTCTATCACCCCATCACCACACCGACTACTATCGTGATCACTATGTGATGCCATCGACTTGCAATCACCCAAATGAATAAGACTCGGTGAGTTTTAGCTTTCTAATTGTTTAGAACCAACAAACACTTAACAAAATATAGAAGAAGCCATGCACAAAGTAATGATCAAAGCCATGCACTAAGTAACCTAGAGTAAACATACATAGAGTAAACCTAGAGTAACCTAGAAGCCATGTACAGACTAGTATCAAGAGTTCATCTTTTGTTCAAAATGCCAATAACAGAACATTGTTATAACTAACATGCACTAAGTAACCTAGAGTAAACCTAGAGTAAGAGTAACCTAGAAGCCATGTACAGACTAGTATCAAGAGTTCATCTTTTGTTCAAAATGCCAATAACAGAACATTGTTATAACTAACATGCACTAAGTAACCTAGAGTAAACCTAGAGTAAGAGTAACCTAGAAGCCATGTACGGACTAGTATCAAATCTTTTGTTCAATAACAGAACATTGTTATAACTAACATGCAAGCAAGTGGCAATCTATGTACAATACAATCGGGAGAAAAAGAAAATCCATACACGAGAAATGTGCGTGGAGATGAGCGAAAATGGGTAACCTGGGTTGTGCGTGGAGATGAAAGAAATGGGTAAACGGGTTGTGCGTGGAGATGAACGAAATGTGCAAGCGGTGATGAGCGAAGATGAACGAAGAGGTACGATGAAGCGAAGATGAACGAAGATGAGTTTCGGGTTGTTCGTGGAGAAAAGTTAGGTAGATGAGTTCGGGTTGTACGTGAGTGTGTGAGGAGATGAGAGGCCGCGCTTTGTAAAAAATTTTAATAGCATTCCTAGCGTTTTTACATAAAACGCTAGGATCAACTAGCAGCGTGTTTACCATTCCTAGCGTTTTAAGTAAAGCGCTAGGAATGCTAGTAAAAGGTGCTATAGCATTCCTAGCGTTTTTCAGAAAAGCGCTAGGGATGCTATAGCACCTTTACTAGCATTCCTAGCGTTTTATGTAAAACGCTAGGGATACTATAGCACATTTTACTAGCATTCCTAGCGTTTTATGTAAAACGCTAGGGATCAACTAGCGGCGTGTTTACCATTCCTAGCGTTTTGCCAAGTAAAATGCTAGGAATGCTAGTAAAAAGGTGCTATAGCATTCCTAGCGTTTTCTTTAAAAACGCTAGGATGCTATAGCACCTTTTACTAGCATTCCTAGCGTTTTATGTAAAACGCTAGGGATGCTATAGCACCTTTTATTAGCATTCCTAGCGTTTTCAGTAAACGCTAGGGATCCTCTAGCTCTCTTTACAATTCCTAGCGTTTTAACTTTAAAACGCTAGGTATTGAATGAATTTTTAACTTCATTTCTAGCGTTTTCACTCTAAAACGCTACCTATTGACTGATTTTTTTAATTATTTTTTTATTTTTGTTTATTCTCCCTTTTAATTACAACCTATTAATTCATTCCCTTCCAAAGAAAATTCATCAAATATCATTCCAACAAAATTCAGCCAATATCATTACAATCCAATATATAGATACACACAAAATTCAACCTATTAATAGATATTTTTGTTTACAAATCATACAACATAATAAGTAACTTACATTATGAAACTCAAAAGTAGCTACAAATTAAAGCTATACCATATATGACTCTTTGTCTTGACCACTAGATCTCATGATCACTAAGTGATGCCATCGACTGCAATATAACATAATCCATGTTATTGTTAAATTTACAAAAACAATATAATAATTATCTATTAATAAAAATAACGAGAAATCATTAAGTCTATATTACCTTTTCCTTTTCCTAGATAAAATTTTGTTTGCAATTCGCGTCTTGGTATTTTTTTCCGAACGAATAAAAATTCCATCATTATGATCTTTTCTAAAATATACAACATCCTCTATAGAAGTATTTTCCCTATTATTGGTTACGATGTTACAAGAACGGGTCGTCCTCAACACCAACATCATCGGGTGCTTCATCATCATCGTTGTTATACACAAATTTTTTGTCGATCAATAGAACAATAGACCAATTGATATTAAGCTGGATCGGTGACATAAAACACTTGTTGAGCTTGCGATGCTAAAATAAAAGGTTCATCTTTATATCCTAACTTGTTGAAATTCACCCGCATGAACCCTAATTCATCAATCAGTAAACCAAGATTATTGTCAACCCATTCACATTTGAAACACGTGCTCTGAAACATATTGTAATCCAACTCCCATATGTGTTCAATGAAGCCAAAGTAAGACATATTCGCATATATGGGATTTCTATCTTTGCACTTTGGATGCATGCATAGAATGAGCTACAAGAGTCACCCCACTATTTTGCATTTTACTCGATCATCTTGTTCTTTTGTATAGAAAGTGCACTCGTTCATTAGATAGTGTTGTAAGAGAAGACATGTATATTTGGACCTTTTGCTAACCATCTCAATCTTTTTGAAATCAAGTAGGATTGAAACACACTCACCATCAATGTGATGTTTTAGCCACACTATGAAACTCCTATTGTGTTCTTTTGCTAACCAAACTTGCTTCTTTCAGGGAATTGACTCTTAAGAATCTCCTTGTGCTTGGCAACATATGAATCAACCTCACTATCATTGTGAAGAACGTACAAGTGTGCTTGCTCTAGTTCTTTCCTTGATACCATCACTAATTTATTTCTGTCATCCCTTTACTAATCCTTCCCCGCATGACGAGACCTTGGCGATCCCACGAATATTCAAGACTAGATAGATAGGCGGTGCTGAGTAACTCAGCGCCTTCTTCAACTATGTAGCGCTCAACAATACAACCCTCGGGTCGTGATCGGTTTTTCACATATCCTTTTAATATCTTCATGTAACGCTCAAACGGATACATCCATCTCATGTAACATGGGCCACACAATTGTGTGTCTCTCAACCGGATGAACTATTAGATGAATCATTATGTCAAAAAGGAAGGTGGGAAATACATCTCAAGCTCACACAAAGTGATGATAATTTCTCTTTGCAATGTTGGCAACTTTCGTGGTCAATCACTCTACTACAAATCGCCTTAAAGAATAAACAAAGTTTGGTTAAGGTCCGACGCACTTTCTTAGGCAAAATGGATCGTATACCAATGGGTAGCAAATTCTCCATGAGAACATGACAATCGTGGGACTTTAGAGACTTTAACTTGAGGTCTTTAATCGATACAAGAGTCGCCACATTTGAAGAGTATCCTCTGGAACTTTAACTCCATGAAGAAACTCACAAAAGACGATCTTCTCCTTTCTAGATAGAGTATGAGTCACGGAGGTAGATATGCACGTGTACCCTTCTTTACCTGGGACCCAATTCGTGTCTCAAACCCATACTAACCAAATCCAACCTTGAGTTGATGGTATCTTTAGTCTTACCCGGCATATTGAGTAAGGTACTAATGACACTTTCAAGACATTCTTTTCAACATGCATCACATCAATGAAATGCCTTACATATAATGACTTCAAAGATGGCAACTCAAAGAAAATCGACTTTTTCTTCCACCCCGTTTGGCAATCTCTCCGCAAAAGGCTTCCCAAATTTAATGTTCAAATCTTCCACCTTTTCAAATACACATTCGCGTCAAAGGCGGGGAGCTCTACGTGTTCTGTATTCCCATCAAATGCCTTTCTCCACAATCGATAGTGATGAGTTGATGGCAAAAATCTACGATGACCAAGATAGATATTCTTCTTACCATGTTCCAACCACATCCAATCTGTGTTATCTTCACATATAGGGCATGCACACGCGCCTTTGTTCTCATGCATCTGGATAGATTGCCGTATGCGGGAAAGTCGTTAATTGTGCCAAAGATCATAGCCCTCGTGGTGAAACTTTCTTCTCTCGAACCCATCATACACCTCTACCCAGTCTCCCACATTTGCTTCAAGTCTTCAATTAAAGGAGCCAAGTATACATCAATATCATTTCACGGTTGTTTGGGCCTGAAATTAACAAAGACAAACATCATATATTTGCGTTTCATGCAAAGCCACGGCGTGATAAGTTATAAATCGCCAAAATCACGGGCCATGTATTGTGGGGAGCTACTCGATACCGTGCGGGTTAAATCCATCGCCAGACAATGCAAGGCGTAGGTTTCTCGGGTCATCCCGAAATTAGGATACTCAATATTGATTTTTTCCATTGCGGAGAATCTGCCGGGTGTCGTAGCATACCATCTTTAATCCTTTCATCCTCATGCCATGTCAAGTGTTTTGCATCTTCGAACTACGATACATGCGCCTAAATCGAGGAATTATAGGAAAATACCACAACACCTTTTGTGGAGCGGACTCTTTCTTCTTATACTGCATGGTGCATTACATTTAGGACACGACTTTAACAACGCATGTTCATTCCGAAATAAAATGCAATCATTCGGACAAGCGTGTATCTTCTCATAGTTCAAGCCAATAGACCCCAACATTTGCTTTGCATCATACGTCCGAGAAGGAAGCACATTATCATTCGCAACATTTCTTTCGAAGTGAGAGTAAATCGGTAAAGCTCTTATCCGTCCATCCGTGGCGAGTTTTCAAGTTATACAACTTGATCACAACCAATAATTTTGTGAATTCATTACAACCCGCATACAATGGTGTCTCTGCATCGCTTATCAACTTCTCAAACATTTCGGGACAATCATTAAGATCCTCTTCAACCACCTTTGCCATCTCTTCAAATTCGTTCGCATCAAATGAATGTGTTCGGTGTCAACCGGCGTAGCGTATCTCTCTTACTAATATCATTCATATTTGAAGATTCACCTTTTTTCTCACCGTGCATTATCCAACAAGTGTAACTTTGATCAATTCCATTCGCCTTTAAATGTCGTGCCAACTCTCTGCGAATCGATTTTACATAATGACAAAGACCTTAAACAAGGACATTTCATACCACTAGAAGTCCCTAAACGTTCAAGACAGACACTCACAAAATAATCCACTCGGTAAGTATACTCCTTGGACAGCACGATTGGCGGACATCCAATTTCTATCCATAATTTCCAAATTATATTTATAATAAAATCCTCGAGAAGAGAACTTTAACATATGACCCATCAAGCAATTCGAATATAATGAAGAATCAATTCATATAAAAAAACAAACAAAAATTCCTCTTTTAAAATTTTTTCAAATCCACTCCTTATTTTCCCAAGCTATATCTATATCATATTCTATTTCTATTCTCGGTCCTTTGGTCAAGACAAAGGAACCATATAGTCTAGTCTTCCAAATAATTAATTTATGTTTAACAAGAAGAGGCTAGTGTAAAAAAAAAAAAAGAAGAAGAGTCTAGTGTGCACAAGTGACAAAACTAATATATTTCTAAACTAGAACCCACAATTAATATCTAACAAGAAGCAGAGCAAGGAACAAAAAACTCACCAATGTTGTGCGAGTGAGAGAGATGATGTTCACTTTGAGAGAGATGATTTTCCTTGAGAGAGATGATGTTAATTTGAGTTAGGGTGTTAGGGTTTTTGCGTTTCGGGTGAGTGATTTTGCATTTTCGGGTGAGAGTGTTAGGCGAGAAAGGAAGTAGCTCAATAGGAAACAAAAAAATATTATTTAACCATACCTAGCGTTTTCTAAAAACGCTAGGATCTATCTAGCGTGTTTTCTAAATACCTAGCGTTTTGAATAAAAGCGCTAGGGATCCATCTAGAGTGTTTACTAAATACCTAGCGTTTTATAAAAAGCGCTAGGATCTATCTAGCGTGTTTTCTAAATACCTAGCGTTTTGAATAAAAGCGCTAGGATCCGTCTAGAGTGTTTACTAAATACCTAGCGTTTTATAAAAACGCTAGGATCTATCTAGCGTGTTTTCTAATTGGCTAGCGTTTTGAATAAAAGCGCCAGGGATCCGTCTAGCGTGTTTTCTAATTTGCTAGCGTTTTAAGTAAAAGCGCTTAGGGATGCATCTAGCGTGTTACCTAATTGGTAGCGTTTTACATTAAAACGCTACTAATGGTGTAGCGTGTTATTAAAATGGGTAGCGTTTTTTTATAAACGCTACTAAAGGTGGCGATCTCTTTTTACAATTCTGGCGTAGTGATAATTGGCAATGTTGACTAGTTGAGTAGAGAGTTAATGATGAAGGTGAGGAGGGTAGGTTTGGAGTGGAGAGAGGGCAGGTTTGGGGTGTTTGAGAGTGTGTGTTGGGGTTGGAGGAGAAGAAGAGGGAGGAAGGATAGGAGTAGAAATCTAAATGAGTGTAAGATTATTTTAGTAAATATATAGGGTATAAAAGTGTGTGGTGAGTAAGAGGGGGTGTGAGAAAAAAAATGGCCACTCCGTTATTATGTAGTGAGAAAATATATATTTATTGCTCGATGTTCATACCCTCAGAACTAACATTTTCATTTCCTCCTAGCAACTAATAACTAACATAAGAAAACTTGTTAAACTTGCTGAAACCCACTTATAAGCTACCTATGTCAAATCCGCGATGGCTTTTACTGACAAAATTTGCGAATGTGGGTTTTTTCATCCTACCCAACTGGACATCATACCCTCCAATTTATCCAATCTTCCAAATTGACCCCTGAACATTTTTTTTCTTAAAAAACATTGCATAATTTTTGGATTTATCTCACAATAGATAAATCCAGAAGTGGTTTTTATCCAAATTTATCCCTAGGAGATAAATCCAGAACACAAAGTCACTTTCGGATTTATCTACTATGAGATAAATCCGAAATTCTTAAAAAAAATGCATTCTGGATTTATTTGTAAAACATAAATCTGAAAGTCAATTTTAAAAAATTAAAAAATATGTAAATTTACAAATTATAACACTTAAGTTAAGGTAAAAAAAAAAACAAACCTAATAAAAAAAAGGTTAGGCAAATTTTTTAGATTTTATTGGAGTTTATGAAAAATTAAAAATTAATAAAAAACAGTACAAGAGTAAATTTGGAATTTTTAGCCCCGCAGTCCCGATAGAAGTTCCTTATTGAGGGGTTACTGATTCTTGATTTTTTTGGATTTAATCTTTGTGGTTTTGGGGACGATCGAAAATCAATTTTCAATTTTAGAGGCGAGAAGGACTGAAACTTTAACAAGACCTATAACATAACAAAAACCCAAAGGAAAAACATTAGTATTGTTAGTGATCCCGACAACGACGCCAATATGTTCAACGGTCTAACAGTAAACAAAATCGATTTTTTTTTACCGAAATTAATTAAAATTATTTTTAAAAAAACACGTTCCCGTATTTATGCCTTGGACAATAATCCAAAATAAAAAACAACTCCGGATTTATATAGTTAACTCCAAAATGAAAAAAAAAACTAACTACCCAACTCCGAATTTTTTTTTTAACAAAATTATGTTTTGGGACATAAATTCGGAAGGCAAATATATAATTCTGGATTTATGTCTAGTACATATATCCAAAAATTCATAAAAAGGCAATACTTAAGTGCTGTACAATACCTATGGTTCTTACTGTTATCCAATCAAAATAAGACATGTGCACTATTTTTCCCACCTCACTTCCCAAGCCATGACCACTCCTTTACTAGGCGAACGGCAACATTGTGACTTTTCATTTTCTCTTTTTTCCCTTTCCCCATATTCTCCGTCTTGTTTAAAAATAAAACTGTTAACACAACTATAATTGGGGACAACACAACAGCCTAGTCAACCATTTCTCTATTCTATCTCACACTGTTTTGATATTCACCTTCTTCTACAAAGTTGTCGTTACTGGATGTGGTTGTTTCATGTAAGGCTGTTAGATGGGCGTAGATGGTAGCAATCGCCGGCCATGTCGCTCCCTGCGGTGTCGATGCTGCTGTCACTATTATCATTGTCAGTTGTCTTCTATTTGTGTTGCTGGTGGAGAATGGATGTATCATAAACTCTGCGTGGTCCACTTGCCATGGGTGCTTTCTTTTTTGGGCAACGCGCCATGGACCCGGATCCTCTCCAGTCAGGATCTGGTCCTGTCACTCCATTCACCTTAACCTCTTCTATTGGATTACCATCATACTCAATCTCAACCATTAAACTTTTTTATTTTAAAAAATCTAAAAAGAATTAAGAAGAGAGATAGAGATGGGTGACTGGAGAAGATCCCATTCCCAACGCCATGGGTGTTGTTAAAAGCATTGAAAGTGAGCCTGTCTAATTGATTTGAATGATAACTATAAACTACTACTCGTATACAAGAAGGAGGACATGTGGGGATCTAACTATGAAGCCCTGATACTTCAAAAATGGCAACGTACCCGTATCGGATACGTATCCGATAGCGATATGCACCCGATACTTCCCGATATGTACCCAAAGAGTATCCAATGATTTTTTAATTCTTTTTAAAAAATAATTCACTCGATACTTTTCAGATACTTCTTACCAACTAAGGATACTTCTCAGATACTTTTTCGATACCTCTTACCAAACAAAATTATATCTTTTTTCGTAACACTATCATAGAAGAAATAAAACATTGTGATATGGGTGAAATAAATCACTACAAAAAACACGGTCATTAGCGAGGGAATTTTCGGTCGCTAACATGCCCAATTCCGTCGCTAATTGCCATTAGCGAGAATTAGCGAGGGACCAGTTCGGTAGCTAATTCCCTCCTCGCTAATGGAAATTAGCGAGAGAAATGTGTTCCGTCGCTAATTAGCGAGGGACAGTCCCTCGCTAATTCCGTCGCTAATACTGACAACACGCTTCCCGAGTCTGATTGGCACGCTTATCAATCTGAATTTATTATTATTATTATTATTATTATTATTATTATTAGTATTAGTAGTAGTATTATTATTATTACTGTTGTTATTATTATTATTAGTATTATTATTATTATTATTATTATTATTATTATTATTTTGAGAGAGGAGTGAGAGTGGTGGTGGTGTGGTGGTGGTGGTGGTGGTGTCGTAAAGAGAGAAGAAGAAGGAGAAGAGTAAGGGAGAAAAGGAGTGAGATGTATGTGGTGGTGGTGGTGGTGGTGGTCGTAGAGAGAGAATGAGTAAGGGAGAAAGAGAGTGGTGGTGGTGGTGGTGGTGGTGGTGGAAGAAAGAGAGTGAGAGAAAGAGGTATGTGGTTGTGGTGGTGTGGAAGAAGAGAGAGAGAGAGAGAGAGAGGTTGTGGTTGTGTGGTGAGGAGAGAGAGAGGAGTGAGAGTGGTTGTGGTGTGGTGGGGGCGTGGTGGTGGTGGTGGTGGTGGTTGTGTGGTGGTGGGTTAGAGTTTGTAGGTGAGAGAGAAGAATGAGGGTGTTGTGAGTGAAAAATAAGAGTGAGTGGTGGTGGTGGTGGTGGTTGTGTGGTGGTGGGTTAGAGTTTGTAGGTGAGAGAGAGAGAGTAGAGGAAGAGGAAGAGGAAGAGGAAGAGGAAGAGGAAGAGAAGAGGAGTGAGGGTTAAAAGTGAAAGAATGAGAGAAGAGTGAGAGAAAAGTGAGAGAAGAGTGAGAGAAAAGTGAGAGAATCGAATATTTGGTAAAAAAATAACTGGACATTAGCGAGGACTTGCGATTCGTTGCTAATAATCACACTCGACATAGTCGATCGATCCGCAATATCAAATCACCGCAACGTTCAGACATTAGCGAGGGACTTGAAATTCTGCCGCTAATGGTCACATTAGCGAGGGACTTGCAGTTCCGTCGCTAATCCTCGTTTTTTGCGAGGGACAAAATTTTCCTCGCTAATTCCGTCGCTAATCCTCGTTTTTTTTGTAGTGAATATACGTAATCCTCTCTACTTGATATGTTCACAAGTATTTATTTCTACAATGTGATCATCATATATTGACTAATGATATGATTATGTGTTATTGAGCAACAACTAATATGAATATCTTTGTGTATATAAAGTCATATATATATATATGAGCTTCTCAGTCAATAACTTTTTTAGTTAGTAATTATCGCTCTCCTCAATATTTAATGCAAACCCTACCACTATCTATTTGGATTATACGGTTTCGGGTGGTCTCAATTACTTGTTTACCCCTACATTTTATGATGAATTACTCATACATATATGGGTGCGTCGGTTGTCCTCTTCCTTTCTTCTATATATTTTTTATGATTTTTTTTAATATATTTGTGCAGTATTTTTCATCTTTATAAAATACAATATTTCTGTTTTTCATCTTTGTTTTTTTCCTTCCAATTGTGTTTCTATTCCATTTTATTTTTCTGTTATCTTTTTAAATATTTAAATTTAAATTTAATTTTTTATTAAAGTATCACAACCGTGTCGTATCTTGATTTTCAAAATTTTCCCGTATCCCCATATCTGTATCGTATCGTATACCGTATCGTATCGCGTATCCAAGCTTCATAGATCAAACCACAAATTTACAGTATTGCTTGATTTTCAAATTAAAATTAATTGATTTCAAATTAAAATGCATAAAAAGTATCAATATACAAAGATGAGGTACATACATGAAATTAAGAATTTGGGACATAAGGAACCCATGAAAATTCAATTCAAAGATCCACAATAATTTTTTAGTTACAGGACTTGCGATAGTGGACATACACGTGGCTTATTTTAATTCGGAAATTTTCTCCCTACCGTTAAATTTTCGATAGTGGACATACACGTGGCTTATTTTAATTCGGAAACAGTAATAATAGTCCATATGGAACTGTATATAATTCATAAAATTTATAGTACTAGAAATACCTTTTGGGGGTAAATGGGAGTAAATTTTGATGAAAATTATAGGGTAATTTGGAAACAAATGAAAACAGGAGTATGAGGTCCAGCCAGGGGGTACAAAAATCCTTAACCTTTTTTGTTCAACATCTATTTGTATTTGGAACGTTATATGTAATGAAATGAATGGTTCGATTGTGTAACAAAATCAACAAAGTTTTATAATAACAAGATTTTTTTTTGACTAAAAAGGATATTCCTTTTTTTTTTTTGACGTGGACTAAAAAAAGATATTCATTCATCTAAATAGATAGATTACATTGATGATAATACAAATTTAGCATTGTTGAAAACACAAATGATGAATCTGAACAAACACTCGATGGAGGGCGATGGCGGATTCGTATGTTGTGGTCGGGGGTTGATTGAATCTCGAATAAAAAAAAAAATTGTGTACTAGTATCTCTATATAAAATGCTTTTGAAACCCATAAAATTTTAAGTTTGCACAAATATTCTTAAATTTGCACCCAACTTTTTAATAAACGTGTCTTATTAATCTTCGCAAGGGATTATTTATTTTTTGGCTTAAATAGTGATTACCCCCCTGCAAATATCAACTTTATCCATATACCCCCCCTGTAAAAAGAAAAGTTTTAAAATAAACCTTGCAAATATTAATTGCTTACAATTACCCCCTGCTGTTAGTTAGAGTTAACAGAGTTAACTCTATGCTGAGTAGGATGACAAATGGACTCCACATTGGCATGACACGTAGATGATAATTAGACACGTGTTATGTGACTCACTCCATTGTTGACTAAACCATTTGGTCTTCTCTCACTCACTTCACACCAGCCATTTGCGTCTCTCACTCTTCACTCACTCAGATACAATGGGTGATTGATTTCTTCAATCTTCACAGTTAGGGTTTAGGCGAGACGAAGGAAAGAAGACGAAGACGAAGACAAAGCTCACTCTTCTCTCACTCGTTTTAGTGCGAAGACGAAGACGAAGGAACGAAGACAAAGCTCACTGTGGATCTAGGGTTTAGGCGAGACGAAGGAAAGAAGAAGACGCGAAGACAATAATTAAAATCAACCCTAGAACTTACCCCCCAATTAATACACCTCCAGAACCTTCTTCCAGGATTTTCAAAAGTGTTTGAAATCCATAAACGCATTGCCAATTGACATCCACAAACAGGGACTTGAGCTTGCCCTATTCTAGATACACCATTGGAAGAGGATAGAAGAAGAAGGATGATGGAGTGACGATGGTTCGTGAGAGAGAAGAAGAGTGAATGACGAATGAATGAAGAAGAAGATATGAACTCTAGCAACATCTACGTGTCATCCTACTCAGCATAGAGTTAACTCTGTTAACTCTAACTAACAGCAGGGGGTAATTGTAAGCAATTAATATTTGCAAGGTTTATTTTAAAACTTTTCTTTTTACAGGGGGTATATGGATAAAGTTGATATTTGCAGGGGGATAATCATTATTTAAGCCTTATTTTTTTGAGGGAAGCAAGGGATTATTTATTAAAATTTAGGAAGTAATTTTACTGATATTACATACTTTTACGGACTACTTTTTATTTTCATAATAACATTAATACTTAAAAGGGAAATGGTGTGTAAACTTAGAGACTAATTTGACAATTTATTCTAAAATAAATTTGGTGTTAGATAATTTGATTCCTTAATTTTAGTAAATTAAGTTAGAATATTTGGAAAAAAAATTTAAACAATCCTAAGAAACAAATTTTTTTATAATGAATTTTTTTGAACCCCCTAGCCCAGGGTCCTAGGTCCGCCACTGTCAGAGGATTCAAGTTAATGGCGTAAAACGACAAAATGCCTACAATTATAATGTCAAGAATTAAATAGTAGTTAAACCTATTTTTACTGTTAAATAATTGACAAAAAATATGTTAATAGTGCCGAAAATCAATTAAAAGATTAAGATTACAATAAAGAATATATTATATTTATCCAAAAAAATTAAATAATAAGAGAAAGTGACTTAAATTTTCATGATAAAAATGTGTAATTTTCTCAAAAAAGTTATCTAATATAAATATTCTATGAAATTGAAGTTTGAAATTGACATGAGATGATGTTGAAACACCGTGTGGAAAATGGGGAGACATTGAAAGTTCCAGGATTTGCGCAACTCACCAAACGCGCAATCAAAAACATGTGGGCAGCACCAAACAACTTTTGGAACACGCAAAGTATTTTATGGGTTTTTCTTTTTGGTTCGGACTATTTTTGCTACTTAGAAACCGTCACGATGCTTTCAATAAAACTAATTTTTGTTTGTGTTAGGATGATCAAATTTTGCATTGACCAACACCGAATTTGTCCACCGTGAAAATTAAACTCAAGAGTGCGAAACACTTGACAGTGGTATAGCACAAGTGGTAGATATTGGAACTCCTTAACGATTTGGTCAAGAGTTCGATCCCTGGCCAGTGCGTATGAAAAAATACTTGGTGGGAGAGTTCAACTCCTTAAATGGATCAGCACCTCGGAGAATTATCAACTCTTTAAATGGATACCTTGGAGAATTAGTCTCTACAATTGCGCGCACAGAGAATACCTTAGTTTAATAATAAAAAAGTAAATTAAACCAATAGACCAACAACTTTGGTTAAATTATTTTATGGCATGGGGACTTGAGTGGGAAACACTATTAATTGAATCACTTCATTCCCCCTCTGTTAATTAATTTTTTTTAATTTTAACTATTTATTAAAAATATTTATTTATGTCATTTTATATTTTGATATAGTTATTATAAAAAAAATTATGATTTAGCGATCAACTACCAATATTATCAAACCGTTTATCAATTGACTAGCTTATCAACTACTTCATCACATCCATAATATAAGAAAGATGGTCGTTCCAAACAATTTAGAGACACTGTTCGAATTTTAAAAATTGGGCTCCTAATAGGGTCCTACTTTTATCAGAATTTCTCTCTCTGTATAATGAATAAAGATATTCGTGCCTTTTAGTAAAAAAAACAATTCTTCAAAAGTTTCTATCAGTAAAATTGGTTATATACAATTGGCCAAACAATTTAACAAAAATGTTATTTGGACAAAAAAATTTAGACAAAAATAGACAAAAACTAACTTACAACACTAATTAACCAAGTTTTTTAGACAATTAGTCAACCTGCTTTTTCACAGTTTTCGAGGCGTTGATTAAAAACTTGGTTAATTGATCACTTGACTAATAGTCTAAAAAACTTGATTAATTGGTGTTATAAGTTGGTTTTTGTCTATTTTTATCTAAATTTTTTTGTCCATATAACATTGTTGACGATTTAATCACAAACATTTTGCTAGCCTATAGTGTCGCCCTAAGTCACTGTGGGTGCCTTGGTCTGATTCCCAATGGTTTCCATGGTTTGTTGATTTTTTTTTTTAAGTTAACAATTTAAAAAATAAAAATATTGGGATGACTTGGTTTTGATCCTGTGACCATGAACTGACATTGAACTTACGCATACCACTGCAACAATGGCTAACGTGTAACAAAGATACAAGTCTTATAGGATACTAGCCCCACGATCCGTCCGATGGACGGATTGGCTAGTTATTGATTAAGTGAAACACATAGAAATAAAAGCAGCTAGGAGTAGCAACTTTTGAGGATTAAATGTTTATAGTTATTAAAGACATGTAGATCTTATACACAAGAAAATGAGAAAATAAGGGAGGTGAAGAAAAAATTCGTACAATCTAAAGTAAGATATGAGATAAGTAGGTTGAAGGATTAATAATAACAAACGTCATAAAAATATTTCAAAAGTACCGACATTTGTTACTGACACTACAGAAGTTTTGATATTAAAATGGAAGATGAATTAAATAAAGAGTAAACCTCTAAAGAAAAGAAGCATAAGAAAATAATCAATAGATAATTTCGATCCAATATGTTACGACGATTAATTAAGTAGGAATTTTGTGTAAGTTATGTTCATGTAATAGAAATTCGAGGGATTAGTCTCTAGAGTTGCGCGTACAGGATATCCAGTTTATACCAAAATAAATGTAGACATAAAAATTTAACTCATAGTTAAAGAGAGAAGAAGACAACATAATTAAAAAGTGAAACACGAATGTAGGTCTCATGCAGAGATTGATTTAAAAGTAAATATCAATTTAATTATGCTTCTAATACTTCTTGATGCGAAATTATCTAAATAAAGAAGAAAATACCAATTTGGACATGTAATGTTTTTTCAAGATTCTAAAGTACCCCAAAACACACTCCCTAGAATCACACTTTATGTATTTTCCCATGAGATTGTTCTTCCATCAAATAGATTATTGACGAACGAAGTATTTGAGTAGTTAAAAAAATTTCTGAATCCTAAACTAACCCAAAACACTCTGTCTCACATTTCACGTTACGCGTTTTGTAGAAATGAAAATCTCTTTCCATGTTTTGATGATACAAACTTAAAGAAATTGAGTTAAGTTTTCTAATAACCTATTATGATTTAACAAGTTTCCAATCAAGTATGTGAAAGAACAGGAAATAAGTGTTATAGCAAAAATCTTGGCTCTACAACTAAACCAAGTGTATCTCATAGTACAAATGGGCCTAAAGAAGGTTGATTACAGAAGGTTACCTCAAAAGAAGGTTAATTATAGAAGGTTAAAAGAAAAAGTAACTTTCTACAGAAGGTTTACTGAAAGTCAAACAGAAGGTTGACTAAAAGTCAATAGAAGGTTGACCAATAGTCAACAGAATGTTTGATTGAAGTCAAAAGAAGGTTGATCTATTCTAAGATATAGTAAAGAAGGTTGTTTGTTGAAAAAGGTTAAAAGAATGATAAAAAGAATTCAATCTTCTGTTTCTGGGAAACAAGTTCCTTGATTCAATGCGCATCAAAATATATTCTGGGAATAAATGTTGTAGAAATAATTCTCCTAAGATAAGGAGGAACTCCTTAATTATCCCTTGTAATATAAAAGCATGTTTGTTCATGATAAGGAAGCTTTAGAAGCTTCAAATAAAAGTATGTAAATTGTTGTATAGTACATGAACAGGTCATGAAATGTCAGAAAAATGGAAAAGGAAGTATGGTGCATGTCATAGAAGAGCTGTCATGACAGCTAAAGCACCAAAGTTTGCTTAAGAAGGTTGATGGGCTATCACTAAAGCACAAAAGTCATCATTTCCTATCTACAAGCCTAGAACAAATTTCCAACGGCTATCTTCAGCATTCCAACGGATATATTCAAGGTTCAAAGTCTATATAAAGGTTGTTCTTCACAATTACAAATTATGAGATTTAATTGGAACCTTCACATGTCAAGGTTCTCAAAGTATTCCAACCTTCTCATTCACACTCAAAGCTACTACAAGTTCTGATTTGGGAATATACTGTCTTGAGTGTGTGTTAGCTTGTTATGCTCTTAGAAATACCTTGTATTTATCTACCAACAAACTCCTAAATCATCCCAAACCCAAACCCCTTATTGTAAGAAATATTGTATAAGTTTCACAACAAACTACCTAGTGAGAGGTGAGTGTTGGTGATCCTACTTGAAAGAAATACCTTTAGGAAACTAGAAGAGAGTTTTCTAGCAGCTTGGTGAAGTTGTGTAAGTTAGCACTTGTCTTTTGTGTGTTGATCAAAAGAGAGTGGTGGTGAAAGTCTTTTGCTGTTAAAGCTAAAGCAAGTGTAAAATCTATTTGGAGAATAGTGGAAACTCTCACGTGGACGTGGGGAGAGGAGTAGCCACAGTTTGGTGAACCTCTATAACTTTACTGTGTCATTATATGCTTTTCTTGTTAATTGCTTTAACTGTCTTACACTCATCACTGTTTTCAAACACTACAGAAGGTTAAATACTTCAACCTTCTGTAGCCAAAATCTTAACCTTACTTGATTCTTATTTTGACACTTGTTTGAAAACAACACTCTTCCTTTAAAGAAAAGACATCTGAAATCATCATAGTTAATTATCTTTCACTATTTTAATATTTACTTGTTGTTTGTGGAACTAACATTCAACCTTCATATATCCAAGTTATCTTGAGAAACACTTAAGAAGGTTGCAGGAATTAAATTTTAAAAAGTCACACAATTCAATCCCCCCTTTCTTGTGTAACTTAGTCACTTCAATTGGTATCAGAGCTCACCTCTAGGGGCTGAGCACACTTTGCAATGTGAGAGGAAAGATCCTGGAAGAAGTGATGAGTCATCATTCAAACTCTGTGATGTTCCTTCCTGAAGGAGCTTCAGCAAATAGACCACCAGGATTCACTAGTGAACATTACTATTATTGGAAAGATCAAAAGAGATTATTCCTAGAATCTCAAGACACTGATATTTGGGGAATTGTTGAAGATGGTCCTTATGAACCCACACCAACTCTTAATGATGGGAGTACTACTGCTAAACCTAGAAACACCTGGACACCTGAAGATAAATGTATGGTACTTCTAAACTCTAAAGCTAAATTTTATCTAACATGTGCTATAGGTAGAAGTGAATATGATAAAGTGGTTGGGAAAGAAACTTCCAAAGAAATTTGGGATACATTTAAGACTGCCCATGAGGGAACAAATCATGTTAAAGAAGCAAAAATCAACCTTCTCATCCATAAATTTGAAACATTCAAAATGGAGGAGCAAGAAACAATCTCTGAAATGTTTAGCAGATTCACAACAATAACAAATGATTTGAATTCTCTGGGAAATACCTACTCAAATCAAGCTAAAGTAAGAAAACTCCTAAGATGCCTTCCAAAGGTATGGAGACCCAAAGTGACTGCTATAACAGAAGCTAAAGATCTCTCTATTCTCAAAATAGAAGATCTACTTGGATCTCTAAAAGTTCATGAACAAGAAATCAGGGATGAACTTCAACCCAAGAAGGTTAAAACCATTGCACTCAAAGCTTCTCAAAAATCTCCACAACCTTCTAAAGCTATGTCACTTAAAGCTGAAGAGGATACTCAAGAAGAAAGTGAAGATGATGAAAATGACATTGATGATGAGGATGAAATGGCTCTAATCACCAGAAGGTTGAGAAGATGGGCATTTAGAAAGAACAATAACAGAAGACCCTTCTTCAAGAAAGATCAACCTAAAGGTGAAGGCACTAGCAAAACTGCTCCTGTGTGCTATGAATGTAACAAACCTGGACATTTCAAAAATGAATGTCCAAAGCTAAAAGGAAGCAACAGAAAGTTCGCACCCAAGAAGAAGGCTCTACTTGCCACATGGGATGACTCAGAAGAAACTGACTCCGACCATGATGAAGATATTGCAAATTTTTGTCTCATGGCTGACTCTGAGGAACCTTCTCAAATATGTCCTGCATCAAGTATGGAATCAATCAACTCATGCTTCGTGGGAGATACTGATCTAGTAGAGGTAATCACTTATAAATCACAAACTTGTGCTTCATGCAAAGATACTGAACATGCTTTTGAAAACCTATTATTTGACTCAAACACTTTGGCTCAAAATTGTGTGGTGTTCAAAAATCAACTCTTGAAGGCAAAAAAGGAGAATGAAGAGCTACAAAAACAAAATGAATATTTGATAAAAACCGTTCAAACTCTTCAACATTCTCACTTTAAACTTTCTGAACAACACAAACTTTTGAAAGATAAGGTCTCAGAACAATCAAATCTTATACATTCTGACCTTGAAAAACAAAACAACTTTCTCAAAGACAAAGTTTCTGTTTAAACTGAAGAACTAGCTATGTCTACACAGAAAACTTTTGAACTACCTGTAGAAAAACAAACTGAGAAGAATTCTAGTACTAGAAAGCCTAAAACAAAGTGCACATATTGCAAACGCTTTGGTCAGATATTTCTGTATGCTATAAACTGAAAATAAGTTTCTATTGGAAGAAAACTAACCATGAAGGACCCAAAAAATACTGGGTACCTAAATCATTAATAACATTTGAAACAGGAATGCCTCTTAGCATCCAAGAAAAAGTTGTGGTTCTTAGACAATGGATGTTCAAGGCACATGACAGGGGAAAGAGATAAATTTCTCTCAATGGAGAGAATAGATGGAGGCTATGTCATCTTTGGCAATGATGATAAAACTTGCATCAAAGCTATAGGTACTATAGGTAACTCTAACTCCCCTAAAATTAAGAATGTGCAGTATGTAGAAGGTCTAAAACATAATCTATTAAGTATCAGTCAACTATGTGATAGTGGTCATATAGTTTCTTTTAAATCTGATAAGTGTTTTATTAAAGAAATTTCCTCTGGTAAGGTCTTGTTCACTGCATCTAGGACTAAAAATCTTTATAGCCTATGTCTTGATGAACTATCTCAAGAAACTTGGCTTGTGTCTTATGAAAATGACAAATGGATTTGGCATAGAAGAGCTGGCCACATAAGCATGCAAACCATTTCAAAACTCTCCAAAAAGGAACTAGTCAGAGTGTTACCAAAAATCAATTTCGAAAAAGATAGAGTATGTGAAGCATGTGTTCATGGTAAACATGTTAAAGCTAGTTTCAAACCTAAAAACATGATCACATCCCAAAGGTCACTAGAACTGCTTCACATAGACTTATTTGGTCCTACTAAAACTTCTAGCCTTAATGGAAAAAGATATGGTTTTGTAATTGTAGATGATTTCTCTAGATTCACCTGGGTGCTATTTTTGAAAAACAAAGATGAAGCTTTTGAAGCATTCAAAGTGTTTCTAAAGAGAGTTCAAAATGAAAAAGGAACAAATGTTATTTCTGTAAGAAGTGATCATGGGGGAGAATTTGAAAATCTCTCTCTTCAAAACTTTTTTGATGAAAATGGAATTACTCACAATTTCTCATGTCCTAGAACTCCACAAGAAAATGGAGTTGTAGAAAGGAAAAATAGAACTTTGCAAGAAATGGCAAGAACTCTTTTAGAAGATTCAAAAATTGAAAAGTATTTTTGGGCAAAAGCTATAAACACAGCCTGCTATATTTTGAATAGAGTTTCCATTAGAAAAATTGTTGAGAAAACCCCCTATGAAATTTGGAAAAATAGAAAACCAACCATTGCATACTTTCGTGTATTTGGTTGTACTTGTTTCATTTTGAATATCAAACACAATCTAGGCAAATTTGATTCTAAATCAGACAAAAGAATTTTTCTGGGATATTCAACATTATCAAAGGCTTATAGAGTATATAACCTTAGGACTCAAACTGTAGAGGAAAGCATGCATATTGTTTTCAATGAAACTAACAGTTCAAATGAAGTAATTGATGTTGATGAAATCAACCAAAACAAAGAAGAAGATACAGAACATGCAAACAGGTTGGAGAAGGAAGATACAGAAGCTTCTGTTCAACTTTCTCAACAATCAAATGAAGCTACTCAAGCTTCTTATCAACCTCCTCAACTACCAAGAAGTTGGAGAATGGTATTTCATCATCCACAAGATCAAATTATTGGTAGTACTTCAGATCCTGTTAGAACCAGAACATCATTTAGAGACAATGCTGCTGGAATTGCTCTCATTTCTGAAATAGAACCAAAGTCTATCAATGAAGCCATACTAGATCAATTTTGGATAGAAGCAATGACTGAAGAACTCTCACAATTTGAAAAGAATGAGGTATGGAACCTAGTAACACCACCCAAAAATCAGTCAGTTATAGAACTAAATGGGTGTTCAGAAACAAGCTAGATGAAAATGGTAAGGTGGTAAGAAACAAGGCAAGACTTGTTGCTCAAGGGTATAATCAACAGGAAGGTATTGACTATGATGAAACTTTTTCTCCTGTAGCAAGGTTAGAAGCTATTAGAATATTACTTGCATTTGCTGCACACAAAAATTTCAAATTATTTCAAATGGATGTTAAAAGTGCTTTTCTAAATGGATTTTTAAATGAAGAAGTTTATGTCAATCAACCTCCTGGTTTTGTTGATCAAAAGAAACCTAACCATGTTTTTAAACTCACCAAAGCCCTATATGGGCTGAAGCAAGCTCCTAGAGCTTGGTATGAAAGGTTAAGTAGCTTCTTGATCAAAAATAAATTCACAAGAGGAAACATTGATACTACTTTGTTTAAGAAATCTCTTGATAAAGATTTGTTGATTGTTCAAATTTATGTTGATGATATCATTTTTGGATCAACAAATGAAAAATTGTGCAAAGATTTTGGGAATCTTATGAAAAGTGAGTTTGAAATGAGTATGATGGGAGAATTAAGATTCTTTCTAGGACTTCAAATAAAGCAACTTGATGAAGGTATCTTTATTAGTCAAGAAAAATACATCAAGGACCTTATCAAGAAATATAAGATGAATGAAGCAAAAGCCATGGCAACACCTATGCATCCTTCCATGCAAATTGAGAAGGATGAAGAGGGAAAGTCAATTTCTGAAAAAGAATATAGGGGTATGATAGGTTCACTATTATATTTAACTGCTAGTAGACCTGACATTGTGTTTTCAGTTAGCTTGTGTGCTAGATTCCAAGTCTCTCCTAAAGAATCTCATCTTACAGTTGTTAAAAGGATCTTCAGATACTTAGTTGGAACAACAAGTATTGGTCTATGGTATAAAAAGAATACTCATTTTGACCTAATTGGCTACTGTGATGCTGACTATGCTGGTGATAAAATTGACAGAAAAAGTACTAGTGGATCATGTCAAATTTTGGGAGAATCCTTAATCTCTTGGTCTTGTAGAAAACAAAATTCAATTGCATTATCAACTACTGAAGCAGAATATGTATCTGCTGCTGGTTGTTGTTCACAAATACTTTGGATCAAGAATCAATTGGAGGACTACTCTTTAAGGTACACTTGCACTCCTATTTATTGTGACAATACTAGTGCTATCAATTTATCAAAAAATCCCATCCAATATTCCTGGTCTAAACATATTGATATAAAGCATCATTTTATTAGAGATCATGTTCAAAAGAAGGGTGTGGAACTTATTTTTATAGACACCAAACATCAACTAGCTGATATATTTACCAAGCCTTTGTTAGAAGAAAGTTTCAATTGTATTAAAAAGGCTCTACACATTTTAAAATGTCCCTAAGAGAAAAATATGTCAAAACCCCCAACCTTCTCATATCTTGAGAAGGTTCACTTGGAGAAAATCAAATTCAGAAGGTTGAATTTGAGAAGGAGCACGTAACACAACATATGTCACTTCATAACTGCGCACTATCCCATCACAATGGCTCTCTCTCTCTCTCTCTCTCTCTCTCCCTCTCTTACATTCTCTCAACGCATACACAATCACTCGCATTCATCTTCTCTCAAGCGTTTCTCTCTCTCTTTACTTCTTCTCTTCTTCACTGAAATTTCTTCTCTCTTCAATGGTGAGAACAAAAATCCCTTGTTTGAGAAGAACAAATACTCCTCAAACTAGTGACCTTCCACCAGCACTCTTAAAAGCTTCGAATCCTCCTTCTACTCAGAATCCCTCTCACTCAGAACCAATGTCGTCTAAATCATCACTCACTCCTTCTCGGCGATCCACGAGGATCAAGACAAGTTCTATCAAGGACATGCAAGGTCCTGGCACAAGGATAAGTTAACCAATCAACATTGATGAAAATGAGTCTGAAACTACTCTTTCGGAAATGATGGCAGAGTCAAAACTTGAACTTAAAAGAAAAGCCTCTCTTCAACCACAATCCTCTTCCAAAAAGCCCAAAAATAAGATGGGAAACAAAGAAAAGGAAAAGATTGATGAAGAACAAAAACTTGATGATCAACCTTCTAAAGTTGAGGAGAAACTTAAAGAAGTTTTACCTGCTCAAGTTTTTGATAATGAAAAATGGGGAAAGAGAAACATTCTCATTGGAAGAATCTACTTGCTAGATGAAATGAGGGCCTCTGGTTGGAATGTACAAGATCACATTGAAACTCAAAAATGGCTGAACATTCTGTCTCAAGAAGAAGTAATCTACCCTAACTTGGTGAAAGAATTCTATGGTTGTGTAAATGTTAGTGAAACAAAATCTGGCTTCACTACTCAAGTTAAAGGAACCACCATTGTAGTAACCCCAAATCTGATTGCAAATGCCCTGAAAATCCCTATGAGTGGAGTTTGCCTTTATGGAAAGAACTGGTATGACCAAACAGAAATCAAGCAGGAAGAGGTGTTGAAAGAACTGATGAAAAATCCTGAAGAGAAGCTTAAATCATCAGCATTGAAGGATGAAGCTCGTATCATGCATAACATGGTAGTTCACTCCTTAGTCCCTAGAGCAGGAAGCTTTGAACAGGTAAAGCCTATTGACTTACTCCTAGTTTATCACATGTTCAGTAGGTCTAAGATAAACCTGCCATATATCATCTTTCACTATATGATTAAAACTATTAGGCAAAGCTCATCCTTACCCTATGACATGTTCTTAACCAAGTTGTTTAGGTTTAAGAAAATCCCTTTCACTAAAGAAGAATTCATTCAAGAGTAAACAACCTTCTGGTCTAAAAGTGCCAAACAAATGGGACTGAAACCTTTTAGCAAGAAATTAGAAATTTTCCCTGAACCTAAACCAATCCATGAATCAAACACAGAACCACTTGTTGAAAACACTAAAACATCTCCTCTTATCTCAGAAAATACACCCTTGGCAACTCCTCAGGGGGAGTCATAAGGATCTGAGAAAGTTACCATGACTGAGCCCATAAGAGTAGCTCCTCCCGATCCTTCACTTGAAGAAATGTTTGAAACAGAACCTTCTCAAAGCTAGAAAGAAGTATTTGAAACTTCATTGAACCTAAATGAAACACAAAGCCCCACTGAGAAAGAACAAACCCCTGAACCAATGGTAGAAGAAGCTTCTGAAAAAGACCAAAACCCTTCTCCTAACAATATTGATGAGCCCTGTACTGACTTAGTGCTATACATGTCTTCTAAACAAGCAAACTCAGCTCCTGAAACCATCCCTCCTAGTGAAAAAGATCCATCTCCAGAACCAAATCCTCATATAGAACCTTCTGTTGCTGACACCAACCTTTTGATAGAGCTGTATTCTATCCCTTCTCTCAAGGAGTTATTCTAGTTCCTTATGTTTCCTCTCATGAGGAACATGGAACTGCAGAAGGTATAACAGAGGATCAAGCTCAGGGGGAGATTAATGCAAACCAATCACAAGTGAATGAGGAACAAAGAAATGAATATGCAAGGCCACTATCTCCTATTTCTCAGGCTGTTCATGAGGTAGTTAGAGACATTGAAGATCAACTTAGAGAATCCTGAGAATCAAGCAACTAGTCCTGAGATCATGGCTTCTATTGCTCTCACAGAGTTGTTGCACACTCCTACACCCTCTATTGGTCCTAATGCTGAATCCACACCTGCACCACTCCATCAAGACATTCAAGGATCAACTGAACAAATGGAAAATCTATTCTCACAATGGCGTGACAATCCAAAGGCATCACCTGAAGACACTCTTGATTCTGAAAATATTCAAAGATTCATGTTTTCCCCCATCTATGATTCTTCTGTACCAAGAATGCCTGAAGGATCAGGTCCTTCCAAGCTACCTTCTGATTTGCCTACACATTTTGGATCTCTTGGATCCTTTTGTCAAACAATGAATGCTCCTCTCTCCTCATCTGATAAGGCACCTCTTAGCAGCAAACCTTCTGTGGACAAGGATGACTCATTCACTTATGCTGACAAGAAGGAGGTTTTGGCTGCAATGAAGAAGATGAGGGCACACCATGAAAAGCAAATGAAGAAGATGAGGGTTCAGAACAACAATCTTCTTATGAGCATTGGAATACTCCAACAAGAAAATAGGCTTGAAGCACAGAGAAACTATGCCTATCAGCAATGGATAATGCAGAACATAGTGCCTACTATGGTTCCTGATATAGCAGTACCTGACTTCCCTTCTCCTCAACCTTTCCAGGACATTCCTCAACCTGCTTCATCCTCAAACTCCTCAAATGATTCTTCTCCTACAAAGTAGCAACTTAATTTCCTCGTCTTCCCTCCTTTTTGTTGTTGACAAAGGGGGAGAATGGAGATTATTTAGCTACTTAGTTTAAATGATATTTTGGGGTTTCTGTTGACAGTTTAATTATTTTTTGGACATGGTATTTTGTGCTGTTTTATGGTTTGTAATTGATAATTATCAAAACTATGTAAGCATGTTTGCTTCACTCATTACATGATAATTATCCTTTTGCTATGCATATGTTAAAATTCTTTACTGTTTGTTAAAATGTCTACTCTTGAGAATCAGAAAACTTAAAACATACTCTCAAGTTTGTCATCACCAAAAAGGGGGAGATTGTAGAAATGACAATCTCTTTCCATGTTTTGATGATACAAACTTAAAGAAATGAGTTAAGTTTTCTAATAACCTATTATGATTTAACAAGTTTCAAATCAAGTATGTGAAAGAACATGAAATAAGTGCCATAACAAAAATCTTGGCTCTACAACTAAACCAAGTGTATCTCATAGTACAAATGGGCCTAAAGAAGGTTGATTACAGAAGGTTGACTGAAAGTCAAACAGAAGGTTGACTAAAAGTCAACAGAAGGTTGACCAATAGTCAACAGAAAGTTTGATTAATGAAGTCAAAAGAAGGTTGTCCTATTCTAAGATATAGTAAAGAAGATTGTTTGTTGAAGAAGGTTAAAAGAAGGATAAAAAGAATTCAAGCTTCTATTTCTGGGAAACAAGTTTATATCTGAATCCTTGATTCAATGCGCATAAAAATATATTCTGGGAATAAATGTTGTAGAAATAATTCTCCTAAGATAAAGAGGAACTCCTTAATTATCCCTTGTAATATAAAAGCATGTTTGTTCATGATAAGGAAGCTTTAGAAGCTTCAAATAAAAGTATGTAAATTTTTGTATAGTACATGAACAGGTCATGAAAAGTCAGAAAAATAGAAAAGGAAGTATGGTGCATGTCATAGAAGAGCTGTCATGACAGCTAAAGCACCAAAGTTTGCTTAAGAAGGTTGATGGGCTATCACTAAAGCACAAAAGTCATCATTTCCTATCTATAAGCCTAGAACAAATTTCCAATGGCTATCTTCAGCATTCCAACAGATATATTCAAGGTTCAAAGTCTATATAAAGGCTGTTCTTCACAATTACAAATTATGCGATTTAATTGGAACCTTCACATGTCAAGGTTCTCAAAGTAATCCAACCTTCTCATCCTCACTCAAAGCTACTACAAGTTCTGATTTGGGAATATACTGTCTTGAGTGTGTGTTAGCTTGTTATGCTCTTAGTAATACCTTGTATTTATCTATCAACAAGCTCCTAAATCATCCCAAACCCAAACCCCTTATTGTAAGAAATATTGTATAAGTTTTGCAACAAACTACCTAGTGAGAGGTGAGTGGTGTTGGTGATCCTACTTGAAAGAAATACCTTTAGGAAAATAGAAGAGAGTTTTCTAGCAGCTTGGTGAAGCTGTGTAAGTTAGCACTTGTTTTGTGTGTTGATCAAAAGAGAGTGGTGGTGAAAGTCTTTTGCTATTAAAGTTAAAGCAAGTGTAAAATCTATTTGGAGAATAGTGGAAACTCTCACGTGGACGTGGGGAGAGGAGTAGCCACAGTTTGTTGAACCTCTATAACTCTACTGTGTCATTATATGCTTTTCTTGTTAATTGTTTTAACTGTCTTACACTCATCACTGTTTTCAAACACTACAGAAGGTTAAATACTTCAACCTTTTGTAGCCAAAATCTTAACCTTACTTGATTCATATTTTGACACTTGTTTGAAAACAACACTCTTCCTTTAAAGAAAAGACATCTGAAATCATCATAGTTAATTATCTTTCACTATTGTCATATTTACTTGTTGTTTGTGGAACTGACATTCAAGTACACTAAAACACACTTTTTAGCATCCTACTTTAAAATATAAAAATATTAAAAAAAATTAGATTAGTCATCGATAAAACTCTGTTGGGAGGATATAACCGCACACGACGACAAAACTGAGTACTCGTGGCCAGTCAGCTTTCCCGGTGTAGATTAGTCATCGATAAAGCCGATGAAAACTGCACACCAATGAGATGGTAACAAAAAAAGTAAAAGAAAGGAAAAAAAACTCCAAAGTGAAAAAAAAGGCCAATTGGCCAAAAAATTTGAGAAGCCAACAAAAATCTTTCCCTTCTTCAATTTCATGGGGCATGCCAAACATCCCAAGAGTCGGCCCTGATAAAAAAGAAACCATATATCCAACGGAAGAAATGATATTGAAATTAACTATTCTCATTTAATAAGGCTAAAAGCTAATTATATTCCTAATTAATGTAATCACATTTAATCACACCACTTAAATACAGGTACTAGTGGAATTGATCATTTTAATACACCTTAAAAATTGTGTTTGTTTTTTTATTGTGGACCCCCATAAAACATTATTTATTTTTTATAAAATGGATTGAAGGGAGTATAACTTATCTGTCTTCAGCTTATCTGCTATAAACTAATTTAATTATTAGCTTATCTGTTTTTAACATATTTTTTTTACAAAACATAACCTAATACATAATTTTGATTATTTAATAAACACTTGTTATTTGTAGAGAATAATTAAAGGCATGTTACATATATGTTATGTATAAGATAATTGGAAAATTTAATGTTATTAAGTTTGGATATTCTCTATGGTTACGTGAGTTGGAACTCAAGATCTCTATCTTGTTTCTGTGAGTTTACAAATGATACTTGTTCCTCTGTTCTGCATAAAAAAGGCGTATTACATCACAAATTATTCATACTTTTTATATTCTTCTTTTTGAATAGTTAATATTCACAAACGCTATGTGTCCAAAATCGCATTGTTGACAACTAAAGTCTTCTGAGTGGTTGGACAATGAAGGATCTAGTCGAGGTGACGACCTAGCAGAATACACATGTGCCGCGGCGTTCAAATACAACACATGAGGAAGTAGGTTGCCACTATGGCCTTTATTTATCCTATTCTCCTTACTCTTTCCTCTTGTTTCCAAGAAGAGCAACCACATGATCATTGGTGGTAGTCTCAGCTAAGTGTGGTCATGAAGGTTCGGGATCGACCGAAATAATGGGATCTTTGGGAAATCATCATCCTTGAAGGGGGTTAATCTATGATGGAGATAGCTAGACGCCTCAATGAAGAAATGCTCGCCGAGGAAGGCAAGAAATACCTAATGGCGAGAAGACTTGGTGAAAAAGCCTAGAAAATATGCTTAAAGACAATGTAGCGACCGAAAAATCCGGGCGAGGATTCTTCGAAGTTCGAAATGAAGCCACCGCCAAAGTTTAGTTTAAGGGCAAATATTGGAAAATCCATTTTAGTGGATAAGGGTCCTTGAGACCAAATTTGGGTTCGGGAGTCGGTTATGCGTGGGGAAGGTATTAGCACCCCACGACATCCTTCCTAAAGAAGGTTACCTTCTAATTAGTTGTATTTAACGATTATTTTACTCTTTAAAGAAAGAAAAAACTTAATAATTTTTTTAGTTTTTTGTGCTTGACAAGAGTGGGTCCCTGCTCCTACGTACTTCCAGGTGCGATGGAGGAATCAAAGCTATGTAGTTCATGGGTAGATGATGTTTCCGTGTTGGTGTTTTTTAATATAGGGATTTTAGGATTACTGAGCCACCCGGCTCAATCGTCTTAGAACGATGATTAACCCAGTCGTCCGATTGACTTAATCCCCTAATTTTTGAAAATGGTTTTTGAAGTTTGAAAAATGGTTTGATGAGAGGTTGTTTGATTTTAGAATAGGGATTTTAGGACTCTGGAGCCGTCCGACTCATTTACCCTAAAACGACAATTAACCCAGTCGTCCGACTGACCTACCCCCTATTTTTGGGAAAATGTTCATTTATTAATTATATATTTTTTATAGGGGTTCTAGGACTTTTGAGCCGTCCGACTCATTCGTCCTAGAGCGACGACTAACCCGGCCGTTCGGCCGACTTAGTCCCCTATTTGTTTTTTGGTGAAAGAATTTGTTTTTTGAAGATAATTGAGTAAAAACGAGAAAGGTAGTGAAGTAGTAAAAATGTGGTGCTATTTATCTGTAGGGGATTGTATAATGAACAGGGTGTGTAAAAAGCAAGCAGTATTTTTGTTTTTTGGAATCTGGTTTGCTAATGGGCCTTATGGACAAGGCCTGCGAAAAAAACTGGGCTGATTAAAGGGGGATTATATGTAGTAAAATGCTGGGGGGTGAACAGAATTCTGGTTGTTATTATTATTTTTACTCAAAAGAATTGATGTATTGAAATTAGAAGAATGTTATTTGGACAAAAAAAATTTAGACAAAAATAGACAAAAACCACCTCACAATATCAATCAACCAAGTTTTTTAGGTCATTAACCAAGTGATCAATTAACCAAATTTTTAATCAATGCCTCGAAAACTGGGAAAAACAAGTTGGCTAATGGTCTAAAAAACTTAATTAATTGGTGTTGTAAGTTAGTTTTTGTCTATTTTTAACTGAAATTTTTGGCTACATAACATTATCGTTGAAATTACGATCATGTATACAAAAGTATTCTGGTTTATTTAATTGGTTTATACTAAGAAATATTTGATTTGCTTGGCAAAAATCTGCACTTAAATTATTTATGTAATGTGAAAGGGGAAAGATTTATTTAAACATAAGAACTCATGATGATTTTTATTGTTTTATTCAAAGAAAAGGGAAAGTCCCTAATTGTTTTGGGACTATTATTATCACTACACGCTAAAAGAATAGAAAGAGAAAAAAAACTGTAGATGGATTTGAAGAAAAATCAATATTTAGGGGAATTTAAAAAAACAAGAGAAAGTAAAGCATACAAATAAAATAGCAAGTGAGGTCCATCCCACCCAAAATTTAGAAACATCCTGATACATACATGTCAACAAAATAAACTAAAACCTAAACACACACTAAATTCAAAACACACACATACTTACAGAGAAACAAAAGAATGGTGTGCGATGCATCAAGAGGAAAAAAGGGACATGGGCGTTGAGACAAAGGAGCACCGACGGAACTGCGACGGTTAAAGCTGCTGGTGATAGCTTGCCATGGTTGGGTTAAAAGTGAGGTGGTTGTTGTGTAGTGGTGGTTGTTGTTCTTGTAGTGATGGTTGTGATGGTGTTTGGGAGTGAGGTGGTTGTTGTTGTTGTTAAAATGGAGGAGAGTAGGGTGGAGGTGGTTGTGGGTGAGGTAGTGATGGTGTTTGAGAGATGAGTTTTGGTGGTTAGATGGTGTTGTGGTGTTGAGGGAGAGATGAGTTTTGGTGGTGAGATGGTGTTATGATGGTGGTGAAGGAGAGGGTGTGGTGTTGTATTTTTTGCTCCACTCTCTACATTTTTCAAACCATTTCCCACCATTTTTATTTTTCTCTTTCATCAAAAAAACACTAAAGTTAGGGAAATGTAGAGGATGAGAAGTTAGAGGATCCAAATCCCCATCTTGGTCTCTGGTTAGTGTGTTTTTATAGATGATAATAATGTGTGATGATGTGCTAATAGTGTTAGATGTACATGCTTCGAGAGGAAGGAAATAAACCAGTGTGTACTTTGTGTTTCTATGTGTATATAGGTGTGCTTGTGTAAAGTGACTAAGTGAGAGATGGCGTGCAGCACTTGTGTGTGATGGAGAAGTGTGCGGTGGCTTTTCCGGTCCGCCGGTCTGACAAATGGTGGACCGTCCACTGATGGCTTCAGATCCGTTGATATATTAGTAAAATATTCAATGGCCAATCTTTTTGACCCAATATCTGTTGCGTTTTTGTTGTTGTTAAAGTTTACAACTTTTGCGTTTTTGACCCAAAACTTGTTGATAATTAAATTTGCGTTATATTCACCTGGCAGTTAAAGTTGAGTTTTACCTTAAATTTTTACCAGGAATTAATTTTTACTTTATTAAGACACAAAGTAAATATCAATGTCTTAATAAAAATAAAATTCATCTTCTTCTTAGTTTTGTTATTCTTATTGCCTTCTTCCTTTTCAATCTCCTTCGTTTGTTGTTCAATTGTTCTTCAATCTTTGTCTGTTATTCAATCGTTCTTCAATCGTTGTCCTTTGTTCTTATTCTAATTCGTTTCGTTGTTCTTGTATTTTAATTTTTCCGGTCCATTAAAAACCCTAAACCGAGAGAGAGTATTTAGATGTGATGAGTTGGACTGAAGAAGAGGTGGAGTGAAGGAGTTGGAGTGAAGAAGGTTCTGTGTTCTGTTTTGTAGTAGAAGGAGAGGTGGTGTTCTTATTTGTACTCGGTAGGTGAAGAACAAGTAGTAGTGTTTTCTACTTGGAGCATCATTTTCGTTTGAAGAATGTAATATTGTTTATAATTATTTAAAGTTATGGGTTGAGTTGTTGTTTTATTGTTTTTCTAGGGTTTATTATGTGTTTATAATTTGTTTATAGTGAAGTAAACATAGTTTATTTTGAAGAGAAATGTAGAAGATGGTAGTTTAAAATTGATTGGTTAGTATGGGTGGATGTTTTAAGGTATGTGGTAGTGGTCATAGGTAGTTTAATTTAGATAGAGATGTAAATGAAAATGATTTTGCGTTTAGTACATGGTGATTTGCATTTGGTGTGAGTAATTTATGTCCAATGGTTTATGAAAGAAGATGTTGTAGTTATGATGTGACAGTTTTGGGGGAGATAAGTGTGATTAGTTATGGTAGATGATTGAAGCAGATAAATTTCATTAAGTATGGTAGTGTGATTTGGGAAATTTTGAAGCAAACAGGCGCCAAAACATGGTAATGTTGCGCCTTAGCCAAATGAAGGTGATTCTGGGCCTAGTGGTGTCTATGCTGCAAGCACACGGGCCAAAATTACACAGCGTTGCGCCTCATCTGCAGGCGGCCAATCACTCAAATTTGTTGTGTTTGTTACCTATTAGTGTTTTGTGATAGATGTTGATGATAAGCATTATTAGTTACTATGTGTTTTTGTTGACAGTAAGAAATGGCAAATAAAGATTTCCTTGCCATCGTTAGGAAGTTCGCGGTAGGTGTATTAATTTGTTCATAAAACTGATGAAACAATTCAAGATGAAATTATTTATTGAAAGAATTATCTACCGGCTTTGGTAGTTATGGAAGACAGGTTTGGGAACAAATTTTATGAGAAATTTGATGCCTCATCTAGTACTGGGTTGGTTTACCTTGATACGGATGTTAAAAAAATACTTTCGACCAACACATATAGCGTTAATGCTATTATTCGATTGACATACCTTTCGAATGGAAGATTCAATTTGTTTGTCTCTGATTCGACAAACTATTTTTATTGAACATAGCCCGATTACAGGATTGTTACCATTCGAGTATGAGGGTATGGAACCTAATGTGTTCTATGATTGTGTAGGTATGTACAACTCAGATAGGGATAGTGAAGAGATTGAATTGGGGGAATTGTATGAATCAGACCATCCGTATGATACAGGAAGTCCAAGAGATGAGACTTCTAGGCATTGCTATGAACGATCAAGTGAAGAAGGGTGGTTTTTGGAAAAATCAAGTGATGAGGATAGTTGGTGAAGAATGAATGAATTTTTTTTGGAAATGTTAGTTGTATTTTAAAAAGTAGGTTTGGAACATATTTATTGTAATAGTAATCAGCACTAACTTGGCGAAGTTCACATGATGTTATAAGCGCAATTCTACCGGTAATTGGCGCCTGCTGGTGTTGGATAAAAGCATGTGCAAAGTATAAGTGTAAGGTAACTAAATAACAATTTATAGTTTGATGTGATCACAACTAAGTTAGATAATAAAGCAAAGTATAAGTGTTGATAATGCAAATGAGAAGAACTAGTTGGAATGTCTTCATCAAGTAATTTACTTTTAAGTGTTTGATGCAGTATGTGATGCAGCTGCACTGAATGTTGTTGCATTAGCTATGTGCCTTTCAGTCACTTTCTTTAGAGTTTCATTACAAGCTTCCTATGTCTAGGCATGCTTAAATAAGTTCACTCTTGTATCTTAAGTACCCACAGTTTCACCCTATGGACTATACTATCCTATGTCTAGGTCTTAGCATGGTTTTCACAAAGTTTCTTTTATGTAAAACACTTACCCATATTAGTTCTTGAGTTCTTAATTGTAAGCCATGTCTGCTCTTACAAATTTACTTATTCTAAGTTGATCAATCCCCAAAATAAGTGTTGAAAATATTATCAAGCAAGAACTAAAGTACAAACATTACATACATGCATCATACTTATTTAAAAGCTCATTAAATGATTTGAACATTCCAACTAAGAGAGATTTAGCTAACAATAGACATTGCAAGGTAAATATAAATTGAATGGAACATGTTTATATAATAGAAATCACAAAAGAGAAACAACAAGATAGAAGTTACACAAGTTGAAGCCCTTTGTATGAATTCTCCTAGCAATGCACTAGCATTACTCCTTAGCACTATACAAACACTATGAAATCGAAGTAAGGAGGATTTGTTAATTCCTTCCTTTCCCTCTTATAAAATAGAAACTAACTATGTATATTGAAATTTTGATCTAACTTATAGATTGTGATATATTTCCAAATGAAGATGTGAGGTCCTTTTATAGTCTTCAAGAGAGGTGCTTCCTTCCTTCATGTTGAAGTAATCTTGAGAGGATTGAGCTGTAGTTGCTTTTCAGAGGTTGATCCCAAGTTGAAATCTTTGACCAAGTGTATAGGGAGGTCCAATGATGTATGAACATGTGTCCCTATGTTGATGACTCTTCAAAGCTATCCCTATGGCTATGTGTGAATGGTAGGTGCCTACTATATAAAGTGGTTCTGCTTTAGGGGACCAAGCATGATGTCAGCAATGCAAGTGGACGCACAAGTAGCTAGCTGCTCATTCACCAAGTAGTGCAGATTCAGTGCAGGATCAATGCAGGAGCATTGATGCAGATCTGTAGACTGCACTGAGCAAAAACATCAAACAGACAACAATATATCCAAAATGGCCTATTAATAACTATAACCATGTCAATCACTCAAGTTATCATATATCACACAAAATACTATATAAACTCTTTATTATTACTTGAAAGAGAGCAATTTACTAAGTTTAAACATATGAAATACTCTATATAAAATAGAGTTATCACCTGCGCATTAGGCGCAATCTTGGCAGTAGTTGGCACCTTCACATTGGGCGCAATGTGTGTTGTATGTGTCGCCTTCACACTGGGCGTAGTTTGTGCTTTATTTGGCGCCTAACCTTGACATATCTTTTGTATTGTATTGTTTGTTTAATAGTGTTGTACCAAAGAAATTGTTATTATATTATATGAAATGTTCCTATTTTTCATGTGTTTTTTATTCTTAGATTGTGTTTGTAAGCAGTAAATGGCTGAGCCAAGGTTTGAGTTTGATACTATAATGAACAAGCATCAAGTAAGATAATTTTTTATCTTAGTTTCATTTTTGTAAGGTATTACATTAGATTGTGTTTGATTTTGATAAATTTGGTGTTAATATAGAATTGTATTCGAATTCCAAGTGACCATACTTTGGCTTATGGGGAATTGATCGTTGAGAATGTCAGTGTTGAAGATGAATTTGGTAGTATCTATGCTCGAGTGTTCCATAGGCGTACTCGGAAGCTTGGTCTAATTGAAGTTGATACAAACGCTGTTTTTGATGGTTATGAAGCTAGGGTGGGTGTGCAATTTGGTAATCTTGGAGTCAGGGTTACCTATAACTTCAATGGGGGTTTTCTTTCTTAGTAGATACGGGCAGCCTCGAGCGTTTGAATCTTCATCAACATATTCTGATTATAGGGCAATTCTTGAACAATATCAGTCTGATTCTTCTTCATCAACATATTCTGATTATAGGGCTTTTCTTGAACAATATCATAGTTCTAGTGATAGTTCAACTGATAGTGGAGATAGTTCCATAGGAGGTGGGGAGGTTGCTGAAGGAATTTCGGAACCAGAATCAGATAGTGGAGATAGTGCCGTAGGAGGTGGGGAGGTTGCTGAAAGAATGTCGGAACCAGAATCAGACATCACAGTTGTTGGACCTTGAGTAGGGTGAGTTGGGTGTTTGTTTTTGATTTTGTAATTGACATTTTTCACTGGTGATGCTCTTTTGTTTGGGCCTCAGGCCATTGTTTTCATCAATGACATATTCTATTAGTATCATCAATACAATCTTGAATTAGTTATCAAGTGTGGAATCAATTGTTTTGGGTAAATAAGAAACCTTCAACTTATCATTACGTGATTTATTTGATGATTACATTACAGATTGGTGCTAAGTGTACCCTTGTTTTGATGAGTCTCCAATGAATAGTTCCTAAAATACATTCATAAAAGTTAATATAGGTAGTAAGTTATAATTATGATTGCACAATAATGGTAAAAGTTACAAAACCTTAGGGCTGAATTCTACCTTGTGATTTGTAAGAGCTGATTTGTATTTACTTGATTCTATTGACCGATCAGTAGACTTCCCTTTCTCCATAGAGGAGGGACGAGTCCATGATAGAGGTAATTCTGATTTCTCAATACTAAGATTGTTCTCCACAGGTGAACGGCAGATTTTCTTAACTCCTACTTCTTCATCTTCATCTGTTAGGGAAATGATGACATTGTTGATCTCCTCGTTAGTTAAATCTTCTAGCAATGTCTTCCTTTTCCCTGCAGAACCCAATTTGTCTCCTATTTCTTGCACATTGTTATCAGCAGTTGTTGTGGTCTCAAATCTTTTCGGTGTCTTCATAGTTCCTTCATTGTTGGGTGTGGCAATGAAAGTTTCAAGTTTTGTTAGGCATGCTTGCATTGCAACTGATGCCTTGGTTAGTTGTTGAACCATTTCGTTTGTAAGTTGTAAATCAATCTTTAGTTCCCTAACTAATGTTAAAACATCAGCCATTGTAGGATTAGGATGAGACATAAGTGATTCAGAGACACTTTCAGATTGTTCACTGCATTAGGTAATAGTAATAGAATTGGCTATACTTTATATTACAAAAATAAATTAATGTTGGCTGCCAAATTAGAATTGGCTATACTTTATATTACTAAAATAAATCAGTTATTTATAATTGAAAATAACTTTTGTCTTAGATAACACTTAAATAATGATTAATCATGAAAAATACATACATATGAAATATGAAACATAAATAAAGTGCCGGATTTGATTTAATAATCTTAAATAAGTTTTTAGTACAACAATATTACATAGCAATGGGTGTCTAGTTACATAACTGGATAACAAAAATGAAATTGACAATAAGTGATAAAATAAGAAATAACATAACTTTCTTCCTCATGGATGCCTCACCATTCAAATTCATCTGAGTCATCCTATTTTTGATCCTTTCCTCCTCCATTACCCTCACTGCAAGTGCAGAAACATTAGGGTCCCTTTGATCAAGTTCTAGTAGATCAAGTTCATCTACATCTTCCTCCCATATGAACATGTTGCATGTAGTTTTCATCTATAGAAGAACAGTATCATTATTTAGTATTGACGAAATTATAAAAAAAAAAAACAAAAAAAGCAAGTAACATTACCGTCCAAAATGGGCATTTGTAGTATTTTCTTCCAGCATTTACTCCATGCCTACATGTTTTCAAGATTGTGCGTGAGCCACATCCACATCTAGGACCTCTAGAAGCTGGAGCTGATGATGATCCTGTTGAATTGCTTGAGTTCATAGTTGGCTTTGTTGTGAACAAGTTCAGCTTGGTTATGTTGAGGAAGTTTTATAAAAGAGGTGTATTAAATTTTGGTAGATATAGTTGGGTGACATAATAAATATAGGAGACATATTGGTGTAACAACCAAATTAAATACTTGTGTTATTGTAAATTATAACTATAAGAATATAAATGTTGCCTATGTCAGTTAAGTATGTGTTACTTATTTGCATTTAATTTTATATGTGAAATTGAATTAAAGGAAACGTACATAAGTGTTTGATAATTTTGGAGTATTTATTAAAAAAAATTAAGTTATATTCGAATAATTAACTGTTTTGGCGTTTTTCTGTTGGTACTATATTCGCATGCAGATGTCACCATCATCGTACCTATTGACATAATAATCCAACAATAAAAGTAACCGGTTGGGAATGAATTTGTTAGTTCCTTCTAGTACCAATTAAGAATTGTTCAGTTTTAAGTAGACCTTCGTTCCATGGTCCATAAGCATGATTTTCAGATTTAAAGTTCTACTAAATGATAGGTCTATCCCCCAAACGACAATAGCTTCCACATCGTTTAGTGGCATCCAACGATAAAAAGGCTGACTTGAAAGTGACCTATGCATACAAGCTTGAATTTGATAAAGGGGCATGTGGGAGCTGAACAATGTTGTTGTAAAAAACAGTTGGTGCCATAGTAATAAGGTCATTTTAATGATTAATTTAATTACTGATTAAATTTTTTGTTAAATTTACTTAATTATTGATAAAAAATATGTTAATTAAATATAAATCAATAATTCTTTCGAAAATATTAACTTAAGAAACATATAGTCATTGTTGGAAAGGAATTAAGTATAGGAGAATATAGTCACTGTATTTGTGGGAAAATATAGTCATTCTTGGAAACGAATTAAGTATAATTGGTTAGTTAACATATGCAGTAATGATACTATGATTACAAAATTTAAACAGTAGATGCACAAATAAAAAAGAAATAAATGAACTATTAAAGAGTAAATAATAACATTTGTACAAAACTAAAAAATTGGTGTGTGAAACATTTCGACTCAATATATGTGAAATTGTACATTTCGAATTCCAATACTGTCATAGTTTCCAATGTAGTCGGTTGATTTGAAAGTCATCTTTCAAGCTTCTAACACATGGTTCGAATCTGGCTTATAGAATTCGATAATGTTGATGCCTAGATGGGGAAGAAACCACAGTAATGATCAAGGAGAGGAAACTACGGTGATGATGCATTTGGAGACTCTCCTTAAGAGACTAGTACTTTCGTCATCTGCCACAATGATCCCAAGAAGGGGAGAAGAAACAACTGTCTGGTGCAGTGACGTAGGCGATAAACAATCCAAATTGTTGGGTAATATGTTAAGGTGGCTTTCTTTTTGCCACTTTAGTTTTACCCTTTGCAAATGGACTGTCTACCGGAAGAGGCTTTAGTAGTCAAGTCCGGTAATATTTATGTACTCCGATGATTCTAAAAAAGCGAATAGAGGAACACAATGAAATATGACCCCGTCCCCTACCTTATGAACTCCCAGACTCTCATTAGGATCATAGGAGTATATAAGGGATAACCAAGACTTATCAAAAAAAAAAATAATAATAAGGGAGAACAAAGAATCAAGTTGAGGGATGATTCTCATGATTTTTTGGTCATTATGTAAACTAATAAAATGTGATGGGGAAGTAGATAGTTGTGTTACAACTGAGTACTGTGATAATGTGATATTAAGGTCTATTTATAGTAGATTTTTGCATCCAATTTGGAAAAGTCAGTTTTAAATTAATGTTTCTGAATGTATTGTCTTGTTATGTGAGTTTTAACAATTGCTTTTACTATTAATTAGTGGTCTCTTAATCAAATGTAAGGCGTTTTTAATTAAAAACAAATTGTTTCTTTGTGTTATTTATTTGAATTAATTGAACAACATAGTAACTGTTTTTTGGGTTGCTGAGAGGAATAAAAGACAATTCGGTATTGCTTATTTCCCCACCAACGTTCAACGAATCCTCTACTAATCGACATGAAGTCTTGTTGTACCCTTTTCTACCACATACACTACAACTTGCTGGCTTCCGTGGTGTTCTACTCTTCTTTCTACTTCCATTTTGTGATGACCTTGGCCTAAAAATTTTCCTTCCTACTCCTGAAACATTATGTAAACCACCAATATTCAATCTATCAATATCTGTCATCATAACCTCTACCAGCAGCTTCCAACCTTTGAGTGTGTATTGCAACAATATCAAAATTCCTTCTTACCAACTCAGGTCTACCGCACTCCAACGCCGCAATGGCCATTTTATGACAACGGTCCACCATAGCCTTGTACTGGCTAATAATGCTTGGGTCGACATTACCACAACTGCTCATTTTTCCTATAGGAATAGAGTCCTTTGCTGCCTTTGTCCAACGTTTATTCACAACACAAACCAGAAGTTGAACGATGTCCAAGTACCAAATAATGTATAACATGTGTTCACATGGAATACCTATTGATTCCAATTTTTCACATGAGCACTTAAATTCCAACTTTAATGGAGAATAAGAAACATGCCACTGATATGTCTCTTTCCGGGACTTCACCATTGTGTAAATGAATTCAGATTCTGTTTTTTTAAAACCAACAACCCTACACAAATAAACCTTTTCAAGGATAGGTACAAATAAACTAAATATCTCTCTTGTGTATATTTCAGCAGCAGATTTTTCTAGACACTTAAAATTGGTTTGAAGGACCGGATCACCATGTGATGAAATAAAGTCAACTTCAGCTTCTCTATACCTCATATAGTTTAACCAACGGAAAAAGTGTTCCAATAATTCTAGCAAATTATTTTTCACACTTACATATTTACCAAATTCAAAGTGTAATCCCTCACATTTAGAAGTCGTCCGAAAACCAGCAAAGAATTTCCCACGTAGGTGTGCCAGAGCCCATATTTTCTTCTTTTCATACAACCCTAAAACCCAACTGTTCTCTTCCAAACCAAAATCAGCAACCAACTTATCCCACCTTCGTTCAAATTCATCAACATCGCAATCACCAAGCATACAAGGTCTCAAAGCAGAAACGAACTTTGGATCTTTAATGTTACTAACTGCATTACGCAACAAGTGCCATGCACATAAACGGTGATGTGCATTAGGAAATACTCTTTTTATAGCATTTTTCATATACACAGCACCATCAGTTATAATAGAAACCAGACTCTTGCCACCCATTGCGTTCAACAATGTCTCTAACAACCATACATATGTTTCTTCACTTTCATCTGTCACAATCGCAGCTGCAAACGCTATGCTCTGGTTATGGTGATTTACTCCTGAAAAAACAACCAAAGGACAATAGTATTTGTTCTTTTTATATGTCGCATCAAATGCCAACACATCACCAAATACTGAATAATCCCTCCTACATGCACCATCACACCAAAACAATTGCTCAAGCCTTCCCTCTTCATTTACAATATGCTTCCAATAGAACATGTTATCCTTCTTTGATAGGCAATCAAGAAATTCCACCACTGCTGTTGCATCAGTTGTTTGGAATCTCTTTTGCTTTGATTGCTGATTCTACACGTCTCTCTTCATAAACCCAACTTTATCAAAACCTCCAGTTTTTGCCGCAAACAATCCATATATATTGCTAGTCCCTATACCTACACTCCTCATGATATTCATCTGATATTTATCATGCTCATTCATCTTTCTATGACCCAGAAGCATGCCCGTCCACTTATCTAACACAAGTGTGTGGTTGTGTGAATCATTCAAATATTTAATGTACCATCGCCCTGACATTTCATCCACATGGACTTGACATTTGGCCAGACATCCACATCTAGTATCAGGTTTTGGTTTTCGGACCCTTCCCTCTCTATTGTAGTGTTTTTGTCTCCTATGTCCATCCTTGTGGCAATTGTAACACCCCCTTATCTAATCAATTCGATCTACTAAATTAAAATCAGAGTTTCAAAATTCCACTCAAAGGAGGGCTACATTTGATGATTTAAAAAGGAAAACAGAAATTCAATTAAGTTCAAACAATTTGCTGACAAAGATTATACTAAACATGTAATCATGCGCATCACATCGGCAAAAGGGTCTAAGCCCATAACATAAGGCACCTCGGCCAATAAGACATCAAGTCATAATACATAGTAAAAAGTTACAACAAAATGTGATAGTTTTAGTTCAAAAGACTATCTAGCAGAAAATACACAAGATCGGCATAAAAGCATCTTTGAAATCTACTCGCCCCAACCCGGTGTTACACGACCTGGAGCAAACACAACCGACTTGAGCTAGGCACAACTATCACTCATGGGTGCTCGCAAGTTGCCGACATGAGAAGCAACATAAAAGCAAAGCTAGGGTGAGTCTCTTAACACAAGTAATATAATGTGAAGAAGCTTAAGGTTAGAGATAGCACTAAAGCACCTCGATTCGCCTAATCTGACCACTCACCGATAGTTCAAATAACCACAACAATTATCAATCAGCTCAAACACACATTAAATTATGAAATGTATGCATGTATGCAACCCAACCACAGGGCATTATGCAATGAGGTACCTCCACCGTCGTTATTTAGCCTATCGGCTCTCCGTCGTTATTTGATATGGAGACCGAAGTCCTACGACATCGAGGCCGAAACCTCCTCCGTCGTAATATGCACATGAACATGTGACTTCATGACAAATGCAATCACACACCAATCAATCATAACGCATGTGAATGCTTACACCGTCGTTCACCGTCGTTACTCCGTCGTTCTACTCCGTCGTTCTACTCCGTCGCTCACACTGATGTCCACACCATCTAGACATCATCACAGTGCTAAGGCCGACCCTACTACACCGGTAGAATCACCCTAGGACCTACAACCGACCTCTCAATCACCTCGACACTCCATGGTGGACTAATTGTCACACCGAGGACCGCAACGACACTTAGGGACCAAAATGTCACCTAAGGACCAAAATGGACTTAATCGCTCCCGTACTTGGCACACTTGGTGCTAAAATAGTACTCACAATGGCGCCCCACAATGTGCAAGGCAACATTGGCGCCTAACATCACTTCGGCACACTATGTGTGTACCTCGGCTAACTACTCCAACTCAGTATTCTACATCACCTCGGCACCTAGCTCAGCTTTGGCACCTCGGCATGTTACACTCAAACCCTCACTTCGGTGACATACTCACAATTACGCGCTCCCTTACACTAAAATCGTCTAACTCATGGGGATTCACTTCTCGGCATTCCCTGGTTCAGTTCACCTACACTTAGGCATTTGGGCGTTTCACCGGTGACGCTACAAAGCTTGAAGACTTTGGTTCACTACCTCTACACCTCGGTAACCTTAAGGCGAAACACCTACACTTCGGTTTATGCGTCCCCTACCCCCTCGCTAGTGGTGTTTAGGCACATACTCTCCTCAAACTCACCAAATGACTCTCAACACTAAGACACTCTAGGCGTTGACTTCCTCAACTTCGGTTTCTCTCACTCTAAGTGAAGAAGGTACTTGGTTTCACGCGCGTAATAAAGGCGCTTAACTCCCATTTTACTTCTTTTACTCTGTTTCTTTACTTAAACCCAACATGCAACCCATTTCCAGCTCACCACACTCATGCACACTCGGATACTCACTCCATTGGCTCCGATCCTCTCCCTAACTCTACATGCAAACTCATTTTCTTCACACTACACCGATTTACACTCTGATGCCTCACCATGAAATGCTCCTTCAGACCACACTGCAGCAGAGAGAGTGTTACACTCTCTCTCTTTCCCAACCGATCCACCGTCGCATTCTCACCACAAATCACAACAAAGAGCAAAACACAGCAAAACACGTTATGAACAACACATAAAACACACATGCAAGGTGATCAGAACCACTCACACCAAAATACTACCAAACACTAAACATTACAAGGATTAAAAGAGCCCCCTAACATGATTATAACCGTAGACACACCCTCTGCACTAGCACTTCTAGGAATCCTTCAAGATTCAGCTCACTCTTCCCTTTTTCTCTTGGTTCTCCCTTCGGTTCTCTTCCTTCTCTCTAAGTCTCACTTCTCTCTACTTTCTTAATTTGGTAACTTTGACTATTTTTGGAGCAATGTAAATGGTCTCCTACGAAGGCACCATTTAACATGTCCTAAGGGACTTAAATGAGGCCTTGGCCTTATTAGGCCGTGGGCTTCTTCTACCCACACCCTTTCCTAACTTAGACATTTTTCCTAAAGAGTAACACATGCTTAACACTCACTTAATGAATTACTTGACTTAAAAGTAAAATGTTGCAAACCCTTAATAACTCAACTAAGTTAATTAATTGAATTATTTTGGGGTGTTACAGCAATCAAATGTTTGTTGAGTAACTTCACCTCTTGAATTTCTCAGCAGCTTACCTTTCTTGACAGAAAATCCTTTAATGCTCCAACATCCAGATCTGGAAAATGAAATCTAACTATATACTCCGCTGATGTCAATTCCGTCATATTCAATTTAACCAAATCCTCCTCACTATTAACTGATGTGTCCTCATCAAACTTAAACCCCTCAATATCATTTCCATCACAACTCAACTCTTCCTCATCTGCCATACTTTCTGAATCATCATTTTCCTCATCAAAGTTAAATCCTTCATCAGAATTTTCTTCACAAGATGACATTTCTTCAAGTTCCTAAACATTAAAAAAGAAAATAAAATTCTAAAGTAAATTAAACAAATTCAACAAGTCATTATAATTTTCCAAATAAAATATCTTTTCACAATACCTATACTTTTTTCCTTTAAACTTTTCAGCCTTTGATTCTGCATTACTAGCCATTTCGTTCTTCACCAACTGCCAATTCCACTAACTACTGGATAACACAGATAATAAACATAAGAAACATTTCTATTATTGTAAATGACATTATCGTTTTTTACAAAATGTCTGATAAATTCTCTTTCATACTAAAGTACCCCAAACCTATTATATAAACTCTGATTTACAAATCTAAATATATCTATTTACCCTAATTTAACTACAAGATTAATACATCGTCGTTATTTAACTTTCTATTCCACATACCGAATAACTAGTAGTAAATAACTATCATACAACTCAGAAAACAATTACACCAACCCACAAATCAAAAATGTCACAGATTCAAAGAATGAAAGATTCCAAAATCCCAAATGGCAAATATACAAAGTTAAATTCCAACTCTGAACTTTCGGTATATAAGTGTAATGATGAGTATAATACAAATAACAAACAAAACACCATATCCAACAAAGCCCTTATGCTTGGTCACATTTGGATATCAGAAACAACGAAACTAACACGATTTCAACATAAAGGGTATCATAAGTACATACCTTTAATAAACTAATAGCGAATCAAAGAAACAACACGAACATCATCAACTTCACATGGAGGTTAGAGACAACATCATCAACTTCATCTGCAACCTCTCTCTTCATTTACAACCAAAGTAAAGTAACAAATGAATCTGTGTTTGATATTATTTGGTACAAATCTTTGTTTGTTGTTAGTGTTTCTGTCTTTTATTTTAATCTTAATAAATAATAAAAACATCCACTCAATACTATACTATGTGTGAGAAAAAAAATAAATTTGGGCACAAAACGGAATTTTCAATTAATAGTGGGTCACAATAGTAATAACATGAAAACCGTGTAAATAGGAAATAATGGGTCAAAAGGTAGTGGTGGACGGTCCACTAATTGTCAGACCGGAGGACCGTAAAAGCCACCGAAGTGTGCTACTTCCTTGTAAAATATGTAATAGATAAAAGTAAGAAACAACTAAAAAGGGGAAAGCTTTAATTCTGAAAATATAAGCAACATTGGCGTCCAATCACACCTTATCATTTCCTTTTTTATTTAGTTCTAATCTCTAGTTTTTTTTTTTTTTTTTTTTAATTTTTTTATATTTTGTATTCTTCAAATTAATTTTTGTATTTTCATTTTGTAATCTATTTTTTGTACTTTTGGATATTAATAATTTGTAGTATAAAAGGGTTAGTAAAAATAAATCCATTTTGATTATTTTTCTATTTATTTTGGCTTTTTAGTAAATGAATAAACAAGCAAAAAATAGTGTAAATACCAAAAACTGAAAATTCGATATTATATTATTTTTTTACAATTTTTTAAATTAACCGGACAAAATTCGGGTATAACATTTCATTGGGTGAGATGCCAAAACGACAATTCTGCTTTCTGAGGACAGAAAGCTCGGCTAGATGAAAACTTGGCTGAGGAGCTAGTGGGAAATAAGTATACATTGCAAGTTAGAATGCTGAAGCGATTGAAGAAAACATGGAAAACCGTCGTAGAAATAGGAGCAAAGGGAAACTGCCCACTATTTGTGCTAGTGGACGTTATGGAGCGTGTCTCCTAGATTTTATGACGCATGCGCATTATTGCATGGTGATCTTAGCTAATTTAAAGGTGGTTAGCTGCAGGCTAGTCGTAGTGGCCGATAGATACCATATATATATATATATATAGACTGAACATTTGTAAAAGAATACAAAATCAATAATAAAATATACATTCTTCCTAGTCTTTTACTTTCCTTTACTCGCACTTTTATGTTTATGCTAGTAATTTGATAGTCCAATCACGTTCCTCTCACCTAACCTAACACTCTTTGGAGGAGTTAGAGAATTCATAGTTGAGGAACATAATTCATTCCTCAGCGAAGTATTTCTGAAAAATGAGGAATTACTTGTTCGAATTTTTAACCAATCCCCTGCTAAGACAAATGTTTGACAACACATATCTAAATTATTATATTTATTATTTAAATTTTAAAAATTTATTACAAATACTATTCTTTAAAATGAAAAAAATCTTATTTGTATGTAAATAAAAAAAAACCTATTTGTAATTTACAGAGTGGTTGAAGCATGCATGTGCTTCGCGGGGGGTGCGTTAAATTTTTGTAAGCCCAAAATAATATCTTTGGAGTTCACGGGCGACGACTTTGGTTTATACCTTTAAAATTATCTTTGCATTTTAAATGGGAAATCGTGTATACCAAAACTGTTCTTGGATAGAATTTCATTGATGAACTCAGATCATTACAATGGAGGCCGGATAGCTTTTTATCTATCTCGGCGTGCCTAGTTTACATGTGTTTTCGTGGATTAGAATGTCCCCCTATCTCTCTAGCCTAGAGCCTCTTATCTAGTCCTCTAATCTTCTCGGCAGTTATCCTAGCAGATCAGTTACCAGCAGTTATCTCGGCTCTCGGTTCTCTACTTTCCACGTGTCCCTCTTGCGACACCTGTCTTCGTCTCTCCTTCTGCAGCCTATGCCGAGGTTCCGTATCCTAGAGTTCGGTTGGGCCTGTATTGGGCCGAGCTCCAATTCTCTAGCCCAGTCCACAGCCCCCCATGTAACACCCCCTGCTCAGTTAATTATTTAACTTATAAAAATCAGAGTTCAAAAATTATTTTTCCTTTGCAAAAGATACATCCTCAAGGGAATGCTACGTTCACCAAAACATTTCTTAAAACAATTGCATAATACTTTCCACAATAAAATACAAATGCGTGATAAATAGCACGACTTGGTTTATCGAAATAGTCTTACATCATCAACTTAATTAAATCTGACTAAAACAATATCATAACTACCATGACTACTCGACACTCCCACGATTGCTACGCGATCGAGCTATACGCCACACTCGATCGAGTAAGGAAGAACCTTCACTCGGGATCACCGCACGTTCTTCGACATAAGAAGCAACATAACTTAGTAGGTGAGTCTCTAACACAAATAATACAATGTATGATAAGCATTATATGAGAGGAGACACCAAACACCCCCTAAGAACAACAAACACACACCTTACTGAGTCTTAACACCTCGACTCCTAACCATCACTCAACAACACACTTGACTAAGTCTTAACACCTCGACTCCTAACCACAACTCACCACGTCTACCACAAATCACATATCACACAAAACACATCAACAAATTCATGAATGCAATGCATGAATGCAACCCCTTCACACCTAGGGCACATGCATGTGGTACCAATAATCATCATATTCCATTGCCATATAGGCAACAACGTCCCTTACCATTGCCATAAAGACAACAACGTCACTTTTGATGCATATGAAACATGAGACTCCATGAACAATGCATCAAACACAATCAACACACAACAACATTTGCCTTGCGGGCACAACCGTCACTATTTTGCCACTCAAAGCTACCCACTCTCGTGGTTCACATCATTAGCCACTCAAAGCTACCCACTCGTGGTTCACAATAACAACAATAACAATGCCACAAAGGCCACCCTTACCTCAGTCACTAGCTCTACGGCTATCATCATCTCATCGTCACTCAGTTCATCATCATTTACACTAGTGTCTAGTCCACCTAGACATCATCCATAGCACTAAGGCTAACGTCACTACACCACAACATAGCTCTACCGCTAAACAACCGAGCCATACGTCACCTCAACACCATCATCGTGGACTACACGACCCACTCCGAGACCACAACGTCACTTAAGGACTAAATCATCACCTAAGGACCGAACCATCACTTAGGGACCCACACGGACTTCATCACTCACCTCTTGAACATACATAGCGTCCAACCACACTCATAGTTGCGCTAACAACCCCCGCGCGACACCGGGCGCTAACAACACCTCGGCACACTAATTGGACACCTCGACACCACCCACGGCGAGCGTAGTGAACTAAACTATCACTACTGTGCCCACCTCATCAACTGGGACTACACCTCGACCTCTACACCGCACCCTACATACACCACACCTTGACGACACTACCTCGGCCTACATTCACTACAACAACTACACTTAGGCTTGTGTACACCACACTCCAACTACTACACTTAGGCATTCACACCTAAGCACCACACTTCACCCCGCCTACTACACTTAGGCAACTATACTTAGATATCTCAGACACTTACACTTTGGCTATTTCACCTTGGTATACATTCCCTATACCTCGGTAGCTATAAGTCGACGCCTACACCCTCGCTTACAATCCATTACTCTTCAGTATTCAACACTTAATCACTTACGCATCATTATACTACCACTTCAACTTCCTTAAGCTTAATCATCTCTACACCCGATTGCCTACGTTCAACCTTTACGTATTTACGCATTTAACCTCCATCTTACCTCGCCTCATTGATCATCGACTACAATCACTCACGCTACCTCTACTACTAATCGATTCACTTGAACCTATTTCAAAGCCCATAATACCTTCCATCACTTAAAGCGCACCATGTCAACAACACTTCATCAACACTTCAATACCCATACACGCACGTATCACACTCCTATCCACATGCCACACACAAGCACACCCATTTAAGCAACAACGCCTAAAACTCGACTCACTTACAATTCAAAGATACATACTTACATCTTGACAGATGCTTATCCAAATTCTAACAAAAATCCGGCAGAGTCTCCTCGAAATACGGACATCCCAAAGTAAACTATTCACCGCATAACCATCCAGATAAAGAAAACATAAGCGCGCCCATACGTGGGCACCAAGGCAACATCGTGTGCGCGCCAACGCCAAATAATAAGTACGCAATACCAACGCACCAACACCTGCATCGCACACACACCCCAAGGCGCACTCCTATGTGAGCACAAGGCATCATCGTGCCACGCCTCACCCACACACACACGCATAACAACTCAACAATTCCACACCGTATTTCATCAATTGAATAATACACCACTTAATCACAAATCACACCATAACACACAACACATAAGGCATAAGCCACACCAAGATTGATTCCACAACATTTTATCACGACACCTTCCACCAATTAACCTCACCTCCAAATACCCTTTCCACCCAAAATAATTCTAATTAAGTCATTTATACCTAGAGCACCCACTTGCTCATTTTTCATTTTTCTCTAAACAACATACCCTCAATTCAATTCACACACACTCAAATGATCACTCATACTCATAAATCATTCTAAACACATCAAAATCAAAATATAGTGTTAATCACTATTCATCATCTTCCCCAAATCTCATTTTCACACAACATTCATCATATACTATATTATAGGCATTAGATAGCTCCCTTTACCTCAAGAAATGAAGAAACAAGCTTCCCCTCCACTCACAACTCAACAATCACCAAAACAACCACCAATTCCATCTTTGAGCTTAAAACCCCATTAATGGCAAAATGAGAACAAGAAGAAATTAGGGATTGAAATTCACATCAATAGATAGAGGAGGAAAAATGGAGAAGAAATGTATCTAAAACCCCTTACCTTGAGCTCAAATGGAGAAGATCTCTCCAATTCTTCTCCTCTTCCTTTCCTTTCTCCCCCCCCACGGTTTTCCAGCCCCTCACTCTCTCTCTCGGATTCCGCTGCATCTCTCTCTCGGTTCACTTCTTTCTTTTCCTTTCTTTCATTTAATCCAACCAACAATTGGGCCCAATGGGTTGGGCCTCTATTTGCAACCCCCTTCAATTAATTAAACACCTCCTCTATTTAATCAATAAACACTACTCCATAACACTATAAAATACCACTTACTTAGTTCATTAAACATCCTCCTATTATCTTATTATATCTATTCTAAAGAAATACCTAAGTAATTTAGTTAAATAACTACTCAATTATTTTGGGGCGTTACACCCCAAGCTCGAGCTAAGTGAGCTCGGCGAAGAGGTTTGAGCTTTTGAAGATTCATCTTTATGAATTATCTTTGGCGGTGGGAGTGATTATTGACTTGGGAAGCGCGTAATCTCAGCGTTTTGATGGACAGCTGAGTGAAATGAATTCCAATTTGACATGTGCCGAGCCCAAAAGTTCATGACGGTCAAAAACCCCCAAAGCGCGAGCTCTGTAAGGGTGAAGCGCTTAAAGTTCTTGTTTGTTGTCGAGTTCTTTTGGAGTCTCCGCTGAACTTTATTTGTTTCTGCATCTTGAAATGTACCTGTAATCATATGAGTGTGGCGTTTCACCCTTATTAGTGTTGGTGTGGTTGGTGTTTGCCTATTGGTGTTGGTGTGTTTGGTGTTCTCTTATTGGTGTTTGGTGCTCTTGGTGTTAGTGATGATGTTATAACGGGCGATGTGCCTCTTTTAATGAATAAATTTGGTGATGATGATGAGGACGGGTCTTTGACCAGTTGGTGATGTTATATACCGGTGATGTGCCTATTTTATTGCTAAGGTGATAGGTGATGGGTCTATGACCATTTGTTGTTGGTGTTGTTGTGTCAATTACATGACCATGATTGTTGATTTTCTCTGGTGCATTGTTCATGGCGTCGCATGCAACTCATATGCATTATTTGGTGATATAAGGCTTCGGCCTTCGAGCTATGCTCAAACTTGGTGATATAAGGCTACGGCCTTCGAGCTATGCTCAAACTTGGTGATATAAGGCTTCGGCCTTCGAGCTATGCTCAAACTTGGTGATGAATGGTACCACATGCATATGCCCGTTGGTGTGGGTTGCATCTCATGCATTTATTCATATCATTGGTGATATTCCTTGGTGTTTGTATATTGATGTTGTTATGTCCTGACCATATAACGGTATATGAGGGATTTTTATGTGGGGTTCGGGTATCCTAGGCTATCAGTGTTGTATTGCTCGTTTTATGTACATGAGGTGTTTAATAAAATGCTTATATGTGTTGAATCTATGTGCTGTTAAATTTGAATGGATAAATGATGATGTTGTTGTGTAGTGATGTGGCATTTATAGTTAATTTATCTCTAATATACTGCCTATCATACATGCTATTATACTGTTAGAGACTCGCCCCTTCTGTTGGAATATTACCCTATGTTGGTAACGTGCAGGTGATAGTGAGTGAATGCTTGTCTACCTTCACCAGCCGAGTCGGTGTTGCTCTGATACGTAGCACTCAGGGGGGACTAACATTAGTTTTCTTAGTTGATTTAATTATTTGTCTGTCGGATTTTATTTTGGTTATGTCATGATTATCCTATATTTCGCTGTATGGTGAATGACCTACTGTATGTAGACTAAACAAGTGTTTTTGGGGTTCGTCCCATTTATGACGGGCTATGTATCACGCTAAACTTTATGTGGTGAATTTTATTATCAGTTCTTGAATGCTTTATTGGTGTGAGTGTAGCATCCCTTGAGGGTGTATTAGAAAATGTTTTTGAAAACTCTGATTTTTGCGTTAAATTTACCGGGTAGAAAAAGGGATGTTACATTAGTGGTATCAGAGCAGTTCGGTCTGTCCGGCCAAGTTGTCGAGTCTATTAACCCTCGAGTCTTGGTACTCGTTCTAAGTTATAGTTATGTTACAGCTTATTACTGTTACCTTTGTTGGTTTTATTCTTTCATTACCTTGCCTTGTAATTATTTAATGGATAATGATTGAAAGCTATATTGATTTATTGAGATATGTGTGATTACAAGAATTTTAACGACGTCGAGAAGAGTAGGAGACGTGACGACGCCTTCGCCCTCTAGACTGCGTTAAAAGTCTTTTAGTGTGGTATGTGTGGATTCGAAAGATAATAGTTTTTGTGACCCTAATTAATTGGTTGTGTGAATAGGAGGGACTGATCACCCCAATGACTCATCACCAACGAAAGAGGTGACAATAACTAAAGGTTTTTTTTTAATATGAACCAAATTATTTGGATTTATTGAGGAGCACTTTCTTCATTTGTTTTATTTCATTCATTCAACTTCTTTTATTTGTCTCAATAGTCAATGTTGTGAGCTTGTCTGGTTATGAATTAGCGTGTATTACACGTGTTGAATGTTGAAAATTTATCTCCTTTGTAAAAATATATTATCAGTGCTCGTGAATAAAAGTATTAGTTTGATGATTGTGTGAGATTTTCTAAGTGATTTAGTTAAATTAGAGAAGTGTGGTGTAAGTATATTGTATATGTATGATTCGTATTCCAATTCTGATGAGAACCTAGGATTGTTGTAGATCAGTTGACTCCGATTAAAATTCTAATACTGGAGGTTCAAATTCCATGGTAGCACTATCAACATTTTTAGGATTGAGTTGTTTGATTATGTTCACTATTTTGTGCTTGTATTTTGATTATATCCTACAGTACACAATTAATTGTATTGGCAGAATTATATGTTCCATACTATTTTTCAGGAAAATAGTAAAAAATTACATGTTTGATTTTTTTTTGTACGTGTCTGTTTTCTCGAGTTACATCGATTGTTATGCTTAGTCATTAGATTCTAGAACGATGTTTACATTAGCGGGAATCACTAATTTAGTTATCATATGCTATCCAAAAATAGTTTCCTTGTTTTACGTGACGACGTTCGTGTTACTTATTAACTTCCAGGTACATGTGTGTCTAATAAATGCTTACGCGTTCTTCTACATAGGTTTCTTGAAGATAGAAAGTCATTCAAATGTTATCTTAGTTTTCTTGTGTTTATTGAACCTTTAGTGGTGTTTTGTGCTTAGGTCTAAAAGAGAGTAGTAACGCGACATAAGATATAGAATCAATACATTAAGTTGAGACTCATAAGAAACAATAAAACCATACATTGTTTTTAGAAACTTTTAGAAATGCTACCTCTATTAGGCCTTGTATGAAGTAATTAGTAGCGGTGAAAAGTAGATCAAATCTTATATGCAATAGATAAGACTTGATTTTTTTTTTAGCTTGAAAAGTGACCCATTTGGTGTTGAAGTTTATTTGAGTACACTTAGTGATAATTGTAATTAACGCCTTAAAACAAAATGATACTTCAATTTCCTATAGGTTAGGGATTTGACATTATAAAATAATACTTTAGTGTAGCAGTTGCTAAGCATGTTTACCAGAAGAGAACGTATGACTAGAATCTAGTAAACCTGATTTAGCATGAAATAAAAGTCACCTTACTAGTGAGTATAGCATGGTTTGGGGGTTAGAAAGCAAGATGGCAGAGACTTATGAGTAGGTTTGAATCAGGTAAATTTTCGAGGACAAAATTATTCTAAGTGGGGGAGAGTTGTAACGCCCCGATTTTATTAAAATTTATTTTGAGATGATTTGGTAGAATTATTGAAGAAATTGGAGGTTTATTGGTGTGGGAACCAAGGTAGAAATGATTAAAATTGATGTTCATAGGTGGTTGTCGAGTTAGAAATCGGTCCGCGTTTGTGTGGCGTTTCGTGCGCGTGTCTGGCGCGTAAGTACCGCCTGCGCACGTCCTACGCGCAAGGGTCCCTGTTAGTTGGCGAGCATGTCGCGCGTAAGTGGCGCGTCGCGCGCCAGTTCATAAGAGTCTCGCTGTTGGCGCGCGCTGTTGCGCTGCAAGTAAGCGCGCCAGCGCGCGCCCCCGTGCTTTCTGTCTGTTGGCGCGCCTGTCGCACGTGAGTAGCCCATCGCGCGCCAGTCTGCGCTATATATTGTGTTTCAGCGCAGATTTGAGTCATTTTTCACCTTTTTCACTCCTTTGAGCATAACTTCGTCTCTAGAGCTTCGTTTTTGACGCGGTTTGTTGCGTTCTCTTCGTATCGCAAAGGGATTCGATAGGAAAGCAGTTCCTGAGTTAGAATCCAAGAGAGGCGAGAACGAAAGTGAATCTTCTCAACTTACAATCTAAGGAGAGTTGTCGTAGTTGGAGAATCGAAGAGCTTCGTTAGGAGAAAGAGTTGCGTCTATAATCCCAGGTAAGGGTGGGTTCTAATTTTATAATGGGTTGTATGATGGGGTGTATGTGGGAGATTAGGACTTATAATGCACATGATGTGTTTGATAATATGTCTGAATGATTTGTGAATGTATATATGTGTTTTCTTGATTTCGTTTTGGCGTTAATGACTTATGAAAGAATTGATGGTGGATAGATGCACGTTAGGTGTTTGATAAAATGTGTATATGATGTTTAGTGCCTATATGGTGTTGGATTGGATTTGATGCCTACATGATGTTTGATGAAATGCCTATATGAGGATTGATTGAATTTGAGGCTTATATGATGTTTGATGAAAATGCCTATATGACGTGTTGCGTTCTGTGTTGTTACCAGGTGCCAAGTTGTTGTGTTGTGTGCGCCACAGGCATCTTTGTGTGTTGCCCCGAGGCGCCATTTGCTGTGGTGTGTTGCACCCGGTGGCGCTGTGTTGCACTCTGTGTTGCAACAGGGCGCCAAACTATGCTGTGTGTTGCCTGTTTTGCTGACTGCGTGTGACTGTGTTGCCACTAGGCGCCAATTTATGTTGCCGTGTGGCGCCAGGGGGTGCTGTGTTGACCCTAGGTGCCAGTTTTGTGTCTGTGCGCGCCCTGGGCATGCGGTGTTGCCCCTAAGCGCCAATTTTGCATCTTTGCGTGCGCCCGGGCATGATGTGTTGCCCAGCGCCATTTGGTGTCTTGATGCAGCGATGTGTTGCGCCTATGTTGTTGCCTGCGTCAATTCTGTGCTGCCGTGTCATTGTTGTGTAAACTATAATTGGTGTGTAAACTATAATTGGTGTCTTAGGTGTTGGTGCGGTTGGGGAAATTGGTGTTAGCTTTAAATGCTATAATTGGTGTGTTGTATTAACCAAAGGTGATGTATATGCAAGCATAATTGCATTGTTGTGAAAGGTAATGATGTGGAATTTGAGTGCCTCTGTTAATGGCCAATATTTGAAAGGTGATGTGTGCCTGCGTTGCCACTAGGTGCCATGTTCTGTGTGATGTTGCGCCCCATGTCGATGTGTTGCCTCTGGGCGCCACTTTTTGCTGTTTTGGGCGCCTCATTTGGTTGTCCTATAGGTGTTGGTGTATTTTGGTGTCGATAATTTGTTGAAGTTGCTGTTAATTGTTAGACTGTCCTATAGGGTTGGTGTGTTTGGTGTTCTCTTATTAGTGTTGGTGTGGTTGGTGTTTGCCTATTGGTGTTGGTGTGTTTGGTGTTCTCTTATTGGTGTTTGGTGCTCTTGGTGTTAGTGATGATGTTATAACGGGCGATGTGCCTCTTTTAATGAATAAATTTGGTGATGATGATGAGGACGGGTCTTTGACCAGTTGGTGATGTTATATACTGGTGATGTGCCTATTTTATTGCTAAGGTGATAGGTGATGGGTCTATGACCATTTGTTGTTGTTGGTGTTGTTGTGTCAATTACATGACCATGATTGTTGATTGTCTCTGGTGCATTGTTCATGGCGTCGCATGCAACTCATATGCATTATTTGGTGATATAAGGCTTGGCCTTGAGCTATGCTCAAACTTGGTGATATAAGGCTACGGCCTTCGAGCTATGCTCAAACTTGGTGATATAAGGCTTCGGCCTTCGAGCTATGCTCAAACTTGGTGATGAATGGTACCACATGCATATGCCCGTTGGTGTGGGTTGCATCTCATGCATTTATTCATATCATTGGTGATGTTCCTTGGTGTTTGTATATTGATGTTGTTATGTCCTGACCTTATAACGGTATATGAGGGATTGGTATGTGGGGTTCGGGTATCCTAGGCTATCAGTGTTGTATTGCTCGTTTTATGTACATGAGGTGTTTAATAAAATGCTTATATGTGTTGAATCTATGTGCTGTTAAATTTGAATGGATAAATGATGATGTTGTTGTGTAGTGATGTGGCATTTATAGTTAATTTATCTCTAATATACTGCCTATCATACATGCTATTATACTGTTAGAGACTCGCCCCTTCTGTTGGAATATTACCCTATGTTGGTAACGTGCAGGTGATAGTGAGTGAATGCTTGTCTACCTTCTCCAGCCGAGTCGGTGTTGCTCTGATACGTAGCACTCAGGGGGGACTAACATTAGTTTTCTTAGTTGATTTAATTATTTGTCTGTCGGATTTTATTTTGGTTATGTCATGATTATCCTATATTTCGCTGTATGGTGAATGACCTACTGTATGTAGACTAAACAAGTGTTTTTGGGGTTCGTCCCATTTATGACGGGCTATGTATCACGCTAAACTTTATGTGGTGAATTTTATTATCAGTTCTTGAATGCTTTATTGGTGTGAGTGTAGCATCCCTTGAGGGTGTATTAGAAAATGTTTTTGAAAACTCTGATTTTTGCGTTAAATTTACCGGGTAGAAAAAGGGATGTTACATTAGTGGTATCAGAGCAGTTCGGTCTGTCCGGCCAAGTTGTCGAGTCTATTAACCCTCGAGTCTTGGTACTCGTTCTAAGTTATAGTTATGTTGCTGTTTATTATCAATTACCTTTGTTGGTTTTATTCTTTCATTACCTTGCCTTGTAATTATTTAATGGATAATGATTGAAAGCTATATTGATTTATTGAGATATGTGTGATTACAAGAATTTTAACGACGTCGAGAAGAGTAGGAGACGTGACGACGCCTTTCGCCCTCTAGAAGCTGCGTTAAAAGTCTTTTAGTGTGGTATGTGTGGATTCGAAAGATAATAGTTTTGTGACCCTAATTAATTGGTTGTGTGAATAGGAGGGAGTGATCACCCCAATGACTCATCACCAACGAAAGAGGTGACAATAACTAAAGGTTTTTTTTTAATATGAACCAAATTATTTGGATTTATTGAGGAGCACTTTCTTCATTTGTTTTATTTCATTCATTCAACTTCTTTTATTTGTCTCAATAGTCAATGTTGTGAGCTTGTCTGGTTATGAATTAGCGTGTATTACACGTGTTGAATGTTGAAAATTTATCTCCTTTGTAAAAATATATTATCAGTGCTCGTGAATAAAAGTATTAGTTTGATGATTGTGTGAGATTTTCTAAGTGATTTAGTTAAATTAGAGAAGTGTGGTGTAAGTATATTGTATATGTATGATTCGTATTCCAATTCTGATGAGAACCTAGGATTGTTGTAGATCGGTTGACTCGATTAAAATTCTATCTTTGGAGGTTCAAATTCCATGGTAGCACTATCAACATTTTTAGGATTGAGTTGTTTGATTATGTTCACTATTTTGTGCTTGTATTTTGATTATATCCTACTGATTACACAATTAATTGTATTGGCGTAATTATATGTTCCATACTATTTTTCAGAAAATAGTAAAAATTACATGTTTGATTTTTTTTTTTATGCGTGTATGTTTTCTCGAGTTACATCGATTGTTATGCTTAGTCATTAGATTCTAGAACGATGTTTACATTAGTGGGAATCACTAATTTAGTTATCATATGCTATCCAAAAATAGTTTCCTTGTTTTACGTGACGACGTTCGTGTTACTTATTAACTTCCAGGTACATGTGTGTCTAATAAATGCTTACGCGTTCTTCTACATAGGTTTCTTGAAGATAGAAAGTCATTCAAATGTTATCTTAGTTTTCTTGTGTTTATTGAACCTTTAGTGGTGTTTTGTGCTTAGGTCTAAAAGAGAGTAGTAACGCGACATAAGATATAGAATCAATACATTAAGTTGAGACTCATAAGAAACAATAAAACCATACATTGTTTTTAGAAACTTTTAGAAATGCTACCTCTATTAGGCCTTGTATGAAGTAATTAGTAGCGGTGAAAAGTAGATCAAATCTTATATGCAATAGATAAGACTTGATTTTTTTTTTAGCTTGAAAAGTGACCCATTTGGTGTTGAAGTTTATTTGAGTACACTTAGTGATAATTGTAATTAACGCCTTAAAACAAAATGATACTTCAATTTCCTATAGGTTAGGGATTTGACATTATAAAATAATACTTTAGTGTAGCAGTTGCTAAGCATGTTTACCAGAAGAGAACGTATGACTAGAATCTAGTAAACCTGATTTAGCATGAAATAAAAGTCACCTTACTAGTGAGTATAGCATGGTTTGGGGGTTAGAAAGCAAGATGGCAGAGACTTATGAGTAGGTTTGAATCAGGTAAATTTTCGAGGACAAAATTATTCTAAGTGGGGGAGAGTTGTAACGCCCCGATTTTATTAAAATTTATTTTGAGATGATTTGGTAGAATTATTGAAGAAATTGGAGGTTTATTGGTGTGGGAACCAAGGTAGAAATGATTAAAATTGATGTTCATAGGTGGTTGTCGAGTTAGAAATCGGTCCGCGTTTGTGTGGCGTTTCGTGCGCGTGTCTGGCGCGTAAGTACCGCCTGCGCACGTCCTACGCGCAAGGGTCCCTGTTAGTTGGCGAGCATGTCGCGCGTAAGTGGCGCGTCGCGCGCCAGTTCATAAGAGTCCCTGCCTGTTGGCGCGCCTGTTGCGCGCAAGTGGCGCGCCGCGCGCCAGTCCCTGTGCTTTCCTGTCTGTTGGCGCGCCTGTCGCACGTGAGTAGCCCATCGCGCGCCAGTCTGCGCTATATATTGTGTTTCAGCGCAGATTTGAGTCATTTTTCACCTTTTTCACTCCTTTGAGCATAACTTCGTCTCTAGAGCTTCGTTTTTGACGCGGTTTGTTGCGTTCTCTTCGTATCGCAAAGGGATTCGATAGGAAAGCAGTTCCTGAGTTAGAATCCAAGAGAGGCGAGAACGAAAGTGAATCTTCTCAACTTACAATCTAAGGAGAGTTGTCGTAGTTGGAGAATCGAAGAGCTTCGTTAGGAGAAAGAGTTGCGTCTATAATCCCAGGTAAGGGTGGGTTCTAATTTTATAATGGGTTGTATGATGGGGTGTATGTGGGAGATTAGGACTTATAATGCACATGATGTGTTTGATAATATGTCTGAATGATTTGTGAATGTATATATGTGTTTTCTTGATTTCGTTTTGGCGTTAATGACTTATGAAAGAATTGATGGTGGATAGATGCACGTTAGGTGTTTGATAAAATGTGTATATGATGTTTAGTGCCTATATGGTGTTGGATTGGATTTGATGCCTACATGATGTTTGATGAAATGCCTATATGAGGATTGATTGAATTTGAGGCTTATATGATGTTTGATGAAAATGCCTATATGACGTGTTGCGTTCTGTGTTGTTACCAGGTGCCAAGTTGTTGTGTTGTGTGCGCCCTGGGCATGCTGTGTTGCCCCGAGGCGCCATTTGCTGTGGTGTGTTGCACCCGGTGGCGCTGTGTTGCACTCTGTGTTGCAACAGGGCGCCAAACTATCTTGTGTGTTACTGTTTCTTGATGCGTGTGTTGTGTTGCCACTAGGCGCCAATTTATGTTGCCGTGTGGCGCCAGGGGGTGCTGTGTTGACCCTAGGTGCCAGTTTTGTGTCTGTGCGCGCCCTGGGCATGCGGTGTTGCCCCTAGGCGCCAATTTTGCATGCTGCGTGCGCCCCGGGCATGATGTGTTGCCCCAGCGCCATTTGGTGTCTTGATGATGCAGCGCGTGTGTTGCGCTATGTTGTTACTGCGTCAATTACGTCTTTGCCGTGTCATTGTTGTGTAAACTATAATTGGTGTGTAAACTATAATTGGTGTCTTAGGTGTTGGTGCGGTTGGGGAAATTGGTGTTAGCTTTAAATGCTATAATTGGTGTGTTGTATTAACCAAAGGTGATGTATATGCAAGCATAATTGCATTGTTGTGAAAGGTAATGATGTGGAATTTGAGTGCCTCTGTTAATGGCCAATATTTGAAAGGTGATGTGTGCCTGCGTTGCCACTAGGTGCCATGTTCTGTGTGATGTTGCGCCCCATGTCGATGTGTTGCCTCTGGGCGCCACTTTTTGCTGTTTTGGGCGCCTCATTTGGTTGTCCTATAGGTGTTGGTGTATTTTGGTGTCGATAGCTGTTGAAGTTGCTGTTAATTGTTAGACTGTCCTATAGGGTTGGTGTGTTTGGTGTTCTCTTATTAGTGTTGGTGTGGTTGGTGTTTGCCTATTGGTGTTGGTGTGTTTGGTGTTCTCTTATTGGTGTTTGGTGCTCTTGGTGTTAGTGATGATGTTATAACGGGCGATGTGCCTCTTTTAATGAATAAATTTGGTGATGATGATGAGGACGGGTCTTTGACCAGTTGGTGATGTTATATACTGGTGATGTGCCTATTTTATTGCTAAGGTGATAGGTGATGGGTCTATGACCATTTGTTGTTGTTGGTGTTGTTGTGTCAATTACATGACCATGATTGTTGATTGTCTCTGGTGCATTGTTCATGGCGTCGCATGCAACTCATATGCATTATTTGGTGATATAAGGCTTCGGCCTTCGAGCTATGCTCAAACTTGGTGATATAAGGCTACGGCCTTCGAGCTATGCTCAAACTTGGTGATATAAGGCTTCGGCCTTCGAGCTATGCTCAAACTTGGTGATGAATGGTACCACATGCATATGCCCGTTGGTGTGGGTTGCATCTCATGCATTTATTCATATCATTGGTGATGTTCCTTGGTGTTTGTATATTGATGTTGTTATGTCCTGACCTTATAACGGTATATGAGGGATTGGTATGTGGGGTTCGGGTATCCTAGGCTATCAGTGTTGTATTGCTCGTTTTATGTACATGAGGTGTTTAATAAAATGCTTATATGTGTTGAATCTATGTGCTGTTAAATTTGAATGGATAAATGATGATGTTGTTGTGTAGTGATGTGGCATTTATAGTTAATTTATCTCTAATATACTGCCTATCATACATGCTATTATACTGTTAGAGACTCGCCCCTTCTGTTGGAATATTACCCTATGTTGGTAACGTGCAGGTGATAGTGAGTGAATGCTTGTCTACCTTCACCAGCCGAGTCGGTGTTGCTCTGATACGTAGCACTCAGGGGGGACTAACATTAGTTTTCTTAGTTGATTTAATTATTTGTCTGTCGGATTTTATTTTGGTTATGTCATGATTATCCTATATTTCGCTGTATGGTGAATGACCTACTGTATGTAGACTAAACAAGTGTTTTTGGGGTTCGTCCCATTTATGACGGGCTATGTATCACGCTAAACTTTATGTGGTGAATTTTATTATCAGTTCTTGAATGCTTTATTGGTGTGAGTGTAGCATCCCTTGAGGGTGTATTAGAAAATGTTTTTGAAAACTCGATTTTTTGCGTTAAATTTCTAGGGTAGAAAAAGGGATGTTACATTAGTGGTATCGAGCGATTCGGCCTCTGTAGGCCAAGTTGTCGAGTCTATTAACCTCGAGTCTTGGTACTCGTTCTAAGTTATAGTTATGTTCTGACTTATTATCATTACCTTTGTTGGTTTTATTCTTTCATTACCTTGCCTTGTAATTATTTAATGGATAATGATTGAAAGCTATATTGATTTATTGAGATATGTGTGATTACAAGAATTTTAACGACGTCGAGAAGAGTAGGAGACGTGACGACGCCTTCGCCTCTAGAACTGCGTTAAAAGTCTTTTAGTGTGGTATGTGTGGATTCGAAAGATAATAGTTTTTGTGACCCTAATTAATTGGTTGTGTGAATAGGAGGGAGTGATCACCCCAATGACTCATCACCAACGAAAGAGGTGACAATAACTAAAGGTTTTTTTTTAATATGAACCAAATTATTTGGATTTATTGAGGAGCACTTTCTTCATTTGTTTTATTTCATTCATTCAACTTCTTTTATTTGTCTCAATAGTCAATGTTGTGAGCTTGTCTGGTTATGAATTAGCGTGTATTACACGTGTTGAATGTTGAAAATTTATCTCCTTTGTAAAAATATATTATCAGTGCTCGTGAATAAAAGTATTAGTTTGATGATTGTGTGAGATTTTCTAAGTGATTTAGTTAAATTAGAGAAGTGTGGTGTAAGTATATTGTATATGTATGATTAAGTATTCCAATTCGATGAGAACCTAGGATTGTTGTAGATCATTGACTCGATTAAAATTCTAATCTTTGGAGGTTCAAATTCCATGGTAGCACTATCAACATTTTTAGGATTGAGTTGTTTGATTATGTTCACTATTTTGTGCTTGTATTTTGATTATATCCTCTGATTACACAATTAATTGTATTAGCGAATTATATGTTCCATACTATTTTTCAGGAAAATAGTAAAAAATTACATGTTTGATTTTTTTTTGTACGTGTCTGTTTTCTCGAGTTACATCGATTGTTATGCTTAGTCATTAGATTCTAGAACGATGTTTACATTAGCGGGAATCACTAATTTAGTTATCATATGCTATCCAAAAATAGTTTCCTTGTTTTACGTGACGACGTTCGTGTTACTTATTAACTTCCAGGTACATGTGTGTCTAATAAATGCTTACGCGTTCTTCTACATAGGTTTCTTGAAGATAGAAAGTCATTCAAATGTTATCTTAGTTTTCTTGTGTTTATTGAACCTTTAGTGGTGTTTTGTGCTTAGGTCTAAAAGAGAGTAGTAACGCGACATAAGATATAGAATCAATACATTAAGTTGAGACTCATAAGAAACAATAAAACCATACATTGTTTTTAGAAACTTTTAGAAATGCTACCTCTATTAGGCCTTGTATGAAGTAATTAGTAGCGGTGAAAAGTAGATCAAATCTTATATGCAATAGATAAGACTTGATTTTTTTTTAGCTTGAAAAGTGACCCATTTGGTGTTGAAGTTTATTTGAGTACACTTAGTGATAATTGTAATTAACGCCTTAAAACAAAATGATACTTCAATTTCCTATAGGTTAGGGATTTGACATTATAAAATAATACTTTAGTGTAGCAGTTGCTAAGCATGTTTACCAGAAGAGAACGTATGACTAGAATCTAGTAAACCTGATTTAGCATGAAATAAAAGTCACCTTACTAGTGAGTATAGCATGGTTTGGGGGTTAGAAAGCAAGATGGCGAGAGACTTATGAGTAGGTTTGAATCGAGTGTAAATTTTTAGAGGACAAAATTATTCTAAGTGGGGAGAGTTGTAACGCCCCGATTTTATTAAAATTTATTTTGAGATGATTTGGTAGAATTATTGAAGAAATTGGAGGTTTATTGGTGTGGGAACCAAGGTTGAAATGATTAAAATTGATGTTCATAGGTGGTTGTCGAGTTAGAAATCGGTCCGCGTTTGTGTGGCGTTTCGTGCGCGTGTCTGGCGCGTAAGTACCGCCTGCGCACGTCCTACGCGCAAGGGTCCCTGTTAGTTGGCGAGCATGTCGCGCGTAAGTGGCGCGTCGCGCGCCAGTTCATAAGAGTCCGCACTGTTGGGCGCGCTGTTGCGCGCGCGCAAGTGGCGCGCGCGCGCGCCGATCCTGTGCTTTCTCGTCACATGCGTTGTTGGCGCGCCTGTCGCACGTGAGTAGCCCATCGCGCGCCAGTCTGCGCTATATATTGTGTTTCAGCGCAGATTTGAGTCATTTTTCACCTTTTTCACTCCTTTGAGCATAACTTCGTCTCTAGAGCTTCGTTTTTGACGCGGTTTGTTGCGTTCTCTTCGTATCGCAAAGGGATTCGATAGGAAAGCAGTTCCTGAGTTAGAATCCAAGAGAGGCGAGAACGAAAGTGAATCTTCTCAACTTACAATCTAAGGAGAGTTGTCGTAGTTGGAGAATCGAAGAGCTTCGTTAGGAGAAAGAGTTGCGTCTATAATCCCAGGTAAGGGTGGGTTCTAATTTTATAATGGGTTGTATGATGGGGTGTATGTGGGAGATTAGGACTTATAATGCACATGATGTGTTTGATAATATGTCTGAATGATTTGTGAATGTATATATGTGTTTTCTTGATTTCGTTTTGGCGTTAATGACTTATGAAAGAATTGATGGTGGATAGATGCACGTTAGGTGTTTGATAAAATGTGTATATGATGTTTAGTGCCTATATGGTGTTGGATTGGATTTGATGCCTACATGATGTTTGATGAAATGCCTATATGAGGATTGATTGAATTTGAGGCTTATATGATGTTTGATGAAAATGCCTATATGACGTGTTGCGTTACGTGTGTTACCAGTGCCAAGTTGTTTGTGTTGTGTGCGCCACAGGCATCTTTGTGTTGCCCCAGCGCCATTTCTTTGTGGTGTGTTGCACCCGGTGGCGCTGTGTTGCACTCTGTGTTGCAACAGGGCGCCAAACTATGCTGTGTGTTGCCTGTTTTGCTGACTGCGTGTGACTGTGTTGCCACTAGGCGCCAATTTATGTTGCCGTGTGGCGCCAGGGGGTGCTGTGTTGACCCTAGGTGCCAGTTTTGTGTCTGTGCGCGCCCTGGGCATGCGGTGTTGCCCCTAGGCGCCAATTTTGCATGCTGCGTGCGCCCCGGGCATGATGTGTTGCCCTAAGCGCCATTTGGTGTCTTGATGCAGCGATGTGTTGCGCCTATGTTGTTGCCTGCGTCAATTCTGTGCTGCCGTGTCATTGTTGTGTAAACTATAATTGGTGTGTAAACTATAATTGGTGTCTTAGGTGTTGGTGCGGTTGGGGAAATTGGTGTTAGCTTTAAATGCTATAATTGGTGTGTTGTATTAACCAAAGGTGATGTATATGCAAGCATAATTGCATTGTTGTGAAAGGTAATGATGTGGAATTTGAGTGCCTCTGTTAATGGCCAATATTTGAAAGGTGATGTGTGCCTGCGTTGCCACTAGGTGCCATGTTCTGTGTGATGTTGCGCCCCATGTCGATGTGTTGCCTCTGGGCGCCACTTTTTCTTCGTTTTGGGCGCCTCATTTGGTTGTCTATAGGTGTTGGTGTATTTTGGTGTCGTCGATTTATTGAAGTTCTTTGTTAATTGTTAGATCGTCCTATAGGGTTGGTGTGTTTGGTGTTCTCTTATTAGTGTTGGTGTGGTTGGTGTTTGCCTATTGGTGTTGGTGTGTTTGGTGTTCTCTTATTGGTGTTTGGTGCTCTTGGTGTTAGTGATGATGTTATAGCAGGCGATGTGCCTCTTTTAATGAATAAATTTGGTGATGATGATGAGGACGGGTCTTTGACCAGTTGGTGATGTTATATACTGGTGATGTGCCTATTTTATTGCTAAGGTGATAGGTGATGGGTCTATGACCATTTGTTGTTGTTGGTGTTGTTGTGTCAATTACATGACCATGATTGTTGATTGTCTCTGGTGCATTGTTCATGGCGTCGCATGCAACTCATATGCATTATTTGGTGATATAAGGCTTCGGCCTTCGAGCTATGCTCAAACTTGGTGATATAAGGCTACGGCCTTCGAGCTATGCTCAAACTTGGTGATATAAGGCTCCGGCCTTCGAGCTATGCTCAAACTTGGTGATGAATGGTACCACATGCATATGCCCGTTGGTGTGGGTTGCATCTCATGCATTTATTCATATCATTGGTGATGTTCCTTGGTGTTTGTATATTGATGTTGTTATGTCCTGACCTTATAACGGTATATGAGGGATTGGTATGTGGGGTTCGGGTATCCTAGGCTATCAGTGTTGTATTGCTTGTTTTATGTACATGAGGGGTTTAATAAAATGCTTATATGTGTTGAATCTATGTGCTGTTAAATTTGAATGGATAAATGATGATGTTGTTGTGTAGTGATGTGGCATTTATAGTTGATTTATCTCTAGTATACTGCCTATCATACATGCTATTATACTGTTAGAGACTCACCCCTTCTGTTGGAATGTTACCCTATGTTGGTAACGTGCAGGTGATAGTGAGTGAAGGCTTGTCTACGTTCACCAGCCGAGTCGGTGTTGCTCTGATACGTAGCACTCAGGGGGACTAACATTAGTTTTCTTAGTTGATTTAATTACTTGTCTGTCGGATTTTATTTTGGTGATGTCATGATTATCCTATATTTCGCTGTATGGTGAATGAACTACTGTATGTAGACTAAACAAGTGTTTTTGGGGTTCGTCCCATTTATGACGAGCTATGTATCACGCTAAACTTTATGTGGTGAATTTTATTATCAGTTCTTGAATGCTTTATTGGTGTGAGTGTAGCATCCCTTGAGGGTGTATTAGAAAATGTTTTTGAAAACTCTGATTTTTGCGTTAAATTTACCGGGTAGAAAAAGGGGTGTTACATTAGTGGTATCAGAGCAGTTCGGTCTGTCCGGCCAAGTTGTCGAGTCTATTAACCCTCGAGTCTTGGTACTCGTTCTAAGATATAGTTATGTTGCAGTTTATTACTGTTACCTTTGTTGGTTTTATTCTTTCATTACCTTGCCTTGTAATTATTTAATGGATAATGATTGAAAGCTATATTGATTTATTGAGATATGTGTGATTACAAGAATTTTAACGACGTCGAGAAGAGTAGGAGGCGTGTGATTTACGCCGCCTTTGAAGCTGCGTTCAAAAGTCTTTTAGTGTGGTATGTGTGGATTCGAAAGATAATAGTTTTTGTGACCCTAATTAATTGGTTGTGTGAGTAGGAGGGACTGATCACCCCAATGACTCATCACCAACGAAAGAGGTGACAATAACTAAAGATTTTTTTTTTTAATATGAACCAAATTATTTGGATTTATTGAGGAGCACTTTCTTCAATTGTTTTATTTCATTCATTCAACTTCTCTTATTTGTCTCAATAGTCATTGTTGTGAGCTTGTCTGGTTATGAATTAGCGTGTACTACACGTGTTGAATGTTGAAAATTTATCTCATTTGTTAAAATATATTATCAGTGCTCGTGAATAAAAGTATTAGTTTGATGATTTTGTGAGATTTTCTAAGTGATTTAGTTAAATTAGAGAAGTGTGGTGTAAGTATATTGTATATGTATGATTCGTATTCCAATTCTGATGAGAACCTAGGATTGTTGTAGATCAGTTGACTCCGATTAAAATTCTAATACTGGAGGTTCAAATTCCATGGTAGCACTATCAACATTTTTAGGATTGAGTTGTTTGATTATGTTCACTATTTTGTGCTTTGTGCTTGTATTTTGATTATATCCTACAGTACACAATTAATTGTATTGGCAGAATTATATGCTCCATACTATTTTTCAGGAAAATAGTAAAAAATTACATGTTTGATTTTTTTTTGTACGTGTCTGTTTTCTCGAGTTACATCGATTGTTATGCTTAGTCATTAGATTCTAGAACGATGTTTACATTAGTGGGAATCACTAATTTAGTTATCATATGCTATCCAAAAATAGTTTCCTTGTTTTACGTGACGACGTTCGTGTTACTTATTAACTTCCAGGTACATGTGTGTCTAATAAATGCTTACGCGTTCTTCTACATATGTTTCTTGAAGATAGAAAGTCATTCAAATCTTATCTTAGTTTTCTTGTGTTTATTGAACCTTTAGTGGTGTTTTGTGCTTAGGTCTAAAAGAGAGTAGTAACGCGACATAAGATATAGAATCAATACATTAAGTTGAGACTCATAAGAAACAATAAAACCATACATTGTTTTTGGAAACTTTTAGAAATGCAACCTCTATTAGGCCTGGTATGAAGTAATTAGTAGCGGTGAAAAGTAGATCAAATCTTATATGCAATAGATAGGACTTGATTTTTTTTTTAGCTTGAAAAGTGACCCATTTGGTGTTGAAGTTTATTTGAGTACACTTAGTGATAATTGTAATTAACGCCTTAAAACAAAATGATACTTCAGTGTCCTATAGCTTAGGGATTTGACATTATAAAATAATACTTTAGTGTAGCAGTTGCTAAGCATGTTTACCAGAATAGAACGTATGACTAGAATCTAGTAAACCTGATTTAGCATGAAATAAAAGTCACCTTACTAGTGAGTATAGCATGGTTTGGGGGTTAGAAAGCAAGATGGCAGAGACTTATGAGTAGGTTTGAATCGGAGTAAATTTTCGAGGACAAAAATATTCTAAGTGGGGAGAGTTGTACGCCCCGATTTTATTAAAGTTTATTTTGAGATGATTTGGTAGAATTATTGAAGAAATTGGAGGTTTATTGGTGTGGGAACCAAGGTAGAAATGATTAAAATTGATGTTCATAGGTGGTTGTCGAGTTAGAAATCGGTCCGCGTTTGTGTGGCGTTGCGATGCGGCGTGTGCGGGCGCGTAAGTACCGCCGCTGCGCACGCCCCACGCGCGCAAGGGTCCCTGTTAGTTGGCGAGCATGTCGCGCGTAAGTGGCGCGTCGCGCGCCAGTTCATAAGAGTCCCTGGCTGTTGGCGCGCCTGTCGCGCGCAAGTGGCGCGCCGCGCGCCAGTCCCTGTGCTTTCCTGTCTGTTGGCGCGCCTGTCGCACGTGAGTAGCCCCATCGCGCGCCCGATCTGCGCTATATATTGTGTTTCAGCGCAGATTTGAGTCATTTTTCACCTTTTTCACTCCTTTGAGCATAACCGTCTCTAGAAGCCGTTTTTTGACGCGGTTTGTTGCGTTCTCTTCGTATCGCAAAGGGCTTCGATAGGAAAGCAGTTCCTGAGTTAGAATCCAAGAGAGGCGAGAACGAAAGTGAATCTTCTCAACTTACAATCTAAGGAGAGTTGTCGTAGTTGGAGAATCAAAGAGCCGTTAGGAGAAAGAGTTGCGTCTATAATCCCGGTAAGGGTGGGTTCTAATTTTATAATGGGTTGTATGATGGGGTGTATGTGGGAGATTAGGACTTATAATGCACATGATGTGTTTGATAATATGTCTGAATGATTTGTGAATGTATATATGTGTTTTCTTGATTTCGTTTTGGCGTTAATGACTTATGAAAGAATTGATGGTGGATAGATGCACGTTAGGTGTTTGATAAAATGTGTATATGATGTTTAGTGCCTATATGGTGTTGGATTGGATTTGATGCCTACATGATGTTTGATGAAATGCCTATATGAGGATTGATTGAATTTGAGGCTTATATGATGTTTGATGAAAATGCCTATATGACGTGTTGCGTTCTGTGTTGTTACCAGGTGCCAAGTTGTTGTGTTGTGTGCGCCACAGGCATCTTTGTGTTGCCCCAGGCGCCATTTCTTTGTGGTGTGTTGCACCGGTGGCGCTTGTGTTGCACTACGTGTTGCAACAGGCGCCAAACTCGCCGTGTGTTGCCTTTCTTGTGCTGCGTGTGTTGTGTTGCCACTAGGCGCCAATTTATGTTGCCGTGTGGCGCCAGGGGGTGCTGTGTTGACCCTAGGTGCCAGTTTTGTGTCTGTGCGCGCCCTGGGCATGCGGTGTTGCCCCTAGGCGCCAATTTTGCATGCTGCGTGCGCCCCGGGCATGATGTGTTGCCCTAGGCGCCATTTGGTGTGCGGTCTGGCGATGTGTTGCGCCTATGTTGTTGCCTGCGTCAATTCTGTGCTGCCGTGTCATTGTTGTGTAAACTATAATTGGTGTGTAAACTATAATTGGTGTCTTAGGTGTTGGTGCGGTTGGGGAAATTGGTGTTAGCTTTAAATGCTATAATTGGTGTGTTGTATTAACCAAAGGTGATGTATATGCAAGCATAATTGCATTGTTGTGAAAGGTAATGATGTGGAATTTGAGTGCCTCTGTTAATGGCCAATATTTGAAAGGTGATGTGTACTGCGTTGCCACTTTAGGTGCCATGTTACGTGTGATGTTTGCGCCCGTGTCGATGTGTTGCCTCTGGGCGCCACTTTTTTCTTTGTTTTGGGCGCCTCATTTGGTTGTCCTATAGGTGTTGGTGTATTTTGGTGTCGATAATTTGTTGAATTCTTTGTTAATTGTTAGGACCGTCCTATAGGGTTGGTGTGTTTGGTGTTCTCTTATTAGTGTTGGTGTGGTTGGTGTTTGCCTATTGGTGTTGGTGTGTTTGGTGTTCTCTTATTGGTGTTTGGTGCTCTTGGTGTTAGTGATGATGTTATAGCAGGCGATGTGCCTCTTTTAATGAATAAATTTGGTGATGATGATGAGGACGGGTCTTTGACCGATTGGTGATGTTATATCTTTGGTGATGTGCCTATTTTATTGCTAAGGTGATAGGTGATGGGTCTATGACCATTTGTTGTTGTTGGTGTTGTTGTGTCAATTACATGACCATGATTGTTGATTGTCTCTGGTGCATTGTTCATGGCGTCGCATGCAACTCATATGCATTATTTGGTGATATAAGGCTTCGGCCTTCGAGCTATGCTCAAACTTGGTGATATAAGGCTACGGCCTTGAGCTATGCTCAAACTTGGTGATATAAGGCTTGGCCTTCAAGCTATGCTCAAACTTGGTGATGAATGGTACCACATGCATATGCCCGTTGGTGTGGGTTGCATCTCATGCATTTATTCATATCATTGGTGATGTTCCTTGGTGTTTGTATATTGATGTTGTTATGTCCTGACCTTATAACGGTATATGAGGGATTTGTATGTGGGGTTCGGGTATCCTAGGCTATCAGTGTTGTATTGCTCGTTTTATGTACATGAGGGGTTTAATAAAATGCTTATATGTGTTGAATCTATGTGCTGTTAAATTTGAATGGATAAATGATGATGTTGTTGTGTAGTGATGTGGCATTTATAGTTGATTTATCTCTAGTATAACGCTATCATACATGCTATTATACTGTTAGAGACTCACCCCTTCTGTTGGAATGTTACCCTATGTTGGTAACGTGCAGGTGATAGTGAGTGAAGGCTTGTCTACCTTCACCAGCCGAGTCGGTGTTGCTCTGATACGTAGCACTCAGGGGGACTAACATTAGTTTTCTTAGTTGATTTAATTACTTGTCTGTCGGATTTTATTTTGGTGATGTCATGATTATCCTATATTTCGCTGTATGGTGAATGAACTACTGTATGTAGACTAAACAAGTGTTTTTGGGGTTCGTCCCATTTATGACGAGCTATGTATCACGCTAAACTTTATGTGGTGAATTTTATTATCAGTTCTTGAATGCTTTATTGGTGTGAGTGTAGCATCCCTTGAGGGTGTATTAGAAAATGTTTTTGAAAACTCTGATTTTTGCGTTAAATTTACCGGGTAGAAAAAGGGGTGTTACATTAGTGGTATCAGAGCAGTTCGGTCTGTCCGGCCAAGTTGTCGAGTCTATTAACCCTCGAGTCTTGGTACTCGTTCTAAGTTATAGTTATGTTGCAGTTTATTACTGTTACCTTTGTTGGTTTTATTCTTTCATTACCTTGCCTTGTAATTATTTAATGGATAATGATTGAAAGCTATATTGATTTATTGAGATATGTGTGATTAGAAGAATTTTAACGACGTCGAGAAGAGTAGGAGACGTGACGACGCCTTCGCCTTCTAGACTGCGTTAAAAGTCTTTTAGTGTGGTATGTGTGGATTCGAAAGATAATAGTTTTTGTGACCCTAATTAATTGGTTGTGTGAGTAGGAGGGACTGATCACCCCAATGACTCATCACCAACGAAAGAGGTGACAATAACTAAAGATTTTTTTTTAATATGAACCAAATTATTTGGATTTATTGAGGAGCACTTTCTTCAATTGTTTTATTTCATTCATTCAACTTCTCTTATTTGTCTCAATAGTCATTGTTGTGAGCTTGTCTGGTTATGAATTAGCGTGTACTACACGTGTTGAATGTTGAAAATTTATCTCATTTGTAAAAATATATTATCAGTGCTCGTGAATAAAAGTATTAGTTTGATGATTGTGTGAGATTTTCTAAGTGATTTAGTTAAATTAGAGAAGTGTGGTGTAAGTATATTGTATATGTATGATTCGTATTCCAATTCTGATGAGAACCTAGGATTGTTGTAGATCAGTTGACTCCGATTAAAATTCTAATACTGGAGGTTCAAATTCCATGGTAGCACTATCAACATTTTTAGGATTGAGTTGTTTGATTATGTTCACTATTTTGTGCTTTGTGCTTGTATTTTGATTATATCCTCTGATTACACAATTAATTGTATTGCGCGAATTATATGCTCCATACTATTTTTCGGGGAAAATAGTAAAAAATTACATGTTTGATTTTTTTTTGTACGTGTATGTTTTCTCGAGTTACATCGATTGTTATGCTTAGTCATTAGATTCTAGAACGATGTTTACATTAGTGGGAATCACTAATTTAGTTATCATATGCTATCCAAAAATAGTTTCCTTGTTTTACGTGACGACGTTCGTGTTACTTATTAACTTCCAGGTACATGTGTGTCTAATAAATGCTTACGCGTTCTTCTACATATGTTTCTTGAAGATAGAAAGTCATTCAAATCTTATCTTAGTTTTCTTGTGTTTATTGAACCTTTAGTGGTGTTTTGTGCTTAGGTCTAAAAGAGAGTAGTAACGCGACATAAGATATAGAATCAATACATTAAGTTGAGACTCATAAGAAACAATAAAACCATACATTGTTTTTAGAAACTTTTAGAAATGCAACCTCTATTAGGCCTGGTATGAAGTAATTAGTAGCGGTGAAAAGTAGATCAAATCTTATATGCAATAGATAGGACTTGATTTTTTTTTTTAGCTTGAAAAGTGACCCATTTGGTGTTGAAGTTTATTTGAGTACACTTAGTGATAATTGTAATTAACGCCTTAAAACAAAATGATACTTCAGTGTCCTATAGCTTAGGGATTTGACATTATAAAATAATACTTTAGTGTAGCAGTTGCTAAACATGTTTACCAGAAGAGAACGTATGACTAGAATCTAGTAAACCTGATTTAGCATGAAATAAAAGTCACCTTACTAGTGAGTATAGCATGGTTTGGGGGTTAGAAAGCAAGATGGCAGAGACTTATGAGTAGTTTTGAATCAGGTAAATTTTCGAGGACGAAAATATTCTAAGTGGGAGAGAGTTGTAACGCCCCGATTTTATTAAAATTTATTTTGAGTTGATTTGGTAGAATTATTGAAGAAATTGGAGGTTTATTGGTGTGGGAACCAAGGTAGAAATGATTAAAATTGATGTTCATAGGTGGTTGTCGAGTTAGAAATCGGTCCGCGTTTGTGTGGCGTTTCGTGTGCGTGTCTGGCGCGTAAGTAGTAAATGGCGCTGCGACGCCCTACGCGCAAGCGGTCCTGTCGGTTAGCGCGCATGTCGCGCGCGCGCCTTCGATTCATAAGAGTCACACGCTGTTGGCGCGCCTGTCGCGCGCAAATGGCGCGCTGCACGCCAGTCTTTGTGCTTTCCTGTCTGTTGGCGCGCCTGTCGCGCGTGAGTGGCGCATCGCGCGCTAGTCTGCGCTATATATTGTGTTTCAGCGCAGATTTGAGTCATTTTTCACCTTTTTCACTCCTTTGAGCATAACTTCGTCTCTAGAGCTCCGTTTTTGACGCGGTTTGTTGCGTTCTCTTTGTATCGCAAAGGGCTTCGATAAGTAAGCAGTTCCTGAGTTAGAAACCAAGAGAGGCGAGAACGAAAGTGAATCTTCTCAACTTACAATCTAAGGAGAGTTGTCGTAGTTGGAGAATCGAAGAGCTTCGTTAGGAGAAAGAGTTGTGTCTATAATCCCAGGTAAGGGTGGGTTCTAATTTTATAATGGGTTGTATGATGGGGTGTTTGTGGGAGATTAGGACCTATAATGCACATGATGTGTTTGATAATATGTCTGAATGATTTGTGAATGTATATATGTGTTTTCTTGATTTCGTTTTGGCGTTAATGACTTATGAAAGAATTGATGGTGGATAGATGCACGTTAGGTGTTTGATAAAATGTGTATATGATGTTTAGTGCCTATATGGTGTTGGATTGGATTTGGTGCCTACATGATGTTTGATGAAATGCCTATATGAGGATTGATTGAATTTGAGGCTTATATGATGTTTGATGAAAATGCCTATATGACGTGTTGCGTTCTGTGCTGTCGCCAGGCGCCAAGTTGTTGTGTTGTGTGCGCCCTGGGCATGCTGTGTTGCCCCTAGGCGCCATTTGCTGTGGTGTGTTGCACCTGGTGGTGCTGTGTTGCACTCTGTGTTGCAACAGGGCGCCAAGCTATGTTGTGTGTTGCCTGTTGTGCTGCCTGCGTGTGACTGTGTTGCCACTAGGAGCCTATTTATGTTGTCGTGTGGCGCCAGTCTTTGTGTTGACCCCTAGGTGCGATTTTGTGTCTGCAGGCGCGCCACAGGCATGCGGTGTTGCCCCTAGGCGCCAATTTTGCATGCTGCGTGCGCCTCGGGCATGATGTGTTGCCCTAGGCGCCATTTGGTGTGCGGTCTGGCGATGTGTTGCACCTATGTTGTTGCCTGCGTCAATGTGCTGCCGTGTCATTGGTGTGTAAACTATAATTGGTGTCTTAGGTGTTGGTGCGGTTGGGGAAATTGGTGTTAGCTTTAAATGCTATAATTGGTGTGTTGTATTAACCAAAGGTGATGTATATGCAAGCATAATTGCATTGTTGTGAAAGGTAATGATGTGGAATTTGAGTGCCTCTGTTAATGGCCAATATTTGAAAGGTGATGTGTGCCTGCGTTGCCACTAGGTGCCATGTTCTGTGTGATGTTGCGCCCCATGTCGTTGTTTTGCCTCTGGGCGCCACTTTTTGCTGTTTTGGGCGCCTCATTTGGCTGTCCTATAGGTGTTGGTGTATTTTGGTGTCGATATTTCGTTGAATTCTTTGTTAATTGTTAGACTGTCCTATAGGGTTGGTGTGTTTGGTGTTCTCTTATTAGTGTTGGTGTGGTTGGTGTTTGCCTATTGGTGTTGGTGTGTTTGGTGTTCTCTTATTGGTGTTTGGTGCTCTTGGTGTTAGTGATGATGTTATAACGGGCGATGTGCCTCTTTTAATGAATAAATTTGGTGATGATGAGGACGGGTCTTTGACCAGTTGGTGATGTTATATACCGGTGATGTGCCTATTTTATTGCTAAGGTGATAGGTGATGGGTCTATGACCATTTGTTGTTGTTGGTGTTGTTGTGTCAATTACATGACCATGATTGTTGATTGTATCTGGTGCATTGTTCATGGCGTCGCATGCAACTCATATGCATTATTTGGTGATATAAGGCTTCGGCCTACGAGCTATGCTCAAACTTGGTGATATAAGGCTCGACGCCTTGAGCTATGCTCAAACTTGGTGATATAAGGCTTCGGCCTTCGAGCTATGCTCAAACTTGGTGATGAATGGTACCACATGCATATGCCCGTTGGTGTGGGTTGCATCTCATGCATTTATTCATATCATTGGTGATGTTCCTTGGTGTTTGTATATTGATGTTGTTATGTCCTGACCATATAACGGTATATGAGGGATTTGTATGTGGGGTTCGGGTATCCTAGGCTATCAGTGTTGTATTGCTCGTTTTATGTACATGAGGTGTTTAATAAAATGCTTATATGTGTTGAATCTATGTGCTGTTAAATTTGAATGGATAAATGATGATGTTGTTGTGTAGTGATGTGGCATTTATAGTTGATTTATCTCTAGTATACTGCCTATCATACATGCTATTATACTGTTAGAGACTCACCCCTTCTGTTGGAATGTTACCCTATGTTGGTAACGTGCAGGTGATAGTGAGTGAAGGCTTGTCTACCTTCACCAGCCGAGTCGGTGTTGCTCTGATACGTAGCACTCAGGGGGGACTAACATTAGTTTTCTTAGTTGATTTAATTACTTGTCTGTCGGATTTTATTTTGGTGATGTCATGATTATCCTATATTTCGCTGTATGGTGAATGAACTACTGTATGTAGACTAAACAAGTGTTTTTGGGGTTCGTCCCATTTATGACGGGCTATGTATCACGCTAAACTTTATGTGGTGAATTTTATTATCAGTTCTTGAATGCTTTATTGGTGTGAGTGTAGCATCCCTTGAGGGTGTATTAGAAAATGTTTTTGAAAACTCTGATTTTTGCGTTAAAATTACCGGGTAGAAAAAGGGGTGTTACATTAGTGGTATCAGAGCAGTTCGGTCTGTCCGGCCAAGTTGTCGAGTCTATTAACCCTCGAGTCTTGGTACTCGTTCTAAGTTATAGTTATGTTGCAGTTTATTACTGTTACCTTTGTTGGTTTTATTCTTTCATTACCTTGCCTTGTAATTATTTAATGGATAATGATTGAAAGCTATATTGATTTATTGAGATATGTGTGATTACAAGAATTTTAACGACGTCGAGAAGAGTAGGAGACGTGACGACGCCTTCGCCCTCTAGACTGCGTTAAAAGTCTTTTAGTGTGGTATGTGTCGATTCGAAAGATAATAGTTTTTGTGACCCTAATTAATTAGTTGTGTGAATAGGAGGGACTGATCACCCCAATGACTCATCACCAACGAAAGAGGTGACAATAACTAAAGATTTTTTTTTTAAAATGAACCAAATTATTTGGATTTATTGAGGAGCACTTTTTTCATTTGTTTTATTTCATTCATTCAACTTCTTTTATTTGTCTCAATAGTCATTGTTGTGAGCTTGTCTGGTTATGAATTAGCGTGTACTACACGTGTTGAATGTTGAAAATTTATCTCCTTTGTAAAAATATATTATCAGTGCTCGTGAATAAAAGTATTAGTTTGATGATTGTGTGAGATTTTCTAAGTGATTTAGTTAAATTAGAGAAGTGTGGTGTAAGTATATTGTATATGTATGATTCGTATTCCAATTCTGATGAGAACCTAGGATTGTTGTAGATCAGTTGACTCCGATTAAAATTCTAATACTGGAGGTTCAAATTCCATGGTAGCACTATCAACATTTTTAGGATTGAGTTGTTTGATTATGTTCACTATTTTGTGCTTTGTGCTTGTATTTTGATTATATCCTACAGTACACAATTAATTGTATTGGCAGAATTATATGCTCCATACTATTTTTCAGGAAAATAGTAAAAAATTACATGTTTGATTTTTTTTTGTACGTGTCTGTTTTCTCGAGTTACATCGATTGTTATGCTTAGTCATTAGATTCTAGAACGATGTTTACATTAGCGGGAATCACTAATTTAGTTATCATATGCTATCCAAAAATAGTTTCCTTGTTTTACGTGACGACGTTCGTGTTACTTATTAACTTCCAGGTACATGTGTGTCTAATAAATGCTTACGCGTTCTTCTACATATGTTTCTTGAAGATAGAAAGTCATTCAAATGTTATCTTAGTTTTCTTGTGTTTATTGAACCTTTAGTGGTGTTTTGTGCTTAGGTCTAAAAGAGAGTAGTAACGCGACATAAGATATAGAATCAATACATTAAGTTGAGACTCATAAGAAACAATAAAACCATACATTGTTTTAGAAACTTTTAGAAATGCTACCTCTATTAGGCCTGGTATGAAGTAATTAGTAGCAGTGAAAAGTAGATCAAATCTTATATGCAATAGATAGGACTTGATTTATTTTTTTTAGCTTGAAAAGTGACCCATTTGGTGTTGAAGTTTATTTGAGTACACTTAGTGATAATTGTAATTAACGCCTTAAAACAAAATGATACTTCAGTGTCCTATAGCTTAGGGATTTGACATTATAAAATAATACTTTAGTGTAGCAGTTGCTAAGCATGTTTACCAGAAGAGAACGTATGACTAGAATCTAGTAAACCTGATTTAGCATGAAATAAAAGTCACCTTACTAGTGAGTATAGCATGGTTTGGGGGTTAGAAAGCAAGATGGCAGAGACTTATGAGTAGTTTTGAATCAGGTAAATTTTCGAGGACGAAAATATTCTAAGTGGGGGAGAGTTGTAACGCTCCGATTTTATTAAAATTTATTTTGAGTTGATTTGGTAGAATTATTGAAGAAATTGGAGGTTTATTGGTGTGGGAACCAAGGTAGAAATGATTAAAATTGATGTTCATAGGTGGTTGTCGAGATAGAAATCGGTCCGCGTTTGTGTGGTGTTTCGTGCGCGTGTCTGGCGCGTAAGTAGCGCCTGCGCACGTCCTACGCGCAAGGGTCCCTGTCAGTTGGCGCGCATGTCGCGCGTCGCGCGCCAGTTCATAAGAGTCCCTGCCTGTTGGCGCGCCTGTCGCGCGCAAATGGCGCGCTGCGCGCCAGTCCCTGCGCTATATATTGTGTTTCAACGCAGATTTGAGTCATTTTTCACCTTTTTCACTCCTTTGAGCATAACTTCGTCTCTAGAGCTTCGTTTTTGACGCGGTTTGTTGTGTTCTCTTCGTATCGCAATGGGCTTCGATAGAAAAGCAGTTCCTGAGTTAGAAACAAAGAGAGGCGAGAACGAAAGTGAATCTTCTCAACTTACAATCTAAGGAGAGTTGTCGTAGTTGGAGAATCGAAGAGCTTCGTTAGGAGAAAGAGTTGCGTCTATAATCCCAGGTAAGGGTGGGTTCTAATTTTATAATGGGTTGTATGATGGGGTGTATGTGGGAGATTAGGACCTATAATGCACATGATGTGTTTGATAATATGTCTGAATGATTTGTGAATGTATATATATATATGTGTTTTCTTGATTTCGTTTTGGCGTTAATGACTTATGAAAGAATTGATGGTGGATAGATGCACGTTAGGTGTTTGATAAAATGTGTATATGACGTTTAGTGTCTATATGGTGTTGGATTGGATTTGATGCCTACATGATGTTTGATGAAATGCCTATATGAGGATTGATTGAATTTGAGGCTTATATGATGTTTGATGAAAATGCCTATATGACGTGTTGTTTGCGTAATTCGCCGCCAGCGCCAAGTTGTTGTGTTGTGTGCGCCAGGCATGCTTTGTGTTGTGTTGCTTTGGTGGTATTTGTGTTGCACTCTGTGTTGCAACAGGGCGCCAAGCTATGCTGTGTGTTGCCTATTGTGCTGCCTGCGTGTGACTGTGTTGCCACTAGGCGCCAATTTATGTTGCCGTGTGGCGCCAGGGGGTGCTGTGTTGACCCTAGGTGCCAGTTTTGTGTCTGGCGCGCCCTGGGCATGCGGTGTTGCCCCTAGGCGCCAATTTTGCATGTTGCGTGCGCCCCGGACATGATGTGTTGCCCTATGCGCCATTTGGTGTGCGGTCTGGCGATGTGTTGCGCCTATGTTGTTGCTTGACGTCAATTCTGTGCTGCCGTGTCATTGGTGTGTAAACTATAATTGGTGTGTAAACTATAATTGGTGTCTTAGGTGTTGGTGCGGTTGGGGAAATTGGTGTTAGCTTTAAATGCTATAATTGGTGTGTTGTATTAACCAAAGGTGATGTATATGCAAGCATAATTGCATTGTTGTGAAAGGTAATGATGTGGAATTTGAGTGCCTCTATTAATGGCCAATATTTGAAAGGTGATGTGTGCGTGCGTTGCCACTAGGTGCCATGTTCTGTGTGATGTTGCGCCCCATGACGCTGTGTTGCCTCTGGGCGCCACTTTTTGCTGTTTTGGGCGCCTCATTTGGCTGTCCTATAGGTGTTGGTGTATTTTGGTGTCAATTTGTTGAAGTTGCTGTTAATTGTTAGACTGTCCTATAGGGTTGGTGTGTTTGGTGTTCTCTTATTAGTGTTGGTGTGGTTGGTGTTTGCCTATTGGTGTTGGTGTGTTTGGTGTTCTCTTATTGGTGTTTGGTGCTCTTGGTTGTCTCTGGTGCATTGTTCATGGCGTCGCATGCAACTCATATGCATTATTTGGTGATATAAGGCTTCGGCCTTCGAGCTATGCTCAAACTTGGTGATATAAGGCTACGGCCTTCGAGCTATGCTCAAACTTGGTGATATAAGGCTTCGGTCTTCGAGCTATATGCTCAAACTTGGTGATGAATGGTACCACATGCATATGCCCGTTGGTGTGGGTTGCATCTCATGCATTTATTCATATCATTGGTGATGTTCTTTGGTGTTTGTATATTGATGTTGTTATGTCCTGACCTTATAACGGTATATGAGGGATTTTTATGTGGGGTTCGGGTATCCTAGGCTATCAGTGTTGTATTGCTCGTTTTATGTACATGAGGTGTTTAATAAAATGCTTATATGTGTTGAATCTATGTGCTGATAAATTTGAATGGATAAATGATGATGTTGTGTAGTGATGTGGCATTTATAGTTGTCTTATCTCTAGTATACTGCCTATCATACATGCTATTATACTGTTAGAGACTCACCCCTTCTGTTGGTAACGTGCAGGTGATAGTGAGTGAAGGCTTGTCTACCTTCACCAGCTGAGTCGGTGTTGCTCTGATACGTAGCACTCAGGGGGGAAATGAACATTAGTTTTCTTAGTTGATTTAATTACTTGTCTGTCGGATTTTATTTTGGTGATGTCATGATTATCCTATATTTCGCTGTATGGTGAATGAACTACTGTATGTAGACTAAACAAGTGTTTTTGGGGTTCGTCCCATTTATGACGTGCTATGTATCACACTAAACTTTATGTGGTGAATTTTATTATCAGTTCTTGAATGCTTTATTGGTGTGAGTGTAGCATCCCTTGAGGGTGTATTAGAAAATGTTTTTGAAAACTTTGATTTTTGCGTTAAATTTACCAGGTAGAAAAATGGGTGTTACAGTGTGCAGCAACGTGATAGTGAAGTGTGTGTAGGAGAAATGTTTAGTAATAACCCAAAGCTGCAAGCAAACAAACACATCGTCTTCTATCCTAGGGTTTACATATCACATAAAAATATAAAGGTAGTTAGTATAGTTACACCTTGTAACTGATTGTATAGCTCTCTAATGTACCTATATATAGTCTTGTATATAGAACAGAATTAACACGTTGAATAACACAATCAATTTCCAATAATTCTCTCAACTACATTTCTCTTTCTCTCTCTCAATTTACATAACCGAATTGATCAAGTTCATGAATTTAGAGGATTGTTTCACAATAATTGGTATCAGTAGCACAAGGTTCGCATTTCTGGGGCAAAGACGAAGGTGTGGCGTGTGATCCTCGAGGAAGATTCAAGAATGGCTTCTGTGAAATTTGAGGTGGAGAAATTCATGGGGAAGAATGATTTTAGTTTGTGGCGAATGAAGATGAGAGCTTTCTTGGTGCAACAATGCATTGAGAAGGCACTTGCAGGTGAAGCCAAACTGCCTGATACGTTATCAGAAGAGAAGAAGCAAGATATGCTAGAAGAGTGCTTTGATTCTGTCATTGGGAGATAAGGTGCACAGAGAAGTCTCGAAGGAGAAGACAGCTGCAGGAATTTGGCTCATCTTGGAGAAGCTATACATGACCAAATCCTTGGCCAATAGGTTGTATTTGAAGCAAAAGTTGTTTACCTTCAAGATGGCATCTGGTAGGAAATTGGAGGATCATATTGATGATATCAACAACGTAATACTTGATCTTGAAAATATTGAGATCAAGGTGGAAGATGAAGATCAGGCTCTCCTATTGCTCAAATCATTGTCAAATGAGTATAGGAATATTGCAGACACAATCATCTATGGCAGAGACACTCTATCACTTGAAGAGGTTCAAAATGCATTGTTCTCGAAGGAACTCACAAGGAGGTCAGAGACTGTGGATGATCAACAGGCTGAAGCACTCAATGTTAGAGGAAGATATGAGAAAAGAGACTTTAAGACCAAGAAAAACTCAAGGTCTAAATCAAGAGAATTCAAGAAAAGGGCCTGCTTCATTTGTAAGAGTGAAGATCATCTCAAAAGGGACTGCCCAGACTTCAAGAAGAAGAAGAAGAAGAAGTGTGGAGATCATAAAGGTTATGAGAGTGCTGAGGTGATGTCTGTATCTGAGGTGACTTGCAAATGTCCAAGAAATAGAAAGCACAAGGATTATTACTCTGTTGACGACATAGACCTGCAGAGCTATGTAAGTGCTAAGGTGTTGTGTATTTCTGATGTGAAGTTGTATCTTCAGTGGATCCTTGACACTGGATGTATCTTTCACATGTGCCATATGAGAGAATGGTTCTTTACATTCACTAAAATTCATGGTGGACAAGTGCTATTGGGAAACAATCAGACTTGTAGAGTGTAAGGGATAGGATCTATCAAGTTCAAAAAGGCTGATGGGTTTGTTAAGGTGCTGCAAGGTGTTAGGTACGTGCTTGATCTAAAGAGAAATTTGATTTCTCTTGCAATGCTTGATTCACGAGGTATTTATTACAAAGGTGGAGGTGGAGTTATCAATGTGATAAAGGAATCCATGGTGATGATGAAAGGTGAATTGGTAAATGGTCTTTACAAGTTGTTAGGGAGTGCTCTAGAGGGAGCATTTAACAATGTTGCTAGTGCTGAGATCACCAAATGCACCCTATGACATAGGAGGTTGGGGCATGTCAATGAGAACAGACTCAAGGAATTAAGCAAACAGAAATTGCTAGGTGATGATTCCATCAAACACTACAAGAAATTCACGGTTTTCCAGCGGACAGAAGCCGCCGGTAAGGTCACAAAACCGCCGGTAAGTGACGGGTTCCGGTGGAATTTTCCGCCGGTTAAAACGCCGTACGTAACGGTTACCGGCGCAATTTATCGCTGGTAATTACCGGATGTTTTCCGGCGGAAAAAGCCGCCGAAAATTTCCAGCGGAAAAGCCGCCAGTAAATTTTTTGATTTTTAAAAAAGCCGCCGGTAATGTCAATAAAGCCGCCGCTAAATGTTTTTTTTTAAAAATATTCCGCCGGTATAATTAAAAAGCTGCCGGTAATGTTTTTGTTTTTTTTTTTAAAAAAACAAATTTCCGCCGGTAATATATATTTTTTTAAAAAAAAATGTTTTTTAAAATTAATTTTAAATTTTTAATATTTAAAATTATATTTAAATTATATTTAAATTTTAAAATCTTTTTTAACAATTCGAAAATTATTTAAAAAACGGTAATTTTAAATATTTTAAAATTAAATTATTTAAATTTGAAAATTATTTTTAAAAAACAGTAATTATTTTTAAATTATTTAAAAGACCGTAAAATAATTTAATTTTAAAAAATTTAAAATTTAAAAAACGTTTTTTAAAAAATATTTTAATCCCATTGATTATTCGAAAATTATTTAAAAAATTTAAAACGTTTTTTGAATATCAAATTAAACGAGAAATAAATTATCAATAGATAAATAATCAAACCAACAAAGCAGTAATTAAATTTAAATTATCCATACAAATTAAACAAGAACTAATCAAACCAACAAAGTCACAATTAAATTATCCAACAACAAACCACTAATAATAAGGTCTATTTGGGTTCTGGTTGCTGTTGGGATCCAACTGTAAAAGCTCTGTCGTCCAATCATCTTCTTCATCCTCATCTTTGTTGGGAGACATGTTGTGGGCCGACGTGGTCGGGTCCGAAAATTGGGACGGTTGTTTGGGCCGCTGCGGGGAGACATGGTGTGGCCGACGTGGTCGTGGTCTCGAAATTGTTGTTCGGAGTGCGATTGAAATTCTTTGATGGGCCCGAATTTGGAATGGGCTGCGGTGGAGAGTTTAAATCGAGGCACGGCTGACTATATGGGTATGGCAGACAGTTGAAGGCAGGCTGCTCATAGTTGAAGGGAGGCTGGAAGGCACCAGGGTACTGCTGGAAAGCAACTCCGTAGGGCTGCATCCCTGGCGGTGGATAAGGTACTGATGATGATGATGATGGCATAGATGGCCTTGCATGAGACATATTATCCATTAATTGCTTCCAGCACTTCTCATTGATTCTGCATTCTTCAGCCGCCAACCTGCGCTCCTCAGCTTGCTGCTTTCACATCTCCCGAAGCTCACGCTCGTAGTTGCTCAATTTCTCGGTCAATACCGCAACCTCAGCTCGCTCTTCAGGAGTGGGGACATGAGAGCGTCCAAGACTTGTTGTTTCGGAGGAATTTGACCTGAAATTCGGAACAATGGAATTTGGAAAAGAACGCCGGCCCATACCACCAGATCCTGGTAACCGACCTTTTCTTGATGATGGACCAGCAAGTTCATTCCATTTTGCTAAGGCCAATCGACCCTCCTCAACGGGATCAACCTCAGTCCCGCTACTCTCATGTGTTTGGCGATACTCCTGCTGCCAATTAGAGAATGCTTCCTGAATCATCCTTGGCCGCTCTTCAGGAAAATCGCCGGTGTCCTTGCGCATATGAAGTTGCACGTGTAACTCCGGCAAAGTAGGTGGCCGACCAAAGATATATTAGTATTTAATAAAATATAAAATTTGAAGAATTAAAAACAAAGATATATAAAATATAACCAGGCGTTTAGAATGTTCATATGAGCTGATAGAACCGCCCAGATTTAAGCAACAACCTCTCTCAGAAGCCCGATTCGCAGCAGCTCTCTGACATTTTCGTTGATAATCCTCATGCGCCCATTTCACTTGGAGTTGATCCCATATAGGCGGACCAATCCAATCCGACGGCTTTAGATCTGTCTTGCCACGCTCTTCCCTCAGCATTTAAGAAAAACGGTGAGAAGCTCTTGAATTGAAGACTTTCTTAACTGCATGGTCATCCTCAGGTTTCCATGCGAATGTTGCCTTGTTGCACAAATTAAAATAAGTTGTTAGAAAAAACAACTTAATGAATTCAAGAATTTGGAAAGATTAAAAATTAATTAAATAGTAAAAAAACTTACCCTAAATTGATTCCACATTATAGGACTCCGGATCTTTTTTAACCTTCGACCAATCAATCCAGGACTTTCTGTAATTTGCCTTGATAATACTTGTTATCGCGCGGGACACAATCCTCCCAGGATCAAAGCTGTACATAAGAAAGAAAAATTAAAATGATATTAATTTAAAAAGACAAATTTAAAATACAAATATATATATATATATATATATATATATATATATATATATATATATATATATATATAATAAATACTTACAGCTGTCCAACAACCTCCACAACGATACGACCGTCTTCCAAAACATCAACCACGTCGGTTTGCGCATCATACACACGTGGCGGCCTATCTGGATCAGCAGGGGGTGCCATACTACCGGGTGGAGGCTGCACGGGTACAACGCCCTCGAGCTCGTCTGATGAAGGCATACGCACGTAGTTGCCATGAACAAGTCGATAAACTATCTTACGCTTACGGCCGCGTAAAGAAGTACATATCTTCTTTCCTTTTTCCCGAGGCGGCACGGGAGGATCCTCATGTGGTGGGTCACTATCTGCTAACGATGCCATAACTGTTCTCTAGCTATAAAATAAAGTTAATAACATAAATGATGAATAACATAGGCAAATATATATCAAGTCTGATAAATATAAATATTATTTGACAACAAATTATTTAAATAATAGATAACATCACATTAATTAATTAGAATCTCATTCTTTCTCAAAATCACCATCATCATCAGATAAGTCAACTCCTGATACACCGACGTGATCGACTGCGTCCTCATGATCTGTATCTTCGTCTTCATTAACTTCATCGCCAAATGGTTGGACTCATCACGTAAACGAGTAATGATCTCAACTTCAATCACTTCATTTACATTGGACATTTCTTCTGACTGATATGACACATCTTCCACTGTGTCATCATTTGTCTCAATGTAACCACTTGGTTTTTTCTTAATTGCAACACACCAACCACGCCGATCAGTCTGTGTTGATGGATAAGAGACATAGTAGACTTGTCTCACATTTTGTGCAATGACAAAAGGATCGTACAGTCGATATCTACCACTCATTTTAATGTCCATTGTATTTGTCTTTGGGTTAAACTTTGTTCCTCTAGGGGCCAGATCAAACCAATTACAGTAAAAAACGACTATCTTTTGATGATAATCAAGATAAGGGTATGCAAGTTCATAAATGTGTTCAACAACACCATAGAAATCATCTTCGCCTCTCCCAGTGTCACCCTTCATGCAAACTCCACTATTCATTGTTTCTACCTTACATCCATTTGTTAGTGTGAAATTTGTATCCATTGACAAAGTATGTGTGCCATTCTTTAACACATCTTCGAGGACCATCAGATAAGTTTCTCAGGTGTTGGTTGGTAGGAGTTGGCGGAAGGGAATACATACGCCGCTTAAACCACATTGGAAAATGCGCATGAATATGAGCAGACGATTGTTCTTCACTTACTCCCTCTGATGTCAAAAACTCCCTAATGAGAAATTAACAATTGTTACACATGTTATACCCCAATTTTGGCCGTCTTCTTTTAGTCGCTTGTTTTATGTAATTCGTATTTTGAAGTCACACAATTATAAGTTTTTAGAATAGCGTCTCTTTTTCTAATTCAAGCCAATTTCAATTATCTGTTCAATTAAACTCGAATACCGTTACTTAAGCTAGGCATACGTGCGAATGATCAATCTTTTCACGCATTCTTCAGTCTAATCTCAGTATTTGGGCCTAGTTGAATCTACTTGGGCTTACTTGAGTCGTTTGTCTCGCATTTGGGCTTATCATTATGGTTTAGGCCTACGAATGTGATTCCAATTTAATTTTTAGTATCTTTCGCTTAACGGGTCTATTTTTTCCATTTGGGCCTCGTTCTAGCATGTTTGTTTAGTCGGGTCCGATTTGCTTTTGTATGTGGCCCAACATCTTTTTTTAATCGATTTGTTTATTTAATTTATTTAAACAATATTTAGTCCAAAAATGTGAAAAAAATGTAATTTAATTTTATTACTATGTATAAGTGTCTAAAAGTCCAAAAAAGGGTCCAAAATGCAAAAAATAGTAATACAAAATATATAAAAAAATATAAATCCGAAAAAAAAAAAAGCAACAACAAGCAATAAAGTAGCTCTTGGCCGTCAAGCCTTCTAACCCAAGCTTCTCTCCTTGCTCACCAAGTATCCATCTCCTACAAGCCCAAACCCAAACCTGAAAATCAGATCAAAACACAATCAAAATCATAAATGCTTTAACCTAGTTTTCTACTATAAATAAACAGCCAGCACCCAGTCCAAAAACACACAGAAACAGAGACAACAACACTGCAAGAATCACCTACACAAGGATTAGGGTTCAAAGTCAGAATCCTAATCCACTGAAATACAAGGATTAGCAGTTATCAATGATAAGCGTAGAACTTGGCGCAAAGCAGATCAAGGAAACCGATGAGTGATTGTTCTCATTTCAGTAGCAACACGAGCCTATTCAGATGCTGGAAATTTAGGTTGGTCAAATCATTGTATTTAAAAAATTGTTTAACCGTATCCTCGCTAATGTTATAAAGTTCGAACGGGCCTGTACTCATTTGTAAATACTCCATGCTGTGAATATTAAGCTTGTAAACATATCGGAGTCCATTTTTCTTTTTAAACAGCCAGATCAGAATACTAGTAACAAATAAGATTAGCAGAGGGTTTGTACTTTTGTTCTTGGAAAAGACACAATCAGAGGATTAAAATAGAAACAAGCTAGGTAAAAAACCCAGAAAGTCCGATTGCACATACGCAGATTAAAAGGAATAGATTAGGTTCTTAACATCAGGTTCCCTTTCAGAGATAAGCTAAAATTATTAGCATAAAAAATCAAATCAAGTTCCTTATAGGTTTTTAACTTAGGTTTTTTTAACATCAAAAATCAAGTCCTGATTAAGTTGTTGACATGAGTGAAATCTAGAGATAAGTTAGATTATTAGCATAAAACAAAATCAGATTAAGTGTAAAAGGAACAGACCAGCAACCAAACATAACACAAACCAAAGCAAACATTGAAGATTAACAAACCAGAAATACCAAAATGGAGAAGAAGAGACACATAGAAATAGAACCTAAACAAAAACAAAATGAGACAAAGAACTGACCTCAGCCGTCTCCTCCGACGCCGGCGCCCCTCCGTTCATCTTCTCCGGCGACACACCGGCGGGTCATTCCTAAACTGAATCGTTGTGACAAAGCCCCAATCTCTCGCAAGCATCCTTGTTATTCCAACCCGCCGTTTCGGTCTTCTCCTCGCGCCGCCGTGACCTCCGGCGACCCCTCGCGAGGATTCCCCCAAAAACGAGTAGAAACCACGCCTCATTCTCCCTTCGCAAAGCTCTCTCTCTCTCTCGCCGTAGAAACCGGCGCAATCTTCGCCGGAAATCTCTCTCTCTCTCTCTCTCTCTCATGAGTGAGAAAATCTCATTTCCCCTGTGTGTTGAACTGTTGGCGGCGTGAGAGGAGAAGAGAATGAAATTAGGGTTCCAAAGTATCCATTCCCTTAAATGCTCTTTCTATCATTATTATTGTGTATTTAAGTTTTAATTTTAAATCAGTTTACTACATACACCCTGCTATTCACACGCACACCCCCTGTCACTTAAGCCCAGTTTCGCATACTGGGCCCTCCAATGCGAACTGGGCTTCCTTTCTATACTCCCTATTTAATTATACCACCTCCTGAAACTAATAAAACCTCAATTTACAATTTTCACCCCCTTTTTTCTTTTTAATTCTTTTCCCAACTCAAATATAAATACTTTTTCTCTCGAAATTAAATAAACGGCCAAGTCGGTTGTACAAACGGGTTTGTCATTATTTTAGGACCAATGAGCTGTACAGTTCAGTAATCCTGAAAACTTAATAAAACACAAATAAACTATTTTTCCTAAAAATAGGGGATTAAGTCGGTTGTACAACCGGGTTAGTCAGCGTTCTAGGACGAATGAGCTGTACAGTTCAAGAGTCTTAGAATACCTATTCTAAAACCAACCCACCTCACATCAAATCAATTTCTCTCAAAAACTCAAAAATCATTTTCAAAAAGTAGGGGACTAAGTCGGTTGTACAATCGGGTTAGTCAGCGTCCTAGGAATCAGTGAGCTGTACAGTTCAAGGAATCCTAGGACCCCTACACTAAAAAATACCAACCCACAAACCTTTTTCAGGAAGAACTACGTAGCTTTGATTCCTCCATTGCATCTGGAGGTACGTAGGAGCAAGAGTCCACTCTTGTCAAGCACTAAAAATTAAAAATTTAAATAAGTCTTTTCCTCCATAAATACAATAGTAAATATTAATAAAGCGTAATTAAATAGACCAAGGATGTCGTGGGGTGCTAATACCTTCCCCACGCATAACGACTCCCGAACCCTAAACTTGCCTTGTCCTAAACCAAAAGGGATTTTCCGAATTTGCCCTTAAACTAAAATTTGGTGGCGACTTCCTTTGAACCTTTCGAAGAATCCATACCCGAATTTTTCGGTCGCTACAGCTGGCGACTTCACTGGGGACTTAACTTTTTAGAGAGTCAAAACCTAGTCTAATTAGTTATACTTTATTAATATTTTACCCTTCCCTTATTTATTTATTTTGTGCATATTATGTGATATATAAACCCTAGGATAGAAGACGATATTTGTGTATATATGTTTGTTTGTCTTTTTGCAGCTTTTGGATTGTTTTTAAATTGTCCCTACACACACTTCACAATTACACTTCACACACACATGTGAGAAAAGTCCTCTACCCGGACTTGAGTGTACCCTAAGTTAGAACGAGATTGCGTAGTGATGGCCTGCGGGACGTACGTCTCGTTGGGTGGTCATGAAAATCTCACCTAGAGTTTGATTCCTTTTAAGGATGCTAACCCTTCTAATAGCTTGTCTATTGTTGGGTCAGTATTCTTGACTGGGGTCATTGGCTCTAGGGACCATGTGTAGGATTCTTTAGAACCATCCTTGTGAGGTTCACTATAAAAGAAACCTTAGACCCACTCCATAGGATACCTTTCTAGGGTCACAAAGGAGCTTTATACCCTTGCATTCAAACAAATATTTATGCATACCATCTTTTATCAAAAAAATAAAAAAAAAACAAAAAATCATTTTTTACTACTTTTTTAGATAAAATACCACATGCATTTTTCTTTTTCTTTGCACTACAAAAAAAATACAGCAAATAAAAATCTACTGTTGCATGCACTTTTATGACCGTCAGAGAATTAAAATCTTTACCTTGGAGAGAAGCCGTGCACGCTAAAGTCAAAATTAAATTTTGTACTTTACTCTCCAATGAAAAACTTATAATTCCCCGGCGCGATAAATAAAATCATATATTATCATTTCATGCACTTATATTATCATTACATTCGCATTTCACATACATCCATTCGCATATCATGCACATTCATTCATTGCATACTTACATCATGCATTAAAAAAAAGAAAAAAAGAACAGTATAAATTTTAGAGAAAAACTATGATGAGAGATGAGACGTTCTTGTGAAATAAATTACTCTTCTTTGGAAAAGTTTAGTCTTACTTAGTTGCAAGCTCAAGGTGTTTCAAGGCACTCAATTTTTTAAATTAGCAGCTCGTTCACATTTTTTCTAACAAAGTGTTGCATCCCATGATGAATGACCGAAATGGTCTGCCAAAAATTTCTTTCATGCTAATGTTAAACTCTCTACGAAGCATTTGTATAGTAACTTCTGTGTAACATGTGTCTTCATTCTTGTTTGAGTCAGTTAATGTCTGTACCTTATCATCATCCCCTGTCCAAGTCTAATCCCACCCCGACCACCCTAAAGTACATACTCCCCTACCTAGTCGACTTTTTGGTTTGTTCTCACTAATGAAATAACACTTGAGGCCCTCATTACTTGGGGCAAATTTGTGATCTCTAAAGTACCTTGTCAACATTATATTCCCTTGGTGCAAGTCCTTTACAAAAAAGAAATCAAAAAGGCCCATTAGGTTGAAAACTCGTAAGAGCGACCTAAGCAAAATTAGGGCACACAAAAAAAAAAGAGCAAATATTTTGTAGGCTAAATTACTGTTTTGGTCCTTTATCTTTGGCCTTGATTTCATTTTGGTCCTTTATCTTTTTTTTTTCTCGTTTTGGTCCTTTATGTTTCAGTTTTGTGTCAATTTGGTCCTTTTTTGTGTCAATTTGGTCCTTTTTTGTGTCAATTTGGTCCTTTTTTTGTGTCATTTTGGATGGAAAACTACAAAAAGGACCAAATTGACACAAAACTGAAACATAAAGGACCAAAACGAAAAAAAAAAAAGATAAAGGACCAAAATGAAATTAAGGCCAAAGATAAAGGACCAAAACAGTAATTTAGCCTATTTTGTAAATAAGTTAATTATTGTCCTTAAGTTAATTTTTGAGAAAACGAGCAATCATGATGTGAAATGAAGTTGAACCATCTTTCCATACCCTCAAAAATCCTTTGCCACCCACCTTAAGCCAAAAATCCAAAAACCTTTCAATCACCCTAGACAAGGATCAATTCTACATCAAAGATAGTGTATCACTTTTATCTGCTCACTCAGCTCAAAAGGAAGAGAAACAAAAATCACAAAAGAGTGAAGTCAAAAAAAGAGGATTAAAAAATCCCAAAAAAAAAACAAATTAGAAAAAACAAAGACAAAAGTAGTACAAGTCGTGAGCTGTTGCTTCACACCATTAAAGCATAAGAGATCCTTGTCTAAAACAAACCTCAAACACTTCCTTTAACCTCAATATCCTCCATAAACCCTTAGCCATGTTACAATCCTAAACAAGTCCATCCTACCATGAGACACATCAATTGCTGTCTCAATAAAACCTCAAACACTCCTTTGAGCCTAACAACCATTTCCTTCATAAATCATCACCCATTAGCCAAGTTACATCACCAAATCATTTGTCCCATCAAACCTCAAACACTCCTTTGAGCCTAACAACCATTTCCTTCATAAATCATCACCCATTAGCCAAGTTACATCACCAAATCATTTGTCCCATCATTGAGCCTAATAACCCCTTCTTTCATAAACCACAAACCATTAACCATTAGCCAAATCATACCGCTCAATAAAAAAAAACATCCGTCCCATCAATCCCCACACACTACTTTGAGCCTCATTATCATTTCCCTCATAAATCACTAAACCATCGACCACGTTACAACCCTCTAGAGTTCGTTCCGATCAATGACTGCTTACTTTTGTTTTCTCAAAATTTTAAATTTAGGACAAATAAGTTTATTTATTTACGATATGTTTGCTAAAAAAATATATAAAAAAAAGAAAAATCAAAGGGCTTGCACTCCAAAGGTTAATTCAAGTTCCATTGATATAAAGGCAAAGTTTAGTGATCACCAAGTGCAGTTCATCATAATAAACTCAGGACTATCATAGCCTGAGAGTCGTTCTAAAGACAACCGAAAGGCTTACGCTAGGATCGTCACCTAGATCCTAAAGTGGGGCAACCCTGTCACCCTTCACTCCACCTACAATTGGGGAAATTCACCTACACCCATCTCATCTCCGCTATACTCCCATCCATAAAACCATACTGGGACAATTTCTCAACTCATTACCCTAAAGGCTGCTACTCTAGTCAGGGCAATCTGGTCCTTGCCATAAATGGGGCAACACTAAACTGTATGGGTTGAGACAAAATTTCTCGCTTCAAAAGTCAGTGCATTCCCAATACATCATCTTCTACACCCCTAGCTTGTCACCACTAGACAGGGGCAAGTTATGCACTCACCGTCATCAAATCAAAATTGGGGGACAGTCCTGCATTCCTTGGCTTGGAAAAACCTACCTTTCATGACCTTGACAAAGATCAGTCAGTCACCCTAAGCCTTTTGAACCCTAAGTTAACTGACTCATTCACCTATACTTGCACTAACATACGTCTTTACTAAACAAAGCTTCAGAGAGAGAAAACACAAGTTGATCATGTGGTATCATAATGGAAGAGGAAAAAAGCGAGCTTGCAAATACGGTCAAGTACTTTTTCATATCAATGTTTGTAGATAAGGACCTACGAATGTGATTCCAATTTAATTTTTAGTATCTTTCGCTTAACGGGTCTATTTTTTCCATTTGGGCCTCGTTCTAGCGTGTTTGTTTAGTCAGGTCCGATTTGCTTTTTTATGTGGCCCAACATCTTTTTTTAATCGATTTGTTTATTTAATTTATTTAAACAATATTTAGTCCAAAAATGTGAAAAAAAATGTAATTTAGTTTTATTACAATGTATAAGTGTCTAAAAGTCCAAAAAAGGGTCCAAAATGCAAAAAATAGTAATACAAAATATATAAAAAAATATAAATCCGAAAAAAAAAAAAGCAACAACAAGCAATAAAGTAGCTCTTGAGCCGTCAAGCCTTCTAACCCAAGCTTCTCTCCTTGCTCACCAAGTATCCATCTCCTACAAGCCCAAACCCAAACCTGAAAATCAGATCAAAACACAATCAAAATCATAAATGCCTTAACCTAGTTTTCTACTATAAATAAGCAACCAAAGACTCGGTCCAAAAACACACGAAGCAGAGAGACAACAACACTGCAAGAATCACCTAAACAAGGATTAGGGTTCAAAGTCAGAATCCTAATCCACTGAAATACAAGGATTAGCAGTTATCAATGATAGCGGTAACGAAGGCAGCAGATCAAGGAAACCGAGAGCGATTGTTCTCATTTCGAGTAGCAACAGAGCCTATTCAGATCTTTGGAAATTTAGGTTAGTCAAATCATTGTATTTAAAAAATTGTTTAAGCGTATCCTCGCTAATGTTATAAAGTTCGAAGGGAACTGTACTCATTTGTAAATACTCCATCTTTGTGAATATTAAGCTTGTAAACATATCGGAGTCCATTTTCTTTTTAAACAGCCAGATCAGAATACTAGTAACAAATAAAATTAGCAGAGGGTTTGTACTTTTGTTCTTGGAAAAGACACAATCAGAGGATTAAAATAGAAACAAGCTAGGTAAAAAATCCCAGAAAGTCCGATTGCACATACGCAGATTAAAAGGAATAGATTAGGTTCTTAACATCAGGTTCCCTTTCAGAGATAAGCTAAAATTATTAGCATAAAAAATCAAATCAAGTTCCTTATAGGTTTTTAACTTAGGTTTTTTTAACATCAAAAATCAAGTCCTGATTAAGTTGATGACATGAGTGAAATCTAGAGATAAGTTAGATTATTAGCATAAAACAAAATCATATTAAGTGTAAAAGGAACAGACCAGCAACCAAACATAACACAAACCAGAGCAAACATTGAAGATTAACAAACCAGAAATACCAAAATGGAGAAGAAGAGAAACATAGAAATAGAACCTAAACAAAAACGAAATGAGACAAAGAACTAACCTCAGCCGTCTCCTCCGACGCCGGCGCCCCTCCGTTCATCTTCTCCGGCGACACACCGGCGGGTCACTCCTAAACTGAATCGTTGTGACAAAGCCCCAATCTCTCGCAAGCATCCTTGTTATTCCAACCCGCCGTTTCGGTCTTCCTACGCGCCGTCGTGACCTCCGGCGACCCCTCGCGAGGATTCCCCCAAAAACGAGTAGAAACCACGCCTCATTCTCCCTTCGCAAAGCTCTCTCTCTCTCGCCGTAGAAACCGGCGCAATCTTCGCCGGAAATCTCACTCTCTCATGAGTGAGAAAATCTCATTTCCCCTGTGTGTTGAACTGTTGGCGGCGTGAGAGGAGAAGAGAATGAAATTAGGGTTCCAAAGTATCCATTCACTTAAGCCCAGTTTCGCATACTGGGCCATCCAATGCGAACTGGGCTTCCTTTCTATACTCCCTATTTAATTATACCACCTCCTGAAACTAATAAAACCTCAATTTACAATTTTCACCCCTTTTTTTCTTTTTAATTCTTTTCCCAACTCAAATATAAATACTTTTTCTCTTGAAATTAAATAAACGGCCAAGTCGGTTGTACAACCGGGTTTGTCATTATTTTAGGACCAATGAGCTGTACAGTTCAGTAATCTTGAAAACTTAATAAAACACAAATAAACTATTTTTCCTAAAAATAAGGGATTAAGTCGGTTGTACAACCGGGTTAGTCAGCGTTCTAGGATGAATGAGCTGTACAGTTCAAGAGTCTTAGAATACCTATTCTAAAACCAACCCACCTCACATCAAATCAATTTCTCTCAAAAACTCAAAAATCATTTTCAAAAAGTAGGGGAGTAAGTCGGTTGTACAATCGGGTTAGTCGTCGTCTAGAATCGATGAGTCAGATATTCAAGGAATCCTAGGACCCTACACTTAAAAAATACCAACCCACAAACCTTTTTCAGGAAGAACTACGTAGCTTTGATTCCTCCATTGCATCTGGAGGTACGTAGGAGCAAGAGTCCACTCTTGTCAAGCACTAAAAATTAAAAATTTAAATAAGTCTTTTCCTCCATAAATAAAAGAGTAAATATTAATAAAGCGTAATTAATTAGACCAAGGATGTCGTGGGGTGCTAATACCTTCCCCACGCATAACGACTCCCGAACCCTAAACTTGCCTTGTCCTAAACCAAAAGGGATTTTCCGAATTTGCCCTTAAACTAAAATTTGGTGGCGACTTCCTTTGAACCTTTCGAAGAATCCATACCCGAATTTTTCGGTCGCTACAACACACAACAGAGTACTTTAATTTATAAAAGAAATTAAGATAACTAGGTTGAGAAAGACATACTCAATGAATGGTTGGACCTCGGTACAGTTTATCAAGACATGAACATGGGCTGAGTTTAACTCTTCTTCTGTTAGCCAGTGAATTGACTCTTTTCCAGACGGACGACCAGGGAGACAAAAGACAGACAAAGCTAAACGATGTCTTGGTGGTTCAATGTTGATTTCATTTCGACTACTTCTAGGAGCCAAATCATTGTTGAAATAATATGAACAAAAATGAGTTGTTTCACGATGCAAGTAAGACGAACATATCGATCCTTCAACTCTAGCTTTATTTTTGGTCGATCTTTTGTATCACCCATGAACCTATAGAAAATTATATGTTAATAATAATGTGTTGAAATTGTAGTAAACTTCTTTCATATGTATATTAACTGACCTTTCAAACGGATACATCCATCTGTATTGGACAGGTCCACCAAGTTTAGCTTCAGTTGCGAGATGAACAACAAGATGCTCCATAGAATCAAAGAAACCAGGGGGAAAAATTCTCTCCAACTTGCATAAGATAAGTGGGATGTCTTGTTCCATTTTTGTCAGATCATCCGCTTTAAGCGTTGTAGAACACAAATTCTTAAAGTATTGACTTATTTCAATGAGCGGATTCAAAACATGTGTTGGCAACGAACTAAAAGCGATAGGAAGTAAGCACTCCATGAATACATGACAATAATGGCTCTTCATCCCATGCAACCTCCCATTATCCACATCCGCACATCTTGCTAAATTGGAAGAATAACCTTTATCCACCGGCATTTTTCATTGTTTTATCCATAAAGATAAACTTCTTTCGCTAGTTCGGTAGATAAAGTATAATTGGCTTTCATTGGGTTTCAACGTCCTAGTACCTTGCTTTCAAGCAACGACAACTTGGCGTGCTCCACAAGATATGGCTAGAAATGTTGGGCCGTGTTGGGCCTATTAAATCAGATCGGGCCTGAGCCCACTCCGAACAGCTTGCCCCCAAGCCTAGGTCGCCAATGAGCGAAGCCGAGGCTTGAACCGCCGCCTCGTGGTTTTTAAGCCGGTCGCGTTGGCGCAATCGGCCTCATCTTCTTGAAGTGTGTGGTTGCTACCACGCTAAGTAGGCGGGTGGTCGCCGCCATCGCCGAGGTGTGGACGTTGGCATCGCCGAGGTGTGGTTTCTCGGGATTTGTGCCGCTTTTATAGTTTCTTGTGGAGCACGCCAAGTTGGGCGTGTTGGGCCTATTAAATCACATCGGGCCTTGAGCCCACTCCTAACACTTTCACATTCATAACAAGATGTTAAATATGTTATCAAAGAAATTCTTTTCAATGTGCATAACATCCAGATTGTGTCTCAAGAGATTATCTTTCCAATATGGAAGTTCCCAAAAAATACTCTTTTTGTCCAATTATGCCATACTCCATAACCATCCGGACGAGAAACAACACCGCAACGACTTCTACCGGAGGATATCCTTGACATTGTTCCAAACTTCTTCGGTGTGTCACCACGGGGAGGTTCACTGTTTCAATACTTCCCTTGATGAATGCATATTTTGACCTTCTAAATGGATGATCGCTAGGTAAAAACCTACGGTGTGAGTCAAACCATGATGTTTTTCCTCCATATTTAAGAGTAAAAGCTCTTGTGTCAACCATGCAAATCGGACACGCCATCTTACCATGTGTCCCCCATCCTGACAACATTCCATAGGCAGGGAAGTCATTGATGGTCCACATCAAAGCCGCCCTCATGACAAAATTTTGTTTGCGTGCTGCATCATAAGTTAAAAACACCATGCCACAACCATTTTAGGTCATCGATCAAAGGTTGCAAATATATGTCAATACCATGTTGGATTGTGTGGTCCTGGAATAATGGCATTTAAGAACATGTATGGTTTAGACATACACATTTCTGGAGGAAGGTTGTACGGGATAACAATAACTGGCCAACAAGAATACGGTGATGCCGATGATTGAATATAGGGTGTGAAACCATCAGAGCATAAACCAAGCCGAACATTGCATGGATCACTAGCAAAATCTGGATGAACACGATCGAAATGCTTCCAAGCTTCACCATCAGATGGGTGGCGTAATTCACCAGAATTGTTTCTATTTTCATGGTGCCATGACATTTTACCCGTAGTCTCCTTTGAAGTAAACATCCTCTGTAGCCTTGGTATAAGAGGCAGATAGAACATTGCTTTCCGTGGAACCGGTTTGCCTCTGCTCGTCCCTTTCCTGCTGGCACGGTAGCATGGATCTCCACACAACTTGCATTCTGACAACTCTCCATCATTTATCCCAAACTCATTGCTATAATATAGCATGCAACTAGACACACAACAATCAATTCTCTTAGATTTTAAGCAAAGCTTCGACACCATTCTTTTAGCATCATAATAACTCTGCGGCAAAAGTCCTCTAACGGGGGTTGCATCCAACATCATTTTTGTCATATATTCCATGCACAATTCAGCAACATTAAATTGAGACTTGAGACCCAACAACCGAACACACATTGATAATTTAGATTCATTAGATCCTTCAAATAATGGTTTATTTGTCTCACTCAAAAACATATAAAACCTCTGAGCTTCTTCATTCGGAACTTCTTCAGCATCATATTGTGGTTCCTCAAAATCCAAATTTACACCGATAGCATCACGTATAATCCCCTGAACAACATCAAACGGCTGATTTCCCATAGTCGATGAGCCAACAGCATCTACGACTGGACTTGAAGTGGCACCTTCTACTTCTTGGACAGGAACAATATCAACCGGAGGAACATTAATTATATTAAGACGAAACTCAAGTTTGCTACCTCGCCATGACGAGTCCATATCCAATAATTTGGCTTAAATCCATTGCTGTACAAATGAAGTCGAATGTCACCTTCATTTTTTATAGCTCGAAAGATACATTTCGAACAAGGACATCTAATTCCACCTTGTTGCTCAAATTCTTTTTGACGCTTAGCTAAAAGAACAAACTCTTCAACTCCTTCAACAAAACGTCGTTTCAACCCCGCTCTTCCAGGATATAATCGATCATACATCCAACTACGATCCATTTTTTGTGGATGTCCTAATTAAATTTTTTACAACATATATGTCTATCAGAACAATAGACATTTTCATTTTTATATTTTAGCTACTATTATCTTTATAGACTAACAAAAATTTAAATAAACTATCAACTATTATATTTTACTATTACCCTAATCATTTCAATTCATTAAATCAAATAACATTCGTTACTATATAATAATAATAATATTAATGTGTTACAAATCCATTACCTCTAATTTTATTGCGCATACTAAATAATAAACAATAAATGAAACAAATATTAACAAATAACTAATCTAAATATTATACAAAATAATATTTACTATCACATAATATTTATTACATTAAATAATATTTACTATCACATAATATTTATTAACTATTTACATTAATGTTCTTCTAAAAAAAACCCAATTAACGTGGTTCAAAAAAATAACTATATTAATGTTCTTGTAAAAATAACTCTATTATTGTTGTTAAAAAAACAATTATATTAATGTGTTTATATTAATGTTGGTCAAAATATTAACTATATTAATGTGTTTATTACATATAATAAATAATAAACAAGAAATATCTATTCTAAATATAACACAAAATAATTAAAATATATTTTGAATTTAAGTAAATACTAATGACATATTATATATTATTTTTACCTTTATTTTAACTGAAATATTATAATAACATAATAATTCGAATTTATTTTCTTAACAATCATAAACAATTTTGAATTTAAAATTTTATGCAAAATTTTAATTTTAATTTTAAAATTAAAATAACAATCATAATAATACTACATAATTCATAATAACAATCATAATACTACACAATTATAATAATAACAATCATAATAATTTTAGCATGAATTACATTTTAAAGTTTAATTTTTTTAATTTTTTTTAATATAATAATTATAATAACTTTTTTATTAATCCTATTTATTTTTGTTAAAAAACATAAACATTTTAATTCTATATTTTTAACACGACTTAAAATTTAATTCTTAAATAATAATTCGTTATAATAAATATAATAACTTGTTTATGAATCTTATTTATTTTTTTAAATAAACATAAACAGTTTTCAATTAAAATTAAAAATAAATTAATAATTTCGAAAATATCTATTTAACTAAATAATATTAACTATAGTAATAGTAATTTTAATTCTAATATTTTTACTTGTACCAAATCAAATAATATTTATTATTACATAAATCAAATAATAATTACTATTACAAAATCAAATAGTTATTACTAACCGGTAATGCTGAGGAGTCTCTGACTTGACGCAAATAGCTTCGAACAAACTCAACCAATTGTGCAGAACATTCTCCAACTTTTCCTCAAACTCAATCAATTGCTAAACAAATAATATCATAATTAGTAAATATTAACTCATATTAACAAACTAACACATATAAACTACATATGTATACAATAACATACCTTCAAACAAGAGATTTTATAGAGAAATAAGAGAGATTTATAACAACAAGAGAGAAATGTGTGAAGAAATTTGGAATGAAAGTGTTGAAGAAATTGGAATGAAGGTGTTGAAGAAATTGGAATGGAGGTATTGAAGAAATTTGGAATGGAAGTGTTGAAGAAATGAAGGAAGAAATCGGTTTATAAGGGAGAATTATAGCCGTTGGACAATAAATACGTACCGGCGGCCATTTATTACTACCGCCGGATATTTTCAAATTACCGGCGGAAATTCGAATTACCGGCACTACAACATTTGGACCCTATGGCAACGCCCAAAATTGCAACTTCAAAAAAACCGTTGCCTTAGCCAACAATGGCAACGGTTTTTTGAAGCCGTTGCCCTTTCATTTTTTTTAAATTTTTTTCAATGACAACGGCTCAAAACCGTTCCTATAAAGTCTATCGCAACGGTTTTTTGTTTATGCTTTAGGCAACGGCTCAAAACCGTTCCCATAAAGTCTATCACAACAGTTTTTTGTTTATGCTTTAGGAAACGGCTCAGAAACGTTGTCGTAGAAGAAGTATTAAAAAATAAAAAAAATTGAGCGCTAAATAATAGCGCGTTTTCAGATTGCCAAAAAAATTTCAAACAAAAAAAAACTTAAACCAAAAAAGAAATCGATTCGATTGAAACGCAACATTTCTGAAACACAAAACACTGAAACGCAACATTTCGTCTCCCTCACTCACTCAACATTTCGTCTCCCTCACTCACTCAACACTGAAACGCAAAACACTCAATCGATTGAAACGCAAACCTCAATCGTTCAACCCTCTGAAACGCAAACCCTCAATCGTTCAACCCTCTCAGAAACGCAAACCCTCAATCGCTTTTCATATGTGTTGTTCTCCAGTTGCCGTCGCCGTCGACGACGTTGCGGTCAAGCCATATGATACATCCAGAAAACAATCGATTTGGGCGTTTGCTCGGTTATCTCTGCAAGATCAGGTCATAGATAGCGAAGCAGTGAAGATCACATCTGGACTTCTTTGTTCTCAAAAGGATTTGAGTTATGTTGAAGGGTTTCATTCCACAAATGGTATCTGTGTCACACCGTAATGCAAAGATGTAAGAGTTTCTTCCTTGTATGATACCATGTTTTTCTGAATTTTGAATTGTTATCACAATCCTGAAGTGGTCACTTGCCGTGTTTTGGTTTAACATATATAAGAATATATATAAAAGATATATGATTTTAATTTTTATGTACCATTTTTTATTTGTTGATGAAGTGTGTGTCATTTACATGTCAGTTATATTCTAATATCACTTCATTAAGAATTAAATATGGAGCATATAACTGGAGAACTGTACTAATAGTTTATAAAAACATAAATAAATAATGTGATATGCTTTTTATATTCTAATTTTTGATTCCTCTCTACATCTCATTTCAAATCTTGAGGTTGAAATACAATTTTAGGCAATTCAAGTATGCTAGTAGAATTTTCTTATTTCTATTTTTTTTGGATTAATATCTTATAAATTTGCTGGTTTTTAAATTTACTTCTTTTTCATTCATTTTCGGACTTAACTGCTTGTTCTGATAGTTACTGTTTTTTGTTGTTTCAGGTACTTTTACCGTGATGTTGAATGTATCTTCAAGTTTTTCAGAAAGAGGTTTGTAGTTTTTTGGCATAATGTATTTATGAACTTCACTAACTGTTTAGTTTGTTGGGGATGGATTAGGAGGTGAGGGGTATTAATATTTATAAGATTTCTTTAAACGAGTCAGAAGCTTGGAGGGAGGGATTGGGGTAGTAAAATAGAGTTGCTTTAGAGGAATTCGATGTCCAAAATTCTAGGATCTAAATTCTCTGTGCACTAGACTCAAATGAAGAAAAATGGGATTTATATGGGTGTCTGTTTTTGTTTATTCTTTTTAACCACAATTTGGCCAAACAAATTTTGATGCATTATTGGTAGATTGTCAAGCACCAAGTAGGTTATTTTTTTCTTGCATTCATTAGATATGTTTCCTGAAATTTGTTGATGATATAACCTGCTAATCATTAATCGATGAAGTAGATACCTCGATTATCTAGGTGTATGAGATGATTTCTTTTGATTACAGATTATTTAGACACTACAAAAAAACAGGTGATTAGCGAGAGACGTTGCGAGGGAATATTAGGTCCCTCGCAAACTCAGTAATTAGCGACGGACGTAGCGAGGGAAACAGGTCCCTCGCAAATTAGGTAATTAGCGACGGAAATAAGGCCAGTAGCGACGGACTGGCCGTCGCTAAATGCAAGGTGCCAATTTAAAAATGCGCTGCACACATTTCAAGACAGTTAGCGACGGAATTAGCAGGGTCTCTCGCTAATTTCTGACCTTGACAAGACACAACTGCGATGCGCTCGGACAATTGATAACTTACTGATTAGCGACGGAATTAGCTGGGTCCCTCGCTAATTCCCTCGCAAACTGTCATTTTTTTTAATATTAATCCGAACCACCTCTTCTTCTCTCTCATTTACACTCTTTTTCTCTCTTCTTCTCTCTTCTTCTCTTCCACTCTTTTCTTTTCTTCTCTTCCACCACCACACCACCACCACCAACCACCACTCTCTTCTTCTCTTTTCACTCCACTCTCTCTCATTTACTCTCTTCTTCTCTTTTCTTCTATTCCACCACCATACCACCACCACCACCACCACCACTCTCTTTTATTCTCTTCCACCACCACCACCACCACCACCACTCTCTTTTCTTTTCTTCTCTTCCACCACCACCACCACCACCACACAACCACCACCACCACCTCCACATACATCTCACTCTCTTTCTCCCTTACTCTTCTCCTTCTCTCTCTACGACACCACCACCACCACCACCACCACCACTCTCACTCCTCTCTCTCTCTCTCTCTCTCTCTCTCTCTCTCTTTGAAAATTTTGGTTATAATAATAATAATAATAATAATAATAATAATAATAATAACAACAACAACAACAATAATAATAACAACAATAATACTAATAATACTAATAATACTAATACTAATACTAATAATAATAATAATACTAGTAATAATAATAATAATAACAGTAATACTAATACTAATAATAATACTAATAATAATAATAATAATAATAATAATAATAATAATAATAATAATAATAATAATAAACTCAGATTGAGAAAGCGTGCGGTCGGGGGAAGCGTCTTTGTCGAATTAGCGACGGAATTAGCGAGGGACTGTCCCTCGCTAATTAGTGACGGAATTCTATTTCTCTCGCTAATTGCATTAGCGAGGAGGGAATTAGCGACCGAACTGGTCCCTCGCTAATTCCCTCGCTAATGGCAATTAGCGAGGGAATTGGTCATGTTAGCGACTGCATTTTTCCTCGCTAATGACCGTTTTTTTTGTAGTGAGAATTGTGCATGCTCCAATATTCCTTCGTTGTTTTGCATCTGATAGAAGACACATGAAAGATTCTCATGGAAACTGGATTGAAGATCCTCCTCCACATGAACCCATAGTTGCTGAAGGTAATGACTTAGACTACTTGTACGAGAAAATGAAGTTGTTTGGCTTTGAATAATGTTAGGCCATAAAAACTCTAGTACAAGTTTAAACATCAGATCATATTATTATTATTATGTGATTATTTGTTTATTTTGAGAAGGATTACTCTGCTATATTTATGGGATGAACCAACATGTTTGTTATTATTGAACATATACTGTGACTTAATTACTCACTCTTACAGTATCTTCATCAATGCAGATGAGACAGTGCACGACCTGAATGAATACTTTAGTGTATCCGCTTCCGATACTATTACCGAGATTACTACCAGTTCAGTCAAAGATGCAATTTTTACCCAGAAACATGGGGTGGTGATAAAGGAAAATCAGCTGGATGAGTTCTTTTCTCAGATATCTTTACAATAGCCACATGCACATGCTTCTTGTTATATATCACGCATCAATACTTCCCCGGTGTGTACATCTTCAGTACCATTTTTTATATGTGCTGGTGACAAATCATCATTAAATCATAACATGTTTAGTACCATAGCCTGTGATATATCATGTTTAGTAAGAATACAATACTTACTGTTGCACATGTCATTGTCACATGTGCAACATTTGTGGTCTGTGAAATGTACTTGACTAGAACATTCTCTCTGTTCTCATCATTTTGATAGCATCTTATGTTTCAGTTACAACAATGTTGTCTTCATTTTCTCTGAGTTGATGATATTACGTACCCAATCTGATTGTCATTTGCTTTGCACTCTTTCTGCTAATGTGTCATTAGGCCATGACTTCTATTTTTTGGATTCTATGTAATTCTATGTAAACACATGAGAGTCAAAGAAGCTGGTTTTAAATTTACTTAGGTGCAGTATTTCTAGTTTCCTAGCTTGTAGGAAATTAGAAGGAGATTAAAATTAATCCAAATACTAGAGTATACTAGAGTAATAAAGTACAAATATTGCATTAATCGAATTTTGTTACTTTTGTAGGAAAATGATGAAGGAGATGAAGGAGATGAAGGTCTTCATGGCTTGGATGATGAAGAGTTTGAAGACATATGTTGAAGACTGAAGTTTTATTTTTTTTGGTACTTTTGCCGTGTGTTTTTGGACGATGACTTGTTACTTTTGCTGTGTTTTTTTGTAGTAACAAATTTTCGTTTAAGATACATGAATTGTTACTTTTGTTGTGTCCTTGAAGTAGCAATATAAGGATCATTATGTCTTTTAAATTGTTTCATTTTAGTAACAAATCGTTTCGATTAAGAATCAGATGCGAATATGGTAGTTATTTGCGGTTGTTTGTAAAAACATAGTTTTATAGCGTTGTTGTTGACATTGTTTGTAAAAACATAGTTTTGTAAAACCGTTAAAGAGAATGGTTTTTTGTGTTATAGCAACGGTTTAAGAGTGTTGCCATTAGTGGCAACGGTTTTTGTTTCAGTGTATAAGGCAACGATTATCCACTGTTGTCATATCTGACAACGGTTTTAACATGTTGCCATAGGTGGCAACAGTTTTTAAATGTTTCCAAAAGTGGTAACGGTTTGCAACCGTTTCCATAGAGTGGAAACAAAAACCGTTGCCTTCTATCTGTCAATGGCAACGGTTTTTCCTATACGTTGCCTTAGGTGCAGAAAACCGTTGCCTTTAGTTTAGGCAACGCGCCCGCAGTATTAACGGTTTCCAAACCGTTGCCGTAGGCTTTGGCAACGGTTTTTTGGCTTTAGGAGACGGTTTTTGACCGTTGCCATAGGGTCAAAATGTTGTAGTACGGTGGACTAGCGACGATACCGGCGGAATATTGAATTACCGGCGGATCACATTACCGGCGGGTTATCGCGTTACCGGCGGATAGTCATTACCGGCGGACTATTTGCGGATTCCGGCGGAACCCGTTTCGGCGGATTATCCGCCGCTAATGGGCTATACCGGCGGAAATTTAAAAAATATTTTTTAAATCTTTTCTCTGTTTAAATAACCGCCGGAAAACAAGTCAAAAACCGCCGGAAAACAGCGAAAACCGCCGGTAAGATACCGGCTTACTATTCCGCCGGTAATGGCCTTAAATCCGCCGGAATGCGGCCGCCGCTATTGAACGAATTTCTTGTAGTGAAATAACTTGATTTTTGTGAGCTGTGTATCTTTGGCAAGGCAAAGAAATTGAAGTTCAGCACTGCTACACACTGCACCAAAGGTATATTGGACTATGTTCATAGTGATATTTGGGGGCCAGCTCATGTTCAATCTCACCAAGGGTCTAGATACTTCAAGTCTCTCATTGATGATCACTCAAGAAAGGTATGGGTTTACATGCTTAAACATAAAAGTGATGCATTTGAGAAGTTTAAAGAATGGTGTACTCAAGTTGAAAATCAAATTGGTAGAAAGGTTAAGAAGCTAAGTACTGATAATGGACTAGATTTTTGTTCTGATGAATTTAACCAATTCTGTAAAATGAAAGGAATTGATAGGCATAAGACAGTTAGTAGCACACCTCAACAAAATGGATTGGCTAAAAGAATGAATAGGACAATCATGGAAAGGGTTAGATGTATGATGTTGAATGCTAACTTGAGTCATCAAATTTGGGTTGAGACTGTACCCACTGCTGTGTATTTGATAAATAGATGCCCTTCCTCAGCTATTGATATGAAAACACCTGAGTGGGTGTGGTCATCAGGGCATCCTCCAAACCTGTAAAACTTGAAAGTTTTTGGCTGTGTTGCTTATGCACATGTCAAACAAGGTATGCTTGATCCAATGGTTGTGAAATTCATGTTTCTGGGATACCCTGCAGGTGTCAAGGGCTATAGATTGTGGTGTGTGGACAAGCAACTACCTAGGATCATCATTAGTAGGAATGCTATGTTCAGAGAAAATGAAATGTTCTACACTGAGAAATTATAGTAGTCTTGTGTTTGTTTCTTTTGTCGTTGCTTGAGGACAAGCAACAATTTAAGTTTGGGGGTGTGATAACTCTATTTTATATAGAGTTATTCATACGTTTAAACTTAGATTATTGTTTATTTTCAAGTAAATTAATAGGTTAATATAGCTTATAACTAAAGAAACAACATTTCAAGGATTCAAATGGATTATAACAATGAACTAGGTAAAATGCATATGTCTTGTTATGTTTGATGTTTTGTTCAGTGCAGCTGCTTCAGGTGTACCTACACTGCCGGCATAGGAGTGCCTACATTGCCTACACCTGCTAAACCAACACTATATACCAAAACATCCAAGGACCAATTTGATGCTTCAACACTTGGCATGTGACGTCATGCCTAGTTATGTTGAGCAGACCCACTTGCATAATTCGGCGCCTACTATGGAAGACAAGTTGGGAAGGTCACTCACTCAAGGACATGTGACACTTCTTTATTGGACCACCCCATGTGAACTTCATGCAAAAGAGCAACTTGCTTGATGGGAAGTCTACAAAGTAACCATGGTTACTGATCTTAGTTATATTTTGGCGCCAAGGAAACCCTCCAAGGGAGGAAAGCTCATTTGCCTATAAATAGAAGACCATCTCTTCACTTCAAGATCATCCTTCATTCAAGCTTTTAAAGGATTGCTTATTTTCTTTATATTTGTAATTTAGTTTTAGCTTTCATTTAGTTTCTGAAGAGAAGGAAGGTAAGGAAGTGCTTGACAACCACTCCCATCACTTCTACTTGGAGGAAACTTGTGTAAGGAAATCGTATTGTACTTCAACTTGGGAAACTCATGAAAAAGATCTCCCCTTTGTGTAATCTCTATCATTTTGAGTTCTTTTGTAATATTACTCATTTGATTATGCTCTTTGCAGATTCTTTCTATTATATTATGAGTAATATGAGTTAAATTCCTTTAGTTGAGATGTTGTAGCCTTGTAATGAACTTCTAAGCAAGTAAATGTGGTTTATGTAGTGTGTGCATTTTAACTCTTGTGTGTAATACTTCTTCCAAAGCTTATTCTGAATTTGATCACTTTAGAATAGGTAGACTTGTAGCAGCAGACATGGGTTACATTTAAGAAATCAAGAGTTAATAAGAATGAGTGTTTATAATAACATCTTTGTTAAATTAGCTTTAACAAGGAATTGATTGTTAAAACCGTGTTAAGTCCTAGACATAGGATAACATAGTTCTTAGGGTGATACAGTGGATTCTTAAGAGACAGGAGTGAACCTATTTAGCATGCCTAGACATAGGAAGCTTGTAATGAAACTATGAAGAAAGTGACTGAAAGGCACATACTGATGCAACTGCATTCAATGTACCTACACTGCCTACACCACTAAAACTCTTAGAAGTGATTTACTTGGTGAAAACATCTCAACTACTTTATCTCACTGATTCCTTACACATATCATTGTTGTTTATACTTTTTAATTCAAATTGTATACTCCAACGAATTGTGAATAGTGTAGACACACTAAGTGTACACTCTAAACATTACAAAACTTTACATAATCCCTGTGGCTTCGACCTTTTCTTATCATCATATTACTTGTGTGACTATGTATACTTGCATACTATTTTCCACACCAGCAGTCACAGAAGCTATTAAGGAAGCTATATGGATGAAGGTCATTTCTTTGCATTTGCGTGGAAAACAATCTACATCTAAGGTGTTTTGTGATAGTCAAAGTGGTATCCATTTGGCTAAGAACCAGGTGTACCATGAGAAGACTAAACACATTGATGTGAGGCTGCATTTTGTAAGGGAAATCATTGCAAAAGGATAGGTGAGCATTGAAAAAAATGGTACTGAAGACAACTCTGCAGATATGATGACCAAGTCACTACCTGGGAGGAAATTTCAACATTGCCTTGGAATTTTGGGAATTGGTCCTGTCTAAAGCTAAGCCATGGTGGAGAATTGTAGAGTATATGGCTTAGGACTTTAGTTAATGAGTTAGAGTTCTAGAAGCGCACTTGGTAGCACTTAGTTGTGTGTGTTGGTCTTTGTAGTGTAGTCTTTGCGAAAGACCGAGGTTTGTTAACACTGCGCGCAAAGACTTGGTCTTTGTTATTCTGTTTGAGTTTTCTGTTATAGGTAGTTAGTATAGTTACACCTTGTAACTGATTGTATAGTTCTCTAATGTACCTATATATAGTCGTGTATATAGAACAAAATTAACATGTTGAATAACACAATCAATTTCCAATAATACTCTCAACTACAATTCTCTTTCTCTCTCTCAATTTACATAACCGAATTGATCAAGTTCATGAATTTAGAGGATTGTTTCACAACACTATGTCAATCATAACAATAAAGATGTTCCGGTCTGGGCCATGAGGCCCCATTTGGACGTTGGGCCAGGCCCAATATCTTCACGCAAGCACGGCCCAAGCACGCCAAAAAGCACCAAGCACGGCATACCCCGCTCGGGCACACGAGGCCGACGGCCAAGATCGCACAATCAAACCCAACGGTCAAGACCGAGCACCCACGTCTATAAATAGAGGTGCACGGCTCTCAATCTAGGTACGCTCTCATTCTTGCAACTCTCGCCTATTCTCTCACTAACTTAGGCATCAGAGTGTCTGCAGGTACACCCCCACCCGACGTGGGCCGCAAGCGCACTCGGACGACCGAGGACCTCTCCCCAGTTCCGAGAACCAAAGACAAGCTCTGGGGAAGCGGAATCCATTCTATTCTTCGAACAAGGTATACTCCCGAGTTCAAGATCGAACATTGCCGACCACAGTGGGAGGTTTCTTTGCCTGCCACTCGGTCCACTTCCTCCGACAACTTCATGGAATCCACCGCGGGATTCTCCCTGTCGCCGAGCACATCCAGGCGCGCAGTCAAGCGCAAGTGGCGCGAGATCGCCTGAGTAACTGCCGTTTCTGCACCACGGAGACCCCCCCAAAGGTGCCGATCTCGTTCTCCGACGATAATTTCTTACTCGGAGAACCCAACGAGGGCGTTCCCCTGATTGTTGCTGCTACAATTGTTGGGGTGAAGATAGAGCGCAGTCTCGTCGATCAGAGTAACACAACTGACATCATGTTCCAAGACCTCCTCCCGGTGTTCGACCTTTCGCCTGAGGGCCTCATTCCTTACCGGGGACCCAGCCTCAAAGTCCTCGGGGAAAAGATTGTAAGTCATTTCGGCTATTTCAAGACTTTCGTCACCTACGGCGAAGGAAGACTTGCCCGGGCCATAAAAACTACCTTCGTGGTAATCCCCGTGCTCTCACCATATTGGAAGACCGACTCTGGCAAAGCTGGGGGCCGTCGCGTCAACAATTCACCTCTCCATGAAATTCCATCCTCTCGACGGCGATATCATAACTATACCTATTGACTTGGAAGCGGAAAAGTGTTGCCACACGCTCTCTTTCCACTGCCTGCGTCACCGACCACGCAGGTTACCACCCCCTTCGGCGGCTGCCATGGGAGTAAATCTCGCCAACGTGGACGCGAGGTACGATCCAGATAGCCCAGCTGAGGAGTCCGACGACGAGCTCGCTAGGGAGCTCAAGAAAAAGAACAAGCGCCCCGAGCCCCAGGGGGCATTCCGGGAAATACCTTTGGGCGACGACCCCAGAAGGACCATCAAAATAGGATCCGACCTCAATCCCAAAGTAGAGGAAGCCCTGGTCGCTTGTTTGCGGCGCAACGCCGACCTTTTTGCATGGTCCGCCTCAAAATGCCCGGGATTCCCCTTGAAGTCGCCTGTCACCATTTGGCCGTAAATCCAAACGCCAAGCATGTTTCCCAGCGACGACGGGTTCAGAGCGAAGAGAGAGCTGAAGCAGCCTCGAAGTCGGTGGACGATCTGCTCTCGGCAGGTTTCATCAGAGAGGTCAAATACACCACCTGGTTATCCAACGTGGTCCTGGTAAAAAAGGCTAATGGAAAGTGGAGGATGTGCGTGGATTACACCGATCTAAACAAAGCGTGCCCGAAGGACGCTTTCCCGGTGCCGAGCATCGATAGGTTAGTAGACAACGCTTCTGGTTACAGACTACTTTCCTTCTTGGACGCCTATTCCGGCTACAACAAAATAGCAATGAACCCCCCCGATCAAGAGAAGACGACATTCATGACTGATCGGGGCAATTTTTGTTATCGGGTAATGCCTTTCGGTCTGAAAAATGCGGGTGCCACCTATCAGCGCGTGATGAACAAGGTGTTCTGAGATCAACTCGGGCGAGTGGTAGAAGTATACCTAGACGACATGATTGTCAAGAGCAAAGCCGACGAGGTCCACGTCGCCGACCTCGAAGAGATCATCGCAGAGGCAAGAAATTAAAGAACAACCTCAGGTTCAACCCCGAGAAGTGCACTTTCGGGGTCAGAGCGGGAAAATTCCTCGGTTTCTGCCTAACCGAGAGAGGAATCGAAGCCAACCCGGACAAATGCCGAGCAGTGACCAACATGCGCCCACCAACTACGAAAAAGGAAGTATAAAAGCAAACCGGTATGATCGCAACCCTCTCTAGGTTCGTCTCAAAGGCAGCCAATAGGTCCTTGCCGTTCTTTAAGGTCATCAAAAAGGGAGTAGAGTTCCAGTGGACTCCGGAATGCGAAAGCGCCCTATCAGATTTGAAGAAAATTCTGTCTGAGCCACCAATCCTCTTGAGGCCCGAGGAAGGAGAAACCCTTTACCTCTACCTCGCCGTAGCCGAGGAGACTGTCAGCGCAGTCCTAATCAGGGAAACCCAATATGGGCAGCGCCCCGTGTATTTCGTGAGCAAGGTGTTGCAAGGCGCCGAGTCTAGGTACCAAAGAATAGAAAAAGTAGCCTTCGCCTTAGTCGTCGCCGCCAGGAAATTGAGGCCGTAATTTGTGGCGCATCAAATCGTAGTACGGACCGACTAGCTGATTCGTCAACTCCTGCATCGCCCTGACCGGGCAGGAAGAATCATCAAATGGGCGGTGTAATTATCAGAGTTTTGGATAAAATACGAGGCACGCGCCTCCCAGAAGGCACAGGTGCTCGCCGACTTTGTGGCGGAAATGACCCCCACACCACTCGTGGCAGAGAGGCTGTTCTGGACTCTCCACGAGGACGGTTCCTCGAATTCTAAAGGAAGCGGGGCTGGCTTAATACTAGAAAACTCCGAAGGCCTGATGATTGAAGTCTCCTTGAGTTTACATTCAGCACCTCTAATAACCAGGCTGATTATGAGGCCTGCATAGCTGGACTGAAATTGGCATCCGACTTCGGCGCGAAGATTCTCGAACTAAACACCGACTCCTTGCTGGTAGTCTCCCAGATGAAAGAAGAATTTATAGCAAAAGATACAGTCCTACAGCGCTATCTCGGCCGAGTACGAGATTTAATCCAACAGTTCGAAAGAGTAGAAGTAAGACACATCCCGAGGTCTGAGAACGCCCGGGCGGACGTCCTAGCCAAATAGGCAAGCACTAAACCCACAGGCGGCCTCAGGAGCATCATTCAGAAGAGTCTAACAAAGCCCAGTGTTGACTTATCTCCCCTGACTATGCCCGATGTCAACAGCATCGTCGAGCGTGATGGATGGATCCGACCCATCAAGGCATACATAAAATCCGGGGAAGTGCCTCCTAATCCGAAGGAAGCAGCTACAATTCGAAAAAGGGCCACCTCCTTCACAGTCATCGATGGCAAACTCTTCCGAAGAGGATTCTCTTCACCACTCTTGAGGTGCGTCGAAGGCGAAGAAGCCGAGTACGTGCTCAAGGAGATACATGAAGGGGTTTGCGGACAACACCTGGGGGCTCGCGCGTTGTCAAAAAAGGCTCTCCGAGCAGGCTACTTCTGGCCGACTATGGTCCAAGACTCCACCAACATGGTAAGAAAATGCGATACATGTCAGAAATATGCCGATGTGCACAATGCTCCTCCCGCTGAACTGACTTCCTTATCAGCCCCATGGCCGTTCTCTAAATGGGGAATAGATCTTCTCACGCCGTTCCCTCTGGCCAGGGGTGGGGTGAAATTCCTCATCGCAGCCGTCGACTACTTCACCAAGTGGATCGAAGCCGAGCCACTAGCCCAGATAACTGCCAAAAATTGCACCAAATTCCTAAAGAAGAATATCCTAGCAAGGTTCAGGATCCCGAGCGTGATAATAACTGACAATGGAACCCAGTTCGCATACAGGGGTTTCTGACAGTGTCTAGTCGATCTCGGCATTAAACAACACTTCACCTCGGTGGAACACCCTCAAACCAACGGCCAGGCCGAAGCGGCAAATCAAGTGGTGTTGAGAGGTCTAAAGAAAAGGTTAAAGGGTGCCAAGGGCGCATGGCCCGACGAGCTTCCATACGTCTTCTGGGCCTACTGATCTACGCCGCACTCGACCACTGGCGAAACTCCTTTCCAGTTCACTTACGGAACCGAATCTGTCATCCCGGTTGAGCTCGGAGAATCAACTTGGAGGACCCTGTACCCCCTTTCCGAGGAGGAGAATAATAAAGTCATCCAAGAAGAGCGGGATATCGTTCAGGAAGTCAGAGACCAGGCGCAGATCGCCGAAGCCGTTGTGAAAGCCCGGGTAGCCTGACGCTACAACCAGCGAGTCATCTCGAGAGAATTCGACGTCAGCGACCTAGTACTCAGAAAGGCCGATGTGGGAAACAAAAATGCCCGAGACGGGAAGTTGGCGCCCAACTGGGAAGGACCGTATCGAGTTGTCTCGAGAACCGGCAAGGGGGCCTATCTGCTGGAAACGCTCTTTGGAGATCTGATTCTCCGGACGTGGAACGCCGCGAAACTAAGGATTTACTATGTAACACCCCCTTACTATTAATACTTTAATTTATAAAATCAGAGTTCAAAAATTGTTTTTCTTTTCAAAGATACATCCTCAAGGGAATGCTACGTTCATCAAACATCACTTTCACTTAGCCACTAATACTTTTCATTAATAAAATATAATTGCGTGATACATAGCACGACTTAAATGGGGCAAACCCTCAAATTCTAATACATCAATCTATTACAGTTCAACACTAATCTTAAACAACTAATAGACTACCCGGCTCCCCAGTTCGACGTCACAGAGCAAGACGCCACAACTAGACTGAGGAAAGAAAGGACCTTCACTCAGGATCACCTGCACATCACCTGTTTGTCGCCACGAGAGCAGGCAACATAAAAAATACTAGGGTGAGTCTCTTTTCATAAATAATAAAATGTATGATAAACATTATGCTAGAGAAAGACAACTAGAAACACCAGAACAACTCGGCTCACACAACAACACACTCTAACACAGGAACAATCAAGGACATCACCAATTTTCATGTGGCCAACCACAACACCCAATACTCACCAACACTTAGGGACCCATGCGTCACCTAAGGACCAAACGACTTCACCTAAGGACCAACCATTTACTTGAAGGCTACCCCTCCTCTAAGACGACACCTAAGCAGGCCATCAAGTCTTCTCACTACAGAGAATGCCTAGAAGGCAACCCCAAACACCATGAGTACAACACAGAAAACGAGGTCATAGACCCAACACTCAACGTCAGTCCCCTTTGGAACTTCACCACTTAAACACATCATCGCTCACAGCTCTAAAGCTGACTTCGCACCTCGGACACAGCCCCATGGTTATCGTCCAACCCTCCACTCAATACTCCCACAATCGTAGATCTCACGCTACCTCTACGCCCTCACACTAAACATAGTGGACTTAAACAGTCACTACGAGGACCACAACGTCACCTAGGACTAAAACGTCACCTAGGGACTAAACGGACTATCCCATTTCAAACACTTAAGCGTGTTCAGCACCCAAAAGCACTCCCAGTTGCGCCTGGCAGCGTCCTATGCTACTCTGGGGTCGAACAGCACCTCGGCACACTCATCCCGCACCTCGGCACTCTCGCATCACCTCGGCACTCTCGCATCACCTCGGCACTCTCGCATCACCTCGGATACTACACTTAGGCACACTACACCTAAGCACAACACTTCACTTAAACAACTAATCCTCATCATTATTCCCCTCTACCTCTACCTCAGTTACACTTAGGAACAACACCTAATCATCGTTCACCTCTACCACCACCTCGGTACTACCTCACCTCAGCTCGGCCACTATACTTAGGCAACACTACACCTAAGCACAACACTTCGTTACATCTACTCCTCAACACATACACCTCGGTACATATACCCTACACCTCGGCAACTACAATTCGACTCCCACGTTGGGACTTGGCCACACTTACACCTCATCATCTATGCCACATCACCCACCTGGGTACTAACCACCTCGATTACTCCTAGAGACAACATCTTATCACCATTCAACTCGGCTACCACTCCTCGGTCACTCGTAATGACACACCTCGTCACTACTCATCTCGGTACTACATACTTTGACTCCCATATACTACGTCGCACCAACCTACGACGCACACACCCACAACGCACACACCTACAGCGCACACACCCACCGCGCACACCATTCTCTGGTTCTCACACTATGATCAACTTACGCACCACTATTATATACTCATACCTTCAAAACTAATCCAACCCTTCTCAAGAACTCCACGAAAGAGACAGCCCCGACACCGACACCAACTCACTGGGAACTCCACGCAAATGACAACACAAACAACAACTCACTGGGACTGAGTGTTCCTCAGCCCCCACTCCTCTCCTTGGTCTCTCACACGACCAACTCATTATAAAACCCACAGCTTCACCAAAGTGAAGTAACGCAAACAAATTACACATCAAAAACACTACACAACTCAGAAACCATTACTAGATTCTGACTCACACACAACACACATCATATATATTATTATGGATGAAAGAGAGAGCCCCCTAACCTTTAATGAAGCAACGAGTACTCTCCCCACCAATAATCATCAACAATCCTAGCTCTTCTCCCTCGGATTGGAGCTCTTCCACGCCCAGATTCCCTTCTTCTTCTCTCTAAAACAATCTCACCTACCAACTTCTCTCTCTTACTTTCCTTTTGACTTTCTTAGATATTTGTTGGAATAATGTGTCTCCCTCTCCTTCGACACTTCTCTTAATGGCATGCAAAATGGGCTTCTAATGGATCCTAATCCCACTCCTCCTTTACTTAATCACCTCCTAAATAAAATAAACACTCTACATTACTCACTTAGCTTAATTAAAATGTTGTAAACCTTAAATAACCCAATTAAATAAATAATTGAATTACTTTGGGGTGTTACAACTCTCCCCCACTTAGAACATTTTCGTCCTCGAAAATCTCGCCAATTACATGAACACACCTACCCCATCAATCTTATTTCTGTTCCTAACTATCATCAACACCTCCTTGTATACCTAGGACTAGGACATACACACCTCTCTACACCTTTACTCTATACCAAACTCTATTCTCAGGTCACCAAAGTCTCACTCGATTATCCAAACACCATTAATTTATCGTTAGGGAACTACACCATAGCAATCATTTAAGGTACTAATGCTCCTATCTTACGTCAATCTATATCCAAACCACAAACAATGTCTTCCTCAGCTCGGCATTCCTATTCTTCGTACCGAATTCTAATCCTCTAATCATCAAAGTTACACACTATCATCCAGATCATATATAGGTACTCCCTCGACTACCATACTTTTAAGAACAATTTTTCTACTTTAGGCTTTCCAGAAACAATATTTCTAAACTTTTTCCAAAAAGGCATGCTCTATTTTCTTTGCATGAACTTCAAACCCAAAGTGTCAATCCTTATTTTTACATTTCCCTACTATCAACCCCCAAATCAAAACTCAAACATCCATAAGGCACCTATTTATCTAAAAATTAATAGTCAATCAAACTTGCACACACCACTCAATCAATCAAGTTGAAATTAGTACATATTCAAAATTTATAATAACTACGAGTTATTGTCGCCTCTTTCATTGTGAATGAGTTATTGGGGTGATCAGTCCCTCCTACTCACGCATCCAATTTAGTTAAGGTCACAAAACTACGTCTTTTCAAAATTTACACCTTTCACATTGAAGGACTTTTAACGCAGTCCAGAGTACGAAAGCGTCGTCACGACTCCTACTCCGTTGACGTCGTTAAAATGCTCTTCTAATCACACATACCTCACTTAATACAAACAACAGTCACAAGCAACTACAATCAATACTACAATCATCAGCTGCAAACAACCAAACAAAATCTACAACAAAGTCTCTCGTTGGAGATCGACGAGGATCTCTCGAGACACTACATTTGGACAAACTTGGCGGACAGCCGAATCGCTTCGATACCAACTTGTAACACCCCCTTACTATTAATACTTTAATTTATAAAATCAGAGTTCAAAAATTGTTTTTCTTTTCAAAGATACATCCTCAAGGGAATGCTACGTTCATCAAACATCACTTTCACTTAGCCACTAATACTTTTCATTAATAAAATATAATTGCGTGATACATAGCACGACTTAAATGGGGCAAACCCTCAAATTCTAATACATCAATCTATTACAGTTCAACACTAATCTTAAACAACTAATAGACTACCCGGCTCCCCAGTTCGACGTCACAGAGCAAGACGCCACAACTAGACTGAGGAAAGAAAGGACCTTCACTCAGGATCACCTGCACATCACCTGTTTGTCGCCACGAGAGCAGGCAACATAAAAAATACTAGGGTGAGTCTCTTTTCATAAATAATAAAATGTATGATAAACATTATGCTAGAGAAAGACAACTAGAAACACCAGAACAACTCGGCTCACACAACAACACACTCTAACACAGGAACAATCAAGGACATCACCAATTTTCATGTGGCCAACCACAACACCCAATCAACAACGTGGTGAGCAACGCCGGACTCGACCTATAACGCGTGGTGAGCAACGCCGTAACCTCACTTTCTACAACGTGGTGAGCAACGCCGGGACCTCAGCCCTCTACAACGTGGTGAGCAACGCCAGACCTCGACTTCTACAACGTGGTTAACATCAATCATCAGCGACCTCCGCCGACATCAATACACCCAAACCATAGCTCTAAAGCTAACCACACGTACGTCACCACTATCTCTATGACTACGCACAACTCACCGAGCTCATCGCCACCAACAGTGGTGGACTTCAACGCCACTTAAATCAACGGCACTATGGCCAAACTAAAACTCACCAACACTTAGGGACCCATGCGTCACCTAAGGACCAAACGACTTCACCTAAGGATCAACCATTTACTTGAAGGCTACCCCACTCCTCAAAGACGACACCTAAACAGACCGAAGTCTTCTCACTACAGAGAATGCCTAGAAGGCAACCCCAAACACCATAAGTACAACACAGAAAACGAGGTCATAGACCCAACACTCAACGTCAGTCCCCTTTGGAACTTCACCACTTAAACACATCATCGCGCACTCTCTAAAGTCGACTTTCGCACTCTCGGACACGACCCATGGTTATCGCCCAACCCTCCACTCAATACTCCCACAATCGTAGATCTCACGCTACCTCTACGCTCACACTAAACGTAGTGGACTTAGCGATACTACGAGGACCACAACGTCACCTAGACTAAAACGTCACCTAGGGACTAAACGGACTATCCCATTTCAAACACTTGCGTGTTCAAGACCCAAAAGCACTCCCGATTGCGCTGGCGGCAAATGGCCCTATGCTACTGCGGGTCGAACAAAGACCTCGCACACTCATCCCGCACCTAAGACTTCTCGCATCACCTCGGCACTCTCGCATCACCCTGGCTACACACACCGGACTGGGCGCGAGGGCACGCCACATTTGGCGCCTCACCGAGACCTCACGGCACAAGTGGCATGCCACACTTGGTGCCCCTCACCGTGACCCTTACCCACACCAAAACATAACGCGCAACATACACCAACACAACGCGCACAACATTTCACTTCGCACACACTCACTGTACTCCTACAACACCACCTCGGTTAATCTACACTTGAACACACCACACTTAAGCGCAACACCTCGCCTCGGCTACTTCACCTAGGCACACTACACTTCATCAACCACACTTAGGCTTAGATACAACTCACTTCCTCAATCACTCACCTCGGCTGCACTAGCTTTAACATACAACTATTGCACTCCGGTAATACACTTCCTTAATTCACCACCAATCACCTAGGTTCCACTACCTCTCTTAACCATACACTTACTTAATTCACCTTCATTCACCTCGGATACTACACTTAGGCACACTACACCTAAGCACAACACTTCACTTAAACAACTAATCCTCATCATTATTCCCCTCTACCTCTACCTCAGTTACACTTAGGAACAACACCTAATCATCGCTCACCTCTACCACCACCTCTGCACTACCTCACCTCGGCTCGGCCACTATACTTAGGCAACACTACACCTAAGCACAACACTTCGTTACATCTACTCCTCAACACATACACCTCGGTACATATACCCTACACCTCAAGAACTACAATTCGACTCCCACGCTGGGACTGGCCACACTTACACCTCATCATCTATGCCACATCACCCACCGGGTACTAACCACCTCGACACTCCTAGAGACAACATCTTATCACCATTCAACTCGGCTACCACTCCTCGGCCACTCGAATGACACACCTCGTCACTACTCATCTCGGTACTACATACTTTGACTCCCACATACTACGTCGCACCAACCTACGACGCACACACCCACAACGCACACACCTACAGCGCACACACCCACCGCGCACACCATTCTCTGGTTCTCACACTATGATCAACTTACGCACCACTATTATATACTCATACCTTCAAAACTAATCCAACCCTTCTCAAGAACTCCACGAAAGAGACAGCCCCGACACCGACACCAACTCACTGGGAACTCCACGCAAATGACAACACAAACAACAACTCACTGGGACTGAGTGTTCCTCAGCCCCCACTCCTCTCCTTGGTCTCTCACACGACCAACTCATTATAAAACCCAAAACTTCACCAAAGTGAAGTAACGCAAACAAATTACACATCAAACACACTACACAACTCAGAAACCATTACTAGATTCTGACTCACACACAACACACATCATATATATTATGATGGATGAAAGAGAGAGCCCCCTAACCTTTAATGAAGCAACGAGTACTCTCCCCACCAGTAATCACCAACAATCCTAGATATTTGTTGGAATAATGTGTCTCCCTCTCCTTCGACACTTCTCTTAATGGCATGCAAAATGGGCTTCTAATGGATCATGGGCTTCTAATCCCACTCCTCCATTACTTAATCACCTCCTAAATAAAATAAACACTCTACATTACTCACTTAGCTTAATTAAAATGTTGTAAACCTTAAATAACCCAATTAAATAAATAATTGAATTACTTTGGGGTGTTACATACTACAACTGATCTAATGAGAACTATGATTGTACTAAACATTTTCCCTCTCAGTCATAATAAACGAATATTTCAATTGGAAATCCTCTCTCCTTTTCAGGTCGAAACAACGCCCCTCTCCCCTGACTCTGATACCGAGCTGGCCACTCGGCAGATGACGGGATGAGGCGAGGCCCATCGCGTAGTGCAGGCGAGGCCCACAGCGGTTCAGGTCCTCACCGACCCTAACGCTTCGCGACGTCGGCCACTCTTGACTCGTCGAAATATCCGAGGCGGGTGACTGGCGGCGCGATCCAGCCCCCCCCACTGGTCTTCCCTCGCGGGTATACCAGAGGCCGGGGGAAGAAGTCCAACGGCGACTTCGACCCATGCCTTCACTGGCACAGCCTTCTCACGTACTGAGGACTATACGTCCGATTCGCGACCGAAGGAAGAAGCTCTCAGCGGCTTCACCCCTCTCGATTCCGAGCTTAGATGCGCTGTCGAGACCTTGATTCTGAGCTTAAATGCTCTGTCGAGGGGGAACTAGCTCCGAGCTTGAATGCTCTATCATGATTTACTTGATTCCGAGCTTAAATGCTCTGTCCAGCTTTTTCAGGTCAAGAATCGGATCCACAGTGATCCCGGAGATCAAGGCTGGGCACCCATGACTCTAGATCTCGCGCGAGCTCCACCACTCGACGCCTGCCATCTCAAGCCGAGGCCGCCCCTACCACGCTTGGGGGCCACTGTTCCGGTCTGGGCCAAGAGGCCCCATTTGGACGTTGGGCCAGGCCCAATATCTTCACGCAAGCACGGACCAAGCACGCCAAAAAGCACCAAGCACGACATGCCCCGCTCGGACACACGAGGCCGACGGCCAAGATCGCACGATCGAATCCAACGGTCAAGACCGAGCACCCACGTCTATAAATAGATGTGCACGACTCTCAATCCAGGTACTCTCTCATTCTTGCAACTCTCACCTATTCTCTCACTAACTTAGGCATCAGAGTGTCTGTAGGTACACCCCCACCCGACGTGGGCCGCAAGCGCATTCGGAAGACCGAGAACCTCTTCCCAGTTCCGAGAACCAAAGACAAGCTCCGGAGAAGCGGATTCCATTCTATTCTTTGAACAAGGTATACTCACGCGTTCAAGATCGAACAAAAGATATGCAATCAAGGTTACAAAACACTTGAAGAACATTATCAATCACTTAAAGTATACACATATGCATAAATCTCAATCTTATTTATCAGATCACAACAACCAAGGAAACATGCACATATTCAAGTATAGTTTTCACATGAGTAGATAAATATAAGATATCCTTACCTTGGGTGCTTTACTTCTGAAGCTAACTTTTTTTTGTTAGTCAAATAAATTTTATTGATGGGAGGCACAAGAAGTACCGAGTTCGTTACAATCTAGTGGAGCAAATCAAAACATAGAGCTGGGTCTCTACACCAAAGCTCGTACGTAACTTGTACATTAGCACCCACCCTATGAGTGAACCATCCTCAAGAGAAGTACCTTATTCCTATTGATCTAAATTATCCAAACTGTGACAATCCAAATGAGATGTCATCCCCTCTTTCCTTCCCCCCACTGACAGATACAGTAGAAAAATGCTCCCACTAATCAAAGTGTTGATGCTGTCCAACACCAGTCCAGCTGTATATTTGCTGCCAAATATCATCAGAAACCTTGCAGCTGAAGAACCAGTGCTGAATGTCTTCATCAAATCTGAAACAAAAGACGCAAGACGGTACAGATCTGAATTGGAGGATTCCTCGCTGTTGTAGAGCTGCACGAGTTGGTAGACAATCCAACAAAATTCTCCAAGCATGAACGATAAATTTAGACGGAACCGATGACTTCCACAAACTCTTCAAAATCGGTTTCCTTCTCTCCTCCACGATCGGTTCTGCGCACCTTTACAACAATGATTTATACGTTGTTTGAACACTATACGAATTGGACGGATCCAGCGACCACAACCCCTTGATTCGAGGCACCTACAGGGTGCTGTCAAATAATTCTTCTTCCACTACAAGAAATTCACGTAATACCGGCGGATTTTTTCCGCTGGTAAATTTCCGGCGGATTTGGTGCATTCCGGCGAATTTTTTCCGACGGTAAATTTCCGGCGAAAAAAGTAGTGTTTCCGGCGGATTTTTGAACATTACCGGCGGTTTTTTTAAAAAACCGCCGGTAATGTTAAAAAATCCGCCAGTAATTTACAGGCAGATTTTTAAACATTACCAGAGGATTTTCTAAAAAAAAATTTTTTTTTTTTAAAAAATCCGCCGGTAATGTTCAAAAAACCGCCGGTAATGTTCAAAAATCCGCGGTAATTCATGGTGGATTTTTAACATTACCGTTTTTTAAAAAAAATAATTTTTTTTTTTAAAAAAAAATCCGCCGGTAATGTTTAAAATCCGCCGGAACTATTCAAAAATGTCTATAAATAAAATTTTCTCTTACACTCTTCTCATTCTCTCATTTCTTTTTTTCTCATTCTCTTCTACATTTCCTCTTTCTTCTTCCTTCTCATTCATTCATATTTCTTCTACACTTCTTAATCTTCATTCTCATTCTCTTCTACATTTCCTCTTTCTTCTTCCTTCTCATTCATTCATATTTCTTCTACACTTCTTAATCTTCATTCTCATTCTCTCCTATATTCTTACTTCTCATACTCTTCTTCTTTCTCATACTCTCCAATCTCCATAAATTTTCCTAAATATCTCTCTTCTACATTTCCTCTTTCTTCTTCCTTCTCATTCATTCATATTTCTTCTACACTTCTTAATCTTCATTCTCATTCTCTCCTATATTCTTACTTCTCATACTTTTCTTCTTTCTCATACTCTTCAATCTCCATAAATTTCCCTAAATATCTCTCTTCTACATTTCCTCTTTCTTCTTCCTTCTCATTCATTCATATTTCTTCTACACTTCTTCATCTTTATTCTCATTCTCTCCTATATTCTTACTTCTCATACTCTCCTTCATTCTTATTCTACTACATTTTTTTACTTACTTCTTAATAAATAAATATTACCGGCGGTTTTTCACTCTTCTACTACATTCTTATTCTCATACTCTTTTTAATAACTTTTTTTATTTTTCAAAAACGTTTTTTTAAAAAAAAATTATATATTACCGGCGGAAATGGACGTGTTACCGGCGGTTTTTTATAAAAAAAAATATATTTGAAAAATTACCGGCGGATTTCACTTATTACCGGCGGTTTTTTTTTTAAAAAATATCAGAAAACTTACCGGCGGTTTTTGACTTGTTACCGGCGGTTTTTTTAAAAAAAAAAACAGAAAAATTACCGGCGGTTTTTGAGTTGTTACCGGCAGTTTTTTTAAAAAAAAAACTAAAAAATTACCGGCGGTTTTTTTTTTTAAAAAAAAAATATCTGAAAAATTACCGGCGGTTTTTCACTTGTTACCGGCGGTTTTTTAAAAAAAAAACTAAAAAATTACCGGCGGATTTTCACTTGTTACCGGCGGTTTTTTCCGCCGGAAATTACCGGCGGCTTTTTCCGACGGAAAAGACCCGATAATTTCCGGCGGAAAATCCGCCGGTAAGCGCTACGTACAGCGTTTTAACCGACGGAAAATCCAAAAATCGCCACTTACTGGCGGTTTTGACTTTACCGAACGGCGTCGTCACGAAACCGTGAATTTCTTGTAGTGACCTGCTACCCTCCCAAACACCCAATTCTGATACAGTTGCCTTCGGTTTCTGTGCTGCCAAGAATAAAGTTGGAAACAATTATTTCAAACTTGAATGGCCAGCCCACTTGTCTTCCCATAAAATAACCTCGTTACCCCTCCCCAACTTATGTCTTAAAGCATTATTAAACCTGCAGCCCATAGCTTGTGGTAAATTACCTTCAATCACTTTCAAATCCTTCCACCAAACCGAAATTTCCTTGCCACTTAGACACCCCGATTCCCCACATAGCCTTTTAATAAGTGGTAACCAAACATTGTCACTCTCAACCAACATACGCCATCTCCACTTACCAAGCAAAGATACATTGAAAATCTCCATGTCTCTAATTTCAAGCCCTCCACATTCCTTAGGAACACAAAGCTTGCTCCAACTTCTCCAAGCCAGCTTACGGGTCCCGTTCCTTGCCCCCCACAAAAAAATCCTTTGTATTTGAACCATTTCCTATATTACCTTCTTTGGTGTCTTAAAGAATGAAAAATAGTACAATGGTAAGCTTGCTAAAACCGAATTTATCAAAGTTATCCTCCCCCCAATTGACAATTGTCTACTCCTCCAAGTGGATAATCTATCTCTCATTTTCTTCACCACCGGTTGCCATGTTGCACTCACTCTTGGATTTACTCCTATTGGTAGGCCTAAAACTTGAACGGAACACCACATATCTTACAATATAGAAACCGTGATGCTCTCCTCACTTCTTCCCCATCTACATTCAACACAAGTAGACAACTTTTGTGAAAGTTCACCTTAAGCCCCGAAACCATTTCAAAAACTCTTAATATGGCTTTCAAGCACCATAAGTTCTCTCTCGAATTTTTACCCATAATAAGAGAGTCGTCTGCATATTGCAAAATTGGGTACGAGAATTCTTCCTTTATTGGCACGAAATAACCAAGCTCCACACACCTTTTTACTAACCCAGCCATCCCTTCCGCCACTATGAGAAAGAGAAATGGGGCCAAAGGATCACCTTGCCTCAATCCTCTCTCCATGGAAAATTCTAATGTTGGGCTACCATTGACTAGCACCGAAATTGATCCACTAAAAACACATGCTTTCATCCAAGACCTCCATTTATCATTGAACCCCATTCTCCTTAGCATATACTCCAGGTAAATCCAACTTACTGAATCGTATGTCTTCTCAAAGTCCACCTTAAACATATACAAAGGCCATTTCTTCTTTTTAGCTATATTCACCACTTCATTCGCCACTAATACCCCGTCAAGAATCAGCCTTCCTTGGATAAAATCTGTTTGAGATGATGTAATATTCCCAGGTAGCACCCCTTTAATTCTAGAAGCCAACATCTTCACTTTTATTTTGTAAATACATCCTATCAATGAAATCGGTATGAACTCATTCAAAGATTGCGGGTTCTTTGTCTTGCCAATCAATGCGACGAAAAAGGAAGTGAATGCTTTTGGAAGCTTTCCATTACTATGAAATTGTGACAACACTTCAAAGATCTCCTCCTTGATAGTTTCCCAACAAAGCTGCAGAAATATGTCTCATCATAGTGAAGGAGCCTCAGTTAGAGGAGGACCTAACTCACACCAACAACAACTTGAAGTTGAAGCAAATCACAGGCAACAATTCATTCAAATGGGACCAATAAGTATGATAAATGATAGGGATAGGCCTATGAGGGACTATGCCCAATATGATCAGCAACACATACAAACTAGCATTGCTAGACCTCGTATTGATGCTGTCCATCTTGAATTTAAACCTATGATGTTTCAAATGTTGCAAACAATTGGTCAATTTGGTAGATCTCCTCATGAGGATCCCCATGAGCATTTAAAGCAATTCAAAGAAGTTTGTAGTAACTTTATCATTCCTGGTGTTAGTGAGGATGCATTTAGACTTAAGTTATTTCCATATTCATTGAAAGATAGGGCTAAATCATGGTTAAATTCTTTGGAGCCCAATTCTGTTCATACATGGAATGAAATGGCTGAAAAATTCTTAGGTAAATATTTTCCTCCAATTAAAAATGCTAGGATGAGACATGATATTACATCTTTTAGGCAAAAAGAATTTGAATCATTGTTTGAAGCATAGGAAAGGTGGAATGAGCTTTTAAGAAAATGTCCACATCATGGTTTACCTATCATTATACAGATGGAAACTTTTTATAATTGGTCTAGAACCCCAAACTAGAGTGATGCTTGATGCATCAGCTGGTGGTGTTCTCTTATATATGTCTTATAATGAAGCATGTGATCTCATTGATAAAATAGCTACTAATAGTTCTAGTTGGCCTATTGAGAGGGTGTGTAACACCCCCTTACTTCTAATACTACTTAGCAATTAAATCAGAGTTTTCAAAAACCACTCAAGGAGTGCTACATTTTTCTACATGAACTTAACCAAGCAAAACAATAAAACATTCGCGCAACTAAAACAGTGGTAGTGTAATGCACATACATCACCTCGGCCTAGAAGGAACCGAGCTCATCAAGTAACAAGTTATTAGTTACAACTTAGTCAAAATAATACAAGTTCCAAAAGACATAGGTTTACAACACAAAATAACCTACATACGAGACCACTACACTACTCGGCATTTGGTGTTACACACTACAGAGCAAAATGACGACGCCAACGATTAATCGAAGTGAGAACCGACCTCTACTCGGGGATACCGCAAGTTGCCACATGAGCGCAACATAAAAGCAACAGGTGAGTCTCTAAACACATATAATAAGGTTTATGACAAGCATTATGCTAAGCAAACACATATAAACACCTCTAAGCACAAACACACAAATAACAATTATTCAAAGGTGCATGAGTTATATGCATGATGCGGACCCAAACTCAAGGGCATATGCATGATGGATCCATTAAGACCAAGTCTTTCGCTATCGCCTTAGGACCAAGTCCTCTGCTATCACCTTAGGACCGAAGTCCTCTGCTATCACCTTATGCTTATGATTTATGCGACGCCATGAACAATGCATATCACACAACATACACATTATTCAATTAAATCATAACATAATTCCAAAGAACTCACCAATTAGACCATGACTTTTATTCATAAATAGGACCTAAGTCCTCTCGCTTTCTCCATAGGACCAAGTCCTCTGCATTCACCATTTTCATTTATTTAATGCCCTCGGGGACTTCAACATTTATTTAATCCTCTACTCGTAGCCATAAGGCCAACAAACACACATATATCATTTTATGGGCTAAAGCGCCGACGCCTCTACATCGCCAACAACGCTAAAGTGTCGCCGCCTTAGCTCACCAACCACCTCGGCGCCTAGTAGTGGACCAACGGTCACTACGAGGACTACCATGTCACTTAGGACTAAAATGACTACACATTTAACCCCTCGCGCACTTGGCACTCCAAAACGACACTCACAGTCGAGCCCAACAATAACCTGCGCTACACTAGTCTTAAAACCACACCTCGGCACCTATAGCACTCAAAGACACTCGGCACACTCGGCAAGACGCTTGGCACCTCGGCATGCCTACACTCGCTCCACTCATAGTCACTCCACTTCACACGAACGCACACCTCACCTCGTCAAGTGCACCTAGGTATGATATACTCTACGTCTTGGCCATAACACCCTCGGTTACACGCTACACATTATCAACGGCACTTCAGCAGCTAAGCCTAAGTACTTTACCTCGGCCTAAGCATCTCGGCCTACTTACTCTACACCTCTGCAAGCACAAACCGATCCTTATACCTAGTCTTATGTACTCATACACTTAGTTACTGGTGCTCTATCACTCATCTCGGCTTCTATGCCTCATTACTTACGTTTTGACTTACGATCATCACTTAAGTTTCGTTACACTAGTGGTAGGTAGATGCACCTCTACTACCCCAAGTCAACCCCTTCGCTTAAGCCCAGACACACGTTCTCTTTGTTATGAACACTCAACTCCCAACCTACACCTCGGTAGTCTAGCGTTCTACTCCATAAGAACCTTACACTCTCACGTCTCTCACTCTAGCTCACTGGGACTGAGAGTTTTCTCAGCTCCCATTTCACTCCTTAGTCTCTCATGACCATCACCTCATCATCTCAACACAAGCTCACTGAAACGAGCTAAACATAGCGTTAAGCAAAACATCAGAAAAACACACAAACACATGCAACACAGCTCAGGAAAACACAGCTACAACTACTCACACATAACACTCATCATACTACAAAACTATACGTGAGAAGAGAGCCCCCTAACCTTGATCAGTTGAGTAAACGACCCTCTCTTCACCGATTCCTCCAGTTAACACTCGCAGCAACACTTCTCCGTTGAGCTTGAGCTTCTTCCACGCCAAAATGCTCTCCCTTCTCTCTAGAAAACTGATCTCACCTACCAACTTCTCTCTCTTACTTCACTTTGACTTTTCTTAGATTCTCTTTGGTGAAACATGCTTCCTTTCCTTCGACACTCTCCTTTAATGCAAGTCATTGGGCTTCTAATGGCTCATGGGCCTCAGTTGGCTCATGGGCCTCTACGCCCACCTTCTCCATTTCACTTAAGCATCCCCTAAATGAAATAAACTCCTAATTAATACTTAGCTTAATTAAAAAGTTGTAAACCTTAAATAACTCAACTAAATAATTAATTGAACTATTTTGGGGTGTTACAACTCTCCCCCACTTGGAATATTTCGTCCTCGAAATCTTACCAAGCAAACAACTCGGGATAGGCTTCCGCGATCTTGCTCTCCGGCTCCTCCCAAGTAGCATTCTCACCAGACTCCAAACCAAATCACCTTCACTAGCTTTCGATCTCTTTTCCTCTTAAAGTCTTCACTTCTCGGTCTTCAATCCTAATCCAGACTGTCTCCACAAATCAAGTTCTCCCTTACTTGCACGTCGTCCATCCGAATTACATGGGGACAGTCCAAACATATTTCCTCGGTGAGACACATGGAACACATTATGCAAATTTTTGTGATTAGGTGGCAAAGCAACTCGGTAAGCCACCTTCCCAACTCTCTCTAGGATCCGATATGGACCAATGAAACGAGGGGACAACTTCTTAGCCATCAAAGCTCGACCCACACCAGCCACCGGATTGACTCTCAGAAACACATGCTCACCAAATCCTTTCTCCTCTTGTCATGGTAGCTCTTCTGCCTACTCTGCGAAGCCTTCATTTTCTCTTGAATTTGCTTTACCTTCTCGGTGGTCTCTCGCACGACCTCGGGTCCGAGTACCACACCTTCTCCCGCCTCACTCCAACACAATGGAGTCCCCGCACCTCCTCCCATATAATGCCTCAAAGGGTGTCATCCCTATGCTAGAATGAAAAGCGTTGTTGCACGTGAACTCAATTAGTGGTAGATACGAATCCCACGCTCCTCCTTGCTCAAGAACACACGCTCAAAGAAGTCCTCCAACGATCGGATGGTCCTCTCTGACCGACCATCACCTGTGGGTGATATGCCGAGCTCAGCGCATTTCGCACTCCAACGCATCTTGCAAACTTCCCTGCAGTCAAGTAAATCTTGGATCTCTGTCTGAAATAATACTTCGAGGAACCCCGTGTAGCTTTACGATCACTTGGATGTATATCTCCGCCAACCTTGACATCGGATAGGTTAGGTTGATGGGAATGAAATGAGCAGACTTCGTCAATCTATCCACCACTACCCAAATGGTATCAAACCTCCCATCGCATTTCGTGCAAACCGGTTACAAAGTCCATCGCACATCTTGTCCCACTTCCACTCGGAATCTTCAATGGTTGCAACAACCCCGCTGGATTCTCGATGTTCTACCTTGGATTTTCGACAAACCGCATAAGCGTACACAAACCGAGCTACATCACTCTTCATACCGTGCCACCAAAACAACCCCTTCAAGTCTTGATACATCTTGGTCGCACTTGGATGAATACTCAGCTTACTCCTATGACACTCTTCTAAGATTGCTCTCTTGATCTTCTCGTCATCAGGGACACAATCCGAAGTTCTATACCTTAGCAATCCTTGCGCATCCAACTCAAAATCTTTGTTCTCGGCTCGGCCAATACCGCCGCGTCTACAAGCTTCGACGCCCCGCTGCGCGCTCTGCGATGTCACTCGAGAAATTCATTTGTGATTTTCAAAGATTCCCAACTTAATGCTTTGAGGAGTTAGCTCACACACTAAACTTAGGTCTCGAATTGCTCAATTAGCTCTAGCTCTTTTACCATCATTGCCGATGCATGCAACGATTTCCTACTTAGTGCATCACCACCAAATTTGCCTTCCCGGGGTGATAGTTCAACCCAAAATCATAATCCTTCAAGAGCTCCAACCATCTCTCTCGCCTCATGTTCACTCCTTCCCGATCAAACAGATCATCGCAAACTCTTATGGTCACTAAACACTTGAACCTTGAGCCATATAGATAATGCCTCCATATCTTCAATGCAAACACCACGGCAAAGAAGCTCCAAATCGTGTGTAGGGTAGTTCCTCTCATGAATTTTCAATTGCCTTGAAGCGTAAGCAACTACCTTACCTTCTTGTGATCAAAGACAATGCCCAAACCCATCTTCGACGCATCACAAGACACCACAAACGGCTCATTTGGATTAGGCAACGTCAGACGAGAGACGTTGTCAATCTCTTCTTCAATTCTTGGAAACTTTCTTCACACTGTGCGTCCCACACAAATGCCTTCCCCTTACAGGTCAACTGAGTTGGTGGCAACGCCAACTTGGAAAACCCCTCTATGAACCTTCTGTAATACCCACCAAACCCGTAAAACTTCTCACCGGTGAGCCGACTTGGGTGCTTCCCATTGCAACACGCCTTCTACTTTGGAAGGATCAATCGCTATACCTTCACTAGAGATCACATGACCTAGGAAATTCACTGCCCTCAACCAAAATTCACACTTGGACAACTTGGCGTACATCTTCTTATCCTTCAATACCTCTAATACCAATCTCAGATGCTCGGCGTGCTCCTCCTCTGACTTGGAGTAGACCAAAATGTCGTCAATGAACACTACCACAAACCGATCCAAATATTCATGAAAGATACGATTCATATACTCCATGAATACTCCAGGAGCATTAGTAACACCAAATGGCATCACTGAATACTCGTAGTGTCCATACCGAGTTCTAAATGTTGTCTTAGGAATGTCCTCGTCCTTCACCTTGATCTGATGGTACCCTGACCTCAGGTCAATCTTTGAAAATACTTGCGCACCCACCAGTTGGTCCATCAAATCATCAATCCTTGGGAGTGGGTACTTGTTCTTAATTGTTACCTTGTTGGTATCTCGTAATCCACGCATAATCTCATACTTCCATCCTTCTTTTTCACCAATAATACAGGTGCGCCCCAAGGCGACACACTTGGCCTTATGAACCTTTTCTCCAGCAACTCTTCCAACTGCTTCTTCAACTCGGCTAGCTCAGCTGCAGACATCCTATAAGGTGCCATAGACACCGGCCTAGTTCTTGGTACTAACTCAATGTTGAACTCGACCTCTCTTTCTGGTGGAACCTCAGGAATCTCGTCTGGAAACACTTCTGCAAACTCTCGCACCACTGGCACTTCACTAATTTTAGCTCGGCTCTCTCTGCAGACATCGTCACACTCAACGCAAACAACGTAGCCCTTCCTTCATTACTTACCGCGCGCCGCTTCGGCAGACATCGTAATGCATTCTTCCACCTCGGAAGAAAGGAAACTTAGTGACCTACTAGCGCAATTGATATGAACTCGGTTAGCCACTAACCAGCCCATACCCAGGATGACGCCCATCCCTTCCAAAGGTAGAGACAGATTAAATTAACTACGAAGTCTCTGCCAAAGGCTAACAGAGGACACTTCAAACAAACGAGAGGTAGTCATCGGCCCTTTGTCGGAGTGCCAATAACCATCTCCCTCACCATAGTAGACAAAACTAAATCCAATCTTTTAGCACACAATGCAGAAATAAAAGAGTGTGTGGCACCAGTGTCCACGATTGCAATCAAAGGAATTCCATTTATAAAACACGTACCTCTTATCTCATTCACCACCTCGGACCCAACTAGCGCGAACACCTTACCAACATTCTTTTCCTTCTTCGGCTTGGGACACCTTGAACTAATATGCCCTGCCTCCCCACAGTTGTAGCAAACTATATCCTTCTTCTCACAGTCTGGAGCCTTGTGGCCTTCCTTGCCACACTTAAAACACTTAACGACTGAGCAGTCAAAGCTTTTGTGACCAGGTTTTCCACATTTTAAACATACTATACTTGGTGGAGCATCTCCCCCACTTGGCGCCTTGGCCCAACTAGCTTTCCACTTTCCTTTACCCTTTCCACCAGAACCCTCGTAAGGCTTAGCACGATACTGAGAATTCTGCTTCTCCCTTCCAGCTTTATAGGTGGTAGTCGCAGCCACCTTGTCTTCCTCGAAGATTCTGCAGCTATTCACCAGCTGAGCAAACACCCTTATCTGCTGATACCCAATGGCCTGCTTGATGTCGGGCCTTAAACCATTCTCAAACTTAATACACTTGGAGAACTCAAAGAAGAGCTCCAGTGTAATGGGGTAGAACTTCACCAACTCGGTAAACTTTTGCGTGCATTTCTCATCGACTTATTCCCGCTTCACTCTAAGAATTCCATTTCTTTCTTTCCCTTGACATCCTCAGGATAATACTTCATCAGGAACTCCCTCTTGAAAATATCCCAGGTGATTTCTCCTTCAGCAATCTCCAACCTTTGAAGATTTTCAAGCCACCAGTCATCTGCCTCCTCGGCCAGCATGTGAGTACCAAATCTCACCTTTTTGCGTGATCGAACACTCCATCACTCGAAAGATCCTTTCTATTTCCTTTAACCAGGCCATAGCTCCGTCGGGATCATACCTCCCTTTGAAAGTAGGAGGATTCTCCCTCTGAAACGTAGCCAACCTCCTCGCTCCAAAGATCCTCACGCCGGTGAGGCTGATTCCCTATAGCAGCAGCCATCGCTTCCAAAGCAGCAGTTAACGCAGCATCATTCCTCCCAGCTCTTCCAGCCATTACACTAAACACATAAACAAATCTACTTAGAACGAGCCATAAAACTCGAAACTTTGGGAACTCAAGACTCAACACTTGGGTGGACAAGACCGGACTTTTGCTCGATACCACTATTGTAACACCCCCTTACTTCTAATACTACTTAGCAATTAAATCGAGTTTTCAAAAACCACTCAAGGAGTGCTACATTTTTCTACATGAACTTAACCAAGCAAAACAATAAAACATTCGCAAGAACTAAAAAGCGGTGGTAGTGTAATGCACATACATCACCCTCGGCCTATGAACCGAGCTCATCAAGTAACAAGTTATTAGTTACAACTTAGTCAAAATAATACAAGTTCCAAAAGACATAGGTTTACAACACAAAATAACCTACATACGAGACCACTACACTACACTACGCCCCAAAGGTTGTTACACTACCAGAGCAAAATGACGACGCCAACGATTAATCGAGTGAGAACCGACCTCTACTCGGGGATACCGCAAGTTGCCACATGAAGCGCAACAGGTGAGTCTCTAAACACATATAATAAGGTTTATGACAAGCATTATGCTAAGCAAACACATATAAACACCTCGGCACAAAGACACAAATAACAATTATTCGATTGCATGAGTTATATGCATGATGCACTCCAAACTCCAAGGGCATATGCATGATGGATCCATTAAGACCAAGTCTTCGCTATCGCCTTAGGACCGAAGTCCTCTACTATCACCTTAGGACCGAAGTCCTCTGCTATCACCTTATGCTTATGATTTATGCGACGCCATGAACAATGCATATCACACAACATACACATTATTCAATTAAATCATAACATAATTCCAGTAACTCACCAATTAGACCGCAACCTTTTATTCATAAATAGGACCTAAGTCCTCTGCTTTCTCCATAGGACCGAAGTCCTCTGCATTCACCATTTTCATTTATTTAATGCCCCTCAGGGACTTCAACATTTATTTAATCCTCTACTCGTAGCCATAAGGCCAACAAACACACATATATCATTTTCAGGCTAAGCGCCGACGTCTCTACATCGGCCAACAACGCTAAGGCTGTCGCCCTTAGCTCACCAACCACCTCGGCGCCTAGTAGTGGACCAACGGTCACTACGAGGACTACCATGTCACTTAGGACTAAAATGACTACACATTTAACCCCTCGCGCACTTGGCACTCCAAAACGACACTCACAGTCGCGCCCAGCAATAACCTGCGCTACACTAGTGTTAAAACCACACCTCGGCACCTATAGCACCTCAGCACACTCGGCACCTCGGCACGCTTGGCACCTCGGCATGCCTACACTCTGCTCCACTCATAGTCACTCCACTTCACACGAACATACACCTCACCTCGTCAAGTGCACCTAGGTATGATATACTCTACGTCTTGGCCATAACACCCCTCGGTTACACGCTACACATTATCAACGGCACTTGCCAGCCTAAGCCTAAGTACTTTACCTCGGCCTAAGCATCTCGGCCTACTTACTCTACACACCTCGCAAGCACAAACCGATCCTTATACCTAGTCTTATGTACTCATACACTTAGTTATTCTTGGTGCTCTATCACTCATCTTGGCTTCTATGCCTCATTACTTACGTTTTGACTTACGATCATCACTTAAGTTTCGTTACACTAGTGGTAGGTAGATGCACCTCTACTACCCCAAGTCAACCCCTTCGCTTAAGCCCGCACACACGTTCTCTTTGTTATGAACACTCAACTCCCAACCTACACCTCGGTAGTCTAGCTGCTCTACTCCATAAGAACCTTACACTCTCACGTCTCTCACTCTAGCTCACCTGGGGGGTGAGAGTTTTCTCACTCCCATTTCACTCCTTAGTCTCTCATGACCATCACCTCATCATCTCAACTCAAGCTCATCAAACGAGCTAAACATAGCGTTAAGCAAAACATCGAGAAACACACAAACACATGCAACACAAACTCAGAAAACACAACTACAACTACTCACACATAACACTCATCATACTACAAAACTATACGTGAGAAGAGAGCCCCTAACCCTTGATCGGTTGAGTAAACGACCCTCTCTTCACCGATTCCTCCAGCTTAACACTCGCAAAGAACACTTCTCCGTTGAGCTTGAGCTTCTTCCACGCCAAAATGCTCTCCCTTCTCTCTAGAAAACTGATCTCACCTACCAACTTCTCTCTCTTACTTCACTTTGACTTTTCTTAGATTCTCTTTGGTGAAACATGCTTCCTTTCCTTCGACACTCTCCTTTAATGCAAGTCCTTGGGCTTCTAATGGCTCATGGGCCTCAGTTGGCTCATGGGCCTCTACGCCCACCTTCTCCATTTCACTTAAGCATCCCCTAAATGAAATAAACTCCTAATTAATACTTAGCTTAATTAAAAAGTTGTAAACCTTAAATAACTCAACTAAATAATTAATTGAACTATTTTGGGGTGTTACAGGGTGAGTGCCCAAAGGAAAACCTCTGGGGTACATGAGATTAATGACATATCATCCCTATCTGCTCAAGTAGCCACTTTAACTAACATGTTCAAAAATTTCACTTCAACTAGTGCACCTAGTGCAGCTACACCTAAGGAAAACACTGCAGCAACCATAGAACAAGCCCCTCTAGGAACTACAAGTTGTGCCTATTGTGGGGGAGGCCACCTGTATGAAGAGTGTCCTAGCAACCCAGTCATTGTCAATTATGTAGGTTACAATAGGAATAACAACCCTTACTCTAATACCTATAATCCAAGATGGAAGAACCACCCAAATTTTAGGTGGAACAATTCTAGTGCTCCTGCACCAAGTGCACCTGCACCAGCTACACCTCCTGGATTCCAATCTCAAAATCACCGAAGACCAAACCCACCTGCCAATGATAATTCTCTAGAAGGATTACTTAGATCATTCATTAGTGAAACTAGAACTGCTAGGCAAGCCCAAGATGGATCATTTAAGAACCTAGAGAATCAAGTGGGGCAATTAGCAATTGCTTTGTATGAAAAACCAACAAGTACTTTACCTTCAAATACAGAAGCTTCAACCTCACAAAGGCAAGTATTTTCTCAAGATGCAGCAGCACTTGATGCATCTGCTTCTCATGAAGTTCCAACTCCAAGGTTAGTTTCTGAATACCCTCCTCCTCCTTTTCCTCAAAGATTTAAAAAAGCACATGAGGAGAAGCAATTCAGTAAGTTTTTAGATGTTTTAAAACAACTTCATATCAATGTTCCCTTGATTGAAGAATTGCAACAAATGCCTAATTATGCTAAATTCATGAAAGATGTGTTTTCTAAAAGAAAAAGATTAGGGGAATTTGAAACTGTTGTTATGTCAAAAGAATGTAGTATGCTCTTGCAAAGTAAAATTCCAAGAAAGCTAAAAGATCTAGGTAGTTTTACAATTCCTTTTTTAATAGGCAAGTTCTATACAGGTAGAGCATTGTGTTACTTAGATGCAAGCATCAACTTGATGCCTAATTCTATTTTCACAAAGCTAGAGATTGGAAATGCTAAGCCTACCACTTTGACACTTTCTCTTGTAGATAGATCAATAGCATACCCAGAAGGAATCATTGAGGATATGTTGGTACAAATTGACAAATTTGTGTTTTCTGCAGATTTTGATATCCTTGATTTTATTGAAGATGAGGAAGTACCTTTCATAGCAACATGAAAGACATTGATAGATGTGCAGAAAGGAGAGCTGACCATGAGAGTAAATGACCAAGAGGTGAAGTTCAATGTATTGAATGATTTGAAGTATCCTACAGAGGAGGGTGAAGAGTGTTCAGAAATTTCTCTTGATCATAAGTTCTAGCCCATAACTTAGGTGTAGGTTCTTTATTTGACAGAATCACCTTGCCAGTGCACTAGCACCAGATGCAGCTGCACTGCCTACTAATGAATTTATTGAAGGAGGAATTCTGTCAAATAAAGAACCTACACCTAAGTTATGGGCTAGAACTTATGAATCTCTTAACTTAGAAGATCCCAATCTTAAAAAGAATTTACCTTCCATAGAACAACCTCCTAAGCTAGAATTAAAAGAATTGCCTAAACACTTAAAATATGTTTTTATAGGTGAAGAAAATACACTACCTGTAATCATAGCTTCTAATCTATCACTAGAACAAGAGCTAGATTTAATTAACACCTTGAAAAGACATAAGAAAGCTATAGGTTGGCAAATGGCAGATATTAAAGGGATTAGCCCCTCCATATGCATGCATGGGATAATTTTAGAAGAAAATTCTAAAAACAACATAGAAGGGCAAAGAAGATTAAATCCCATCATGAAAGAGGTTGTTAAGTGTTCCTGGGTGTATTAGCAAATACGAGGACTACCAACAGCAATTGGACCTGCGGCCCAGCCCATCTCGATCGGCCCAAACACGCTGCTTGGAGCGCAATTCTCGCCGGCCGAAATCTTCGCAAAACGGTCGGACCTCGCAGTATATATACGCCATTCGCATATGGCTTCAGGTACATTCTCTAACCTTGTGCTATCTGCCCGAGCGACCTCTCACTAGATCGTCGGAGTGTCTTTGCAGGTACCACCCGAGGTGTACAACGCGTGAAGCCAGGACCGGTCCTTTCACTCATTCAACGACCGGCCCATAGACGAATCAATCAACACTTCAACTCTTCATTGGTCAAGGTACGATCAATTGGCGACCACAGTGGGAGGCCCGAGCGCTATCCTACTTCAACTATGGCTACACGTGGAAGACCGCCCCAGACATCATTACAACCATGCTTGTTGAGCGACCTAAGATGTTGGACGACCTAAAGTGGGCGACCTAAAGAGCATGGACGCCTAAACAAAGCGCAAACGAAGCGGGAGGTCGCCCTTAGTCTGCAGGCCATAACGTTGGCCATGTTGACCCGATTGAAACATACGAATATGCGTTGGAAAGCCGAGAAGCAGAGCTACAACTTTCATGTTGAAGTGAAAATCCAATTCGGGCGTCTTCCACCCGTTTCTGCTCGCACAAAGTGGGGCGCCCAAAAGCTGGTCGCCCGTGAGCGACCCAGAAGGTCTGCCCAGTACAGAGACCATAACTTCGTTCAAGTTCATCCGATGGGGGCGTGTGAGCATGCGTTGGAAAGCCGAGAACTAGATCTACAGCTTTCATGTTGAGGTAAAAATCCAATTCGGGCGTCTTCCACCCGTTTCTGCTCGCCCAAAGTGGGGCGTCCAAAAGCTGGTCGCCCGTGAGCGACCCAAAAGGTCTGTCCAGTACGGAGACCATAACTTCGTCCACGTTCATCCGATGGGGGCGTGTGAGCATGCGTTGGAAAGCTGAGATGCAGTGCTACAACTTTCATGTTAAACTCCAAGTTATATTCAGACGTTCTACACCCCTTTCGGGTCATCCAAGTAGGGCGCCCGGCCTACAAACGAAGAACGTAGGCCCCGAGCGGTCTACAATCGAGCGCCATCGAAATGGCCCAAGGGTCAGAAGGACCCACAAACAGAGTAGGCCCCGAGCGGTCTACAATCGAGTGCCATCGAAATGGCCCAAGGGTCAGAAGGACCCACCAACAAGTGTAGGCCCCGAGCGGTCTACGATCGAGCGCCATCGAAATGGCCCAAGGGTCAGAAGGACCCACAAATGCAGTAGCCCCGAGCGGTCTACAATCGAGTGCCATCGAAATGGCCCAAGGGTCGAAGGACCAAAGCAACAAGTGTAGCCCCGAGCGGTCTACAATCGAGCGCCATCGAAATGGCCCAAGGGTCAGAAGGACCCACCACCAAGTGTAGGCCCCGAGCGGTCTACAATCAAGCGCCACCGAGTTGGCCCAATCGAGCGACATCGAGTTGGCCCAATCGAATGTCACCGCGTTGACCTACATCAAGTGCCACCGAGTTGGCACAACCATCAGTGTCATCGAATGACCGAGGTCGAGCAATGACCCAATAACGAGCATTATTTGCAGAACACGGCCGGAAGAGACCGACTACAACTATCGCAAGCATGAATGGCAGTGACCACATGCACTCAGTGGCAGCGACCACACCTCGGCAGTGGCAGCGACCACCCGCCGACTTAGCGTGGTAGCAACCACACACTTCAAGAGATGGAGACCAATTGCGCAATGCAACCCGACCGCTTACAACACGACACGGGGCAAGCGATTCAAGCCTCGGCCGCTCTAAGCGACTCCAGCTTGGGGCAGCTGTTCGGGGTATTAGCAATTACAAGAGCTTCCAATAGCAATTGGGCCGACGGCCCAGCCCAGCGCAACCGGCCCAAAACGGTCGGACCTTACAGTATATATACGCCATTCACACATGGCATCAGGTACGTTTTCCTACCTTGTGAATCCTGCCCGAGAGCACACCACTGACTTGAGCGTCGGAGTGTCATTGCAGGTACCACCCGCGTGCGGCCAAGACCCCTGGTTCCAGCCAGGTCCTCAACGACCCAGTTAGGTCCTCAACGACCCAGTTAGGTCCTCCACGACCGAGTTAGGTCCTCAACATCCAGGCCAGGTCCTTCCTCACAGGTCCTTCCACCAGCGACCGGGCCAGGTCCTTCCGTGCGGCCAAGACCCCTGGTTCCAGCCAGGTCCTCTACGACCCAGGTCCTCAATGACCCAAGTCCTTCTATTGGTCAAGGTACGATCATTAAGAAAGAAATAATAAAATGGCTAGATGCTGGTATTATCTACCCTATTTTAGATAGTTCATGGGTTAGCCCTGTGCAATGTGTTCCTAAGAAAGGGGGAGTAACAGTAATAGCCAATGAAAAAAATGAATTAATCCCAACAAGGACTGTTACAGGGTGGAGAATTTGTATGGATTATAGAAAACTCAATAAGTCCACCAAGAAAGATCATTTTCATTTACCTTTCATAGATCAAATGTTAGATAGGTTAGCAGGAAAATAGTTCTATTGTTTCTTAGATGGTTATTCAGGATATAATTAAATAGCAATTGAACTTGAGGATCAACAAAAAACTACCTTCACTTGTCCCTATGGCACCTTTGCATTTAGAATGATTCCTTTTGGACTTTGTAATGCACCTGCCACCTTTCAAAGATGCATGATGTCCATCTTTTCTGACTTCATTGAGCAATCAATGGAAGTCTTTAAGGATGATTTTTCTGTTTTTGGAGAAACATTTTCATTGTGTTTGTCAAACTTAGAAAAAATTCTCCAAAGATGTGAAGACACTGATTTAGTGCTTAATTGGGAAAAATGTCATTTTATGGTGCAAGAAGGCATTGTGCTTGGTCATAAGGTATCTAAAAAAGGTCTTGAAGTGGATAGGGCCAAAATTGAGGTAATTGAGAAATTGCCACCTCTATCAACAATCAAGGGGATTAGGAGCTTCTTAGGACATGCAGGTTTTTATAGGAGATTTATCAAAAATTTCAAAACCATTATGTATGCTTTTGCAACATGATGTGCCATTTAACTTTGATGAGTCTTGTATGGAAGCCTTTCAAAAACTCATAAAGGCATTGGTGACAGCACCAGTAGTTGTAACTCCAGAATGGAGTAAGCCTTTTGAATTTATGTGTGATGCTAGTGACTTTGCAGTAGGAGCAGTCCTAGGGTAGAGATATAACAAAGTATTTCATTCTATATACTATGCTAGCAAAACACTAATTGAAGCTCAAATGAACTACACTGTAACAAAGAAAGAATTATTAGCAGTGGTTTTTGCTTTTGAAAAATTCAGATCCTACTTGGTTGGCACCAAAGTGATTGTATACACAGATCATTCTGCCATAAGGTACTTGATTTCTAAAAAAGATGCAAAACCTAGGCTAATAAGATGATTTCTCCTCCTTCAAGAATTTGATCTTGATATTAGAGATAAGAAGGGGGTGGAGAACCAAGTGGCTGATCATCTCTCTAGACTTGAAAGTGAAAATGCAGGTACAAATGAAGAAATCAAGGAAAGTTTCCCTGATGAGAAATTGTTAGCTCTTACCATGAATACAGCTAGTGTTTCTGCACTCATTGTAGCTACACCTCATGCATCAGCACCATGGTATGCAGATATAGTAACTTCCTTGTGAGCAAAATTGTACCAAGTGACATGAACTATCAACAGAGAAGGAGATTCTACCATATAGTAAAACAATACGATTGGGATGATCCCAATCTTTACAAGATGTGTCCAGATCAAATCATGAGAAAATGCATCCCTGAGGAGGAAAAGCAAGCAGTGCTCCTGCATTGCCATGTTGCACCTTATGGAGGTCACTTTTGAAGCCAAAGAACAGCAGCTAAGGTACTTCAAGCAGGTTATTTCTGGCCTACTCTGTTTAAAGATGCTTATTATATGGTCAAAACTTGTGATAAATGTCAAGGAAGTGGTAATATATCTGATAGACATGAAATGCCTAGGACTAATATTCTAGAAATAGAACTTTTTGATATTTGGGGCATGGATTTCATGGGTCCTCAATCCTCTCTCGATGGAAAATTCTAATGTTGGGCTACCATTGACTAGCACCGAAATTGATCCACTAAAAACACATGCCTTCATCCAAGACCTCCATTTATCATTGAACCCCATTCTCCTTAGCATATACTCCAGGTAACTCCAACTTACCGAATCGTATGTCTTCTCAAAGTCCACCTTAAACATATACAAAGGCCATTTCTTCTTTTTAGCTATATTCACCACTTCATTCGCCACTAATACCCCGTCAAGAATCAGCCTTCCTTGGATAAAATCTGTTTGAGATGATGTAATAATCCCAGGTAGCACCCCTTTAATTCTAGAAGCCAACACCTTCGCTTTTATTTTGTAAATACATCCTATCAATGAAATTGATCTGAACTCATTCAAAGATTGTGGGTTCTTTGTCTTGCCAATCAATGCGACGAAAGAGGAAGTGAATGCTTTTGGAAGCTTTCCATTACTATGAAATTGTGACAACGCTTCAAAGATCTCCTCCTTGATAGTTTCCCAAAATGTCTTGATGAATGTAAAATGGAAATCGTCCGAGCCAGAACTTTTCTCCCCCTCACAACTCCACACTTCTTCTCTGATCTCCTCCAATGAGAAAGGAACAGTAATACTAAGTGCCTCGTGCTCTGAAATTGTTGCAAAATGAATTCCATCCAAGGTTGGTCTTTCTTGATTCTCCTCCTTATATTGTCAGCTGAAGTGTCTCCGTACTTCTTCTTTAATTTCATCCACTTCACTAATCCACCTGTCATCAACCCTTAACATCTCTAATTGATTCCTTCTTTGTCTTAGTTTCACTGCATTAAGAAAAAATCTGGCGTTGCCATCCCTCCGTTGGATCCAATTAATCTTAGCCTTTTGAGCCAAGAGACCCTCCTTATGCTGTAAAGCTCCCCAAAAGTCTACATTCAGCCCTTTCCACTTATCCCCCTCCCATTGATTGACATCCTCACATTCATCCTCTAACAAATTCAATTCACCAACCATCTTCTCAATATTAAGATACAGTATCCTGTATACTTCTTTATTCCATACTTTTAATCTTTCTTTTACATACTTCAACTTCTCTTTAACTACATGTGTCGCCCACCCAACAACTTCAAACTCTCTCCACTTCTCTTCAATGGATTCCTTTCCTTGTGGATGTTTTAGCCAACCGTTTATGAACCTGAACGATTTCAGACCTCAATTTTTGTTTGAAGACACCAACCACACCGGGCAGTGGTTTGAAACGTGTCTAACACCAATCCATTGAGCCTTCACATTCCATGCATCCACTAACTCTTGAGACAACAATATCCTATCTATCCTACTAGTTGTTGGACCATTTTGCTGAAACCACGAAAACTTCTTCCCCAAAACTTGCGGTTCCACCACCCCCATTACTTCCTTGAATTTCTTGAAGTCCTGACTCTCCACCTACTAAACGTTATACTTTTCCCCTTTTCTTCGCTCTTGAGGTTACTGTATTGAAGTCCCCTCGTATTACCCAACAACCATTATTTAATCTACCCTTATCAGCTATCAAATTAGACCACATTTCTCTTTTTCCTCTTATAGCACAGCCAGAATACACGTTCACAAAATAGACTAACCTATTTTCCACCTGCATTGCACAACCTACATACCCAGGATTAGAAAAAGAAAAAAAGGAAATTGAACTTACTTTTGCGCCAGACTGGCAGAATTCCTCCGGAAAGACCGTTAAAAGACTGAGCGAGCCATTCGAAGTCATCCCCCCCACATTCGTGAGACCGTGGCCAAATCAATGTCACTTCTCTAGGTTTCTTGGAAAAAACACATGTCGAAGCCTTCCTTTACAATAAGACTTCCGACACGCTTTTGCTTGGCACTGCTAGTTTTAGGATTCACAGTTGGATTATCACCAGCGTACACTGAGATTTGGGGAGGTTGCCGCTGCTGTTTGGGTTGAAGGGGCCTGTTGTTATCGTTATTGTTGGACTGAGCAGCAGACATAAGCTTCATGTTCCTCTTTTCTCTTTCAAACCTTGGTAGATTAACCATTATTTTGTCACTTCCAATAATAATGTTATCCAATATTGTTGCAAATCTTTCCGGTTCCTTAAATTCTACTACTCTTGCGAATTCGAATCTTCTCCCGCTCTTATCTTTCTTCGCGAGAATAACAACTTCTTTGAACGGTCCGTACTTGAGGAAAGCAGCCAACATGTGTTTCGCCCGAAATTTTGTCGGGAAGTTTGTGAAGAAATACGTAGTCCTTCGTGCCTGCTTAGAGAAGTGTCTGTAGTTTCTCGCGACGTCCGTGTGTATCTGTCCTCACTCAGTCTTCTTCCTACGGACTACCTGCCAACCTGTTGCATCAACAAAGTTTTCCTCTCCTTCTCTCTCATTTCTAAGTCCTAGGTTTCCTACGTGTTTATCTCTCTCCCTCACCTCACTGTGTTTATCTCTCACTCTATTCTCACTGTGATGTTCTCTCTCACTCACCACTCTCGGACCAGCATGGTGCCGAAGCCAAGGGCATCTCTCTCTACCTCTCATTCTCTCTCTCATCAATCAACACTCTCCTACTGAAGCTAACTAACGGTGAGCTCCAAAAATCACTCCCGATCACGATCAAGGAAACCCTATCAAAAAATATAGATCTTTTAGAAAGTAAAAACCCTAGACCGTAATACCTATATGGCTCATGAGCTCAAACTAAAATTTAGGGTAAAGTTACTTTAAATCTTAATTTAGGTTCAGAACCCACACTTAAATAATGTGAGAGAAGCTTTAAAAACACGTCCCTTTGGAAATATTCAAACCTTTTAGAAGTTCAAATCATTTAGATATTTTAAAGTTCAAACTATTTTACACAAAGATTAAACATTTTTCTATGTAACATCGCTACAATTAAGCTTTGAGATCAAACTATTTTGGGCATGAAAATTTAGAAATTTCAAGAGAAAATAGGGATATGATCTCTAACTTTTTGAAAATAACACACATTTAGTTAGTTCTTGCAAGATCTAAGTGAAAGTTTAAAACATCTTTTTGAAGGAAAAACATCTAAAAGGTTTCTTTTCATTTCAACACATATGACAACAATAGAACATCAAAATAAGAATCAAAGAAAGCAAATTTCCTTTAAACTCCATTAGGTCACAGCCTTTAAGGCACCAAGGAAGATCTTGACTTTTTGCTTTTAACAACACCACCTCAACAAACCTAAGAATGATCAAAGCTTAGATCTTTCCTTTAAAAACTCTCAAGCTCATAGATATATTTAAAGATCTAGAGAAGGGGGAAGTTTATGCCTTAGTTCATCCATAATATTAAAAAAAAACAAGATAATGTCATTTGAAAATTTTCTCTAAGAGTTAGTAAGCTCACTCCCTTGAGAGAGAAAAGAGAAGAAATTTCAACACTTATCCTTCGACACTTAGTTCTCTAACTCCAAGTGGTAGCAAAATATGAGAAAGATAGAGGCTAGGAGAGAAGGAAGCTCACGACTAGGAGTAAAGGGAAGAGGAAGATAGACTTTTGAAACTTTTGGAGCAAAGAAAAACTAGGAAGATAGAATTGGATTATATAGAGAAAGATGGGAAGGAGTTAGAGTTTGGGGAATTAGATCTTATTCTTGACATCTTATGTGATTTTCCCAAAGTGTTGTTTGGGTGGAAAAGAGTATTAGTATTTTGGATTCATTGTGTCTACTTGTATTTTTAAAAAGAAAATCTTATTTCTCCTTTAAAATTATGTTTTTCCATAAATTGTACTAATAACCGAACCAAAAAAATTTACAGCATAGGCCCAGTTGCATAAGCTACTCTAGAAGGTGGAGTCGACCACTCTCGGGTTCGATTCCGGCAGTAGACAAATTCGGTATTGCGATCCCAAAATTTTCTCCCGGTTCAAGCCATACCACATAACCGAATAAAAAATTTAAATTGTATTAATAATCTTTAAACTAATTAAATAATGAAATATTAAATATTTCGAAACCTTATGAAGCATTGCATTTAATATGTATATTTAAATGTTTGATTAAAATTTTTCTTAAATAATAAGGAAGAATGTAAATTGATTTCTATTTTTTTTACCGTGTCATTGGTGTGCGGTATCTACCGACTTTACTGATGACTAATCTATGCCGGTAGACCAGGCTGGCCACATGTGTATACAAGAAAATTATTTCTTTAATAGAATAAATATTTACTATAAAATTAAATATAATTTTTTATTTCCAAAAATATAAATTATTACCAAAAAAGTTAAAACAAATTTTTCAAAACAGTTTTAGCATTATGTTTTCCTTTAATTTTATTTATCAAATTAATCTTAGCACTATCAAATTAAATGTAATTTTTCATTTCCAAAAATATAAAATATTTACCAAAATAAAAAATATACTATAATAAATGTTTTACTATGAATACCCTTTTAAATTTTTTATCAATAAAATTTAAATTAATTTATTATAAAATAAAACAGCGTAAATAGCTTTCAAAGCATTGCCTTTAGTATTTCTTACTATATGTGACATTCTAATAAATTTTATTCTATGCGAATCTAAGAAAATATTTTTTGTTATGACAAATATATTATTTTTTTAAAAGCAGCGCCTTTAATATTTTTTTAAAAGCATTGCCTTTAATATTTTTTAATATTTTTTTACATTCTTTTATTTAACTACCTTTTTATTTGGCATTATTTCTATTTTGAATATTTGTATTAAAAAAAGGTATTATTATGTCTAAATGTAAAATTGAAAAAACTCATAATATTTTACAAACAAAAACTAAAAACAGATAAAATATACTTGTGAAAATGTAACATTTTCATGAATACAACATTTTGATTTAATCCTTATTATTTAAGGTGGTGTTGATGATGTGAGAAGGAATATGCTGAATGACGAATTCTGGAAGGTACCGACAACAAATAATATTTTTCGGCAATAAGAGTCCGGGACCGGATGGGTTTAATTTCAAATTCATTAAGGAGTGTTGGGATGTCATTGGAATGGAGGTGGTGAAGTTTTTTGAAGAATTTCACAGAAGTGCACGCCTCCCCAAGGCGGTAAGTGCATCCTTTATTGCACTAATTCCAAAGAATAATAATCCACAAGGGCTTGGGGAGTATAGGCCAATTTATCTTATTGGCTGTTTGTATAAGATGCTTGCGAAAGTTCTAGCGGGCAGGTTGAAGAAGGTCCTAAAAGGGGTGATCTCGGATAACCAAAGTGCTTTTCTTGCCGGTAGAAATATATTGGATGGAGTGGTAGTGGTGAATGAGATTGTGGATATGGCAAGAAGAAGGAAGAAGAAGTGTGTGGTGATGAAAGCGGATTTCGAAAAGGCATATGATTCGGTAAGCTGGTCGTACTTGGACTATATGCTGGGCAGACTGGGGTTTGGAGAGAAATGGAGGAGATGGATGAGGATGTGTGTATCCTCAAACTCTATTTCGGTATTAGTTAATGGGAGCCCAACGGAGGAGTTCATGGCACAAAAAGGGTTGAAACAAGGGGATCCGCTAGCACCCTTTTTGTTTTTGATTGTGGCGGAAGGCTTAGCAGGGTTGGTAAAGAAAGCTGTAGAGTCGCACCAACTTAAAGGGTTTAGTTTCAACAATTCTTTGTCGGTGGAACTGTTGCAATTTGCCGACGACACCATTCTATTCTGTGATGGGGGGATAGGAGTATTCGGTGTTGGAAGGCGATTTTGAGAAGCTTTGAGATGGTATCGGGGTTAAGGGTGAATTTTGCGAAAAGCAGTGTTGTGGGGCTGAAGATTGATGACAGGGTGTTGGAGGGATTCTCTCAATTTTTGGCTTGCAAGGAGGGGGCATTGCCGTTCAAGTTTTTGGGGGTGCCGATTGGGGCAAACCCTCGTAGACTAAGCACTTGGCAACTAATTATTGACTCTATGAAAGTAAGGTTGAATAGTTGGAAGAGTAGGCAATTATCCATTGGGGGTCGAGTAATGCTCATCAACTCGGTACTTGCTTCACTCCCATTGTATCTTTTTTATTTCTATAAAGCTCCAAAAAAGGTCATTGAGGAAATTACAAAAATACAAAGAAGGTTCCTATGGGGGGGATGATGAGAATAAGAAAATGGCTTGGGTGAGGTGGGAAAAGATCTGTCTACCGAAGGACAAAGGGGGATTGGGCATAAAAAATTTGGAATTATTCAACATTGCATTATTAACTAAATGGAGGTGGAGATTATTGGGTGAGGATAGAAGTGCCATTTGGAAGGTAGTAGTGGAAGAGAGGTATGGGTTGAGGGGGAGGTGGCCAGACATGGGTGAGAATAGAAGAGGATGGGAGAAGAAATCGCTATGGTGGAGGGATCTATGTTTGTTAGGATTGGATAGTAATTTACAAGAAGAGTGGTTCCACAAACTAGTTAGAATAAAAGTGGGAAACAGAAATATGACGAGATTTTGGAAGGATATTTGGATTGGGAGGGACACCTTGGAGAAATTATTTCCATCATTATATAATGCTTGCAGGTACAAGGAGGAAACGATTGACAAGTATGGCGAATGGACGAGCGACGGTTGGAGCTGGTATTTGTTTCGGATCGATGGAGTGTTGTTCCCTGGTGCAGGCCGATCGGTTGTTAGTCTTTGCGAAATTTCTTGCTTTGAGACCGATGGTCCAATTTTTTCAGTGCGTGCGAGCCGAAGCAGCTTGCCGCCGATGCAGAAGCGCAGCGATTCTTGCTTGCCTATTGGGTTGTCTCAGCGTGCGGATAAGTGGTCTTGGGTTCCGGATGGTTTGGAAGGTTTTTCGGTGAGAAAATGCTATGACTGTCTGCTGAATTTTTCAGCAGTAGTAGGAAATGTGTGAGATCAAACACTTTTCGGCATGTAGGAAAATATGGAAATGTGATGTTCCATCAAAAATTCAAATTTTCGCTTGGAGGTATTCTTTGCCGGATTGCAACTAGAGATGCTTTGCATAGAAGGGGAATTATTCGATCCACAATTGGAGCTCGGTTGTGTGTTGTGTTTTAGGGAGATGAAACGGTGGACCATTTGTTTGTGTCTTTGGGGTGGCAAGTGCATATGGAGCAATATTTTCACTTGGATGGGGTTCCCGGTTGATGCAACAGATGATGTAGTTTCTCATTTTATGGATTTTGGGAGGATGGTGAAAGGCAAAAGACAAAAATGGGTTAAACATCTCATTTGGATGGCGGGAATTTGGAGCATTTGGATGGCAAGAAATAAGGTTATATTCAGAGGCGAGGTGGTTTCAGTTACATCGATTATATTGGGAATCAAGGAGTTGGCTTGGAGTTGGTTCAAGGCAAGGAAGGGGAGGAATTGCAGGGTGTCTTGGGCAGAGTGGTTTAATTGCCCAAGTGGGTGCTTAGCTATGTTGTAATTCCATGTATGAGTAAAAAATAATTTTGTTCTTATTGTAGGAAGGGGAGAAGCAATGGGTTAGGATATGTTTCCCATTGTTGCACATTCTCTTTTGTGTGAGGTACTCTTTTTCCTCTCAGAGTCTTTTTCCCAAGGGGGTTTTGGCTCTGGGAGGTTTTGAGGAGGCCCTCCCCTTACCATTGTAACTGTTGGGCACGACTTGCTCTCGGTTTCAATGAATTTCTTGATTATCTAAAAAAAAAAAAAAATTTAAGAATCAAGTAAAGGGACGGAAATGAACTTTGAGATAGTAATTTCCCAATAGAATATTCTCTTTCTTTAGAGTAGATAATAGTTTTGTAGGAGATTAATAAAAAAGAATAAATTGGTAGTACTTTTTGTTGCAATTATTATTAAATAATGAATGAGATGTAGGGAAGTTTGTAGCTAGGTGTATTAAATTGTTTATAGTGTATATCCTTTTAAAAGATGTAATCTTGCGACCAAATAAACAATAAAATATTCACAGTTTCAAAAAATTTTAAAAAAAATTCATTATATCATTGTATAATTTAATATCTTCCTATATAAATATTTAAAATAAAATGAGCTATACTTTATATAATTTCTATATGTCAAGTGAAATAATGAAGGAGATGTAGGGTTTGTTTGATTTGAAAGTAGGTAAATATTGGACTACACAGAACAGTACTGGACATGATAATAATGGACAATTTTTTGTCTCGTACACTCTTTTAGTGAACAATGAACATAGTAAACATAAAAATATAAAATTATTATAATTCGCTTTTTAATATTTAGAACTATTTTAAAACATATATTATAAGTAACAATCAAAGGCAGTGGCAACTGATGTCATTTGTTTAACAATAATGCTATATACCCCAATAGTTTGACAAAAAAACATACAAAAATACTATTAATTATTAGACTAGTTGGTTTTCAATTATTATAAAAACCAATTTAATAGTGAAACATACGTATTAGTCTATGTATCAGTATTTTTGTATGTTTTTTTGTCAAATCATTGGGCTATATAGCATTATTGTTTATTTAAAATGGAAAGGTCGATTTTGTAAATAAAAATCAAAATGCCTTGAGTTCTGGGTTTTCTTAAATTTTCTCTCCCTTCCATCACAAGACTATTTATCAAAACCTACTAGGATCGTCTTTTCATATACTCCCTTTGGACTCAATTATAACTAACAAACACCTTTTTAGGTTCATTGAAAAAGTAATGTATCTAGACTAAAAATGATAATTATAAAATTTTGAAATAAATAAGTACATTTTTCCAAAAAGGTTTTTTGCTTTAAAAAGCGATTTCGTCTTTAAAAAAATTCCTAAATAGATGCACACATAATACAATATAAAGAACTAAAATATAAGTACTCGATGTAGGTTTAAAAATAATAGAGTTAATGTAGATACAACCCATGGTAAGAATACAACTAAAATATGAGTTCTCCAATACTAGAGATGACTTCTCTTATATACTTTCAGTAGATTTCCACGCAGGGAAACTGCTCCAAAAGTTTATCAAAACATTAGGGAAACAAACTACAAAACTACTACAACATACCAAGAAACTTATTAATAGTGAAGAGGATCCAACCACCACAGCCTTCATATAGACCCAGGGGACTGGCCTGTTAAGACAGATCCTTCTCCTCCTTAACAACAATTTCATCCTTAATATCCATCAGAGCAATGGTTTCCTGATAATCGTTATTGAGGTCAATAACAGGGATAGCAGGAGGCTCTAATATGGCAACATCCTCCTCAGGAGGATCATCCCTCAATGGTGGATAGGGATGACGAATCGGAGAATAGAGAGAATAATCGGGATCACGAATCGGAGAATAGAGAGTATCGTCGGGAGAATCTTCTAGCACCAAAGAAGGAGACGGCGATCCTAACCTCATTTGGGACGAAGACGGTTTGTCCAACCATCCTTCACTTACACGCTTACCTGTTCCACTACGAAACCTCAGTCCTACCCCGGGTGTAGCAAATAAAGTAGTCCTCTGGGGAATCTCTGAGGAGTCTTCAGAGGCGGCCACCTCTATATTCGCCTTCGACACTCGAGACATTGGAACTGGATACTCAATCGTCCGACGAGTGATTGTATAGGGAAGAGGATCATCCCTCAAAGGTGGATTGGGATCACGAATCGGAGAATAGAGATCAGTATCATTAGAAGAATCTCCTAGCTCCAAAGAAGGAGACGTCAATCCTAACCTCATTCGGGACGAAGACGGTTTGTCCAGCCATCCTTCACTTACACGCTTACCAGTTCCACAACGAAACCTCAGTCCCAACCTGGGTGTAGCAAATGAAGTAGTCCTCCGGGGAATCTCTGAGGAACGAGATTCCCTAGAGGAGGCCACCTCTATATATGCCATCGCCACTCGAGACAATGGGACTGGAAACTTAATCATTCGACGAGTGATTGTTATTTGCATGTTCTGCCCATCCACTTGGGTAGTCTCGACCACCTTCCCAGTGTATGATGCCTTGCTAGTAGTGCGGTCAACAACCCAAGCACCAGAAACTTCCATATCTAGTAGCTTAAAGGAGGTCACAGACTTTTGTACCTTCACCTCTGGAACTCGAATCTCGGTCTCCATCATCTGGGTTGAGGATCCCTCGGAAAGGCCCGAACTTCTTCCAATGACCTCAGAAAGCTTACATGCCCACTGGAACGCCACTTCAAGCATCGGGACAGGATACTCAATTGTCCGACGAGTGATCGTCACCTGTGTGATCTCCCCATCCACTAGGATAGTTTCAACAACCTTCCCAGTGTATGATGCATGGCCGGTAGTGTGGTCAATTACCCAAGCACCGGGAGCCTCCATATCTGAAAACTCGAAAGAGGTCACTGGCTTTTGCAGCAGCAGCTCTGGAACTTGGACCATTGTCTCCATTGGCTGGGTAGCATACACATACATTAGATAACTGCATTAAATCTAATCTTCTCATACAGACATAATAATATAGGAAAGAACAGTATATGTATATAGGCAGGAAACAAATATACATGTCATGTCACTGAAAATATTTTGAACCATTAAAACACAGAATAAGGAAATGTACACATATTCTTAATGGTTATCCTATATGACAATCACATGATTTTGAAATATCTAAATGGCTACCCTCGCAAGGACTAAAATCACTTATTTGAAATATCTAAATGGCTACCATAATCACCTCCCTTTGTATTTCTTAAATGATTCTCTTCTTTGGTAAAGAATCTTATTAGTTTTTTTTTTTTAATAAGCAATCTTATTAGTTGATGATCCTTTAAAGACGCAGTTAAAACACTATAGTTTGTAGCTTATCTAAAAAAAAACACTATATTGATTTTAACACTTAATAATTTTCTCATTCAGAAAGATGCTTAGTTCTTTATGCATTTAATATTTTTCATTTGAAAATCTCATGGTGATGATTCTTTTAAATTTAATTGAAAATACATTTAGCTTCCTTCACGAAAATGTTTGTTTTTATTCACCCAAAATTCACTAGTTCTCATAGTATTAGATCACCACATGTATCAATCACAAATCTAAAGGAATACTATGTCAACCATAACAATAAAGATATGTAATCAAGGTTTACAAAAAACTTGAAGAACATATCAATCACTTAGGGTGTGTTTGGGAGTTTGGAGGGGAGAGGAGGGAAAGACTTGAGACTAATAGTGTAAATTCTTTAGTGATAGGGAGAAAAACTATCATCCTAAACCCTCCCAAACCCCCTCCTAGTTTATTTTTGGAGCTCCTCCAAAATCCCACAATTTTTGAGGGTTTTGGAGGAGATTCAAAAGTCAACTAGGAGAGGGGTTTGGGAGGGTTTAGGGGGATCATTTTTCTTCTCATCACTAATAAATTTACATTATTAGTCTTATGCCCTCCCCTCCCCTCCAAACTCCCAAACACACCTTTAAAGTATACACATATGCATATATCTCAATCCTATTTATCAGATCATAACAACCAAGGAAACATGCACATATTCAAGTATAGTACCAAGGAAACATGCACATATTCAAGTATAGTTTTCAAATGAGTAGATAAATATAAGATATCCTTACCTTGGGTGCTTTACTACAGAAGCTAACTAACGGTGAGTTCCGAAAATCACCCCCAATCACGATCAAGGAAACCCTATAAAAAAATATAGATCTTTTAGAAAGTAAAAACCCTAGACCGTAACACTTATATGGCTCATCGCCTCAAACTAAAATTTAGGGTAAAGTTACTTTAAATCTTTAGATCAATACCCACACTAAAATAAGGTGAGAGAAGCTTTAAAAACACGTTGTTCCTTTGGAAATATCCAAACCTTTTACAAGTTCAAATCATTTAGGTATTTTAAAGTTCAAACCATTTTACACAAAGATCATACATTTTTCTTTGTAACATCGCAACAACACTTAAGCTTTGAGATCAAACTATTGTAGGCATGAAAATTTAGAAATTTCAAGAGAGAATAGGGATATGATCTCTAAAGTTTTGAAAATAACACATATTTCGTTGGTTTGTGCAAGATCAAGTTAAAGTTTAAAACTTTCTACGGGTATCATTCTAGAAATCATCTCACATTGAAATCAACTTCTTTTTGAAAGAAAAACGTAGATCTAAGGTTTTTTTTTATTTCAACACATATGACAACAATAGAACATCAAAATAAGAATCAAAGAAAGCAAATCTCTTTCCTTTAAACTCCATAGGTCACAGCCTTTAAGGCTCCAAGGAGAGGAAGATCTTTACATTTTGCTCTTAACAACACCACCTCAACAAACGTAAGAATGATCAAGGCTTAGATCTTTCCTTTAAAAACTCTCAAGCTCATAGATTTAAAGATCTAGAGAAGAGGGATGTTTATGCCTTAGTTCATCCATACTCCCTCCGTTAGACAATATAAGCAAAAATGGGTCAACAAAAGTTTATGTATCTGGTCTATATTTGAGATCAGATACATCAACTTTTGTCGACCCACTTTCACTTATATTCTGTAACGGAGGAAGTATTAAAAAAAAGATAATTGAAAATTTTCTCTAAGAGTTAGTAAGCTCGCCACTTCAGAGAGAAAAGAGAAGAAATTTCAACACTTACCCTTCAACACTTAGTTCTCTAACTCCAAGTGGTAGCTATGAGAAAGATAGAGGCTAGGAGAGAAGGAAGCTCACGACTAGGAGTGAAGGGAAGAGGAAGATAGACTTTTAAAACTTTTGGAGCAATGAAAAACTAGGAAGATAGAATTAGATTATATAGAGAAAGAGGAGGAGGGAGAGGGGGGGGGGGGGTAGGGGAAGGAGATCTTATGTGATTTTTTTCCCGAAATGTTGTTTTGTTTTTTTTTTGGTCAAAGAAAAGAAATTGTTTTTCTCCTTTAAAATTATGCTTTTCCATAAATTGTATTAATAGCCGAACCAAAAAGATTAACACCATTGACACAGTTGCATAAGCTACCCTAAGACGCGGGGGTCGACTCGATACTCATGGATTCGATTCCGGAAATAGACAAACTCAGTTTTGTGAGTGAAAAATTTTCTCTTAAACACAAGTGGAGATTAGTCTTTCGTTGAAAGTATTGAGACTCACCACATAACCGGACAAAAAAAATTAAATTGCATTAATAATCTTCAAACAAATTAAATAATGAAATATTAAATATTTCAAAACCTTTTGAAGCATTGCATTTAATATGTATTATTTAAATGTATGACTCTCCGTGGATAGCCACCAATAGCTCAAGCCAAACCACGTAACCGAACAAAAAAATTAAATTGCATTAATAATCTTTAAACAAATTAAATAATGAAATATTAAATATTTCAAAATCTTTTGTAGCATTGCATTTAATATGTATTATTTAAATGTATGATATAATATTTTTCTTAAATAATAAGGAAGAATGTAAATTGATTTCTATTTTTGTTTATCGTGTCATTAGTGCGCAGTATCCACTGACTTTACCCGTAACTAATTTATTTCGGGAACCTGACTGACCACGTGTGTATACAGTAAAATTATTTCTTTAATACAATAAATATTTATTATCAAATTAAATGTAATTTTTTATTTCCAAATATATAAAATTATTACCAAAAAAATTAAAAGTAATTTTCAAAACCGTTTTAGCGTTATTTTTTCCTTTCCAATACATTTTGATATTAGTTATATGTTAAAGATTTTTATTAAAAAATATTTACATTCTTATGTATATCTTCAAATTTTAAAATAAAAATTAAATAATTAGAAAAACATAAAATAACTACTAAAAGCTGGGGGAATAAATTATTATTCACTATTTTTAAAAATATATATAATAAATTCTTGTGTCAAAAAAATATAAATAAATTGCATGCTCCAACAACTTGCTCTTTAAAATTAAAAATATCAATGAAGGGGTGCTAGTGTGTATGTGGTGTTTATTTGTCATTTCATCCACACCGATAAAATAACAAAAGTATCAATCAATAATTACTTTTTAGTGACAAGAAGTGTGGTCAACCTTATAACTTTGGAAAAATCAAATATAGAATTTTCAAATATTATATATAACTAGGAAGATAGAATTAGATTATATATAGAGAGAGAGAGGGGGTTGGGGATGGGGAAAGAGTATTGGTATTTTGAATTCATTGTATGCTTGTATTTTAAAAAATAAAATATTTCTCTCGGTTAAAATTATATTTTTCCAAATATTGAATTAATAACCGAACCAAAAAATTTAACACTATTGGCACAGTTGCATAAGCTACCCTGGGACGCAGGGGTCCACCCGGTACTCTTGGGTTTCGATTCCGGCAATGGACATGCAAACTCGGTGTTGCGAGTGTAAAATTTTATTCTAAGCACAAGTGGAGATTAGTCTTTCGTTGAAATTATTGAGACTCTCCGTGGATAGTTAGCAACAGTTCAAGCCAAACAAGATAATCGAACAAAAAATTTAAATTGATGAATAATCTTTAAACTAATTAAATAATGAAACATTAAATATTTCAAAACTTTTTCAAGCGTTGCATTTAATATGTATTATCTAAATGTATCATTTAAGGATAATTGTTTTCTTAAATAATAAGGAAGAATGTAAATTGATTTCCATTTTTGTATACCGTGTTATTGGTGCATAGTATCCACCGACTTTACCGGCGAAGAACTTGATTGGCCACATGTATACAATAAAATTATTTCCTTAATACAATAAATATTTAGTATCAAATAATGTAATTTTTTATTTTCAAAAATAACAAATTATTAACAAAAAAAGTTAAACGTAATTTTTCAAAACACTTTTAGCGTTAACTTTTCCTTTAATTTTATGTTTTTGACAAAATTTTACTTTTATTTTATAAATACTGCTACATTTTGATATTAGTTATATGTTAAATATTTGTATTAAAAAATATTTACATTCTTATGTATGTCTTCAAATTTTAAAATAAAAATAAAAAATTTAATAATTAGAAAAACATAAAATAACAATTAAAAGTTGGGGGAATAAAATATTATTCACTATTTTTAATAATATAATAAATTCTTGTGTCAAAAACAAATATAAATATATGCTCCAACAAAACTCGCTCTTTAAAATTAAAACTATTAATTGAGCAGTACTAGTGCGTATGTAGTGTTTATTTGTCATTTCATCGACACTGATCATGACAAAACACCAAAAGTATCCATCAATAATTACTTTTTTTTTTGAGATTATCAATAATTACTTTTTAGTGACAAGATGTGTGGTCAACCTTATAACTTTGCAAAAATTAAATGAAGGATTTTCAAATAGTATAAATATTTGTTTTTGGTGTATACTACTTTTCATTTAGTGCTTATTATTATTATTAAATAAGACATGTGTAGATAAACACCATAATAAATATTCACCAAAATAAAAAAGATACCATAATAAATGATTTACTATGAATATCCTTTTAAAATTTATTATCAATAATATTTAAATTAATTTATTATTAAATAAAATAGCGTAAAAAGGTTTAATAGCATTGCCTTTAATAATTCTTACTATATGTGACAATCTAATAAATTTTATTCTATGCGAATGTAAGAAAATATTTTCTTTTGTCAAATATATTAAATGTAATATTAGCTATTATTGTTGTTTTCAAAAATAGTGTTTATTTTATTATTTTTATTAATATTACTTTTACATTCATTTATATAAATACCTTTTTATTTGATATTATTTTTATTTTAAATATTTGTGTTAAACAAAAGTTATTATTATGTCTAAATGTAAAATTAAAAAAAACACAAAATATTTTACAAACAAAAACTAAAAACAGAGAAAACATAATATATTTTTGTTCCCAACCATTAAAAAAAACTCATACTTGTGAAAATATAATTTGCAAAGTTACATAATCCTTTTAGTTACTCGAGTAGCAATAAAATACAGGTTTTCAAACTATTACAAATAATATTTTTTCATGAATACAACATTTTGATTTAATTCTTATTATTTAAGAATAAAGTAAAGGGACGGATATGAACTTTGAGATAATAATTTCCCACTAGAAAATTTACTTTGGTTAGAGTACTTGTTTTTTTTATAAGTCAAAATTGCATTGATGTAGGCTCAATGGATACCTCAACCCAATTACAATTACATCATTCTGAAAAGGCTTAAATATCATTTACCCCCCTACAAATATCACCATAATCCATTTACCCCCCTGTAAAATAAAAAGTTTTAAAATGTCCCTTGCAAATATAAACTGTTTACGGTTACCCCCTCATGTTAGATTATATTGACAGTGTTAAGGGTATAATGGGTATAAACTATTTACGGTTACCCCCCTGCAAAATATAAATCGTTTAACAATTTATATTTGCAAGAGGCATTTTAAAACTTTTTATTTTACAGGGGGGTAAATGGATTATGGTGATATTTGCAAGGGAGTAAATGATATTTAAGCCTTCTGAAAATATAGTAAAACAGTCATTGGACTTATACACCAATCAGAAAATACATGTTGCATTAAGTCCCAACCCCTACACGATACCCAACTTTAAGTTAAAACTTTCACTTGAGCCACCAAAGGTTTAACATCATACACGACTCCTCCAAAAATGACCCTATTTCTATTTCTATTTCTATTAATCCAAACCACCCAAACAGTAGCAACCCAAACAATAAACCTGAATCTCTTGCTCTTTTTTACGACAACCATTCATCTCGTGAACCTTGTCGTGCTGCCAGCAACTAGAAAATGGCTCCCCTTCGAAACCATCCCACTGTTCAATCAAATTGGACCGATCAGCTACAGGTGAAAAAAGGTGTTTTGTTGTCTCCTCCTCTCTAAAGTACTGTACACACGACGAACCAGGTACGAAATTAGCAATTCCTCGCTGTTGGAGCGCCACTCGAGTGGGTAATCTGTCAAGTAAAACTCTCCAACCATGGACTAAATATTTTGAAGGTGCTGTAGATTTCCACAACTTCTTCATCGTCCATGTTGTCTCTGCGTCTGCTGGATCTTCTTCGATTTTGTTACCAAGCCACGCGTAAGCCTCTTTAACTGTATATTTTGCAGAATTTCCCAGCAACCAAATTATACAATCGTTTCCAGCAAAACAGTTGTTGTGTTTTGCTCTTCTGCTCCTAAAAACACAATCCAATTCAGCCTCCATTTCCACTTGCCATTGATCCATACCCCAAACTCTGCAATAATTCCGAGCTGGTTATTCGATTGAGCATACAACACTAGAAATAGCTCCTTCAATTTCCATTGACATCGCCACTTCTCGTGCCAAAATTGTGTCTCCGCTTCATTTTTCTTACCTCGTTAGTTCCACACCACAAATAATTACATTGAATTTTAGTCAACTCCTTAATAACTTTCTTTGGAGCCTTGAAAAAGGAGAAGTAGTATAATGGGAGGCTTGCCAAAACCGAGTTGATCAAGGTAATACGACCTCCTATTGATAATTGACAACTACGCCAAATAGGCAACTTATCTCTTAACTTCTTAACCACCGGACGCCATGTAGATGGCATCCTTGGATTTTCTCCAACCGGTATGCCAAGGAAGTTAAACAGAACTTCACCTATCCGGCAATAAAGAAAATTAGCAGCTTTGATCAATTCCTCCGCCTCCACATTTAATCCCATTAAACAACTTTTATGAAATTTAACACGAAGACCGGACACCATCTCAAACACTCTAAGAACTGATTTCATGCACCACAAATTATCTGGAGTATTTTTACACATGATAATCTTGTCATCCGCATATTGGAGTATTGGAAATGATAAGTTCTCCCCGAAAGATATCTCTTCGAATAGCCCACACTCTATGTTTTTCTTCACCAAACTCGTGAGTCCCTCGGCCACCATGAGAAATAGGAAAGGAGCGAGTGGACCCCCTTGCCTAAGTCCCTTTTTCATCTCAAACTCCGGGGTAGGGATTCCATTCACAAAAACTGAGATACTCCCAGAAAATACACAAGTCGCTATCCACCTTCTCCATTTTTCATTAAAACCTATTCTTGCCATCATAAAATGGAGGAAACTCCAACACACCGAGTCATATGCCTTTTCAAAGTCCACTTTGAGCATATACATGGATCCTTTCTTTCTCTTTGCCAAATTAATAATCTCCTTCGCATCATCACCTCGTCCAATATTTGTCTACCTTGGAGGAATGACGTTTGTGATACAGATATGATACCAGGGAGCAAACATTCAAGTCTAGCTCCAAGGATTTTGGCAATGATTTTGTAGACACACCTCACTAGTGATATCGGCCTGAAGTCTTTTAATTCTTGTGGATTCTTAATATTTCCAATTAGGGCTACAAAAGAAGCAGTAAAAGCCCTTGGGAGCTTGCCATTATCATTAAATTGTACCAACAGCCCAAACACATCCTCTTTGATTGTATCCCAACAAGCTTTAATGAACGTAAAATTGAAACCGTTAGGTCCCGGACTTTTGTAACCCTCACAGCTCCATACCGCCTCTTCCACCTCCTCCATAGTAAACTATTTCGTAGTATTATCTGACTCCTCCTCTGTGATCTTCTTAAACTCTATACCTTCCAAGGTTGGCCTTTCAAAATTGTCTTCTTCAAATTGCCTACCAAAGTTCCTTCTTACCTCCCCTTTCACTTCTTCAATCCCCTTTATCCAACTATCCCCTACTTTGAGCTTCACTATTTGGTTCCTTCTTTGTCTATACTTGACTGAGTTGTGAAACAACCTTGTATTTCCATCTCCCTGTTTTATCCACCTTTATTTAGCCTTATGTGCCAACAGACTCTCTTTTTGTTTTAATGCACTCCAAAATTCAGAATTCATCCCCCGCCATGCTTCTCTATCCCATTCATTCTCCCCCAAACAGTCCTCCTCTAATCTGTTCAACTCCTTACTGATATGCTCAATACTCAAATCCACATACCCATATACTTCTTTGTTCCACACTTTCAGCTGCTCCTTTAAATATTTAAGCTTGTCTTTAACTCTGTGAGCGATCCACCCCTCCACTCTACATTCTCTCACCCATTAATAAACCTAAAAGGAATTGGCCCCCAGTTGTTGTCTGAAGCCAAGAGCCACACCAGACAATGATTTGAGACGCCTATATCTCCAACCCACTGTGCTTTAATCTTCCAATTCTCCATAAGGTTTTGTAATAGCATCAATCTGTCAATTCTACTTGCTATTGGACCATTTGGTTGGTACAACGTTGGCCTTTTCCCCAAGCACGGAGGCTCCACCACACCCATCTCTTCCATAAAATATCCAAAATCTTGGCTTTCAGCTTCACTGAATCAGACATTTCACCCCTTAAACTATGACACCATCAAATCGTACATTTCACCCCTTTTTGTTTCTTGAATGAAGCATAAATCGAATTTTTCTTTCTGAACTAGGCGACGTAACCACCCCTGTTTGGCATTGATGCCAATCCTCCTCATATTATAAGTCACAATAATCATTTAGAGGCATTGAGGGTCCCCTTCTTCTTCTTGGCACATTTATCCCTTGCCTTCAATTTCTGAACTTTTTCCCCATATATTCCATCAGGCAGAGTCCCACTGACTCCAACCTCTTTTGCAAATTCCCAGTTTTTTTCCGCCTTCGATTTCCTCTTATTTGCCCAACACGAGGCCGAATTCCCCACATCAAGATTCGACCACGAGTTGGAAGAAGCGTTTTCTGAGGTGGATGCGCCACTTGCAATATGATTTGGAGAGCCTTGGCGAGGGGGGGTCATTGACAGATAAGAAATCAGATGAAAAAGAATTGGTGGAAGTTCAACTACCATTGGTACTTGTGGGAGGTCAAGTTCAACGATTGTGCCAAGGTGAGTCCTAGGTACTAGGTCGTTGACCACAACTAGCGATGAAGATGGGGGTTCCGCTACTTGAACGAGATTGATGGGTAGATTATTAGAAATGTTGGCCATTACTGGATGAGATAGATCAGGTGAGGATGGGGTTGAAGAATCTAACAGAGTCGAACTGGGTTCAGCAAGAGGGTTGAGTGGATGATGGGGAGATTGGGCTGGGGTGGAAATAGATATCGATACACTGTTTGGGTTAATCGTTGGGTTGGGCAGGTCTGCCAAAGAAGGAGATTGGATTGAGTTGGGCTGGCTTGGTGGGCTTGATGAAGATAAGAGGTGAATGGGCTGGTTTAAGGGGTTAGTAATGATAACTGATGGGTTAAACTCACTTTTTTTTGTTACTGTTGGTAACAGTAATATTCACCAATTTCTCTATTTTTTACCATGAGACTCCCCCAGCTTTGCAGGTCTTCCACACATCCCCAAAAGTAATGCCACCACTCATGATTTCACCTTCCTCAGACTGAACACGCATGCACCGGTTATCATGCCTTTGCGTTGTTTTTTGCTTTTCAATGTCTAGGGCTTCCAAAACATCATCAACTGCCTTATCAGCCTCACCAACTTGATCTTCCTCTTCACCTTCATCCCTCAGAAAATCCTCGCCATCTACTCATTCATTATTGTCGTCATCGGAGTCTTCGTCAGAATCTTCATCAGAGTCATCACTAGTAATTGACTTAGGAACCGAAACTGAACCAAACATATTCCACCGAAGTGGGTCGTACCAGTCTTCAACTACTTTGATTACAAACATTCCTCCACTGATCTCAAATTTTTCAACAAAGTTGATAATGTCATTGTTTTTGGTTCTTATAAGTACCCTTGCTACATTAAATGACCGTTTCTTCTTAGTGCCTTCATCAAGCGCCATGAATTCGCCTGTCTCAAGGACCAAGAACTTAAAGGAATCCTCGTTCCAAGCATGCACCAGAACTCTACACACCCTAATCCACGTGAGTCTCTCATTATCTATTTCTCCAGGGCTCCATTTTCTGATGTCATCGAACCACGTTGCAACCCTGTGATACCCTTTACCTCGAAAGTAATTATAGGTGAAAAAGTACAAGAAACGAGTAAATTTGTTTTTCAAATAAAATTATCTATTCATTTTCGTAATAACTTTCGCAAGTAAAAGATGTCGTCCAACTTCTTAAATCATATAAACATGAAATATATAATAAAATTAAAGACTAAACAATAAAACTTTTCGTTCAATATAATTGTAACAAAGATGATCTTAAATATAATATTGAAAATACAACACAAATCCTGATGTCACATGATTAGAGCAAATAAACTTTAATCCAATAAAAATAAAAATAAAAGTAACATCAACGCATAGCATCATACTACAAGCTGAGTGATCCGTAGTGATCACATCGCCACCGCTGCACTATCATGGAAGGCCAATCCAACGACCTCTGGAACTCAATCTAAAAATGTGGTGCACGGGTGAGAAAGAGCGTCCAAACCATATAAGGAACATAAGACTGAAACTAAAAAAGCAAAGACTACCACAATCTATCAAATCAGTATCAAACTGTCAATTACTAAAGAGTGAAAAACACAACTTGTCCAAACTGTGACATGTCGCAAAGTGAAGCCACGTTGGGCTCGTACGTAAAAAGTGATGAGATCAAATCACAAAACAAACCTCACAAAAGTATATACGTAGAACATAAGTAGCAACAACAACAATAACAATAAGATCAGGATACCTTGCTAGATATTGTCTTACAAACATCAACGACAAAAACAACAATAGGACCGGGATACCTTGCTCGTTGATAACTCATATCAATATGAGTTATTTATACCTTTATTACTTATATTCAAGTAAGTTCTCAAGTAATAGTATTGTTATAATTAGTAAATAGTATGCATTTAGATAATAGAAGGTGTAGAAAAATATAAGTCAATTATATTTCAATTGTGTATTGTATACAAGTGCTAAATGATATAGATATATATAATTAGGCTATTCTAAGACTAACCCTAGTGGGCCTTATAAATAGGCTGGACAATTACAATTATTCACTATCTGCTATTTACAACACTCCCCCTCAAGCTGGTGAATGGATATCTACCATTCCCAGCTTGCAAGTAAGTTGGTTGAAGCGTTTTGTTTGCAAACCCTTTGTTAGCACATCTGCAAGTTGATGCTCGGAAGGAATATAGGATGTAGCTATTAAACCGTTGTCTAGTTTCTCCTTGATGAAGTGGCGGTCTATCTCTATGTGTTTGGTCCTATCATGCTGAACATGATTATGGGCAATACTGATTGCTGACTTATTGTAACAAAAAAAATTCATAGGCCCTTCCTATTGTATCTTCAAATCATTTAGTACAATCTTCATCCATAGTAGTTAACAGATTCCTTGTGCCAAAGCTCTAAACTCTGCCTCAGCGCTTGATCGAGCAACAATGTTTTGGTTTTTACTCCTCCAAGTAACAAGGTTCCCACAAAGATAAGTGCAGTAGCCAGATGTAGATCTTCTATCACTCACTGAAACTACATAGTCAGCATCAGTATAAACTTCCATAGTTTGGTTTCCACCTCTTTTGAACAATAGTCCTATTCCCGGAGTGGCCTTGAGATATTGAAGAATGCGATCAACAGCTTGCAAATGTCTCACCCTTGGGTCATGCATGAATTGGCTCACCACACTCACTGCATAAGCCAAATCAGGTCTAGTGTGTGCCAAGTAAATCAATTTTCCCACCAATCTCTGATATTGGACCTTGTCAACTTTGTTACTTTCTTCTTCAAAGCTAATTTTGTGATTCTGCTCTATGGGAACACTCGTAGGTTTGTATCCGAGTTTTCCAGTTTCCTGCAAGAGGCCAAGCACATACTTTCTCTGAGAGATAAAAATGCCTTGTTTTGAGTTGGCTACTTCGATTTTCGAGAAATACTTAAGTTGTCCAAGGTCTTTTGAACACTATTGATAATTTCTCCTTAAGTAACTGCCTCTCAGCCAAATCATCACCTGTAATAATGATATCATCAACATAAACAAGAAGTATAGTTATTTTTCCATCTTGTGAATGTTTGAAGAAAAGAGTGTGATCTCCTTGGCTGTGCTTATAGCCTAAGCAGACCATTGCCTTTGTAAATCTTCCAAACCATGCTCGAGGAGATTGTTTCAGCCCATATAAAGCTTTCCTCAATCGGCACACTTTGTTTGCTCCCTCTGTAGAACCAAAGCCTGGAGGAATCTCCATATACACCTCTTCTTCTAAGTCTCCATGCAAGAATTCATTTTTGACATCAAATTGATTTAGTTCCCAACCTGAGTGGGCAGCAAGTGATAGTAAGATCCGAACAGCGTTCATTTTTGCAACAGGAGCGAACGTCTCCTCATAATCAATGCCATAAGTCTGAGTGTATCCTTCTGCCACTAGTCTTGCTTTGTATCGATCAAGAGTACCATCTGATTTGTGCTTGACTGTATAGATCCACCTGCAACCGACATGTTACTTGCCTTCCCACCTCTCAACAATATCCCAAGTTCCGTTTCTTTCAAGAGCTTTCATTTCCTCATCCATAGCTTGGACCCAATTTTTATCTTTCATTGCCTCTTGAACTGATGATGGAATAACCACAGAGTCACTTGCAGAAAGAAAACTCTGATGCTGCACAGAGAGATTTTTAGTGGAAACAAATTGAGGAATAGGGTATTTGGCACAAGACCTTTTCCCTTTCCTCAAAGCAATAGGCAAATCATCTATATCAGTGTCACAAGAGTCAGAACTTTGGGAATCACTACTAGGAGGGTTAATTTCAGTACTTACCTCCGTTTCAGGGAATTGAGGTTGCGTTTGGGGTAGTTTGGGCATACTTCTTCTCTGATACACCAAAGTTGGCTCACCAGGTTTAGCTTTTACTGGTGCCGAAGATGATGGTTCCTGCAAAACAAAAGACAAAGGAGGGACCAAAATAGAAGTAGGTGGCTCAGATTTTGTATTTGTGAAAGCACGATCAATAGTAGAAGGTGAGACAGGAGTCACAGGCGACTCAGGAGACTCAAATATAGAAATTGTGGAACCAGGACAAACAGGACCAGTAGTAGGACTTAAGACAGGAGTCTCAGGTAACTCAGGTAAGACCAGAAACTCAGACTCAGATTCCAAATAATCTGGAATACTCTCCCCCTGAAGCTGAGGACGAGTGAAGTAGGATACATTCTCGTGAAACATGACATCTTTAGAGAAAAACTATTTGCGACTAGGAGGATGATAACATTTATATCCTTTCTTGTCGGGAGGATAACCCACGAAAATGCATCTGATTGCACGGGGGTCCAACTTACTCCGGTGTTGTTTATGAACATGGAAAAAGACGACACAACCAAACACTCGAGATTCAAGACTCTGCAAAACAGGCACAGAAGGAAACCGTGAAGTTATAAACTGAATAGGACTGACATTACCTAACATGCAAGATGGGGCCCTATTAATCAAGTAGGCAGTAGTCAATATTGCCTCTCACCACTATGACTTGGGAACTGCCATTTGAAAGAGAATGGCTCGATCAACTTCAAGTAAATGACGATTTTTTCTTTATGCAACACCATTTTGTTGTGGGGTGTCGACACATGTAAACTCATGAAGAATTCCTTGTTGACTGGTAAAATTTGAAAGACTCTGATTGGCATATTTCTTGCCATTGTCAGAGCGAATTCTTTTAATGCCTTTGCCAAACTGTGTTTGCACCATGTGATAAAATTTGACAAACAATTCTGGTACTTCTGATTTATCCTTCATCAAAAAAAAATCCAAGTTGCTCGAGTACAATCATCAATAAATGACACAAACCATTAGCACCAGAAACATTAGAAATAGGTGCAGGTCCCCAAACATTAGAATGTATAAGATCAAAAGGTTCAGCACTTTTGTTGGAACTAGGAGTAAAAGAGACGCGATGGTGTTTAGCTAACTCACAAACGTCACATTTAAAAGACTCAACTGAATGATGTAAAAACAAAGAAGGAAACATAGACTTAACAAAGAGAAAGGAGGATGACCAAGACGTTTGTGCTGAAGAAGAAGTGTTTACATAACATATATCATTTAGTTGGATTAATAAACACAACAAGTCAGGTGGTGTAGTGGTAAGGTTGTTTGTTGGTCACTTAGTGGTCAAGGGTTCAAACCCATAGGCTTTAAAATGTTTATTTTTTTCAATTAGTAAGAATCAGCCACATGGCAGCCATGTATCTGATCTAGCTAGGTTCCACATCAGCAATCAACTAGTTTAAAAAAATTGCAGGGGGGTAACTGGATATCAGGTATATTTACAGGGGGTAACAAGTATTTAAGCCTATTTTTTATATAACATTTGATATTTTGCGTTTCAATCTTTGCATTTTAATACTTTCAAACTTATTTTGGGGCTGGCCACTTAAAATGAGTACATTCATGGGTACAGAAATGGTTTATGATTCTAACTCAAAGGTTGATATGAATGAAAGGTTGTTTAAAGACATTTAAATAATTCCTGCTTCGCTCTAGACATAGGAGAGAAATCGTCCATAGGGTAAAAGTTGCAGGTTCTTTATTATACAGAGGTGGACTTATTTAGAACTTAGAAATAAGAGTCTTATAACAAAACTTTGGCGTCAGTGACTAAAAGGCAAAATATCATATGTTACAGTGCTTAACACTATAGCATATGATGTTATAACGCTTTACTTTTGGGAATTTACTTAGTAAAGAGCAGTCCAACTTATATTTATCATATTTGAACTACTTCTCTTATTGTTTCTACGCAACTCCTTTTATTTTCACGTTTGAACTTATATTGTCACTTGCTTGCTTGTATCACTAGTGTTTGAGTAATTTAAACTTTAAAATTAACATCAATCCCTGTGGAGACGATCTCTACTTTATTCGCTATATTACTTGTTGTAATGTGTATACTTGGAAAACTACTTTTTGCACAACAAGTTTTTGGCACCGTTGTCGGGGATTGCAGTTAATTTTATTGTTTAAATATTCTTACACACTTAGTGAGATTTTACTTTGGTGTTCTGTTTTTTGGTGTTATAGAAGGAAGCGCTATAGCGTATGCCCAGGGCAGAACCACCAGAATTTGAATTTGATCCAGAACCCGAAAGAAGATTCAGAAGGTTGAGGAAGCTGCCAAGATAACAACAAATAAGATCAACCATGTCTGATTATGGTACTACTAGTAGAGGTACTTCTATAAAAGGAAGAACTCCTTCCCAACCTGGAGGTAGAACCAACTCAAGGGGTGGAAGAACTCCAAGAGGAGTTAGATCTGAACAAGGCACCATCCCTACTAATGTTATACCAGACCATGACTATTGGTATAGAGATCAATTCTTGAATCAAGGTCCTAGAGAGATGGTAAATGATAGAGACAGGCCCAAGAGAGACTATGAAGTCTTTGATCCAACTGCCATGCAAACTAGCATTGCAAGACCTGCTCTGCTCACAAATCACTTTGAGTTCAAATCCATGATGTTCCAAATGCTCCAAACTATGGGAAAATTCGGTGGAACACCTCAAGATGATCCATTTGCTCATTCGAAACAATTTTTGGAAGTTTGTAGTAACTTCCTCATTACTGGTGTTAGTGAAGATGCCTTTAGGCTAAAAAAATTTCCATACTCCTTGAAGGATAGAGCTAAGTCCTGGTTAAGTTCTTTTGAACCTAACTCTACCCATACTTGGGATGATATGGCTAAAAAAAATTTAGAAAATTTTTTTCCACCAAACAAAAATGCCAGAATGAGGAATGATATTACTTCTTTCAAGCAAAAATATGGTAAACTTTGTATGAGGCATGGGAGAGATGGAAAGAACTACTCAGAAAGTGTCATCACCATGGGATACCAGTTGCCATTCAGATGGAGACCTTCTATAATGGATTAGAGCTACAAACAAGACTTATGTTGGATGCTTCATTTGGGGGTGTGATCTTAAATTCCTCCTACAATGAGGCTTGTGAGATAATAGACCTTATTGCATCAAGCAGCTGCCAATGGCCTTTACTGATTTTGTGCCATGTGCAGATATTTTCAGTTTTCCCCGCAACTGAATAAATTTAAAATGAAACAATTATTAACCATATAAGAATAACACCATGTAAAAAAATAAACTTAACCATAAGGTAAAAATATAAATTTACATGTCCTCTTAGAATATGAAATGCTACGTGTTCCTCAAAGCGTGTAAGCACTTGACTATCTCTCGGTCCAGATAAGGATGCTCCGCCTGACCAGGCTGTTGCTCCTCCTACTCTTCATCAGAAGAGCTCTAACTATCATCTGCATCATTAGCCTGGTAGTCCCTTTGGTAGAATTTCGACGACCATCTTTGGTGCTTTGGTCAATTCGCCGCTAGTAGTCCTGGTCGTTCTTTGCTTGGTAGTGTCCCGACCAGTCAGTGAGTGCCAACTCATCCCCGAACAAGCTTCTCTTGAGCAAAAATATGCCCAACATTTCTGACCCGCGTCCTAACCAGGCTGCTGGGTGCCAACTCGTCCTGAACAAGCCTCTCTCGAGCAGAAACATGCCCAGCGTTTCTGACCCGCATGTGTGTACTCATCGGAGTATCGTCCGGTTTACCACCAACCGAGCGTGAGGACTGTCCTTGCAATAAACCATGTGAACTACACGGTATCCTGCCACGGACTGTAGTGTATGCCCCTTCAATAAATTCAAAAATCAAAGTATTAGTTTTTTTCAAAAAGTAAATAAATAAATAGTGAAAGGAATTTGTAAGTCTATTTGACGCATCAGATTTATTCTAAATTTGTTTCACACAAAAACAACTACGAATTTATCTCAATATAAACATAAATCCATTTGATGCAATCAGATTTATGTTAAATCTGTTTTGAGAAATATGCATGCCAAACGGATTTACGTAAATCCGCTGTTGAAAAGTTTTTAAAACGGAATTACTTACTTCCGTCTCGTCGGATTTATGTAAGTATGTTGGAGAGGAAGTTTTGAAGATAATTTGGTGCAAAACGAAATTATGTGACAAATGAGATAGGATTGAGGGTTTTTGTTAAGGCTTGAGGGTATTTTCGGTTTTTTATACAAGTTGTGGGGATATTATGTATAGTGGTGGAGGTACAAGAAAAAACATCCTAAAAAGTATTTTTTTAGGCTCTTAGAAAAAAATCAAATGACTTAACGACTATTCAAAGTACTGATAAATATTTAAAAAATATATATGACAAAAATCATTAAATTAATATTTATTTAATTAAAATCCTTAAATTAATATAATTAATTAATATTAATTTAATTAAATTAATAGTAAATCAGAATGATCAATTGTGACTCACGGCGCTGATAGCAATATAGAACGTGGGCACATAGAGATCGTGGGTACGTCAAAATGAGATTTACGCTTGGAGGGAAACTGCTTAAGGTAAGAGCTTCATTCTAGATGCTATCATATTTTGGGTTTTTTTGTACCCCCACCCTTTCCCCTCATACCCCCACCCACCCTGTGAAAAGACGAAAATACCCTTGTGTTTTTACAAAATCACAATTTCTTCACATTGTTGGTCATACCTACGATTGACCACCAGCCATTCGCATATACGCCACAGAAACGTATATACGATTGACCAAAAATTCATCCACTCGCATATACCCCACCACCAGCCTATATACGGTCCATATTTTTTTACCCATCGTATATACCCCTTTCCAGGCGTATATACGATTAGCCAGAATTCATCCACTCGTATTTACGCCCAACAGCCCATATATACGACGCTTTAAAGAGTAAGCATCGTATATACCCCCATTTTTATGTAAATACGATGAGCAATTTTTTTTACTAATTTTTTTTCCTTTGCTTGCAGTGTCCGGTAAGTAATCAGAATGACGAGGACAAAGACGATCAGACGAGTCGAGAGAGGTAGATGGGAGGTAACTCCTATCGAGATGCACAGAGTCATCTATCGCTCCGTCACGAGGACTCAGAGGCATAATCAGCTGCATGCTTCAGCTAGGAGACAGAGACATGCTGACCCAGCTGAGTATCAGCCGGAGCCACCCCGGTATGATGAGCAGCATCACCCAGCTCATTATCAGGATGATGGGGAGTTTTATCTTGGGGATTAACTTCAGCAGACTCAGCAGGAGGATTGGTACAGGGGGAGGCCGGCTCCTCAGTATCATTCTCAGCCTCCTCCTCAGTACCATCCACAGCCTCCTCTTTACCATCCCCACAGCCTATTCATTACCATGCCCCGCCTCCCGAGTATCAGCAGGAGCAGCCTCAGACTGATATGTCTTCCTCAGACCAGTCTATGTTTGAGTATCAGGAGGAGCAACCCCAGGAGGATTAGGGGCATCAAGAGGATCAACCTCAGCATCAACCCTCTCTCTTCACTGACCTAGAAGATCATGTCTGCAGTTCAGTACGCGATGGCCCGGTAAGTTGAATTTTTTTGGGTAAATATATTTTTTAACGCACATAGTCTGCACTTTTTGCTTACATCATTTATTTATTTTTAATTCAGGAGTATCAACGTGTTGTCAAAGTATGGGCTCATGACAACAAAGTCCATACCAGACTGCATCTATAGTACCCGACCTACTACTTGCGCACCACGGTGGTCGGGGACTCAGATCGCCCCACACTTCTCCAGATCGCCACGCCACGATGAGACCATGAGTTCTTTGTCGGCCTTTATCGAGAGATGGTGCTCAGAGACTTCCTCATTTCACTTACCATTTGCTGAAATGACGATCACTCTGGATGACATTTCTTGTCTGCTGCATCTTCCCATCCAGAGGAACTATGCCACACCTCCTACCATTACTGTGACCTCGGATTATGCCACACAACTTGCAGAGACATATCTGGGTGTGTCACACATTGAGGCTAGGGCCAACACTCGTGTGGGTCCGTATTTCAGCTTCAATTGGCTGATGCAGATTTATGAGCGTAATCTGGCGGAGGGGGGTGACATGACAGTTGCTGTGAGTGCTTATCTGCTTCTGCTTCTAACCTACAGTATTTTCACTACGAAGACTGGAGACAGGGCTGAGGCTAAGTGGCTGATCTACCTGCATGATCTGAGTGCAGATGTTTTTGGAGGCTATGCATCGGGTGCAGGTGCACTAGCTGCCATGTATGAGTCCTTGAACACTGCGTCTTTGAGGCTCACGCAGCAGTGTGGAGGGTATGCCAGCCTATTTTAGATACACATTTTAACTTCATTTTTTTTGTTAAATCACACTGACTTTGGGCAAAAAAATTTGAATTAAATATGTTGTTTATTTTTGCATTTCAGGCTTGGATTTTGTGGTATTTCCCTTGGATGGCAGAGAGGTTGCTCGGTCATATATGGGGTGCGGAGCCACTGGCTGGGCGCTTTAGGAAGGGGATTCGTGATGGCGAGATCACGCGTGGCAGTCGGGCGTGATCACGCGTGGCAGTCGGGCGTGATCACGCGTGGCAGTCGGGCGTATCGGACACTCCATAGGCTGGTGGGGATGGCACATCCGGATGACATTGCACCGGCCCTTAGACGATGGGGACGAGGACGAGGGCAGCGAGGAGGACGTTAGGGATTTTGTATTTGTAATTTGATGTATTTGTACTCATATTACTTTGATGTTGGCACTTTATTATTACTTTTTTTCGGTAGTTATATTTTACGAGTTTGCATAAATTTCGATTTCATTGATTTGATAAAACAAAGTTACACAAACGATAAAACATAAACAACTACAATCAAAATAGACAGATAAAAAAATACAATAGAAACTACTGAGTTGGTGGAGTTAATCGACGAATGATCTCAGCGACGGTCCTTCTGGTTTCGACGTACAGATGAATGTAACTCTTCCATTTAAACGTAATATGAATGGACATCATGTCTCGGACGTCATCCTCATTTGTTGACATCCATGGTAGACCAAGTAAATACCTCCATCGATCGTTTAGGTTCCGATAAACGATACGAATTATCTCACGCTTCGTCGTTATCTCCATTGAACCATCCGATAGTAGCTCGCTAAGAAAGTAAGAAATGATATGCAATGTTTCAAATTTGGTGGGGGTATATGGGGATTGGGTGGGGGTATAGAAAAAACAACCCTTATATGTTTGTGGTTGATAATTGTTTGTTGTTGTTGTTATAAACTTTGTTTGGTGTTGGTTGGTCCCTATAAGGACATTGTGTGTTGTGGCCTTTGTGAGGTTATATATGTGGTTGTTCTATGCTTGAATATGTGCATTTGTTCTTAATAACCTGTGATTGAGACGTCAGATGGGAACCGGGTATGAGATCGAGGGTGAGATAACGTGAGACAATAGGTATGACAGCTTGTGTGACTAAGTAAATTATTTTTGAAAAAGAAATTTAAAGTAGTTCTTATAAAAGTGAGTGTAGCACCTGTTTCAGATTTTGAAAAGGGGTTAGAATGCGACTTATGAATCGAGATACCAGTGAAAAATCTTTGCAAAACAATAGGAATGTTTTTGAGAGATTGAAATCATGATGAGTTAATATTTTGAAAAGTATTATAATTTGAACTAAAAGAAGATTTATTTGGGTAAGTGAGAAAAGTGAAAAGTTAGTGAGGTTAGAATGGGATTTTGAGAGGCTTTAAGATGAAATTTGTTGGTGGTAACTTGAGGAAGCTATTGGAGTGATTAGTGTGGGGCGAGAGATACTTACGGTGTTGAATCGAAAGAAAAAGTCGGTAAGGTCTCTTTCCTTTCTTGTAAGTATTACTTAAATTATGAATGTTGTGATAGTGTGTACTGGTTGATGTATGTGGTGTTAAGGTGTTTGTTTTGGTGTTGGTGTTAAGTCATTATTCTTAATCCATGTGATGATTTGTTTGAATAAAGTTTGGGGTGGTGAAATATGCATGATGAAATACGTTCTAGAAGATGACCCTTGCATGTGGTTCTCCAATGTAATGGATGTCAACCCTGTTATTGGAGGACCATAGTTTAGTTTTTCAGAGACAAGGTTGCAGGGGTCGGTGTCCTTCCATAGTGGAGTTATGGTGGACTCATCGAGATTCCAAATTGGAAGTTGAGTATAGAATGCTTGATCAGCGTAGATGTCTTCTTTTGTTGTATTGTCCTTGAGCAGTTCTTTCTATGGGCATTTCTGTGTATGTATCGGTAGAGATGGTAGTTAGTCTTATATTGAGTATGTCTTTACCTCAAACAAATTTTGCCCTTGCATTGTACACTTTGTTTTTGAAAACAGGTACCATTTTGATGAAGGGAAGTACATCTATACATGTCATATTTTAGTTCTAATTCTTGTATCATATTAAGAGCGGCATAATGTATCGAAAAATGCTACAATACTCTGATTGTTTTGAAAAGAGTTTTAAAAGAAATAAAAATATACTCATGTTTTGAGAAGGTGTGAAGAGTATATATCCAAAGTCATTTCAATTTCATAATAGGAGCTGACTTCACTTAGTAGCGCTCCGAAATTCGAGGCGTTACAAGAGGCGTCGGGAGAGCGACAACGTGAGTGTCAACGAGAGACCGGCAATGGATGGCAACGGGTCCGACAACACACGAGTTCCAATGGTAGAGGCAATGGTACAGGCAACGAGAGACTAACAGTGAGATCAGCAATGGGATCACCAACGAGAGCGACATTAGAAGCGACAATAGGAGTGCTAACGGGAGAGGCAAACGGAAGTGACAACAAAGGTGCATATCTTATATTAAATCTCATTTCCTTTTTCCTGATTTTTACTTCATTATTAAGATTATAAGAAGATATCGATTTTTTTTTTACTTTTTGTAACACAAATATTTAATATTACAGACTAATTTTATAAATAATTATTCTATTTTTCTATCTCAATAAAAAAATATTTTCTGTTATATTTGTTTATATATATATATATATATATATATATATATATATATATATATATATATATATATATATAGTTTTTAATTCCAAAAAGAGACATTATATATTGTTCTTATGGAAAATTATAATTTTTTTATATATGCATATAAATGACACGACGATTTTATGTATGCACGGGTATCCTGCTAGTTTGAAATAAAACACGTACTTTGATTTGCTCATATACTAGTCAATACTTTAAAATTGAGACTGAAGATTTACTCATTTACTAGTCAATACGTTAAAATTGAGAATGAACTGCCTAATCTAGTCCCCAAAACTTCGACTTTTTAAAGATTTTTTTATCACAAGTTTTTTTTTTCCACTTAAAATGGGTTACGTAATTTCATTAATAATAAGGCTTAAATATCATTTATCCCTTACAAATATCACCATAATTCATTTACCCACCTGTAAAAAAAAGTTTTAAAATGACCTTGCAAATATAAACGGTTTACGGTTACCCCTGCTGTTAGATTATGTTGACAGCGTTGTATAATGGGTATAAACCGTTTACGGTTACCCCTGCAAAATATAAATCGTTTACGTGTACCCCTGTAGGGGGTAACTAGAAAACTTATTATTTGCAAGGACTATTTTAAAACTCTTTTTTTACGGGGTTAAATGGATTATGGTGATATTTACAACACAGGAGCGACATCAAAGACTTGAAGATTAGCCATAGATAAAATCGCCCTAACTAGAGAGTGAACTGCTTCATATGTTTACCCCCTAGTATATAGTCTATTTAATAGTTTGACAAAAAGGAATTTAGTTTTTATTATGAGACATAATTGCTCCCAAAACAAGAGTTATCTAAACTTACAGAATATATATAACTTTTTAACCAAAAACATGGAATACTATATATGTGTACGTGGACATTAAGTTGGAGAATCCACAATATACAAATGACTCTTGGAAAAATTTGTATAACCATCTGAATTTTTTTTCCCTCTGTACAACTCAACCTAAGAAGCAATAAATGGACTATGGGAATGAAATGCAAAAAAACGGGGGGTAATGACTTAAATGCTCTACCCACCCCGTCACAAAAATTATCATACAGAAAATCAGACATAAACTGAGGCCTGATTAATGATGTAAAAGAAGCTAGGATTTCCAAAATCTGATACTTCAAATTTCATAATCTATATCAGTTATTTTCTGAGACGCAGCGCGCTTAACCAGTTTCCCTTCCTCGTCGTACTGATCAAAGTTCTTACAGGGTGCTGGAAATACGGTCCCTATTACTCGACCTTCGACAAATGCACACTGGAAGATATGCTTCTTTTTGTAGGTTATCCCAACATTCATATCCTGGAAAGTTACATTTCTAACTGGAATCTGTTCACTACCTTGAATGCGTACTGGTACACGAACTCCCTCACCACGGATAGTGGTGAAGCTTATGTCTTCTAATATTGGAAGTGCTGTAGGATCGTATCCAGAGTCAGGGTGTTCATTGTAATCTGTTTTGATAACAATTCCAACACGGACGTTGTTGAAAGTTAGATTGCGATAGGTTATTTGACGCACGTATCCACCTCTTCCAGGTGCGGTTTTGATCCTGATAGCACGTCTAGATTCCCATATGAGAATGTTTTCAATCGTGACGTTGGATACCCCACCAGACATCTCACTGCCTATTGATATGCCAGCACTGTTGCATTTCACACAAAGAAAAGTCCCAGTTAGGTACCGCGATGAACTCAAAAACACTATATTCTCGCGATCCATATCAATATGCAGATTTAGAAAAATTTGGTGCGTAACATTCTGTGTTTTATAATGATTATTAGAAAAATGAAACAGCAATATAGGCTTGCCATGAAGCACCGACACAGATACGTACACCAGACACAACACGGACACGTAGACACCAGTTTTAATTTGGAAAATATAAGTAATTGAAGTGTTGGTGTCTGTGTCCGACACGATACATGTCGAACACTGGACTCATCTTCAACCAGAAGTGTCGGTGTTACAGAGGGATTCAGCCTGTGAGCTAGCATGACCTGATGCATTCAATAAGTACAAGTGGTTCGAGTTAGAAATTCACTTTACCTGACATTAGAGCGAACAATGAGGTTTCGGATTACGATATTCTTGGAAGGCTTTGCATAAGCAATTCCATACTGATCCCAGCCACTTTTTATTGCAATTGCATCATCACCCACGCTTATGTAACAGTCCTCAATCAACATATCTTCACAAGAATCTGTTCATATCATAGAAACTAGAACATATTAGAATTCCTCATACAACAAATTAAGATATGAAATTACGTAAGTACTATGTAAGAGTTACTTGCCGGGATCTATGCCATCGGTATTTGGCGCGTGATATACAGGAGCCAAAATTGTAACGTTTTTTATCGTAACGTTCTTGCAGTCATATGGATGAAGTGTCCAGAAAGGAGAGTCGCGCAAAGTAATGTTCGAGATGACAATGTCGCTAGAAAACATGATCTGAACAAGAGGTGGCCTTGTGTAGTTGAGAAGCTTCTGGCGATATTTCGTCCACCATGAGTTTCCTTGTCCATTTATGGTACCATTATGCCCTGTCAATTATGAAAATATATAGAATCAGAGATTATGTAATGTACTGCACAAAGAAAAGAGATCCAGTTCTGTGGTAGAAACTGCCTATACATATCCCTCATTTGGTAAGTGCTTATTGAATAGGGTAAACAGTCATTTTTGTCCCTAAATGTGTGAGGCGCTGTCATTGTAGTCCCTGAATGTATCGAAATTGCAAAAACATCCACAAATATCTATTTAGTAAGTCATTTTGGTTTTCAAATGTGGTTTTTTGACAGTATCCTCATACATTCAGCGACCAAAATGACTGTTTACCCTATTGAATAAGTGCTTGAATTAAACTATCTGAACCAAACAAACATCCCCTAAGAAAGCCCTTTCTCATGAATACAAGGAAGAAAAACCCTGACCTGTTATGACAACATCTTTAAGATTTTGACCATGAATCAAACTGCCATATCGAGGCCCAATATGTTCCCTACCATACCCATATGACGGCAATGCAGGCATCAATGGCCAATACTTTTCATCCTGTCAATTACCACATAAAATAACAAACATAACATAAGTACACATTTCAAATTTTAATCAATCATCTATGCATATGCACAACAACAACAAACCATAAACTATAATTTAGTGCATATTTGGATTCACTTTTGAGAGAGTCAAAACTCAAAAGTGATCCTGAAGACATAAAATTGCTTTTGGCATGTTTCGGTGTTCTCGAGTAAAATTGATTCTAACTTGAAGCTAGGATTTGTAGATTTTGCTTCCAAATGTGATTATTACTCTAAAATATATTGTTTAACTCAGTTTTTCGTGAGTTCATCCAAATATAATTCAAAATCAATTTTACAAATTCAATTATTTCAAAATCAATTTTTGTTCCAATAAAACTTATAGACAATGCTATAAGTACAAGTGATCCTTTTCCTCACATAAAAAAATTAGATAACTGCTAGAAACTACTCAAGGGGTGTACTTTTATTAGTCACCATAATGTCTGTTAGCAAAAAAACTGGCACTTTCCTCTGGAAGTGATGTACAGCACCTATGAAACTGTACGGTACCTATGTAATGTTGTTTTTGTCATCGCAGAACCAAACACAAATTTAATAAATCCCAATCAATAGTTGTAAGCTATAACTTATAATTGTCCATTTTTTTTCCTAACTAGAGGGAAGCAACAAATCCTAGAACAACAAAATACAAAAAAAAAGAATCACCTGAATTCCAAGAATGACAGCATCATGAGCAAGAAAAAGAGTCATATAACTAGTGAGATTAAAAGGTGCAGTAAGCCAAAGACCAGAAGGAACATTCAATTGAGCACCACCATTATTCCCAAACTTAGAAACAGCAGAAATAGCTTTCTCAAAAGCTTCAGTATTAATCGTAACCCCATCACCAACTCCACCAAAATCTGTCAAATTAAAAACCACAGGTCTCAACTTCGGCACCTCCAAAATTTCTACAGGCACCCCACCCAATACCAAGAATCCACTAATCAAATCCCTTTCCCACACCAAAAAAACCGAACCAAAAGCTGCAACACATAGAAACGCAAATAGGGTTTTGTAAGAAGTAAACAGACCCTGAAACTGAAACACCATTGTTTTTCAATTGGGTTGTTTCAAAATTTGATTTTTGAAATAGGAAAGTGGGTTTTGGAGTGTGGTGATGAGAATGGTGGATAGAGAGCGATCGAGATTTGGTGATGATTGAGTGTATTCAAAGTGAAGTAGTGTGAGGTGAAGTTGATGGGAAAATGAGAATCAGAATGAGAATGAATCGGTGATGTTGCAATTGCAAGCAAAACCAAGGACAAGGATGTTGGGATTTTTTCGGAAGTTGACAATGGCGCAGATCGCATGTTGTTGTTCATGTTCCAAATTTTGGGTATGATATAAATAAACAAATAAATCTATTATTAACCGCCTACATTGTTGAGTTTTCGTTGAACTGAACCCCCCTATCTTGTGCGATGTTTATCTTATCTCATATATATATATATATATATATATATATATATATATATATATATATATATATATATATATATATATATAATTTAACTTATTTTGTACCAAAAAAATAATTTAACTTTATTTGAGATAAATTATTTTATATAAATATTTGAAATTAATTACTATTTTATTTTTTTGCATTTTTAATAAAGATCACATTTTTTATTTTATTTTTAAAATTTATTTAGGTTTAGTGGTCCTACATTAAAGGGATATTGTATAATTCCATTCCATATATTAGTTTATGATTTAATTTATATACACTATTAATGTTAAAAAATTAAATTGTCAACTAATCGCATAGTGTTATATCATTGAAAATGATAAGTTTTTTCTTAACAATCTTAAAATTCATTTATAACACAAATTATGATTAATTGTCAATATCAAAAAACTTTATATCGATGATTAGTAATTATTAAACTTATTAACTATATAACTTGTTTATATTTTTAAAACTGTTTTGAATTGTGCCAAAGCCAGAGGTCAACGTCAAGGTCTACCTCAAATGAATAGTATATCATGAGGGAAGAAACACGAAAAGAGATTCACTACCTTGAGAATTGTGTACCTATGATAACATTAGTGTATTTTAGGAGAGAGAGTGTGATTAAAATAATAGTAGAGAGATTGACGAGATAAGAGAGTGATAGATAGAAAAGCACCGAGGTAGACAATCATTCCCTAATAAACACAGTAAGCAGCTTAGTAACACATTGCATAAATCGACTTGGCACATATTGACAGTAGGGTTGTCAAAACATTTTTTGTTTTTTTTTAAGCAAAACATTTTTTTGTTGATAAATACAGACATACATAACCTGATTTGATAGAGATATTGACCCACTTAATTGCATATATACATAACCTTCGGTGAAATTAATATTTTATATTTCTCTTTTTTACTTTTTTAGTTTTACAATTTTTTGTTCTCTCTCCCTCCCTCCCTCTCTCTCCTTTATAAATAAATACTTAGATTTTGAGTATAAATTAATTGAATTTAACAAAGTTTAACAGGACAGTATAAATGAATTGAATTTAATACATTTTAACATGAAAATATTACATGTTATCAGTATAATAATTAATATTTTATATTCTTTCTATATGTCTTTTTTTTGCTCAATTGGAAACTATTATTTGTTGTTATAATTATTTTTATATATTTGATATTATAAATGTCTTCTATTCTTATAAATGATTATTTTGCTTGAGTTACGACTTGAAACTATTTTCTATTATCGACGTCTAGGACCACAATTTCATGTTTGCAAGTGTAGAACTTCATTTTTAGATGGATCACGGAGGTGACTGCTCCTAATCACCCCAGAGTTGGTCTTCCTATGATGCAATTGTAGACTGACCGATATGGTAATATCAGAAAGAATGTGTCGATGGTTCTGGCTAATGGTTTATTCCCATAGGTTACCGACAAGCGGAGGCACCCGAAGGGAGTTTTTTTAGCGTCGTCGAAGTGAGCGAGATCTATATTTGGTACGGGTCGAGATATTTTTCCGAGATTCCCAATGAAGTAAGTGCGCTAAGGAACATAACATCTTCTACACATCCATGATCTACCAAGATATTGCGCACTTGTGATTTGCCATAGTGGCTCAAATTACAATTGGGAGGTGGATGTTGGGTTTCCCCGATTGAGATCCTCATCGCCAAAGGTCAGGGGAAGTCGGCTAGTGACGAGTTTTCCCATAGTTGACGGGGTACTTTGGGTCGCTTTCCGACTTCCAAGAACTGCGAGGGGGTTCTCACGGTCTTTCGAAGTAGAACCCCCTAAGTTTACCTTGATCGTTTAAAAATCAAAGGAGTCAAATTCTCAACAATCCATAATTTGGAGTATGGAGAGAGAGCACTGACGCTCCTACTGTAGTCACCAAGAACAGTACTGGATGCAGATCTCGATCGAGTGGTTAGGCCGAGACGCTCACCAAGTTGAGAAGCTAGAATACTCCAAGGATGGTGTCGAGACGATCTTCCTCGCATTGATCCAGCGGGAGGTGTGGTACTTGCACACACTCTAATGCTTAAGTCAGCATAAGAAAGAGGTGATATGCGGTAATAAATGTGTACATGTGCATTAATGTAGGCATGTATTTATAGGTAAGAGTTCCCCAAGGTGTGGTCAGAATCCTAACCGTTGGATGAAAATAGACTTGATATCCAGCGCTTATTTACGTGGAATTATTTTTGGGTCCAGTGATTACCGTCCACCAAGTGGGATTTTCTCCATGATGGGCTTTGGCCCAGTCCAGAACACTCTATGTCCCTCTAACAACTAACACAGTAATAACTAACTATTTTGTCTATAAAAAACCTATTCACTCTCTCATGTATTGTTTAGTCGGTTATTGATTGATCAAATACTCTATTTTTATTCATTATTCTTTTTCTTGCAATAATTATTCATAACAATAGCAATGCTCTTTTAAAAACACTACACCCAGGTAAAATTAACAGATTTAACTTCGATTTTTAATATTTGATAGATGAAAATTATTAAACTATATAAATTCAACTTTGTTTGTTTATAGTTTTGTATTTTTGAAAATAATCAATATTATCTTTTATTTTTTTTAATCAATCGTCAAATCCACTTACTTTGTGGAGATTGGGGAAAATTTAGCCCAACAACTTCACGAAGCTTGTCCTTGAGGTTCGTTCACCAAATTCATGTTCCTCTTGTTCATATCGATTATCATTTATTTTATATTGAACGTCAAATGTAAGATTTACGTGATGTAATCAATGGAACCAGTTGCGAAGCTAGGATTTTTTTAGAGTCTGGGCAAGAAAATTTCCCGCCAATTGACATATGACATAATATATAAATAATCATAAAGTATGCTAAATAGGAGAGATGAAATCTAACCTGTCAATAGAGTGCTAAATAAAATTAAGAGGTAAATGCCCTTTCCGAGACTTCTTTCGGGTGAATGTTCGCATAATATCAACATCTTGAAGTGACTTGAATATCTCCCGCTCGGTGTAACATATCATCAAGTCATTGAACCACTCATCGTTGATCTTGTTGCGTAATTTAGACTTGATAATCTTCATTGCTGAAAAAGCCTTTAAATGCATGCTTCCAATCTTTAAATCCGTCTTTGTTGAAGACTTCATACCCAAAGTGCTCGGCCCTCCCGGGCGACTTAAAGAGAAAGCAATAGAAACAATAAGCTGCATCCTTGGACTCACTGTATTCAATCCATATATAACTCTTATACCATGAACTACAAAATGCTCTTGAATACTTCCCAAATTGAGTACGAGGGAAATTTGTCAAATTTGGTTGCGTTGGACCCTTCACTTGGTCTTGAATCTCCGGAGCATACTCATCAATTTGTTTCCTACATCCTGGATCACGCACAATGTCATTTGGATTAAACTCATTGGCCGCATTAGGGGGCGTTTCTTCTACTTCGGCTTCAGGTTGCACAACATTCGCATTCTCAATAGAACTTCTAGGTACCAAAAACCTCCTCATCTAACAAATTTTATGATCCAAAAAAAGAAACTATGTAAAAAACAAATAATGATCAACATATAAGGAAACTAAAAAAGAATCAACAATTCTACACAAACTAATGTCTCAATAACTTCAAAGAGTCCAACACAATAATTTACACAAACTAAAAAAGAATCAACAATTCTACACAAACACAAACTAATGTCTCAATAGTTTATTTGGAATAAAGAGTAGGGATTAGGAATATACCTCAAATAACTTCAAAGAGTAACATTGAATGTGTGGGTATTTTTCCCTCTTTTTAGAGCAAAACCCTTAACTCCAAAATACTACCCAAAGAGAGGAATGAGTTGGTTTTCCTTAAAATAGAGCTCAAATGTAAATGATTTAAGCTTGGATTGGACTACTTGAAGTGAAAAGAAGAAGAAAAAGGGAGGAGGGCATGGTGGAAGAGAAGAGAAGAAAGTGAGAAAAGGAGAGGGAGAGTGTCGTGAGAGAAGAGAGGAAATTGGGGGGGGTTCATTTAGTTTTGGGTTTTACTTTTTTTTTTTACATTACATTGGGGACCATTTTTTTTTTTATTTCACACCCACTACTTTACTATTTTTGCCCCTGGTTATGACTAAAAATCAGCTATTGGGTTGGGGGCTTTACAAACAAAGTAGAAGTTGAGACCGGACGCGTGCCCGGGCTAACTGGGCCCTAAAATTGCCCCCGAATGGAACCACTCCTTGATATTAATCTGTTGATACGTAGAAATCGCATTTGATTGAATAAATATAAATGTTTGCATAACGGGATTTTTGGTATCATGTTTTTTTTTCTTGGTCCAAAGTTTTTTTTTTTGGTCCAATCTTGGTCCAAAGTTATATAAGAGATTTGTTGAGGCTTGTTTTTTTTGGACCCCCACCCTTTCCCCTTATACCCCCACCCACAATGAAAACCTCAAAATGCCCTTTGTAATCTATTTTTTTTTTTAAAAAATGGTTCATCGTATATATGTCATTTGGGACATATATACGATGCATAGTTTTACCACATTGTATATATGACCTTAAGAGGTAAATACGATTGCATCTTACACGACCAATCGTATATACCTCTTAAGGGCATATATACGATGTGTTAAACCTACGCATATGTCCCAAATGACATTTATGCGATGGGTTTGAAATTTGTTTTTTTTTAAAAATTTTTTAACGGTCATGATTTCACTTTCAAAATTGATCAACGGTGTGGATTGCACGACAAAATCAACGGTTGATAATCTTTTACCTCAACTATAAATACTCACTTCCACCATCACTATTTTCACCCCAAAAGTTCAACTTCCTCCTTCTCTCACACAACACAAGTGAAGATGATACAGGCTTCGCTAATGTCATACTACGAGCCTTCTTCCCTTACTCTCGTTCATTCTAATATGGGGTTTGCTGATCATCAGGGCATCATCTTGCAAGATGATGGTATAAGTTTCGATGGGAGAGATGTTGTATCGTGTAGGTTAAAACACTGCATATCATTTGCTGCTCTTAAGCGTAAAACTCTCGCGGATGGTTCAACACGAGAACGAGCGAGCATGAGATAATTCGTATCGTTTATCGGAAACCGGAATGGAGTGATGGAGGTCTTCACTGGTCTGCCGTGGATGTCAACACTGAGGATGACCTCCGACAGATGATGTCCAATCATATTATGTTTAAATGGAAGAGTTACATTCATCTGTACGTTGAAACCAGAAGGACCGTCGCTGAGATCCTTCGTCGATTAACTCCACCAGCTCAGTAGTTTCTATTGTATTTTCTTTTTTTCTATCTATTTTTATTCTAATTGTTTATGTTTTATCGCTTGTGTAACTTTGTTTTATCAAAACAATGAAATCAAAAAAATTTGAAAACTCGTAAAATATAACACCTGAAAAAAAGTAATAATAAAGTGCCAACATCAAAGTAATATGAGTACAAATACATCAAAAAACAAATAAAAAATCCCTAACGTCGTCGCCCTCATCCTCGTCCCCGTCGTCTAAGCTCCCCAGAAATGTCATCCGGCGCTGCCATCCCCACCAGCCTATGGAGTGTCCGATACGCCCGACTCCCATGCGTGATCTCGCCATCACGAATCCCCTCCCTACAAGCAATCACAACCTCCCTCACCCACTCAGCATTGTCGTATCGTAGCTTTGGGGAGGGTGTCCAGGCCTCAGCTACTGGTGATGGTGGAGCCAGTAATAGTCTGGGGATAGAAGCACGGACATACCACTCTAAGTACCTACGTACAGTCTGATCCGGCCGCCGAGCAACCCGAGTAGTGCGCATGATGTCATCCACAGATGCCATGAAGTGGGTGATCTGAAAGACGCAATCAGTATGACTCGGACGACCTCTGAGAGGGTCACGCGGAATGATCTGAGCGTACCCAAACTGTCGCAGGCACCTATCAGGCATGTAGGGAACTCTGAAGTCAGCCCAACTGATGAAGCCTCTGCAGAGGAGATGCGCTCAAAAAGGTCTACCGGCCTGTCCTCCTCAAATGGTCGCCAGCAGACATCCTCTGGCCTCAACTCATCAATCATCCTCCTGTAGTGGCTGAGCTTCAGGTGGTCTGACTTCTTCTTCCTGTAGCGCCCAGCCAGTGGCTCTGCACCCTGGATATGACCGGGCAACCTCTCCGCCATTTGAGGGAAATACCACATAATCCAAGCATGAAATGCAAGTTGTGTGGCATACTCCGAGCTCACAGTGATGGTGGGAGGTGTGGCATAGTTCCCCTGGATGGGAAGGTGCAGCAGGCAGGAGATGTCATCCAGAGTGATCGTCATTTCACCAAATGGCAAGTGAAATGACTAAGTATCTGAGTGCCATCTCTCTATAAAAGCCGACAGCAACTCATGGTCAACTGTGGTGTGGCCAGTCTGGAGAAGTGGGGCCAGTTTGGAGTCCTTGACCACTGTGGTGCGCTGAAGTAGGGTCGAGTGATGTAGATGGAGTCTAATATGGACTTTGTTGCCATGATCCCATACTTTGACAACACGCAGATACTCCTGAATTAAAAATAAATAAATGATGTAAGCAAAAAGTGCAGACTATGTGAGTTAAATAAATTATTTAAGCAAAAAATGCAAAACTTACTAGGTCAGCGAGTATAGAACACCAGACATGATCTGCCAGGTCAGTGAAGAGAGAGGTCGAGGCCGAGGGTGGTGATCCTCCTACCGATGCCCCCGATCCTCATCGGGTTGCTCCTCCGATACTCGGACATGGTAGTGCGAGTAATAAGTATCGACACGGGAACGCTCCTCGCCGATACTCTGGAGTCGGTGCATGGTAATGAATAGGTTGGGGATGGTAAAGAGGAGGCTGTGGATGGTACTGAGGAGGAGGCTGAGAATGATACTGAGGAACCGGGCTTCCTCTATGCCAATCCTCCCTTTGAGTCACCGCAGATAATCCCAAGATAAAAGCGCCCATCATCCCGAAAATGATGGTGGTGATGCTCAGCCGATACTCACTGGTCACTGTCTCTGTCTCTAGCGGAAGCATGCGGTGATTATGCCTCCTCGTCCTCGTGGTCGGTCTGTGTGGAAGATGACTCCCCTCTCTCTCTGATAGGAGATACCTCCCGTCTCCCTCTATGCCTACCGGACACTGCAAGCAAAGTAAAAAAAAATTAGTAAAAAAAAAATTGCTCATCGTATATAGGGTCTGCTGGGCGTATATACGATGCTTACTCTTTAACTCGTCGTAGATGGTCTGCTTTGGCGTATATGCGAGTGGTGAAATCGCTAATCGTATATATACGCCTGGAAAGGGGTATATACGATGTGAATAAAATTGTTGATCGTATATAGGCTTGTGGTGGGGTATATGCGAGTGGTGGATTTCAGGGCAATCGTATATACGTCTCTGTGGCGTATATGCGAGTGGCTGGTGGTCAATCGTAGGTATGACCAATAATGTGAAGGAATTGTGATTTTGTAAAAACGCAGGGGTATTTTGGTCTTTTCACAGGGTGGGTGGGGGTATGAGGGGAAAGGGTGGGGGTCCAAAAAAAAACCCATTTGTTGATTGCTGATTATATTTCGTTTGTGGGCTTAGAATGTGCTAACTACACCCAAAAACTTGGGTCATTGTTTTCCCACACCCCCTCCTACTCACCACACACCCGCTTAAACTATGAAATTATCAACTTAAATGTACTTTTCTAAAAAATTCCCTCCATATCATTCATCCTTCTTCTTCTCCTCCATCTCCTACACACTCCCCTCAAACCCTCCAAACCTCCCATCTCTCCACTCCAAATCATATCCTCCATTCTTATATCATTAACCTTCTAATCATCTTCTCAACATTATTAGGTATTATCCCTACCAAACTTTTTTCGTTTTCATCTCTTAAAGTGCTGCATTTGGGTTTTTTCTTCAGAAATCGTGCTTGGTTCGGTTGCCCATAACAGAACGGGTTCGGGTAAGCACAACCGAACCTTGTAAATGAATTTGGGAATGTTTCTTTTCATTGTCTTTCTGTCTGTGCAGTATTAGGTGGGTTCGGGCGAGGCTTACCAAACCTGTTCGGATCCCCATCCTCGAAGGAACAAAATTAATAAAACACACCTCCTTCTAAATTTTTATAATGTCCGGTTGACGTTAGCCGAACACGTTCGATTAGTATTTACCAAACCGCTCGTAAACATGTCATCCATCAGATTCCTAGAGCGCTTGACGTGTGAGTATTTTTGGAATTTTTTGAGTTAAAGGATTTGTAGTGAGCAAGGAGGGGTGTAGGAAAAGCAGTGGCCAAAACTTGATGCTAAACCCAATTAAAAGGGTTAAATTAAGCTAGAACCTTTCTTAGAAAATGTGCCAACTTGAAAGAAAATAACTTGACCAAAAAAAAGGGGTTATTTTTTTTATACCCCCACCACTATCCTCCCAACCCCACATACTTTCATTATTCCAAAAATACCCTTAACATAATTGACAATTTTTGACTTTTTCAAGATTCTCTCTGGTGGGACCCACGATAACTGAAATCGTATATACCAAGATGGAAGGTATGTACAGTTACATACGATTGAATTTTTTAATAAATCGTATGTACAGTTACATACGATTGATTTTTTACTAAATCGTATGTACAGTTACATACGATTGATTTTTTTAATGAAACATATATAGCTTTGGTGGGGTACATACGATTGTGTTATAATTGTGGGTTGTATATACCTTTTGTGGGGGTATATACGACTTTGTTTTTTTTTTTATCAAATATTTTATTTCTAATTTATGTTTCTATTTTTGAAACAGATATAGCTTTGGTGGGGTACATACGATTGTGTTATAATTGTGGGTCGTATATACCTTTTGTGGGGGTATATACGACTTTTTTTTTTTTTTTTATCAAATATTTTATTTCTAATTTATGTTTCTATTTTTGAAACAGATATTGACCTGACTGCTGCATTGATACTACAGAGCCATTCAAGACGGACATGGTATATTTTTCATTCTAATTTTACCGTTTGTTCCTCATCAAATGCACTCTTATGTTAAAAAATTATTGATGTTAAGAGTGATGGTAATTGTGGTTTCAGAAAAATTGGGGTTGGTCTCGATATGGGTGAGGATAGTTGGTCTGTCATGAGGCAAGATTTAATTCAAGAAACAAAGGACAGGGAGCAACTTTATACAATTATGTTTGGGAAGGACAGACTTTTAGAGCTTCGAAAAGCCTTAACTATGGAGTCCTACAGTTTTCAGAAGGAGGAAAAGTGGTTGGATTTGCCAGAGATGGGATACTTTGTTGCAACCAAGTATACTGTCGCCCTTGTTCAGTTGTCTTTGAATATGAATTATACTTATCTACCTTTGAAAGGTACGTATGCTTCGTCTAAGTATAAGCTCATAGCTATTCTGAACAAGGAGAATGAACATTGGTTGCATATTTCGATCTTGTCTACCTGTCTGTTGCCTCCAATTAGTTATGCAGTGGTCTCATAACCGATCACCAGAGTCTACTTCATGGTTGTATCCCTACACCGGTCGTTTTGCCCTCTAGCAGTCTACATGTCCTTCGGTGCCCCATCCCCCTCCCACTGATGCGCCCACTTGTGTTGACTTCTCCGATGATTTTGACGATTTATAGATTGACGCGTGTTTATACATTTATTGCACTTGTATTTATTATTGTACCACGTTTTTGTAATTATTTCTATTAGTTATCCATATACAATGTTATGTTATACAAAGTCGTATATATCTCCACCATAGGTATATATGACTTGTATCAAAAAAAGTAATCGTATTTACAAACCAATCAATTAAATACGATTTGTTATTTTGTAAGTCGTATATATGTGTAATTACACATATATACGATTGATTTTTTTTTTTTAAAAAAAAGAACCTTTTTTCAGGGGTATTTTGGGATTTTCAATATATGTGGGGGTATATACGAAAGTTGTGGGGTACAAAAAAAACCTAAAAAAAAGATAATAAGAATTTGAATAAATTGGGCCTTAAACAAAGTGTTTTACTAAATACACCACATTACTCATAGCTTGCACCCCCTGTTAGCTTTTCAATTGTTTCCCAAAAATGCTTCTGCCCCTAAATCTGTTTACTCACGTTATGGATTCAGTTCGTTAGTCATTTAGCCATCTGCAAAATCATATATAAGTTTTATGGACGGATGTAGGTTTCCCAAAAACGCATTATAGTTTCTCTCAGTAAATAAATTTTTGGAAGCTTGTAGTTTCCTACAGTAAATCTATTTTAAAACTTAATAAATATCTATAGATTTTTTTTGCTACCATATCCCCCTAATCTATCTGTTATGGTCCCGACTTGCGTGTCAAGTTTTGTGGAGGGTTGCCTCACCATATGCACCTACATTTGCAAAAGGACAACCTAGACCTACCGGCATGGGACCACAGCCTTTACTGATTGGAGGGGTTGACATGGGCCATGCAGCTGATGAGCAAGGGCTGGAGGATGGAGTATAGAAATAAGGGTATTTTTTCCGGATCCCCACCATCATACATAATACCCCCACCAAAAAATTTAATCCAATTTTATCCCTGCGAAAAATCACTATGGATTTACCTGTCGTAGGAGATAAATCCTTTTTGCCAAAAATGGTCAACGGATTTACCATAAATTCGTGCGAAGTTAATTTTGGCCATAGGATTTATCTCTAAAATAGATAAATCATCTGTTGTCGAAAATTAACAAAACGAAATTATCTATTTTAAAGATAAACCTGGCGCCTTAAAAAGCCAACAGATTTACTCTAAAATAGATAAATCTATTTTGTTATTTTTTTCTCAAAAATAGATAAATCTGTTTTGTTCAATGTGTTTCGGTTTCACTTTTGCATCGATTAAAACAAATTTTAGTGCAGTGCAACGATTATAAACATAGAGACGACTAAGATAAATACATAAATCCACAAGTGTTTAAAATGTTACATAATGATACACAGACACAGATAATCAAGGGGACTCAGGAGGAGACCCGCCCTCTGCCACATGAATGACACCCCAGATCCGTCTGTAGGATGCTGATGCAGGATGAAGCTCACCTAACTGTAGCACACTCCGCAAATGCTAGGAATATAAATCTTACCATAAGCAGTGTCACATATAAATACAATATATATTTTTAATTCAAAAGAATATAAATCTTACCATAAGCAGTGTCACATACACCCCTAGCTGGGCGCTATCAGTCAGAGTGGCAAACTCTAGCTGCTCAAACAGAAAGGCCAATGCAGATAGACCCGACGCCCATGAACCAATCTGGTCCATGTCCTCAATAAGCAACTGCTACTTACCCTCCACTCTGTTCCCTGTCTTGCTGTAAAAGATGCTTTTCCCTAGCAACAACAATAAAAACATGATTGCCCGCCTCAATGTGATCCCGACAGAGATTGAATAGCCACTTGAGCCGGAAGTAGCCTCCCCTGGCATCCATCAACTCTTGAGTGGCCGCAATAACATCCACCCTTAACATATTAACTACCAAAGAAATTACAGTGTCAACAGTGACAGGCTGGGCTGCGGGAAGTAGTAGTTTCCCGTCACTGGTAGATGCAGAAGACACGAGATATCATCCAAGGTGATGGTCATCTCACCGAATGGCATGTGGAATGAAGAGGTCTTGGGATGCCATCTCTCGATAAATGCTAATATAAGCTCATGATCAACTGTGGTCATAGCTGAATGGACCAGGGGGCTAGGGCTGCTCGTGTGACGTACTCATAGAAATGAGGAGAGCTGGTTGAGAGAAGCCAAGTATTTACTAATTTTGTGGCCATGTGCATTTACTTTAAGTTTTCTCCGATCCTGCCAACATTAAAAATGAAACACGCATTCAATATAAATAATTAAAACAAATGAAAAAAATTAATTCTAACCATTATGAAAAAATAGCTAAATTTACCTGGCCCCTCGGAAGGCTGGACGCCACGTGCTCCTTAAATCTAGTCAGCACTGAACCATCTATAGGCCCAAAAACAGGATGCTCCGGCTGCCGGTTATGTTGTGGCAGGTGATCAGGCATGTCGTCATCATCATGATAAGCCTGCAGGTCCTGATGATGCTCATGAAGAAAATCGTGCTCGTGCTCATGCAGGTGCTGCTGGTAAAGCTGGTCAGCCTCTGCGTGGTACTGAGCATGTTGTTGCTCCTCTTGAGCATGTTGTTGTTGGGCCCCCTGTCGTGCCCGAATAAGTCTATCTCTGCCAGAAGCATGGCCGGCGAAACACGGATCACGTCTCCTCACCAGAGTAATATCATCCTCTGCCTGACCACGCCCCCGTGAGGGCTCTCCTTGCACTGTATGCGACCGCACCCTGCCATTGGAATTAGTAGGTATCTGCCTCTGTACTCTCGAACAAACCGCTGCACAATTAAAAAAAATATTAGAAAAAAAATCAAAACACATTTATGTCAAAAAACATAATTCCGTAGTCAAAAATTTCTCAAACCGGATTTACATGTAAATTCGTTAGTTGCCCACGGATTTACCTGTATATCCGTTTGGAAATTTTTTTGACTACGGATTTATGTTTCACTAGAAAATTCTGTTTTAGGGAACGAAGAGTATGACAGATTTATGTTAAATCCATTTTGGAATTTCTTGGCTACTGACGGATTTAACATAAATCCGTTTTGAGAAATTTTCAACAACAGAATTACATAGTTTCGTCACTCGGAATTACGATCCTTCCTTGCAATGTTTTTAGAGAAAGCGATGGTAGAGAGTGAATGAAACTGAAGAATTGAGGGAGGAGATAAATCATTTGCGGTTTTTAAGTTCTTGGGAGGTTATTTTCGTCTTTTCATAGGGTTGGTGGGGGGGGGTATTTGGTATCATAGTGGGGGTAAAAAAACACCCTAAGCAGGAAGAGGGAACTTGAAGAAGCTTTTGGAAGCATGTGGGTTTGATAAGTAGTTATTGGGTTTTTTTTGTACCCCACCACCATTCACTATACCCCCACATATTATAATAATCCCAAAATACCCCTCCTTTTCTTTATTTCACAAATTACTTTTTAACTCTCCTCATTTACTCCCCTTCAACAACTGTAGTCAATGCCATAATTCCACTCGTCGGAATTACCATCCAAAAAGGTAATTATGTTTAGTACATTTTTTGGAATTTTCTGCTTTTGACAGAATTAACAAAATTTTGTAGTCAACGCATATATGTTGTCAGAATTATGTTAATTCTGTTTGTTATTTTATTCAAACCGGAATTATATGTTAATTCCGTCCATCAAAATTATCCTTTAACATGATAATTCCCCTTTGAAATGTTAAAGCTGTCAGAATTAAGTGTAATTCCGTTTTGAAGAAAAAGTGACTACGAAATTATGTTTTTAAACAAAATTTCATTTTGAATATTTTGTTTTCAAACCTTAGCATAATTGATGATGGTTTTTTGAATTTTAATTAGGGATTTATGATTCTGGACAAGCAGTTATCGGTTGATGTCTCGGCAGCCTTCACTACCACACAGGTAAGTTTAACAGTTTAGATTTATTTTTGTATATATCTGAGATGTTTTTGCCTCTAACAGTTACTTTTAATTGTAGATATTTGAAACACGCGAAGATGTTATCACTTGGGCTAGACAGGTTGTGAGGCAACCAAATTTGTGATTATAATGCGTAGGTCGTGCAAAGTTGGAGAAAAAAGTGGAACTAAAGATAAAATTGATTTTTGTTGTTCGAGGCATGGAGAATTCAGCAATTTGAAAAGGAAAAAATAATCTTATCGTACTAACTGTCCGTTTAGGTTGAGGACTACGTATACTATTCGTGATGGTGGTTGGGGTGTGAGAGTTATATGTGGATGCCACTCACATGAGATGCTTGCAACGTTAATCGACACCTCATTCTTTGGCCGGTTAATGAAGGAGGAAAGAGTTGTGGTGCACGAGCACACTACATTGAAGGTTGCAGAAAGAGACAGTATGAATGCTTTGAAGAAGAAATTTGTTGGTAATGTGACATCTATGACCCAATTGTATAGGAGTCGTAGCATGTATCAGTCTTCTTTGAAAGGTCCCAAAACTGAGATGCAGGAGCTTATGAGGTTGATAGAAAGTGAAAAGTATTTATGTTGGAGTAGAAAAGTTGAGGGAACGAATGTTGTAGGTGACATCATGTGGATGCATTTCACCTCTGTGAAGTTGTTCAGATTCTTTCATAGGTTTATTATTTTGGACAGCACATACAAGACCAACAAGTATAGGATTCCTCTATTAGAGATTGTGGGTGTGACTTCCACGGAGATTACTTTTTCTGTTGTGTTAGCCTTCTTGGCCAATAAAAACGATATGAAAAACGATATGAAGAAATTATTCTTTGAGGCGATTGCAGTGAGAGGTGTTTTTGGTGATAGAGAGTTGGGCCTCATGAACTCGATTTATTTTGCCATTTGTGGAACTCGCTTTGCGGTGGCACGTTACAAGAATGTGAAAGGAACATGTCAAAAGCAGGTGAAGAAGGATAGACAAGAGTCAGTGATGCATCTTTGGTATGGTCTCGTTGAGTCACGTGATGAGGTTGAGTACGCACGCTGTTAGGATCTTTTGGAGTCAGTGATCTACCTTTCTTTCTGAAGTACTTGCATGATACGGTTGAATCCTTTTAAGGATAGATTCGTTATGGCATGTACTAATCGGGTGAGACACTACGGGAATACCACTACAAACCGGTATGTTCTCTAATTTATTTTATACTTATGCAATTAGTTTATTTTACAATTTGATGTGTATGGAATTTAATTATGTTTCTATATTATAGTAAGGATAGATTCGTTATTTAGTTATGTTTCTATATTACCTTGGAGGGTATGGATGGGCATGAGCTACAAACTAGTCATGCAGATTGTGACATCACATATTCCATGGAGATGATATGGAAGTGGTTTAATGGTATGTCACCTGAGGAGAGGATTGTGTTCAAGAAACAAATTGATGAGCTAGCATTTCCCACCAAACAAACATAGGACCAATGGTGCACCAAAGAAGAAGAAGAAACTGTATGATGTGAAACAGGATCCATATTTTTGGGAGCATGTGGATGAGACCATGGACACTCAAGACTCCAAACCTAAACCAACACAAAGGACTTCTCAGAAAATCTCACAACCAAGGACTTCACAGAAAATCTCAAAGCAGATGACTTCAGAGAAAATCTCATGGTCGATGACTTCACAGAATATCACACAGCTTATGTCACAGGGACTTCTAAGGTACTCTCAATTCATCATCTTCAATATTTACCATGGGTTCCTCTTCATTTCCAACCCTACGTGTCAGACATCATTGATGTAGACGGGGATGAAAACTATGGCTACCGAGCAGTGTCTACTGAACTTGATATGGGTGAGAGCAGTTGGCCATTGATCTGACAAGATTTACATTCGGAGATAGCATCACACTTTGAGCTATACACTGAAGCAGTCATTGCTTTTTTTAGCATAAGGGGCCACATGATGCAGACAAGTGTCTCTCTATGTCTGAGATGGGGTACGTTATAGCTTCCAAATATAATGTCGCCCTACTCTCAATATCTTTGTTGAAGTCATACACATATTTGCCACTGAGGGGTTCTTTTTGTAAGACAAAGAGCCAGAAATTTATTTATATCCTTAATATCAACAATTATCACTAGGTTCAAATTGCAGTCACACATGACTGTCCACTGCCTGAGCTTGCTCCTTAGTGGGAGCCTTATGTATCTCCTGAGACTAATCCATGGTTGGATCCTTATATAGGGTGTCTCCTACTCTGGGCGTCTTTAGCTCCACAGCTGAAACCACTAACCCAGCCACCTCTAGTAGTTGATTTGGCAGCCGATATAGATCACATTTGATGTATTATTCCACAGTTATTTATTGTATAAAACGATATTGTGGGTGATGCGATGATATATATATATATATATATATATATATATATATATATATATATATATATATATATATATATATTGGTTAGCTCCTAATTATATGTTTAATAGTTGATATTTATTTCAATTTTTTTTTAAAAACCTTAACCTACGAGTTGATTTTTAATTTTCACAACGGAATTACCGATCTAACACATACTTCCGTTTTGAAATTTCCTGGCCGTCGAAATTACCTTAATTCCGTTCAATACTATTAATAAAAACATAATTATCTTTTCTTTTTGATAATTCCTGTTTGAATTTATTTGCTTGCGGAATTATCCTTATAAAAGATAATCCCAACAACTTTTTTAACTGCGGAATTATCTTTTAAATGATAATTCCGTTGTTAAATTCAACAAAACGGAATTTTCTATTTAAAAGGTAATTCCGTTTCGTTTAAATTTTGGGGGCATTTGAGTCTCTTCATGGGGGTTGTGGGGGGGGTATAAAGGGTGATGGTTGGGGTCCAAAAAAAACCTTTTTTATTAAGGAAAAAGGGCCTCAATTTTACTTTAGATAGTTCGCAATGCGGTTCAAACGTAACAATACACATAGCCAAAATGCTAAATGTTAGTGTAGCGACCGAAAAATCCAGGAAAGGATTCTTCAAAAGGTTCAAAAGGAAGCCGCCACCAAATTTTAGTTTAAGGGAAAATTCGGAAAATCCCTTTTAGGTTTAAGATAAGGCTGAGTTTAGGGTTCGGGAGTTAGTATGCGTGGGGAAGGTATTAGCACCCGACGACATCATTTGGTCTAATTAATTGTAGTTTATTATCATTTTACCGTTTTATTAGAATGTGAAGGAAAGAAGACTTAATTAAAATTATTAGTTTTTAGTGTTTGACAAGAGTGGACTCTTGCTCTTACGTACCTCCGGATGCAATGGAGGAATCAAAGCTACGTAGTTCTTCCTGAAAAAGGTTTGTTGGTTGGTGTTTTTTAGTGTAGGGGTCCTAGGATTCCTTGAACTGTACAACTCACTGATCCTAGGACGCTGACTAACCCGGTTGTACAACCGACATAGTCCCCTACTTTTTTGAAATGATTTTTCTTGAGTTTTTGAGAGAAATTGGTTTGATGTGAGGTGGGTTGGTTTTAGAATAGGTATTCTAGGACTCTTGAACTGCATACACCCACTCGTCTAGAACATTGACTAACAGGTTGTACAACCGACTTAGTCCCCTATTTTAGGAAATATAATTTATTTACATTTTTATAAGTTTTTAGGATTACTTGAATCTGCATGTACTCATTGGTCCTAGAATGATGACTAACCCGGTTGTACAACCGACTTAGTCTTTTATTTGATTTTTGGATAGGAAAAATATTTGTTTGTTGTTTTTTGTTAAAAGGAATTATTCTTGAGGATAATTAATAAAATAAAATAAAAACGAGAGAGGAGGTGAAATAGTAAAATTGGAGCGCAACTAGCTGCGGGAGGGTTGTGTTTTTCAAAGAGGAGGTGTAAAGATAATACCGTCCCATGTTTTATAACTGTATGCGAATGGGCTTTTGAAAGAGGGAGGGGTGTACGAATTAAGTAGAGGAGTGTATGTAGCAATCTGATGTTTTGATTAAAAAAAGAAATTTAAAAATTAGAATTAAATAAGTCAACATATTATGACCAAAAAAAAGAAGTCAACATAAGAATAACTAAAAAAAAGGAAATACTTTAAAGCCAATCCCAAATATTTCGCTAACCCGAATTTCCTTCTCTTAATTGTTTTACTAGTCTTGATTAAAACAAATCCTAATTGACAAACTCATTCCTAATTTTTAGAAAGATTAGACCAGAACTTGATTTCTTGGGTAAAATCTCATTCTTATGTCTTCTTCTCAAAAGAAACATGTTCAGGTTCCTAATCTGTTTATAGGATATTATTCACAGTATTAGATATTCACATGAAAAAAAAAAAGCAAACAAATTCAAATCTCGATCTAATTTATTCCTAATTTCCTAACACTGATTTTGTTCAATTGATTTAGCAATCTAGATCATTCATATTCTGAACCTAATTTATAATAAACTATTTCTGTATAATCCTAATTATAACTAATCTATTTCTAATTGCTCTAATTTCATTCTCTAGGACAGATCTGAAATAGCTCTAATTTTCATGTTAGGGGTTCATCTAACCATTAGTGCTAAAAATACTTATTTGATTGTGGCTTCATATATATATATATATATATATATATATATATATATATATATATATATATATATATATATATATATATATATATATATTTCTTATTCTAAGCTTCTAAATGACACAATCAGAATAGTGACAATCTTTGAATACATCTAGTTTCTAATCTTATCAAACAGAACTCTGATTTTTGATTAAAACATTATACAAGTTTGTTTTTGAGTTCTTTTTGAGAGCTACAAAACCTTGATTGTATTATACGCATGCGGACCTATGATATTTAGATTTAGCAACAAGAAAAGATTATGCACACAGATTCTATATATCTAGGTTTAATAACAATGATGAACCAACCTTCCCTCCAACCTCAGATATGTCTCCTAATGTGTCTGCCACTGCTACTATTTAATTCCTTAAACTGCTGCCTCCTTGAATGCTACTATTTCCTCAGCTTTTTCAAACTCAGAAATTTTGAATATGGTGCTTCAGTAGATTAGGATTCTGATGTTGAATCCTAATCCTTTTTAGGTGATTTTTGCAGTATTGTTGTGTGTCCTTTTTTTTGACTCAGACAGACTGTCTATTTATATTAGAAAATTAGGTCTTGGCCATTAATGTGTGATTCACCCTGATTTGGTTTATTTTCAGATGCTTGGAGAGGAAGATTAGGGTTTTAAGAGAGCTTGAGGATCCAAGCCCAACTGATATTTGGGCTAGAGCTACTTTTATTTTGTATTTTTTTTTATTTTCGGATTTCCTTTTCTCTTGTACTTTTGGTATATTGTTTTTTTTGTATTTTTTGGACTTTTGGACTCCCCTAAGTTGTAAATAAAATTAAATATATTTTTTTTGACATTTTTGAACCATATATATTGCTAAAAATAAAATAAACGACTAAAACAAGAAAAAGAAGACGGACAAAATTGGGGTATAACAGTTAGTATCATTTCATCAATTAGGTGCAAGGTTCAAGTCCCATTGAGCCTAAAAAATCTCTCTTTTTTGTCATTTCTTTAAAAAATGTACTTTGTTTTCTTGTAAAAACTGCCATAGTATAAGTTATAATTGCAATTGTTTTGTTTTTAGCTACGCTACAAGTAGTTTCTAGTTCTCTTCAAGTAGCGCATCACACGCTTTACTGCTGCCCAGTGATGCATACTAGGATTAATCAAATAACTACCAAGAACTCCCACTATAAATGCTATGTCAGGACGAGTACAAACTTGAGCGTACATAAGACTTCCCACAGCCGAAGCATAAGGAACCGTTTACATCTCTACCTTATCAAGATCTGTAGCAAGGCATTGTTTGAGACTGAACTTGTCTCCTTTAACCACAGATGTATCTCCCGGTTTACTATCTTACATGAAGAATCTATCCAAAACTGTATCGATATAGCTCCTTTGTGACAATTCTAAGATACCTTGAGAGCGATCTCTAAGTATTTGGATACCCAAGATAAAGGAGGCGTCCCCAAGATCTTTCTCTCGAAGTTCTTCGTGAGAAATCTCTTAGTTTCGAACAATAAGCCTATATCATTGCTCGCTAATAGGATATCATCGACATAAGACCAAAAAGATAAATTTACTCCCACTGAACTTTTGGTATACACAATCATCAACCGCATTAGTCTCAAAACCATAAAAGGTAATAACTTTATGAAATTTGTGATACCACTGACAGGACGCCTGTTTAGGGCCATAAATGGATTACTTAAGCTTGCACACCATAGACTTTGGATCACCTGAAACAAAGTTTTCTAGTTTCACCATATAAATTGTTTCGTCAATGTTTCCATTTAGAAATGCAGTCTTCACATCCATCTGATGCTGCTCTAAGTCAAAATGAGCAGCTAGTGCCATAATAATCCTGAGAGAGTCTTTCAAGGAATCTGGAGAGAAAGTCTCTTTGTAATCAATGCCTTCCTTTTGTGTGAAGCCTTTTGCAACAAGACGAGCATTATATCTTTCAACGTTACCCTTGGAATCCCTCTTGGTTTTAATTATCCATTTGCAACCAATGGGTTTGTTACCTTCAGGTAACTTGACAAGATCCCAAACGCCATTATCAGCCATAACTCCGTCTCATCCTTCATGGCATCAATCCACTTAAGAGAGTTAGAACTATTCATGGTCTGACTAAAGTTTATTGGATCTTCCCCCAGGCAAGCCAATACCTTCCTCATGTTCTGGAAGAAATACTACATAATCATCTGAAATTGCACTTCTCCTCTCTCTAGTGGATCTTCTTAATGGTACCTCTTGAGGTTGTTGAGTTTGAACTTTTGGTGGTGCTTGAGGAGGAAACTCATTGTTGTCTTCTTCTTAAGCAATGTTAGGAATAACATTTTCATTTATTGCTGGATCTGTTGCTTGAACAATGACATGTACTAAGACTTCACCATTGTCTGTAACCGTTTCTTCATCAAAAGCAACACTCCTTATGTTTAGGTACGGGTCATTATTTGGGTATTCCTTCCATGGTTGGTAGGAGCAAGAAATCGCTCTTCAAGTTTATCAAAAATAGAGTTTGGAAGAAGATTAACTCATGGGGTGGCCGGTATTTATCAAAAATGGGGAAGGAGGTTATGATTAAGTCGGTTCTCCAATCTATCCCGACTTATCTCATGAGCCTTTTCCTTATTCCTTCTTCTCTTTGTAATGAGATTCAAAGTTGGATGAGTAGTTTTTGGTGGGGAGGTAGTTCATCGTCCTTCCGTGGATTGAATTGGCTTTCTTGTGATAAATTGTGTATTGGCAAGGATCATGGCGGCTTGGGCTTTCATAATCTCAATGTCTTCAATATTACGTTGTTAGGAAAGCAAGGTTGGAGGTTAATGAGTTATCCCGATTCTTTGGTGGCAAAAATTTATAAAGCTAAATACTACTCTAGGTGTAACTTTATGAATGCGCCTAAGGGAAGTAATTCTAGCTTTGTGTGGCGGAGTATTCATGAAGCCCGTATGGTTCTTAAGGAGGGTTGTCGGTGGACGATAGGTGATGGCCGGAATGTGAATGTTTTTGGAGAAAGATGGATGGCTAACCGTGTGATGCTAGACGAAACAACAACACAACATTTCAATCCTTTCCTCCGTGTGGCTGATCTTATTTTTGCAGATACTAAGTAATTCTAGCTTTGTGTGGCGGAGTATTCATGAAGCCCGGATGGTTCTTAAGGAGGGTTGTCGGTGGACGATAGGTGATGGCCGGAATGTGAATGTTTTTGGAGAAAGATGGATGGCTAACCGTGTGATGCTAGACGAAACAACAACACAACATTTCAATCCTTTCCTCCGTGTGGTTGATCTTATTTTTGCAGATACTAAGAGGTGGAATGTCGAGTTGATCAATCAATTATTTCCCACCACAATAGCAGAGCAGATTGTGAACACACCCCTTTTTACTATTTTCCCTGATGACTTGTGTATGTGGTGGCCGGAAACGTCGGGTGTGTACTCAGTCCGGAGTGCTTATAGGTTCATCATGAATAATATCTTGGATACTGGCCATTTAATTGTTGTTGCTGACTGGCACTGTTTGTGGAAGTTGAAGATTCCGCCGAAAGTTAAACACTTCTTGTGGCGTTTGTGTAGAGCAGTCCTCCCAACGAGATCTAATTTACGTCGTCGGCATATGGATGTAGTGAAGTCACCAGTGTCACAAGGAAGGGGGGTTGGAATTGTGACCCTTTTAAAATTATCCTAAAATAAAAGAACTTTGATTCACAAGTGTACTTGAGAATTAGGAGAGTGAGTGTTATGTGCTATGCGGAAACAATCCTCTTAATGAATTAGATGAGTCAAGAAGGGTGATTGAATAGTCTTCACAGTTATGTAGAACTGAGAAGGATCATTCAAAACTTCCCTTACTCTTCTCATAATTGTTTCCCAATTGTTTCAAGTAGAGTCTTACTGTGAAAGACATATTAAGTTGGTAAACCACTTGTTAAGAGTTTCAAAACATTTTATAGTCTTTGAAGAGTTCTGAGAAGGGTTGAAAAACTCTTGTTCTAGTTGTAGCTGAGAAGGGTCAGAACTAACTCTTCTCAGGTTTTCAAAAATCTCTCCTCAAGAGGAGTTTTTCTCAAACTGTAAACTAAGTACTTAAAGCAGTAAATAACACATGGATTTATAGTGGTTCACCCAACAATAACATGGGCTACTCCACTCCTCACACCCAGTGAGATTTTCCACTATTTTCCGAATAGTTTACACCCTTTCACACTTCATACAAGTTGAAAGCTCTTGGTAGTTTTCTTCTCACAGCTCTACCTACTGTATTCCCACTAATAGACTTCTTCAAAGCTATTAGACTGTTTTTAACACAAAAGCACTCACTTCTCAAGTCCTATAGCAACACATGCTACTTGAGAAGGTTCCCTATTCAAGATTCTTTGATTACAAGGGTTTTGGGATTACTTAGAGCTTGGTTGACATATATAGGATATACATGAATGATTTACAACACAAGACTTAGTACATACTCAGAGAAAGATGAATCCCTTCTGGTTTAAAAGTAGCTGAGTATGGAAGAGAGAAGACTTGAATGTGTGAGAAGGTTGATAGCTCAAAGTTTAATTCAATCTCTTGAAGATCAATGAAGACCAGAGCTGTTGTTATATAGAGTTGTTGTAGCCCTTTAACTCCTAGTCCAAGAAATAGAGCCGTTGCATCAACAGCTAGCCGTTTGGAGCTGTTGGAAAGACGCTCTGTCTTTGTCATTTTCAAAGACTTTGCAATCAAATTGTCATCACCCTTCTCACAGTGACCCTTCTCACTGTGACTCTTCTCATGACTTGTTAAGTTGAAGATGATGCTTCTCAAGATGAATCTTCTCATGTTGATGCAGTACTTTAAGGATGATGACTCTTCTTGTCATGACCCTTCTCAGGTCCATGACTCTTCTTAACATGATTCATATGATCATGACCCTTCTTGGGATCATGACTCTTCTTAGCTTGATATTGTGTTTCATCTTCTTCAATATTCTTTGTCATGACTCTTCTCATGCTTGATCTTCTTAGATGTTCTTCTCATATTGCCATTTCACTTGATGAATCTTCTCAAGCAGAATTCTTCCAAGATTTCCAAGTGTTTCTTGACTTTAATCCTTTATGCTTAAGACAACTTCCTTTCTAGTAGTAGTGTAGGCAATGTTTCTTTTCTGTTTTCTCTTAAAATTGATGCTTCTCATAAGCAGATATCTTGTTGAGAATGATTTGAAGCCCTGTTCTTATAAATCACTCAACAAGAGCATTAGTAATACATATGATCAGAAACCTTAAGCTTCTCATCCTTGAGGTTTAATGAACATCAAAACATTACTAGGGATTTTGCCTCAACATGTAGAAGATATTTTTCCTTGGTGTTCTCTTTGTCCGAAATCTGAACTACACCTGTTTATTTATTGTTCTAAGGCGAAAACTTGCTGGAGGAGTCTTGGAGTCCTATAAACTATCTTCGACTGTGCCTCTAATGTTGCGGATTCTGTGCAGTATTTTTTCTGTGTTGACAGCTTTGTAGGGCGCCAATAGGGAGGCTTGGTGCATTACACTTTTGAGTTTGTGGCAAAGTCGTAATGATAGCATTTGGGAGAACAAACAGGGGGATGCTGTGACTATTATTTGGAGGGGTAATTTTTGGTAGCTGATTGGAGGGAGGCTCAGTTGCCGTCAGCGCCGTTGCAGGAGCATCCACAACCTCCTCATGTTGATATGTCTTGGTGTAGGCTGAGCGCAAGTGTCCTGAAGTGTAACATCGATGCGACATTCTCTTCGGTGGCTAACCGAGTTGGCATTGGTATTTGTCTCCGTGACGAGAATGGGCATTTCATCAAGGCTAGGACGTTTAGTTATTCTCCTATCCTAGACGTTCCTTTGGGGGAAGCGATGGGACTTCATGGTGCAATCACTTGGATTCGAGAGTTGGGCTTTACTGATGTCATCTTTGAACTTGATGCTAAATTCGTTGTTGATGCCTTTAACTCTTGACGCCATACTGTTTCTAAATTTGGCTCCATAATTAGCACTTGTAGAAGTCTTTTTACTTTTTTTACTTGTAACTCTCATGTGGAGTTTGCTAGGAGGGAAGCTAACAAGGTTGCTCATACCTTAGCAGGGGTGACTTTGTTGTCAGCTAATCCTCAGGACTATTCTATTGTTCCAACATGTATTTCGTCTTTGATTATTAATGAAATGCACTGAGTACTTCTCGTCAAAAAAAAGTATATTGCATACTCGTGTATCGCATGGATCATACACACTAGTAAATGATGAAAGATCAATTCATAATCCAAATTAGGATATGTCCTCTCTCTCTTACGTATATTATAAAATGTAACTGCAATACAACATAAAGATGCAATTAAAACTGGAAAGAATTCAAACAAATAAATAATAAAATGTAACCACAATGCAACATAATGACACAGTTTCTTCTTCTTAGGACATGTCCTCTCTATCTCTCTCTCTCTATGTCTGTTATTCTTTCTTATGTATTTCGGTTTTGTTTCTATGTGTTGGTATGGATGATGTTTGCAAATTCTTCTTTAAGCTAAATTATTTGGTTTGTGTATTAACTTTTTTTAGTATTTTTGATAATTTGGAGTTTCTTCTTTGTTGGAATGATATAGTGAAATGGAACGTAGCGGTGATAAACCACAAATGGCAATGGCTTCTTCTTTCTAGCGAACAAATGACCATCTCCTCCAGCGTGGTAATTATAGTGATTTCTCATATAATATAGTTTATTTTTTATTTCTCTAGTTTGGTCTTACCTTTTTTTAATGATAAAAATGTGCAAAGACTTGGATGATCATATATATAACTACAAATATTTTTCAGGGAATTTTTTTACAAATACTAATACCTCATTTTTGAATGAGGGGGTTACAAAGAGATTGATTTGAAAATGGTGTTCTTTTTCTATTCAAATGTTATTGTTTTGTTTTGTTTATGTTTTTACTATATCCACGTAAAATCATAGTCTTCTTAATATCAAGGTTAATTTACACTTTATATTGCTGACTCCATCTACCCCATATTCTTATTTACCCCTTTAAATGTTATCTTCATTTGAATGTTATCAGGAAATGATCATTATTTGTGTATGTATTGGTTAATTCCACGAAAACATGGTTCAAGTTTCTATGCCTATTAGTAGATGCTTCAAGTGCCCATGGGAAAATGTGAGTGTTCATGCTCATAGATTTAAAGGTATTGAGTTTTCTTTGATTTTAGTAAAAAGGGTTTTAGAAAAATTCTTTACTGGTATTTTGAATTTAAATTTAAATTCTTAAATGTGGCGATCTCAGTTTTCATCATGTATTCTTCATCTCACATTTACTGCTTTTGTCGTTTCTCATCGGAATCATATATAATTGCCTTGCCTTCAGTGAAATGACAACCGTCAAGCACAGTCGAGATTTCGGAATCAAATCGAAGAAGAATTGCAGATACAGAAGAAGTAGATTGGAAGGAACCTTGACAAAAATAGAAAAACATAAACTAATAGAAGAAAAGAAATCGATGGAGGTTTATATTTTTTTGTAAGTGTTTCTTTGGGTTTTCTCTTCTGCTCATTTTCTATTCCTATTTAATAATTGGTTAAGAGTTGCATATTTTTTTTTGTCTTCAGGGTGTCTCTTCCTTCTTCCCACTTAAGATTTCTATTGTCTTATCAGTTGTGTAGAATTTGTTTCAAGTATTATAGATTTGTAAATTGGATGTTTTCTACACGAGTTTTTTGTTACTTTTCTTATAGAACTTTTTAATGATTTTGTAAACGAGTCACTCAACAATATATATTTTTTTTTTCATAATGTTTGAAGTTTGAACCCTATGTGTTTTCCATTGATTTAGCATCTGTCACTGCTATAAGGTAAATATCGTCTTCTCTATAATTTCTATGATTTGGTCACACAAGGCATTTTTTTGTGTGGTTTTCATATTAAGTTCTATTTTAATGTATAATTAAATTTGTATTAGAAGTTTTATTTTAGTATTAAGTGTTAACTTTTCCCGGTAACTATCTATATTATATATAACCATGGATTGTCCACCTAGGCATCCACCTAGGCGTCCATGTCACTATTTACGTCAGCACAATTTAATTCCACCTCAGCAATTAACCGCGTGAGTCACTGCCACCTCAGCATGTTATTTCGAAATATATCACAAAAAAAGCAAAAGCTGGGGATCAAACCCATTCCCCCACACTCCCACCTCCTAACATTGACCATTTGAGCTACCACAATTTCATGTTACTAAAGCATATTACATACTGTTTATCCTATTATTTCTTTTATTGCAAAACTTTTTACCTACTTTTTATATCTATTTATTATTTATTTTGATACATGTATATTTGTTATTATATATTACTTTTATATATTATATTTATTTACCATCTAATATTTTGTATCACATTCCATAGATTTTATTCTATATATTTACTAACTAGAATATTATTAAATATGAGTTTTTTTTTAACAAACGGACAGATTGCCCGAATTTATTAATAAAAAAAGAAAAAAAACTGAGAAAAGCGAAGGGGGGACTGGACCAAAATCATTGCCACAGAGAAAAGATCAATATTAAATATGAGTAATTTTATCCATTTCAACCTTTTTAATTCTCATCTTATAAATAATGTTATATATTAAAAATGTTTGTCACATATTTTTGTATTCAGCTTTATGCACATACAATTAGAATCAACAGCTTGATGCACATACAATTAGAATCAATATAACTTTGATCGATCAGTATATTTGTAGTTTACAACGTTTGTGCTTAATATCCTTCTATTCACTACGTTGCACTTAGAAAACAAGTAGAGAGAATAAACAAAATGACAGAGAACATTGATCTACTACGGTTGTCAATGTCAATCGACTTAGTCAAAAACAAGCTACATATCCTTATGCAAAGGTATATTTGCTATATATTTGTAAGTTACTATTTACTAATACTATTTTAGACCGTATAATACTTATAAGTAACTCCTGTTGTAATAACATCTCAATATAAAAATACCCCCGAAATTATATACACTGCGGTTGTCACTACTAAAGTATTATTTGATTAGTACTTATGTAGTTGTTAAAGTATTTTTATTTATGAGTTGTCACTACTAAAGTATTATTTGATTTCACGGGATCTCAAAATTATAATATATAATCTCAAAATATATATATATATATATATATATATATATAAATCTAAATTTAATTTCCTACTATTATACAAATATTTAAAATAGTTGAAGTAATTATCTTACGGTGTCTAAACAAATGAATTTCGACCCGTGCTGGCACGGATTAATTATACTAGTATATCTATAATTTCATTAAATTATTTGTCAAATGTCATCACATGAGCCACTTAACAATTGATACACAAATTTGATTTATTTTTCATCCACTAATATTGATTCCTTTTCACCATAACTTAACAATTAATAAAACAATTAATTAAATATTGTTTTGAAAAATAAATATTTTAATTGATTCAACTCATAGCATTTGAATGTTATAATGTTTTACGATAATTCCACGTAAAAAAAAAAGTTTTACGTTAATTCTTTCAGAAAGGAAACTACGCTCATTATGTTATATATGTAGCTGGCTTTGGGAATTGGATATTGGAACATCAATAAATGCAGAAAATTAAAATTTTAATCAAGTGTATTTTTAAATTACAATTATACCTACACATTTATTTACCTCCTATAAAAGAATGGTTGGGTTTTGGTCCAAATAAAAGGTGTTTGGCTGCTAATGTACACCTTCAAATTTTTCAAATTTTTAGGTGGGTGTAAATTAGCGGCCCCCACCCATATCATTAGTAATATTATTCACAAATGTTGCCACCTAAGCAACCAATAGAACAATTCCACGCAGATCTTCAGTAAAATACGTGGCATTCCACGTTTCCAGCGGTAATCTACACTGCTGCACATCAGACGGTCCTGATCTAACATCTTTAAACCGAAAAATTACTGAACGGTCACGATTTGCGGCAATTGTGCTCCTAATCTAGCATTCATCAATCATAATGAACGCTCATTCATCACTCATAATAATCGGTTAATTTGCTAATTAAATTACACCTTTGAATGCAATTGTGGTTCAGCCAAATTATATTAGAGATCAAAACTACGGTCAAATAGTCAAACGCACAATTAGTGCTATGCTAGAATCGTGGATCCACCATGATTACCTGTAATCATATGTGATATTCAAAAATAAACTATCGGTAACACCAACATATTTACCTATTATTTTCGGTAAGAAATTTTTTTACCCCAAAGCTATAAAACAAATGTATTAAATAATATAATCTCTAATAAACCAATCAAATCCATTAACATAAAAAAAAAATCAACCTGGATTAAAACCAAAAAAGACCAATCAAGCCCAAACAAACCCAATAAACACTACAAATAAACACTTACGCAGATTCACCATTGATAGATCGAGAATAACAGCTTCAGAAACACCAAGCTCGAATAGACATGGATCTTCCCAGACATGTTTTGAGTGATTTCCTCTTTCGCTATTGCCCTGTCAACCTTCGAACACTACAAGCACCTCCTCCTACTCAAGTAATACTTACAACCTCAAGGATCCAAAAATATGTTTACGATTAATATCCGAAATAATATGTTTATGCTCAATAAATCATATAATTTCAGAAATAATATGTTTATGATCAATATCATTTACTAATGTGAAACCATTGTTTCATGCTACCAGGAACCTTCATATGTGGTGATGGCACACATCACACATGTCCTTTCAAACAACGCGTAAGTTTTGTTGTTTATTCGGATCGTTTAGTCTTAACCACTAAAAAATCAAAAATAACTATCGTGTATTCTTTTACTGTAGGTCTGGCATAAATGTGATGGTTCGGGATCACACCGGAACCGCAATGCTCGCACTTAGAGGAATGGTTGTTGTCCACTTCTACGACATGCATTTACCTGGCCATGATCCTCGGCATCTTGTAACGTTCTTAACTTAACATGAATTGTATTTTTATTAGGTTTTCTTAGTCTAAATTGTTAGAGCTATTTTCTTTGGTACCTAATATGCTATCTGATCAAAAATTGTGATATCATCAGGAAATTACTTAGTACCAAACTGTTCTTATTATGCTATTTGATCACAAACTGTGTTATCTTAGGTTTTCTTATTCTAAATTGTTAGAGCTATATTCTTAATTAGCCCATTAAGCATTTGACAAATAGCACTAATTGTGCGTTTGAATATATTCTTAAAGTTGCCACCTAAGCAACCAATAGAAGAATTCCATGCAAATCTTCAGAAAAATACGTGGCATTCCACGTTTCCAGCGGTAATCTACACTGCTGCACATCAGACGGTTCTGATCTAACATCTTTAAACCGATTTTTTTTTTTTGACAATGGAAAACCCATATCATTTCATTCAAAATCAAAGAGGTAATACAATTCGGACTACAATCAAAGGTATGGGAGCTAGCGAAATTCCTTGATGCTCTAGCAAGTGTGTGAGCAACAAGGTTGGCTTGCCTCCGAATAAAACTAGCCGCATAGTTTTGTGTAACTGTCAAAAGGTTCTTACAATAGGATATAATAGTGCCGAGCTCAGTAATGGAACTACACCTTCAATGGTGACTCTAGGGATATGCAGCTCGCGAAGCCAAGTAACAACAGCAAATAAGCCTAATTAATGCCTCTGCTTCCTGCGGATGCGGGGAGCCGAAGTACCAAGCTGTTTTTGCCTTAACAAAGGAACCACTACTATTCCGAATGCACATACCGAAACCGAAACGATTATCATCAAACAACACCGCATCCACGTTGCATTTCATCACATTCTCATTTGGAGCGCCCAGCGGTAGAAGGTCGCCAGATCTTTGGAAGGAGCGCATCGACCTTTGTAATTGTTGCGGCCTGTCTGTTGCACGCACCTGCTGCCACTGGTGCAAAAATTCGAACACACTGCTGATAGGCTGTCTGGCTGGTTTTGCATTATTCTCCCATACCTTCTCGTTCCTCCGCTTCCTAATACACCAAATTAACATTGCTACACTGTTGCGAGCCACAATAGACTCCGCTGCTAGCAACCGAAACAAAATCTCCTTGAAGCTATTGTCGTTGTTATTCCGGTGACACTGTACCGTTTGCCATAACCCCGCTTGTCTCCAGATCGTTTCCGCTTGAGAGCACCCAAAAAATATGTGCAAATCACTCTCTTCCTCATGTTCACACCAAGGACACTCCCCGAGACAATTCGCATGACGTCGGCGTAGATTGAACCGGCTTGGGAGTACCCCCCGAGCACATCGCCACAAATGAATTTTCACCTTGTGAGAAATTTTAAGACGCCAAATTAAATGCCAATCTCCTTGAATACACAAAGCCGAGGTGTCCTTACACTCATTCATGTACACATAGTAGGCGGATTTAACCGAGTAGGCTCCATCTCGGCTCTTGTTCCATACCAGCTTGTCATCTTGTTCTCGGCCAAGAAGGACCATTGCCTGGATGCGCTTCTTGTCATCTTCATTGAATAATTGATTCATCAACGCAACATTTCATAGTCCTCCCGTAGCATCAAACAAATTAGCCACTTTTAGATCCTCCCACCCCGGAACCACACTAGATGAAACATATGAGCTCGGCCCTCCTTTCACCCAAGGGTCCTTCCAAATATTGATAGAAGTGCCATCCCCAATTTTCCAACGTGCTCCAAGTTTAACTAATACCTGTGAAGTGTAACACCCCCTTCTACTACTTATTAATTATTTAATAAAAATCAGAGTTTTTCAAAAATTTGTCCACGCACCTCAAAGAGGGTGGTACATTTAACAGAACATCATTCAAAACATATTTAAATATTCAAACGCATCAAGTGTGCGGAAAACATCTCATAGTCACGTGGGTTAAGACCCTCAAATACCTGTTTTAATGTTTACAATAATCCAGAAAATAGTTTGTAACGCAGCGGAAATAAAACTGAGTTCAACATACTCAAGACATAATTCATACAGTTTAGTACATAGCATAAAAATGAAGATAACTAGAGCCCCATCCCCGGTGTTACTATCAGAGCTGACTCAATAAACCCAAGAGGCATGACACCTTCACTCGGAATCACCTGTTTGTCGCCACGAGAGCAGGCAACATAAAAATGCTAGGGTGAGTCTCTTTACATAAATAATAACAAGTAAGATAAGCATTATATTAGAAAGCATCTAGCCAATCACAGTACACAATAATAGATGAATTAACCATCAACCATATTCTATGAAGGTATGAGTATATGCATGTGTGTAATATGCATGTGGATCCATAACCATCACAAAAACCCCGTCGGGCAACCACCACATTTTTGGCCGAAGCCACACCACCACCACCACCATCACGTAATGCATATGATTTATGTGACACTATGACAAATGCATCACAACACAATCCATCACAATAAGTATTAAATCACCTTTTTGGCCGAAGCCCGCGTCATTTATTAACCCACCACAATTGCCGATTATTAACCACCACCACCTCAATTATTAACCACCACCTCCTCGATTATTAACCACCATCTTAACACTCATTAGATTAAATCCCACCTAAGGACTAAACCACCTCATAAGGACCTTTTCTTCACTTAAGGACCATTTTGACACACCAAAGATTAATTTAGGGACTTAGGAAATTATTTGACATATTGGGACTAATTAGACACTAAGGGATTATTTCGTCACGCCAAGGATTAATTTAATTCTTAGGGACTAGTTTGTCACACCAAGGATTAAACTAATTCTTAGGGACTAAACCATCACTTAGACACATTTTGGGTACCTAGGCGCCAAGGGGCAGCCAATATGGCGCCCCACATCTTGTTATCCCAGCCCCTCACTCACACACTCAGTGACACACACACACACACTAGCACAGGGCGCCAAGTTTCTAGTAAACTGGCGCCCCCCCTGCACCGTTCCACCACTTCCACGCACACAACACATACTCACGCACCAGGCGCCTAAATGCCTAGCATTTGGCGCCACACACTGCACGTAACACGCGCACAGCCACGCAGGCGCGCATAAACTAGACACGGGCGCCAGATTCCTAGGGAATTGGCGCCCCCTCCTGCCAACTAACCCAGACCGAACCAAAAACCACATAACCGTACTCTGGGCGCCACTTTGCCTAGCAAATGGCGCCCCTGCCCAGCACACCATAACTCAGCACATAGGCACTCCATCAGCGCCAGATTCTCAGTGAATTGGCGCCCTGTTCCCTGTTCAGTCACAAGCCAGCAAACCTGGCGCCAGTTTGCCCATCAAATGGCGCCCTGTCCTTCACTTACCTGCACGCACAAGAGGGGCACAGCAACCAGGCGCCAAAATGCTAGGCATTTGGCGCCCCCCTTCCAACACTCACACTCAACATTCCTCAAATCCTAATTTCTATTCAACAATTCATTTCTCACATAACCATCACTCAATTTAAACATTAAATTATCATTAGTAATTCATCATACTCACCCACTCATTCTCATGGAACCATTTCATCAAATACCTAATATGCATAATTTCACAACTCATGCTTTTACAACCACAAACAACATGTTATGACCAAAATCAAACACCCAAAACATCAATCAACATATAACCAACACAAAATCACATAACACATCATTCCTAGAGCTATTCTAACTATAACACACATCCTACAAGTTATAAAAGATGTAATGGAGAATCCCCTAACCTTGGTTGAGCTAAAATCTCCAAACAAGCACCAAAAATCACCAAATGGAGCAAGCCTACTCCTACTTCCAGCTATGGCCGAAAATCCACTTCCTTGGGGTGAGAAAAGGAATTCAAAAATAACAAGAATGAGCTTATGGAACTCATGGAAATAGAACATGGAAGGAAAACAAGGGTGTTTAGGACCAAAGCCTTCACTTACCAACACAAAACTTGAGAAAAGTTTCCTCCTTTCTCCTCCTACAAGCTGAAACGTGGGTCTCCTTCCTTTGGGTGTCCATGAAAAATCAAAAAGGCAAGGAATGAGCTTAGGAAACTTAAGGAAATGGAATGGGAAGAAGAAATGGGGAAGAGTGAGACCAAAATCTCACTTATCCACCAAGAATCCAAGGAAAAGTTCTCACCTTTCCTCTCCCTTTTTCACGCCAGCTGCTGCCTCCCTCCTCCCCTATTCCTTCGTTGGCTTTCTTTCTCCAAAATAAGGTAATGAGACCCTAATGGATAAACCCCTAAGTTTTATGACTACTATTGGGCCTAAATAATGGCCCTTGGGCCTTATTCTCCACTCCTACTATTAATTCATCCCACCTCCTGAAATAAAACAAATCCAACTTAGTAACTTATTTAAAATGGATTAGACCCCTTTATGATAAAATAAACCCAACTTAATTAATTAATTTAATTAAACGTTGCAAGCCTTAAATAACTTAATTAGGTAAATAATTAAATTATTTTGGGCGTTACATGAAGCGTGGATGCTAAGCCATACATAATTGGGATTATGACCAAGCGAGTCCCCAAGAAGTCCCCATTTGGGAAATATTTAGATTTGAAGACGCGGGTTACTATAGCATCTTTGTTGGTACACAACCTCCAACCTTGCTTCCCTAGCATAGCCAAATTAAAGCCATGGAAATGACGAAAGCCCATTCCCCCAAACTCTTTTCGCATAGATAATCTCTCCCAACTCAACCAATTTATTCCTCTGCGAGCTCCACGATTAGAACCCCACCAAAAAGAATTTATCATCCTCTCCATCTCCTCCCCTAGAGATGTCGGAATCAAGAAAGTGCTCATGCAGTAAGCCGGAATGGCCTGAGCGACCGACTTCACCAGCACCTCCCGACCTGCCTTGAACAAATGTCGTCCCGACCATTGTCGAACCTTACCCCACACCTGATCCCGTAAGTAGCTGAATAACAGGTTTCTACTCCGGCCCACCATCGACGGCAAGCCGAGGTACTTCCCGGTGTCGAGACACTCTGTGACTCCTAGAATACCAACAATCTCATCTCTGACCTATTGCTGAGTGTTTCTGCTAAAGTAGATTTCTGATTTCTGGAAATTGACAGATTGCCCAGAAGCTTTCTCATAAGTGTCCAAGACACCCTTGAGTCTAGTGCTCTCCTGAACATTTGCCCTGCAAAACAAGAAACAGTCATCCGCAAAAAGTAAGTGTGTGAGGATAGGGGCCCCTCTACACACTTTCACTCCATGAATCCCACCTCCCCCAACTCACCTTGAGTTTTAGCCACGATACCATCATCTCGGTTTAATCTAGCAATAGCATTACAGCGACGACGGGTGCCGGCCATTGCGTGAAAAAATTTAGAGTTGGTGTCACCTGCATCCTTCAACCAATGAACCTTAGCTCTTTGTTTCCAGAATGCCTCTTCTTGAGATAGCAAAGTACCAAGCCGAATATTTACCTCCTTGTAGCGCTTCATAGACTCTTCATCCACCAATCCACGCAACCCCTCCAATTCCTCCTTGCACCGCTTAATGTCAATTCTATACCGAGATCGCAACTTCCTTCCCCAACTATCAACCGATCTAGTACAATTCTCCACCCTCTGCATCAAGTCTAGATCCCCATCACTAGACCAACTGCTCTCCACTACTAGCGGAAGATCCGCTTCTTCTAGCCAAGCATTCTCAAACTTAAACGGGCGAGAAGGCCTTCTTTGATGTTGCTCCCATAATTGTAACCAGAGCGGTGTGTGATCAGACCGGTCAGAAATACCGTTGATAAGATTGCAATCTGGGAACAAGTCAATCAAATCCTGAGTAGCAAGAACTCTGTCCAACCTCTCCTCCTTAAAAGCGGCCGTACCCCTCCCCCGACTCCAGGTGAAAGGATAACCCTGCATAGGAATATCATGTAACAAGCAGTCCTGAATAGCATCTCAGAAACCCCGTAGTAACCATGGTGCTCTATCAGCACTTCCCCCCTTCTCATCATTAGATAACAAATCATTATAATCCCCCACAACACACCACGGTAGCGAATTATCCTGCGCAAGTGTGCGCAACAAGTTCCAAGACTCCCTCCGTCGCCCACTCTCTGGACACCCATAGAAACCTGTAATTCTCCAGTGAGGGCCATTCTCACTAACAACCTCCACATCAATGAAATTAATCGAGTAACTAGTAACCGTACAATCAAACGGGTGGCGCCAGAAAAGAGCCAACCCACCACTTCTCCCAACACAGTCAACAGCAAAAGACGAGTCAAACCCAAGACGAACACGTATCTCTTCAATTTTGTCAGCATGTACTAGTGTCTCACATAAGAACAAGACATCTGGTTGATAAGTCTGAACGAGGTCACGTAACGATAGAACTGCTCGTGGGTTACCCAAGCCCAAGCAGTTCCAGCTTATGATACTCATTGCTCTTGGCAGGTCCCACTACCAGGGCCTGCCCATAAAAAAGAACCTTCTTTTGGTTTAGGAGTGCCTACTACCATCACCCCCGAGCTGCGTTTAACCCCTCCTGCATCAACACACGTCTGGTTCGCGTCACCCCCTATAGTGGTCTCTTCGCGAGTTCTTTTTCTGTCATCCACAATGGCCACGTCAGCGTCCATCATTGTCACCGTGGAGCTGACTATACCCTCACTAACTTCTGATGTGGCATTTGAAGATTGTGGTAACGGTCTAGGAAAAAGGATTTCAGGATTTTTGAAAGCCTCCACTAATTTAGCAACCTCATTATTCTGACCATTATTACTGACCGTTTTTATTCCACCATTTGAATTCCCATTATGGCGATCCAAAGAACTCAGAGCCTGCTTCCCATAATTAATTGTGCCATTAAAGCTCTGATTTGGTGCTTCCCACGGCTGGTTCTCCTCCCTCAACCACCGAGCGCCACCACTTCCTCCACCCCTTCGCACCTCGACACGCAACTTTGGTCCCCATTCTCTTTTCCCATCATCCACTTGTAGATCAAAAAGTTGCTGATAGTCTCCTTCAGCATGGCCAAGCAGGCCACAAAGGTAGCAAAATACATCTAACCGTTCATACTTAAAACACACCTCCTTCGCTTCCCCACCCTTCTTCTTCAACCTCATATCTTTCACCAGAGGTTTCCTTACGTCGATCAACACACGAACCCGCATATAATTTCAAAAACAATATGTTTATGATCAATATCATATACTAATGTGAAACCATTTGTAGCGACCGAAAAATCCGGGAAGGGATTCTTCAAAAAGTTCATAGGAAGCCGCCACCAAATTTTAGTTTAAGGGCAAATTCGGAAAATCCCTTTTAGGTTTAAGATAAGGCTGAGTTTAGGGTTCGGGAGTCGTTATGTGTGGGGAAGGTATTAGCACCCCACGACATCCTTGGTCTAATTAATTAGGATTTATTAATAATTACCCTTTAATTTTTAGAGGAAACGACTTATTTAAATTTTTAGTTTTTAGTGCTTGACAAGAGTGGACTCTTCCTCATACGTACCTCCGGATGCAATGGAGGAATCAAAGCTACGTAGTTCTTCCTGAAAAAGGTTTGTTGGTTGGTGTTTTTTTTTAGTGTAGGGGTCCTAGGATTCCTTGAACTGCATGACTCATCGATTCCTAGACGATTTGACTAACCCGATTGTACAACCGACTTAGTCCCCTACATTTTGAAAATGATTTTTGAGTTTTTGAAAGAGATTAGTTTGGTGTAAGGTGGGTCCGTTTTAGAATAGGTATTCTAGAACCCCTGAACTGTACAGCTCATTAGTTCTAGAACGCTGACTAACCCGGTTGTACAACCGACTTAGTCCCCTATTTTTAGGAAGAATAGTTTATTCGCATTTATTAAATTTTCAGGGTTACTGAACTGTACAGCTCATTGGCCCTAAAATAATGACTAACTCGGTTGTACAACCGACTCAGCCGTTTATTTAATTTATTAAGTTTTCAGGGGCTACTAAACTGTACAACTCATTGGCCCTAAAATAATGACTAACCCAGTTGTACAACCGACTTAGCCGTTTATTTAATTTCGAGGGAAAAATTATTTATGTTTGAGTTAGAAAAGAATTAAAAAGAAAACAGGGGTAAAAATTGTAAATTGGGGGTTTTATTAGTCGCAGGGGGTTGTATAATTAATAGGAGGTGTAAAAAGGAAGCCCAGTTCGCATAGGAGAGCCCAGTATGCGAAACTGGGCTTAAGTGGGGGGAGGTGTGCGCGTCAATGCAGATAGTATTCTGGATATTAAAAAAAAATAAAAAAAAATAAAAATCAGAAAGAAGATAAACTGAAGAGATTCTTCAAGTAGGCAGTGAACAAAAACAAAAAAAAAGGAGGCAACCCTAATTTGCTAACACTCAGCGCCGTCTTGCCTTAATGGTGAGAGAGGAATTTTCTGCGAAAGATCAGAGGAGGGAAAGAGAGAGAGATTTCAGCCTGAAATGGTGGGTAGGAGAGAGAGACCGGAACTTGAGAAGCTTGCGGTTTGAAGGGTGACAGAGTGGAGATGGCTTCGCCGGTGATTTCGACGGCAACGATGTTGGTTCGTGGTGCCAGGCTCGACGGTTTTGGGGGTGGTGCGAGTTCGCCGGAGCTTCGCCGGAGAAGATGAAGTCTCCTGCGGCGTTTTAAAGGTCAGTGCTTTTTATTATTATTTTTCTGAATTTCGGTTCTTCTGGTTCTATTCTAGCTGGCTTTTTGTTTTTGATTATGGCTTCTTCTAGTTCTGTTTGGGGTTTTAACCTGGTTGTTTATATCTCCCCATTCCTATTTTCATAGTATCACTGCTTGTTTCTAAAGAAAAGTTTCCAGACTTACCTTATGCTTCACACTGATTGAATCAAAAAACAAAAACTCTCTTTGCTCTAAGAGAATCTAAAGTTGTTTAGTCCTTGTTTCAGTCCTGGTTGTTTTGCTTCTTTATAGGATTTATTTTACAGAAACAAATATGAGTGGATCTACAGATCTATACAACGTAATGATAGAGGACCAATATTATTTGAGAGTCATTCAATCAAACAAAGTAACAGATACAAACAGAGTCTATTTTATTTTCATGTATCTGAGTGTAAGATCGTTATTTGAGTCTATTATGAGGTACTAACCTGAATTCCAGCCTCTGTTTGTGTCTCCTAATATTGCTCTGCTACCGTTGAGGGCCTTTGATCTGCTATCTGGACTGCTATTGTTTCTGCTGCCTCCAAACCAGAAATCCGGAACTATGTGTTTAGTGGATTAGGATTCTGACTTTGAACCCTAATCCTGGTTTAGGTGATTTTTGCAGTGTTGTTGTCTGCCTTGGTTTCTGTATCCATTTTACTGTGGACTGACTGCTTATTTATACTAAAAACTTAGGGTTAGCATTTAATTGGTTTTGGTGGGCTTTTTGCGGAGTTACGATAACGGGCTTGCTTTGAGCAATCTTGGAGAGCAAGAACGAACCCCTAAAGATTGCTGATGCTGCTCCTATTTTCTATTTTTTTGCTTTTTTTCGGATTTGTATTTTTTGTATTGTATTTTTGGACACTTTGGACAATTAGACACTTTCAAAATGTAAATAAAATTAAACAGAGTTTTTTGATATTTTTTGGACTGTATATGTATATGCTCAAAATAAGGACAAAAATAATAAAATAGAAAAGAAGTCGGAATGATGAGCCCAATTGCGAGAAAACAACTCGAATAAGCCCATTTGCAAGGAAACGACTCGGATAAACCTAATTAAGTTCGACTAGGCCTAAATACGAAGATTCAACTAAAGAATGTGCGAAAAGATCGATCATTCGCGCGCATTCTCAATTTAAACAACAACATTTCGACTTAGTTGAAGAGGTTAGTTGAGATCGACTTGGGTTAGTAAATGAGACACTTTTTTTAATAATTCTTGTAATTGTGCGGCTTCAAAACATGAATAAAATAAACGACTAAAATCAGAAAAAGAATACGGACAAAATTGGGGTATAACAGCTGCCCCTCTTTATTAGTATTTTACTAGAAAGTGATGAGTTCTCGAACTTTCGTAGTAGAAATAGGAATAAAGATAAGATAGACGCTAATTTTGTCCGTTTAAGGGGGAAGTGGAAGGTTTGAGAGATAAGAGGGAGTGGTTAATACTTGGCGCATTAACCGAGAGTTGAATGAAGGGTCAACAAGGACCTGAAGGAGCACTAAGGCTCGAAGGACCACTCGAGTCGGAAGGTCGCCTAGGCCTTAATTGAAGGACCATCGTGGGTTCAAGGAGCGCAACTAGCTACGGTACTAGTTAAACGGTCTGAGGGGGCCTTTATATTCGAGCGGCCATGATGGGTCAAGATCAGGTCTAGAACTGATATGTTGACCATGAAGGACGTCCACTGTGTCTTAGGCTGACACAACTAGTCTGAAGGACCACTCGGGGTCTGTGAAGGTCCGCCGGGCTCGACTCCGACGTTGCGACCTGGGCCACTTAGGGCACTGAAGGAGCGTAGTGCTCTGAAGGACCACTCGCGGTCTGAGGGATCAACTTGGTGATCTGTGATATGATATGAGATTAACGCTTAAAGCGCTGATATTAGAGGAACAAAACGTAGGGGATGACACTTATTGTGTTTATCCGAGCATACCTAACAAATGCATCTTCCCGAGGAGGGAACAACTTTCTTCATTTGGCAATGCAATTAATGGTGCACGCGTACGTGCAATGATTGGTATCTGGTGGAATGATTTTTTTCTTTTTGTTTTTTGCTTGTTACGTAATAAATGCATGAAATGCAAATGTGAATATGATGCAAATGAAATGATTGAATGCAAATGCTATGGTTCATGGTGCGATGATATGAAATGATTGATTGGGTGTAGAAACATTTTTTTTGTGATGATGAGATGCGAGACGTTGGATGCGAGAAGCATGGGTGAGTATTGATCATTCTTTGGAAAAATTAGTTTTGATTCAAACTTCGGCAATCTCAAGATTGTCATTGACAGACACTGATGTGAAAAAGTACTTGACTCAATTCGCAAGCTCGCTTTATTTTCTCTTCCATCACCCATGATGGCTAATTTTTAGGTCCACAAAGTTAACTATGTGGATTTTCAGTATCACATTATTAGCTTGTGTTTTCTCTCTTTGAAGCATCGCTTAGTAGACATGCATAAGAGTGCAAATATAAATGAATGAGTCAGTTAACTTGGGGTTCCAGAGGATCTAGGGTATGGGCATATATGACAGGTGAAAAGATGAAGGAAATGATTATTGCCAAAGCCATGAAAGGTAGTTTCTCCCCAACTCAAGAAATGCGGCACTGCCCCAATTTAGACTTTTGGTGATGGTGAGTGAATAGTTTGCCCCTGTCTAGTGATGACAATAACTAGGGGACAGAGGAAATGATGAGCTAGGAATGCTCTGACTTTGGAGTGAAAGGTGGAAAGCAATGGACTTCATCTCAACACGTGGAGTTTGGTGTTGCCCCCAATTATGGTAAGGACAAGATTGCCCCGACTAGAGTAGCAGAATTTAGAATAATGAGCTGAAAAATTGCCTCGATATGGTTTTATGGGTGAGTATAACGAAGGGATGAGATGAGTGTTGGGTGAATCTCTCTAATTGTAGGCAGAGTGAGAGGTGACAGGATTGCCCCACTTGGTAATGGGATTTCAAATGGTTGTGAAACGTGATAGAGTTAGGGTTATGGGTTTTTGGAGTTTGTCTGGTATGGTTATAGGTTGGGTGTGGTATGGGATGGACACTGTACAAATTTCCCTAAGTTCAAATGGAATAGATGGTGAAAGGGATGCCCCACTTTAGGATCTAGGTGACGATCCTAGTATAAACTTTTGGTTATCTATAGAATGACTCTCAGACTACAATAGTCTTGAGTTTGCTATGATGAAAACTACACTTGGTGATCACTAGACCTTGCCTTAGTATAACTGTAACTTGAATGAATCTTGTGGTACAAGCCTTTTGATTTTTCTTTTCTTTTGTTTTTTGAGATATATATTTTTTTTTGAGCAAACATATTATAAATAAATAAACTTACTTGTCCTAAGATTAAAACTTTGAGAAAACAAAAGCAATCGGTCATTGATCAGAATGGATTTTTGGAGTTGTAATGTGGCTGATGGTTAATGGTTTATGAACGAAGGAATAATTGGGCTCAAAGAGGTGTTTGATGATTGATGGGACAAATGATTTGGTGATGTAACTTGGCTAATTGGTGATGATTTATGAAGAAAATGGTTTTTAGGCTCAAAGGAGTATTTGAGATTTTATTGAGTAATTGATGTGCCTCATGGTTGGATGGACTTGTTTAGGATTTTAACGTGGCTAAGGGTTTATGGAAGATAGGATATTGAGGCCAAACAAAGTGTTTGAGGTTTATTCTAGACAAATATCTCTTATGCTTTAACGGTAATGAAGTATGAGCTCACGATTTGTACTATTTTTGTTTTTTTGTTTGTTTGTTTTTTTATTGGGATTTTTTAATCCTCTTTTTTGACTTCACTCTTTTGTGATTTTTGTTTCTATTTTTGGGTGAGTGAGCTGATAAAACTAATGCACCATTTTTTGATGCGGAATCAATCTTTGTCTAGGGTGATTGAAAGATTTTTGGGATTTTTGGCTTAAGGTGGATGGCATAGGATTTTTGAGGATATGGGAAGATGGTTCAACTTCATTTCAAATCATGATTGCTCGTTTTCTCAAAAATTAACTCAAGGACAACAATTTACTTACTTTATATACTTGCTCTTTTTCTTTATTTCTTTTTATGCCCTAATTTCTACTTAGGCCGCTCTTACGAGTTTTCAACCTAACGGGCCCTTTTTTTTTGTAAAGGACTTGCACCAAGGGAATACAATATTGACAATGTATTTTAGAGATCACAAATTTGCCCCAGTATGGAGGGCCTAAAGCGTTATTTCATTAGTGAGAACAAACCAAAAAGTTGACTAGGTAGGGGAGTATACTTTAGGGTGGTCGGGGTGAGATTAGACTTGGACGGGGGATGATGACAAGGTAAGGACATTAACTGACTCAAACAAGAATGAAGACACAACTCACACACAAGTTACTACACGAATGCTTCGTAGAGAGTTAACATCAGTTAAAACATGAAAGAAACTTTTGGTGGACCATTTCGGTCATTCATCATGGGGTGGACGAGATGCAACGCTTTGTTGATAAAAATGTGATCGTGCTGCTAATTTGAAAAATTGAGTGCCTTTGAACACCTTGAGGTTGCAACGAAGTACGACTAAACTTTTTCCAAAATGAATGATTTATTTAACAAGAATGTCTCACCTCTTATCAAAATTTTTTTCTAGAATTATGCTCATTTTTTTTGTAATGCATGATGTAACTATGCAAATGAATGAGTGCGCATGAAATGCGAATGAATGTATGTGAAATGCGAATGTAATGATAATGTATGTGAATGAAATGATAATATATGATTTTATTTATCGCGTCGGGGAATTATAAGTTTTACGTTTGGAGAGTAAAGTACAAAGTTTGACTTTGACTTTAGCATGCATGGCTTCTCTCCAAAATAAAGCTTTTAATTCTCAGGCAGTCGTAACATAAGATGTTTATTTTTGTTTTTTGTAATGCAAAGAAAAATGCATGAGGTATGGTTTCTAAGAAACTTGCGGTAAATAATGATTTGGGTTTTTGACTTTTTGATTTTTTTTTTATTTTTGGATGAAAGACGGTAAGCACAAATATTTGTTTGAATGCAAGGGTATGAAGCTCCTTTGTGACCCTAGAAAGGTAACTTACAGAGTGGGTCTAAGGTTTCTTTTATAGTGAACCTCACAGGGATGGTTCTAAAGAATCCTACACATGGTCCCTAGAGCCAAGGACCCCAGTCAAGAATACTGACCCCAACAATAGGCAAGCTATTAGAAGGGATAGCATCCTTAAAAGGAATCAAACTCTAGGTGAGATTTTCATGACCACCCAACGAGACGTACGTCCCACAGGCCATCACTACACAATCTCGTTCTAACTTAGGTTTGCACTCGAGTCCGGGTAGAGGACTTTTCTCACATGTGTGTGATGTGTAGAGGTGTAGAGTGTGTAGGAGCAGTTCAAAACAAACCCAAAGTTGCAAACAAAGAAAACATTCATACAAAATAAAGTCTTCTATCCTAAGGTTTACACATCAAATAAATAATATAATGTGCAAAGATAAATAAATAAGAGAAGGGTAAAAATTAAATTAAATAAATCCTATAATTAATTAGACTAGGTTTTGACTCTCTAAAAAGTTAAGTCCCCAGCAGAGTCGCCAGCTGTAGCGACCGAAAAATCCGGGAAGGGATTCTTCGAAAAGTTCATAGGAAGCCGCCACCAAATTTTAGTTTAAGGGCAAATTCGGAAAATCCCTTTTAGGTTTAAGATAAGGCTGAGTTTAGGGTTCGGGAGTCGTTATGTGTGGGGAAGGTATTAGCACCCCACGACATCATTGGTCTAATTAATTAGGATTTATTAATAATTACCCTTTTATTTATAGAGGAAAATACTTATTTAAATTTTTAGTTTTTAGTGCTTGACAAGAGTGGACTCTTGCTCCTACGTACCTCCAGATGCAATGGAGGAATCAAAGCTACGTAGTTCTTCCTGAAAAAGGTTTGTTGGTTGGTGTTTTTTTTAGTGTAGGGGTCCTAGGATTCCTTGAATCTGCATGACCATCGATTTCTAGGGACGACTAACCCGATTGTACCACCGACTTAGTCCCGTACTTTTTGAAAATGATTTTTGAGTTTTTGAAAGAGATTAGTTTGGTGTGAGGTGGGTCAGTTTTAGAATAGGTATTCTAGAACCCCTGAACTATACAGCTCATTAGTTCTAGAACGCTGACTAACCCGGTTGTACAACCGACTTAGTCCCCTATTTTTAGGAAAAATAGTTTATTCGCATTTATTAAATTTTCAGGGTTACGTACTGAACTGTACAGCTCATTGGCCCTAAAATAATGACTAACTCGGTTGTACAACCGACTCAGCCGTTTATTTAATTTATTAAGTTTACAGGGGCTACTGAACTGTACAGCTCATTGGCCCTAAAATAATGACTAACCCAGTTGTACAACCGACTTAGCCGTTTATTTAATTTCGAGGGAAAAATTATTTATGTTTGAGTTAGAAAAGAATTAAAAAGAAAACAGAGGTAAAAATTGTAAATTGGGGTTTTATTAGTCGCAAGGGTTTGTATAATTAATAGGAGGTGTAAAAAGGAAGCCCAGTTCGCATAGGAGAGCCCAGTATGAGAAACTGGTGTTAAGTGGGGGGAGGTGTGCGCGTCAATGCAGATAGTATTCTGGATATTAAAAAAAAATAAAAAAAAATAAAAATCAGAAAGAAGATAAACTGAAGAGATTCTTCAAGTAGGCAGTGAACAAAAACAATAAAAAAAGGAGGCAACCCTAATTTGCTAACACTCAGCGCCGTCTTGCCTTAATGGTGAGAGAGGAATTTTCTGCGAAAGATCAGGGGAGGGAAAGAGAGAGAGATTTCGGCCTGAAATCGTGGGTAGGAGAGAGAGACCGGAACTTGAGAAGCTTGCGGTTTGAAGGGTGACGGAGTGGAGATGGCTTCGCCGGCGATTTCAACGGCAACAGTGTTGGTTCGTGGTGCCAGGCTCGACGGTTTTGGGGGTGGTGCAAGTTCGCCGGAGCTTCGCCGGAGAAGACGAAGTCTCCGACGGCGTTTTAAAGGTCAGTGCTTTTTATTATTTTTTTTTTCTGAATTTCGGTTCTTCTGGTTCTATTCTAGCTGGCTTTTTGTTTTTGATTATGGCTTCTTCTAGTTCTGTTTGTGGTTTTAACCTGGTTGTTTATATCTCCCCATTCCTATTTTCATAGTATCACTGCTTGTTTCTAAAGAAAAATTTCCAGACTTACCTTGTGCTTCACACTGATTGAATCAAAAAACAAAAACTCTCTTTGCTCTAAGAGAATCTAAAGTGGTTTAGTCCTTGTTTCAGTCCTGGCTGTTTTGCTTCTTTATAGGATTTATTTTACAGAAACAAATATGAGTGGATCTACAGATCTATACAACGTAATGATAGAGGACCAATATTATTTGAGAGTCATTCAATCAAACAAAGTAACAGATACAAACAGAGTCTATTTTATTTTCATGTATCTGAGTGTAAGATCGTTATTTGAGTCTATTATGAGGTACTAACCTGAATTCCAGCCTCTGTTTGTGTCTCCTAATATTGCTCTGCTACCGTTGAGGGCCTTTGATCCGCTATCCGGATCGCTATTGTTTCTCACGCCTCCAAACCGTAAATCAGGAACTATGTGTTTAGTGGATTAGGATTTCGACTTTGAACCCTAATCTGGTTTAGGTGATTTTTGCAGTGTTGTTGTCTGCCTTGGTTTCTGTATCCATTTTACTGTGGACTGACTGCTTATTTATACTAAAAACTTAGGGTTAGCATTTAATTGGTTTTGACTGGGCTTTTGCAGGTTCTGATAACGTGGGCTTGCTGAGCAATCTTGGAGAGCAAGAACGAACCCCTAAAGATTGCTGATGCTGCTCCTATTTTCTATTTTTTTGCTTTTTTTCGGATTTGTATTTTTTGTATTGTATTTTTGGACACTTTGGACAATTAGACACTTTCAAAATGTAAATAAAATTAAACAGAGTTTTTTGATATTTTTTGGACTGTATATGTATATGCTCAAAATAAGGACAAAAATAATAAAATAGAAAAGAAGTCGGAATGATGAGCCCAATTGCGAGAAAACAACTCGAATAAGCCCATTTGCAAGGAAACGACTCGGATAAACCTAATTAAGTTCGACTAGGCCTAAATACGAAGATTCAACTAAAGAATGTGCGAAAAGATCGATCATTCGCGCGCATTCTCAATTTAAACAACAACATTTCGACTTAGTTGAAGAGGTTAGTTGAGATCGACTTGGGTTAGTAAATGAGACACTTTTTTTATAATTCTCGTAATTGTGCGGCTTCAAAACATGAATAAAATAAACGACTAAAACCAGAAAAAGAATACGGACAAAATTGGGGTATAACACCATTGTTTCATGCTACCAGGAACCTGCATATGTGGTGATGCCACACATCACACATGTCCTTTCAAACAACGCGTAAGTTTTGTCGTTTATTCGGATCGTTTAGTCTTAACCACTGAAAAATCAAAAATAACTATCGTGTATTCTTTTACTGTAGGTCTGGCATAGATGTGACGGTTCGGGATCAAACCGGAACCGCAGTGCTCGCACTTAGAGGAATGGCTGTTGTCCACTTCTACGACATGCATTTACCTGGCCATGATCCTCGGCATCCTGTAACGTACTTAACTTAACATGAATTGTGTGGAAACTTTTTATTTGGTTTTCTTAGTCTAAATTGTTAGAGCTATTTTCTTTGGTACCTATTATGCTATCTGATCAAAAACTATGATATCATCAGGAAACTACTTCGTACCAAACTGTTCTTATTATGCTATTTGATCACAACCTTCTAAATTGTTTGAGTTATATTCTTAAATTAGCCCATTAAGCATTTGACAAATAGTCATCACGTTGATAAAAAATGTTTGAAAATATTTTATAATTCTGTTTTAGCTATTTTGAAGTTTCTAATTTGAAACATAGTTGCTCTTTAGCACCGTATTTTGTTCGTTACAGTCTTGGTTTGATTCTCAATTTGATCAATTTCCCTTTTTGATATCCCCCTTATCAAGGTTGAGGATCCCTATGCGCTCGCTGCCACTTGGTTTGGGACTTATCTCTTTAAGATAGAGACTAGCTTGAGGCATGCAGACAACGGACGAAATGGAAGCATAGTGACTAGGATCTGTATGCACAGTGATGTTGTCTACGACTATTCACTGATCAGAATGACTGATGAGGTAAAGATTTCAACAGCAAGGTGTCTCACCTTAATCAGTAAACCTTTCCTATATACTGCAGTTCTGATGAATAATCTATATTATATTACTGTTATTATTACTTAACAATGTATGACTATGTTTCCGCAGGATTGCCAGTCGTATTGGGAGGCTATTGCAGTAACAGTTCCATCCGGCCCAGGTTATCCACGTAGTGGGTTGGATATAGCTCCCAATCGTGCTGGATGTGTTGGAAGGGGCGCGGGCTTCAGGAAACGCATATACGGACCTTTCAGTCCTTAGGAATTGATGTTTTTTATTTGACAGTTTTCAAACTTGACTTATATTGCGAATTATGCCACTTGAAGGTTTAAGGATTCAATTCATTGTCACGTAAACTTTGCCAATGATTAACCAGTTAAATTGTACTGCTATGGTCGTTGAGGAATTGCATTTTTTATATCAATGACGTCCTTATAATTACAAATTAAAGAAATACTGGCAGCAATGTAATAGAGATACTTAGGCAAAGTTTCACGATCAGCAGTTTAAGGGTTCCAATGTTACCGTTAGTATATGATACAACGATTCTTTTTGTTCACTATTCTACTTTAACAGTTATTGTCATTCCAATAAGCATTTGATGTTTCAAAAAATACTATTGATTTTGACAATAGTGTGATCACACAGAACACATAGGACATCCAATGAGCTATTTAATCTATTAAATACCTGCATTATTATTAAATACCTCCATATAAATTTCCTGTTATTCTATCACTACGCCAGAATTGTAAAAAGAGATCGCCACCTTTAGTAGCGTTTATAAAAAAACGCTACCCATTTTAATAACACGCTACACCATTAGTAGCGTTTTAAAGTAAAACGCTACCCATTAGGTAACACGCTAGACAGATCCTTAGCGCTTTTACTCAAAACGCTAGCCAATTAGAAAACACGCTAGACAGATCCCTAGCGCTTTTATTCAAAACGCTAGCCAATTAGAAAACACGCTAGATAGATCCCTAGCGTTTTTAGAAAGCGCTAGGTATTTAGAAAGCACGCTAGACAGATCCCTAGCGCTTTTATTCAAAACGCTAGCCAATTAGAAAACACGTTAGATAGATCCCTAGCGTTTTTTATAAAACGCTAGGTATTTAGTAAACACTCTAGACAGATCCCTAGCGCTTTTATTCAAAACGCTAGGTATTTAGAAAACACGCTAGATAGATCCCTAGCATTTTTTAGAAAACGCTAGGTATAGTTAAATAATTTTTTTTTTTCGTTTCCCATTGAGCTACTTCCCTCTCTCAGCTAACACTCTCACCCAGAAAAGCAAAATCACTCACCCAGAAACGCAAAACCCTAACACCCTAATGCCAATTAACATCATCTCTCTCAACGAAAATCATCTCTCTTAGTGAACATCATCTTTCTCAGTCTCTCACTTAGACAACATTGGTGAGTTTTCTGTTCCTTTCTCTGTTTCGGGTTCCTTTATTAATTTCGTTCCTTTCTCTAATTACAATAGTCTCTTGTTGCAATTTTTTCTTGTAAATTACAATTAGGAAATTTGTTAGATATTAATTGTGGGTTCTAGTTTAGAAATATATTAGTTTTGTCACTTGTGCACACTAGACTCTTTTTTTATTTTTACCACTAGCCTCTTCTTGTTACACATAAATTAAGTTCATTAATTATTTGGAAGACTAGACTATGGTTCCTTTGTCTTGACCAAAGGACCGAGAATAGAAATAGAATATGAGATAGATATAGCTTGGGAAAATAAGGAGTGGAATTGAAAAAATTTTAAAAGAGGAAATTTTGCTTGTTTTTTTTTTATATGAATTGATTCTTCATTATATTCGAATTGCTTGATGGGTCATATGTTAAAGTTCTCTTCTCAGGATTTTATTATAAATATTTGGAAATTATGGATAGAAATTGGATGTCCGCCAATAAATGCGTCCAAGGAGTAGTATGCATTTGGAGTGGATTATTTTGTGAGCTGTGCTGTTGAACGTTTAGGGACTTCTAGTGGTATGAAATGTTCTTGTTTAAGGTGTTGTTATGTAAAATCAGTTACTGAAGAGGAGTTGGCACGACATTTAAAGGCGAATGGAGTTGATCAAAGTTACACTTGTTGGATAATGCACGGTGAGAAAAAATGTGAATCTTCAAATATGAATGATATTAGTAAGAGATATGCGCCACGGTTGACAGGACACATTCATTTGATGCGAACGAATTTGAAGAGATGGCAAAGGTGGTTGAAGAGGATCTTAATGATTGTCTGAAATGTTTGAGAAGTTGATAAGCGATGCACGCAGACACCATTGTATGCGGGTTGTCTTGAATTCACAAAATTATTGGTTGTGATCAAGTTGTATAACTTGAAAACTCGCCACGGATGGACGGATAAGAGCTTTACCGATTTACTCGCACTTCTGAAAGAAATGTTGCCGAATGATAATGTCCTTCCTTCTCGGACGTATGATGCAAAGCAAATGTTGGGGTCTATTGGCTTGAACTATGAGAAGATACACGCCGTTCGAATGATTGCATTTTATTTCGGAATGAACATGCGTTGTTAAAGTCGTGTCCTAAATGTAATGCACCGCGTATAAGAAGAAAGAGTCCGCTCGAGAAAAGGTGTTGTGGTATTTTCCTATAATTCCTCGATTTAGGCGCATGTATCGTAGTTCGTAAGATGCAAAACACTTGACATGGCATCGGGATGAAAGGATTAAAGATGGTATGCTACGACACCCGGCAGATTCTCCGCAATGGAAAAAAAATTAATATTGAGTATCATAATTTCGGGGATGACCCGAGAAACCTACGCCTTGCATTGTCTACTGATGGATTTAACCCCCACGGTATCCAGAGTAGCTCCCACAGTACATGGCCTGTGATTTTGGCGATTTATAACTTATCGTCATGGCTTTGCATGAAACGCAAATATATGATGTTGTCTTTGTTAATTTTCAGGCCCAAACAACCAGAAATTATATTGATGTATACTTGGCTCCTTTAATTGAAGACTTGAAGCAAATGTGGGAGACTGGGGTAGAGGTGTATGATGGGTTCAGAGAAGAAAGTTTCACCCTGAGGGCTATGATCTTTGGCACAATTAACGACTTTCCTGCATACGGCAATCTATCCTGGATACAGAACAAAAGGCGATGTGCATGCCCTATATGTGAAGATAAACATGATTGGTTGGAACATGGTAAGAAGAATATCTATCTTGGTCATCATAGATTTTTGCCATCAACTCATCACTATCGATTGTGGACAAAGGCATTTGATGGGAATCTGAGAACACGTAGAGCTCCCCCGCCTTTGACGCGGCAATGTGTATTTGAAAAGGTGGAAGATTTGAACATTATATTTGGGAAGCCTTTTGCGGGAGAGCTTGCCAAACGGGGTGGAAGAAAAGTCGATTTTCTTTGAGTTGCCATTTGGAAGTCATTATATGTAAGGATTTCATTGATGTGATGCATGTTGAAAAGAATGTCTTCGAAAGTGTCATTGGTACCTTACTCAATATGCCGGGTAAGACTAAAGATACCATCAACTCATGGTTGGATTTGGTTAGTATGGGTTTGAGACCTGAATTGGGTCCGGTAAAGAAGGGTACACGTACATATCTACCTCCGGCAGCTCATACTCTATCTAGAAAGGAGAAGACTGTCTTTTGTGAGTTTCTTCATGGAGTTAAAGTTCCAGAGGGATACTCTTCAAATGTGGCGACTCTTGTATCGATTAAAGACCTCAAGTTAAAGTCTCTAAAGTCCCACGATTGTCATGTTCTCATGGAGCATTTGCTACCCATTGGTATACGATCCATTTTGCCTAAGAAAGTGCGTCAGACCTTAACCAAACTTTGTTTCTTCTTTAAGGCGATTGACCCTGGAAAGTTGCCAACATTGCAAAGAGAAATTACTGTCTCTTTGTGTGAGCTTGAGATGTATTTCCCACCTTCCTTTTTTGACATAATGATTCATCTAATAGTTCATCTGGTTAGAGAGACACAATTGTGTGGCCCATGTTACATGAGATGGATGTATCCGTTTGAGCGTTACATGAAGATATTAAAAGGATATGTGAAAAATCGATCACGACCTGAGGGTTGTATTGTTGAGCGCTACATAGTTGAAGAGGCTATTGAGTTTTGCACGGGCTATCTATCTAGACTTGAATATTCTGTGGGAATGCAAAGGTCTCGTCATGTAGGAAGGATTAGTAAAGGGATGACAGGAACTAAATTAGTGATGGTATCAAGGAAAGAACTAGAGCAAGCACACTTGTACGTTCTTCACAATGATAGTGAGGTTGATTCATATGTTGCCAAGCACAAGGAGATTCTTAAGAGTCAATTCCCAGGAAAGAAGCAAGTTTGGTTAGCAAAAGAATACAATAGGAGTTTCATAGTGTGGCTAAAACATCACATTGATGGTGAGTGTGTTTCGAATCCTACTTCAATTTCAAAAAGATTGAGATGGTTAGCACAAGGTCCAAATATACATGTCTTCTCTTACAAATGACTATCTAATGAAGCGAGTGCACTTTCTATACAAAAGAACAAGATGATCGAGTAAAATGCAAAATAGTGGGGTGACTCTTGTAGCTCATTCTATGCATGCATCCAAGTGTCAAAGATGTAAATCCCATATATGCGAATATGTCTTACTTTGGATTCATTGAACACATATGGGAGTTGGATTACAATATGTTTCAGAGCCCGTGTTCAAATGTGAATGGGTTGACAATAATATTGGTTTCTGATTGATGAATCGGGGTTCATGCGGGTGAATTTCAATAAGTTAGGATATAAAGATGAACCTTTTATTTTAGCATCGCAAGCTCAACAAGTGTTTTATGTCATCGATCCGATTAATATCAATTGGTCTATTGTTCTATTGATCGACAAAAAATTTGTGTATAACAACGATGATGATGAAGCACCCGATGATGTTGGTGTTGAGGACGACCCTTTCTTGAAACATCGAACCAATAATAGGGAAAATACTTCTATAGAGGATGTTGTATATTTTAGAAAAGATCATAATGATGGAATTACTATTCGTCGGAAAAAAAATAACAAGACGCGAATTGCAAACAAAATTTTATTTAGGAAAAGGAAAAGGTAATATAGACTTAATGATATCTCGTTATTTTTTAATAGATAATTATATTGTTTTTGTAAATTTAACAATAACATGAATTATGTTATATTGCAGGTCAGATGGCATCACTTAGTGATCCTGAGAGTGGTCAAGAGAGTAGTCATGAGGGTTGTGCTGTTATGTTTCTAGCTTTAATTTGTAGCTACTTTTGAGTTTCATAATGTTAGTTAGTTATTATGTTGTATGATTTGGATATATATTAATTATGTTGTAAGTACTTGTTAGTTTAATATGGTCTTTTGGTGATATGTACATATGTGTGTATCTATATTGGATTGTAATGATATTGGCTGAATTTTGTTGGAATGATATTTGATGAAGTTTGTTGGAAGGGAATGAATTTATAGGTTGTAATTAAAAGGGAGAATAAACAAAAATAAAAAAATATTTTAAAAAAAAAAATCAGTCAATAGGTAGCGTTTTAAAAAAACGCTACAAATGAAATTAAAAAAAATCAGTCAATACATAGCGTTTTAAGGAGAAAACGCTAGAAATGAAATTAAAAAAATCATTCAATACCTAGCGTTTTATAGAAAACGCTAGGAATTGTAAAGAGGAGCTAGAGGATCCCTAGCGTTTTATAGAAAACGCTAGGAATGGTAAAGAGGAGCTAGAGGATCCCTAGCGTTTTACAGAAAACGCTAGGAATGGTAAAGAGGCGCTAGAGGATCCCTAGCGTTTTACAGAAAACGCTAGGAATGGTAAAGATGCGCTAGAGGATACAGAAAACACTAGGAATTGTAAAAAGGCGCTATAGCATCCCTAGCGTTTTACAGAAAACGCTAGGAATTGTAATTATATTTCCTAGGCTTCCCTAGCGTTTTTGCTAGAAAGCGCTAGGCATTGTTATTAAAATTTTCACAAGGCGCACTCTCTCATCTCTCTCATCACACAAACTCACGCAGACGTCTCTTCATCTACCTAACTCCTCCCTTGCGAAAACCTCTTCGTTCATCCTCTTCGTTCATCCCTTCTTCGTTCATCAGAAACGACCCATCCTCTTCGTTCATCCTCTTCGTTCATCAGCAACGAACAACCCACACTCCACGTCTTCCTCTCTCTCATTGGTGCTATCTAACCCAAAAACGCGCGACCCAAAAACCTAAAACCCAGAAACCTAAAACCCAGAAACCCCAAACGTACCAGCTCTCCCTCTCTCTCCTTGGTGCTATCTTACAACGCAGCTCCCTCCCATTTGTTTCCTTTTTCTGCACTCTCTCTCCCTTTCAAAAGGTATTTCTGCACATACTCTCACTGGTTTTTTTACTCTAGGTTCTTAAACTTTGACTAGTTGACTCTGATGTTATATGGTTGTGTAGTGGAAAAGTACAGTAAAAATTTACATGGCATGCATTTCATTGAAACTAAATCAATAATCATCAACAAATTAAAGGTTATGATTCCAATATTTCAGTTTCTGTTTGTATATGTATTTATAGGTGAGGCCTATGCTTGTTCTATATTTTGTTAAGTGTTTGTTGGTTCTAAACAATTAAAAAGCTAAAACTCACTGAGTCTATTTCATTTGGGCCATTGCAAGTCAGATGACATCACTTAGTGATCATGAGAGTAGTCATGAGGGTGGTGATGGGAGTGGTCATAGAAACACAAAGAAGTTCACTCCCCGTGGAATGACAGCGAAAAAGAATATCATCCATCGGATAAGTAAAGGACACGAGAAATATAGGGTAAGTTAATTACTAATTATTAATGTTGTTCTCTACCTTTCAAAGTTATTATTTAATGATTTAATTAATGCAGGTCAGATGGAGTGTTAAAGGTTTGCCTATTGGAGAGAACGGCACAAATTTGATTAGTTTTATTGGTACTAAGGTGAAGCAAATGTTTCCAATTTCGATTAAAAGTTGGAATGAGAAAGATAATAGAGTTTTGCCTAAACTGAAAGATGATTTCTAGTCCTTAATACTGGTATATAATTTTAGACCTCTTTAATAATCTTATTTAGTGATTTTTTAGTTATATTTATTTAATCCATTTTTATGTATAAGTAGAAACACTTTGATGTGGATGATGCCCGAAGAGATTGGATACTCAAGGAAGCTGGAAGGTTGCATCGGGCTTATAGAACTGATGTAGGAAAAAAGTATTCGAAACTTTCTCGATGGGACCATCGACAATGACCTCTCAAACATTGTATTAGGAATTATAAGTAAGGAGGATTGGAGCAAATTTGTACATATACGCACTACAGATCCGGATTTCTTGGTTAGTATATTAATTATTTAAGTTATATATATATATATATATATATATATATATATTTCACAACTAGATATCATTCATTAATGTATACTTATCTTTTAAATAGAAAAAGAGCAAAGCCAATAAAGAAAGAGCTTCTAATCCCGAGTACCCTTATAGAGGAGGTTCTAGTGGATATCAAATTCTCGAAGAAAGATTGGTAAGACACAATTAGTTTAATTTATTATGATTTAATGAATCTTTTAATTTACAGTTGATTAACAATTATTAAACTTAAATAGTTATCAATGCAAGAGGGGAAAGATCCAACTCAAGAATCCTTGATCGTTGTAATCGTATGCAGTTAGAGGCCCGACAAAACAAAGATGGGGACATTGTGGATCCGAAAACTAAGGAGGTCAAGGACAAAATTGTAAGTATTATTTCTATCCGTTACTCGATTTTTTTTGACACGTGGACATATTTTTTATCGTCGATTAAATTTCTTTGACACTTGTTTATTATTTCTATCTCATTTACTCGATTTTTTTGACACGTGGACATATTTTTTATCGTCGATTAAATTTCTTTGACACTTGTTTATTATTTCTATCTGTTACTCGATTTTTTTTGACACGTGGACATATTTTTTATTGTCGATTAAATTTCTTTGACACTTGTTTATTATTTCTATCCGTTACTCGATTTTTTTTACACGTGGACATATTTTTTATCGTCGATTAAATTTCTTTGACACTTGTTTATTATTTCTAACCGTTACTTATGTTTGTGCATCAGCAAAGCATATCACAATCCGTATCACAAGGAGATTTAACAGATTGTGATGGTCAACAAGATGTCCTTGCTCGTGCCTTGGGAAGGGAAGAGTATAAGGGTCGGATAAGAGGTTATGGATATGGCATTCCTCCTACGACTGTGTTTGGGCCAAAGAGCCATAGCAGGGGGTGCGGGGAATGTAAAGTCATGGCGGCAAAGTATGACGAGCTATCCAAGAATGTTAACGTTGCTGTATTAATGGAAGAGAGACAGATGTATAAGCAGCTCTTGGCACAATCCATTGGTGCACCATCCCCTGCTGCACCACCCCCTGCTGAACCTATATTACCTGTTGCACCCTCACTTGCCCAACATAGCGCACGAGATAGCTGCACCATCCCTTCAACACGGGTATTTATTATTACTCGACCTGTTTTTTGTACATATGTATTTGATCAAATTATCATGTATATTTATTTTTCTTTATAATTGATTTAGGATTACTGTGAATGTGAGCTATATATTGCAAACCCACATCGAAAGGTTGCAGTGGGCATGTTATGTAACCAATTGAGTGCCACAATGCACAATTTACCCATGCCTGAAAACCATTTGAGAGTTAGGGAAGACTATTCAATTGAGGGGTCTGCACCATTGCCATTCCAATTGTTAATCTTTGATATATTTACTGTGGATCAAGCACTTAGTACTTTTGTGGCATGGCTTGAACAACTTGTCGTTGTAAGTGGCAATATTTTTGTTAATAAGTTAATGACTCATTGTTATATATAATGTGTGTTAACTAACTAATTAATCATTTTTTTAATATATACTAGGTACCCCAAGTGTCCCGACCGTCTCCTTCTATAAAAGTGTCCCGACCTTCCCCTTCCACTACCAAAGTGTCCCGACCATCTCCTTCTATTAAAGGAAATGAAATACAGCCAGTCCAACATGTTGTTAAATCTCCCCTTGATGAATTCGAGAAATTCATCACTTATGTAAAGGTCCACGTCACTCAAAAAATGAAGCCCGATGACCTTATTATGTTACCGACCGATCAAATTGTGGGAGTGGAACAATATATTATGCTCAACATTGAGGATCTGAAAGCTGTATATGACATGGAATGGGCCACTGTGGTTGTTATTAGAGTATACTAGAGGTATGTATTAAATTATTTGTACACAATAGTTGTATATATTAGAGTATATATTAGAGTATATATATGAGGATCTGAAAGTTGTATATATATTATTTATAGGTTTTTGTACAATGTGTTTCTAGTCCCTTCGCAACGGACACAAAAGTTTTTGTTTTTGTGCCCAGAGTGTATCATTGTGTGGGATCAAGGTAAACCAGAGGATATTATGGCTAGGAAGAGTCAAATAGAAAGTTATATCCTTTCACGCTCAGGATGCCCAAAGATTTTGATCACGAATCTTTATTTTTGGCACCACTCAATATAAGGTGAGAAATTTAGTCTTCAATCACTTGGTTATTTATTTTGAGGATTGTATTATAGTGTAAATGTGTACTCATTCGTGATTCATTTACTTGCAGGCAACATTGGGTACTCTTTGCAATAAACCCTAAGCGAAATCGTCTACTATCCGGATTCACTTCAAGGCCATTACAAAGTCTCACGAGAGACTTGCAGATAGTTGACAGTGTGTATGTGTAACCCTCTCATTTTGTATAATTTAATATATGTATTTTGTTCAACTTAACGTTATATATATGTATGACGTTATGGTGTTTTGCAAAAATCGGGATTATCTACTGAGTAAAACAAAATGGATACCCATAATCGTAAGTTTTTAAAAATCATTCTTATAATTTTAATTGAATTTTTGGTCATAAAAATGTGACAATTAATTAACTAATCTTTTGCTTTGTATTGTCCTAAACAACCAAATAATAATGATTGTGGATACTACACTATGAGGTATATGAGAGAGATTATCACTCACTACAGAGTAGTAATCCCAATGAAGGTAACTACTTAGATTTCTTTTTATATTGATATTATAATACTTACTCACATTTAATAAACATTTTAATTCTAATTTTATTTCATTTTATTTTTGAAGATTTTCCCCATTTGTAAAGACATCCAAAGATTACTGATGAACAACTTACAACAAAGAAGTGGGGAGTGGTGCCGTTTTGTTTCTAGCTTTTTCTAGCAAGTTTTGAGTTTCATAATAGTTAGTTATTATATATGTTGTATATATTGGATATATATTATGTTGTAAGTACTTCTTAGAATGATATTGGATTGGAATATTTGATGAATTTTGTTGACTGAATTTTGTTTGAATGATATTGGATTGGAATGATATTTGATGAATTTTGTTGGAAGGGAATGAATTTATAGGTTGTAATTAAAATGGAGAACAAACAAAAATAAAAAAATATTTAAAAAAAAATTCAGTCAATAGGTAGCGTTTTAGAGAGAAAATGCTAGAAATAAAATTAAAAAATTCATTCAATACCTAGCGTTTTATAGAAAAAACGCTAGCTGTGGACAAAATGCACTAGAGGATCCCTAGCGTTTTGTAGAAAACGCTAGGTATGGACAAAATGCACTAGAGGATCCCTAGCGTTTTAAAGAAAACGCTAGGAATTGTTAAAAGGCGCTAGAGGATCCCTAGCGTTTTACAGAAAACGCTATGAATTGTAAAAAGGCGCTAAAGGATCCCTAGCGTTTTACAGAAAACGCTAGGAATTGTAAAAAGACGCTGGGTCAATGGCTAGTGTTTTTTAAAACGCTACTAATGGGGTGTACGCATTAGTAGCGCCAGCTTCTCTAGCGTTTTAAAACGCTACCAATGCCCAAAAAAAACGCTGCAAATCCTTAAATCTGGCGTAGTGTGATCACTGAAATTACGTTGCACAATAACAAAATTTCAATTGAACTAATTTTTTCTCAACTTATTACATAATATTAATCTTCTTCTGTTGAATGCATAGTTCACTACTAGAAAAAAGGCTTTTTATATCGGTTAAAAAAGGCTTTTCATATCGGTTCCATAACCGATATAGATAAAGGGGATATTAAAAACAGGCGCTTTCTATATCGGTTAAAGAACCGATATGGAAAATGTTTTTTATATCGGTTCCCAGTAGAACCGTTATGGAAAGTCAGTTTTTAAACCTATAAAACGATTTTTTTATATCGATTTCTTAGTTGAACCGATATTGAAAATCACTTTTTATATCGGTTATTTAAAGGAACCGATATGAAAAGTCTTTTTTTTAAAAAAAAAAATAAAAAATTCTTCAATTGGATATACAGCAAACAACAAAATCACAACAAATACAATATTTATATAAAAATACAAAGATCTCAAATTATACTCAATATCCATATCCAAATACAAAAAACGAATCTAATACACACACTATCTATATTTTACTAACCACTAAAAAGCAAGAAAGAGCTAATGAGTAAACATATACATAATAGCTTAGCCCTTAGTAACTACTCAAACCATAAGTGAAGCAAAAAGCAGCTAATGAGTAAGCATATGCATAATGTCTTAATCCTTAGTAACTACTCAAATCATAAGTGATTCAATCAGTGGCTGAACATCCTTGAATATTAATGAAGGATATATTCCCCACTTGAACAGCAAAACTCTGCATTCCAATGCTTTCATCACCTGAACTCACCTGAAGTATTTAGATAGTTTTATAGAAGGAAGAATTTAGTTGCATCTGATTACCTATATATATATTCCAACTGCGTGCTTGATTTAGAATTGGGAGAATATCCTATAGTAACTTAAGCAAGTGGCTTAAATTATTTCCTCAACTAATTAAGAAGATTGCAGCAGTTACGTTCATATATAGAGATTAGTTTATTCTAGGCTTGTTGATCTACTCAGTGCAAACTGCAACTTAATTAAACTCACATAATAATAATAATTACACTAATATTCTAAGCTAAGAAAATTATTATTGTTTCTAAATTAATGTTAATTCATGAACACAATGAATATTTCATGATACTATTATACCCATTAATTATATATTCTCGCTAAATTACAATTCGAGAAAATCGAGGCAAATGCAAAAGATTGTTGAGCAGATGTTGAGCATGAAAATGGCATATGGGCGAGCCAATGAAGTTGATAAAGAAGTTTCTCACAATCACATTCCTCTCGCTAACCAAGAGTGGACAAGAAGTTGATAAGGAAGTTGATGGTCGGAAAATGAGCAAAGACACGAAATGCAAAAGATTGTTGAAGCAGATGTTAATGCAACTAAATTCTTCCTTCTATAAAACCATAAGGAAATGCAGTCATCACCTGAAATGGAACATAATGCACTGAAACATTTTGCTTCTGAGTAAAGCTAATATTGCATTAGGTTGAGATGAACTCACCTGTTCTAATTAAACTATCTCTGATCTCAACACCTTTTGTTGCACTAATGTGGATTCCATCAAGATTAGGACTTCTAGCAAAAGTGCTAATACTTTGAGATGGGATGCAATAACGCACATACTGACTAGTAAATGCCATGTGCATTTTTTGGCTGTTTAGCAGATAAGGTTTCTGACTTTCAGATTCTTGCATTTATGAAAAGTCAGTGCCTGCAGTGTAAATGTAGTTTCTTATTCAGCTAATAGGAGTCATAAGTAGTAGTGTATCACCAGATCAGTGTTTTGCTCTACATTTCAAAGCGCGACTAACCGTTGGAGCTGGACGACATGGCTGCAAAAGGACATTTTCTTCAAGTCATCTTTTAGTTAAACTGATGAAGAAATTAACTTCAAGATCAGCATATTCAAGATCTCACTTTATGCAACAAACAAGGATCGAATTTGAATCTAGTTAAGACATAATTATTCATCCTACATGATTTCTGCTCCATTTACTAATCAAAATCAACAAGTTCTTCTCGAAAAACTTTTCGGAAGAACGACATTCGACTTTTCTTCATAGCCTTGAAGCAGCTAAGGTTGCCATTCAGAAGTTGTACAACCTGCAACAAAAATTCATTTGCTTAATATAATTGACTTTGCTAATTTGTCAGAGTTATTCATATAAACACCAATATGTTAATTCTTTTAATACTATATCAGTTGGTTATTTTCTCCAGTCAAGGAAAAAAATTGTTCATAGTTAGGTAAAGATTAGCATGGACAGTATCACACACACAAATTTGGTATGGAAGATATGAGTATTATAACACATTATACGCCACAAACACTAGATTTTAAATTGTTGTCACGATTTTTGATACAATTAAATGTGATAAATAAACACAAAAATCTAATATCGAACGTGCTCTGCCTCTATAGAGGGTCGATTTAATGGAGGACCGATGTATGCACAAAGAAGCTACCAAAAGCATAAGATTCATCTTCCTAGAGTCAAAATCACCAGCTAATGCAGGATCTATCAGCTCCATGATATCATTCTTTTTCAGCAATGGTTTTGCCTGAAAATATTAAGCTAGTTAGATTAGAGTAAGAAACTAATGCCTAGAGTAGCTAACAATCTTTGAGGTAGCATGGAATTTGTGAGTAAAATGTAAATAAGATGCTATACATACCCACAAAACAAGGCTTTGTTGTGAATAATCAAGTGCTCTCCTTCCACTGACTAATTCTAATAGCAAGACACCAAAGGCGAATACGCTCGGTTTCTCGTCTCTACTATGCCGTGAAGCAAGTACTCCGGAGCAAGGTAGCTGTTACAAGTCATTACTTTTAGGAACTAGTAGAAGTCACAAAATTTTATAACAGAAATGTAATTATGAAGTTCACTAACCCAAAAGTTCCTTCAAATTTTGAAACTGTATGGTGAGTCCAATTCTCTGGCAGCCATTTTGCTAGCCCAAAATCACAAATCTGTGTCAAAAAAATTACAATCTTTTCAATTCATTAATTCTTAAAACATTAAATGCGGAATTAAAGTGCACTTATGTGTATAACTATAGAATCTACTAACTGTTTGGTAAATTTTTTAATAGAACATATGAATTCTACTTCATACTTGGTACATATTAGTAACAAAACAAATCAGAACACAAGACAAAAAAATGTGGTACATAAGAGAAGTTTTGTCCATTACATATAAATAATGAAGAATCTTCCAAAAATTGTTTGTTTATAGGCTATAAAAACAAAATTGCTAAAAAACAGAAGCAAATTTTGTGGTGATAAATTACAGAATCAAACTTGTAGTAAAAAGAATCTAAAGCAAACCTTACCTGAGGCTCAAATTCCTCTGTGAGCAAGATATTTGCAGCCTTTATATCTCTATGAATAATTCTTCTTTGACAACCCTCATGAAGATACAATACACCTTTAGCTGTTCCTAATCCAATTTTGTGCCTAATACACCATGGTAATTTCTCCTTGGAACCTTATTATGAGACAAGAAAATAAGTGAAAACTTAATAAAAACATTAAGAGTTTGATAAAACAAGAAAAATTGTTTAAGTCATTAATTAACTATTACCATAAAGCACTGAAGCTAAGCTTCCTTTTTCAGATAATTCAAGAACTATATACATTCCACCATCAATTCCATAACCAACAAGCTTTAGTCAGATTGGGATGATTTACATGTACCATCACACCAAGTTCTGAATTACAGTTAAAAATATAAATACAATAATAGTTCATTTCATCATTTCAATCTAACACAAACAACAGTAATCCCAATAAACTAGAATTTATTCTAGCTCCAAAATTCCAGATCCTATATTAATTTACAAATATCACCATAAAATCAAATTGAAAAAGATAAGTGAGAGAGGGATTCAGAGTTAAAACGCACATACCTGAGCTTAGTAAGAAAACACACATACATTTTCGTAATCGCTTCCTCTTCTTCGCCGCTCCTCTCCTTCTTCCTCTTCACCGCTGCTCCTCCTCTTCTTCTTCCTCTTCGCCATCGTTTTCTCCTTCGTTTTCAGTGGGTTTCGAGGCTAGGGTTCCAGATCGCGCGATCAGTGGGTTTCGAGGCTAGCTAGGGTTCTAGAGAGAGCGTCGAAGATGAAGGCGTTTTTGGGTTCGCGAGAACTGATCGAGCGAGAGGGAGATTGATCGCGCGATCAGTGGGTTTCGAGGGCTAGGGTTCCAGAGAGAGCATCGAAGATGAAGGTTGGGTTCGCGAGATCGAGCGAGAGAGGGAAAGGTTTCCAGAGAGAGCATCGAAGAAGGTTTGCAGAGAGAGCATCGAAGAAGGTTTCCAGAGAATAAAATTTTAAGGTAAAATAGAGTTTCCATATCGGTTGGAAAAGGAACCGATATGGATTAGGGTAAAATAGAGTTTTCATATCGGTTAAATCATGAACCGATATAGATAATTTGCTCATAATTTCAAAAATGCCACCGCCTCTTTTTTCATATCGGTTATAGTGTGAACCGTTATTAATTGCTGATATAAAATCCATATTTTCCACTAGTGGTTAGTGTTATTGTATTCTACGATTTAAATAAAACGGAAAAAACCGACCTGTAAAGCACATCTGCTGATGGCCCATCTCATTATGTTGTCGAAACTATTACGACAACATCATAATATCTTTGTCATCAGAAATTTTTTACCCGTGCTGGCACGGGTGTTGCAAACAAGTATATATATATATATATCTCAATCTTTATTATATTTAAATAAGAGTTGACACATCACTCATCAAAAAATCCATGTCAGCAACAGTAAAAGCCACGCAAGCAGAATAAAAAGCCACGCAAGCATTTTAGCATGTAATCTAACGGCTGCTGTTTACCCAAATGAGTCAACAATCTATCAACGGCTAATAATCCATAAAATTTCGACTGATTAGTTAAAAAAACAAAAAAAACAGGGTTGTTAATGGACATTAAATGAGAAAATAATCAGGCCATTATGATAATAAAAAAATTGGATCGCACGGAATGAAGATGAAATACAGCAAAGCTTATAATAAATGAAATTTCAAACTAACAAAAGGAATGAGAATCTTACAAAAAGTCACGAGCCTTTTTTTTTTGTCCAAAAAAAAATATTCCTTATTTAAATACATTGCCAAAAAATGTAAATAAAAAGCTATCAAAAAAATGCTTTGAACTTACTCTCTGTTATAAAACTGAGACATTCCTAAACAAAAAAAAAACTCTTAAATTATCTTCTCTTAAAAAAAATAATACATTAAATCTAATTTACCACTGTAATAATGCCCATTAAACTTTACATAATATGGTGAACGGTTACACAATTTTTTAACCATTGATCAGTTATGTACAGTTTACTGAGAATCGATTCTAAGGCCACAATTTTTTGGTAACGGTCCACAGCAAATCATTAAACACTCATTATTCCATTTCAATTTTGTAAGGTCAGACTTTCTCTCTCATGCTATCTCTTCCGGTTATCCTCCTTCTCTCTCATGTGATTTCAGATTTCTTCCAGGTACTTCTTCCTTTCACTGTTTCTTATTTCGTGGCTACTCTCCGCCCTCTTTCTGTTACGATTTTTTTTTCTATTTACATGGTTTAGGGTTTTTAGTTTGATAGTCTTCTACTTTTTTTTATTCTGTCCCTCTATTTCTTATGGGATTTTTGTTGTTGTCTTGATTTTCTGTTTGTAGGATTTTGGTCACTGATTGTTGGAGGTCAAATCCTTATAAGTAGGCTTAACAGGTCACTTATATTCCTTTGCATCCTCGGTAAACTTTTACGGTGCGTGTATTTGATTGTACACCACGATCCATACCATGGCATCAGCAAGCAAAGTTGTTATAGTTGCGCCCAGGAGACTCCAAACAGTGCCCAGCATCACTCCTGGTAGCGAAGATCTACCCATCGTGGTCAGGGTCCTTCACAAGTGGTACGCCTCATCGAAGTGGAGTGGGAATCATCCGGCCCTCGGCCGAATTGGTATTCGTTGACAGTGAGGTAACACAGCCTATGTTCATTTAGACTTAGTGACCACAGTGTTGGTTCATAAATTATTGTTATCGTATATACAAAAAAACCATCAGTATATAAATTGTATTTTGCACTGTCTATTCGTTTTAATATTAACAAGATGGAATCGTGTTCTATAGCATCATACATCTCAACCCCATATTTGAACAGTGGCAATATTAGACAGTTGATGGAAGTATGCTCTAATACGGTACTTGCAATATAGATTTTTGCGATCCGTGGATGCTATCACAGTAGATCGTACACATATCTCATGTTCAAAAGTGTTTAGAAATTTTAGATCAAAATTTTCTTTTTATAAGTAGGGAATTCACACTAAATCACCTCCTATATTTGGACTGTTTAAAAATATAGCGCATTCGTATAGTTACACGATATAGTAGCACGTACTTGGGTCTATATTTTTTTAATCAATATCCTTTATGTGATTGGTCTATTGAATTGGTGATCATAGGAGCAAGGATGTCTTTGTAGATGTGATCATGGCCAACCAAAAAAATAGAGTCATGATGCACCTTATTAAAGTTTATTTATAACTCATACCTTACAAAAGAATTTTGACTATATTAAATGAGATTTTGATACGTGATCATATCTCATGATAGATTATTTTGTGTTGAAATTGCATAAATTGTTAGACGATACCATCTAGGTGATACTATGTTGCTTATTCGTCTTCACATCTTGATTCTATATTAATAGGGCACCAAGATTCAGGCCACATCGATCGGGTCAGATTCTCTACAAGCATGACGGTGTCATCATTGCTAGTTCTCAGATAGCATATCCAAATTTGTCGTTGGAGATAACATGTGGTGCTACCGTCGGCTCTCACAAGTTCGAGTGAATCAAATATCATGCAATGATCGATCCGCCCCCAAAATGTCGCTCCCATTCCTCGCGCACAACTTCACCCCACCGTAAAATCAAGTTTCGTGGCCGATTATGACAAGAATTACTTATGTGGTACGCGCCTTCCTTTCTAAGTGACTCTATCTTTCGCTTATACATATATGTAGGAAATCAGATTTACATGTTTGGTATTCCCATATCAAGATGTGATTGGCGTTCTGATTGGAGTCGGTGGCGAATTTGAGTTCTGGAAACCAAATGGGACTGGCACCCGGCTTACCATCGACTTGGAAAACAGAGGGTAAGTCTTGAAATTATAACTATTCCATTTTGATTGTCATCAATAAGGTTATTACTTTATTGTAAATAATGATACATTATTGATAGCAATATTTGCAACAATAAATTTGTATTATCAACTGGATATATTGGCGCCGACATAATTTATCCTAAGACACACGTAGATGGTAGTGTTGTTCATGTACTCAGATATCATGGCTACATGGTATTTTAGGATAAATTACTGAATAAAAATATCAAGGAAGTTATTATTATAAATTCATGCTCTATTGCCATGATCCTATACTTCTAGGTTTCGTTTTAAAGTCACACTCTTTAGTGAATATGTGACTGAGCTGAAAAAATTCATTGCGACTGGCGTGACATCCAATGCTGTCGTAGCAATATTGTACTGCAAAGTTGGGGAATGGCCAGGTAAACTTTCACATGCAAATATATTATAGGGTGCATCACATTAATATACTTACTTTTAATATTGCGGGAAATTTTTTTCAGTTTTGAATGCTTTTGTTTTTGATGTCTAATGCACACGTCACGTGTTTTCAGTCAATACAGGGGGTATCACACTTCAGACGAGTGGGCACACCTCAAAATTGGTGTTCAATCCTGAGATTCCTGAGGCCACCGCTCTGCGTGAGAGGTAAACACTAAATTAAAATAAATAAATTCACAAAATTAGTATTTGTTCTGGTCTCTCACAGAATATGCCGATATGCTACATATATTGTCGACTGTTTAGCATTAACCAAGCACTTCCATCGCCTGCGTTGACTATCACCCTGGCAAACAACAATCAAAATAATGAAGATGACTTTCTTAGCCTTTCTCAAAACTACACACTTGCTGATGTCAAGGAGATGTACAAGGTGTGATGGCACTGTCCTGCCAATTATATATATTTGTTGTAATTGATTATTACTATCAAAATTCAAATTACGAATTGTTTATGTTCGGTCATCATTTCACAGGCAATAGAGTTTGTGGTCAATGCAACTATTGATGCCCTCATTAACGATCTGGTATGGTGGTACATGGCCTGCCTATGTAGCAAAAAAGTTGTGGAGGATGAGGAGGAGCCCGGTGTTTACTACTGTCGAAAGTGCAACACTCATGTGACTAAAGTCAAGAGGAAGTATGGTCTATATTCAATCCCACTATCTGATTTGTACGATTTCATAAGGAACGTGATACACTAATTGTCTATGTCATTCTAGATACTTGCTGGAGCTGAGGATCATCGATGAGACCGAATGCCTAACCGTTATAGCTTTCGATAGTACCGCCCGTTTGCTCATCGGAAAAGCGGCAGAGGAGGTGTATGTGACATGGAATGAGGTTTGTGACAACCATCGAAATGATTCTATTATCAACATTTTTCTTACAAATATTATAGCTCATGATTGTTCGTCAGTTAGTTGTATTCTTCTAATTTATTTTTTCGCTGAATCCCACAGGACGAAAAAAGGGACCACATGCCCAAAGAGTTGCTTGATCTGGTAGGACGACAAGCACTCTTTCGTCTAGAAGTTGAGGGTGAACCCGGAGGAAAATTTGGTTTATCTTATCGCGTGAAAAATGTGACAGAACAAGCTGAGCTGATCGAAAGCTACAATGCCAAGTGGGATAAGCAGGTAAGCATCCAACTATCTTGCGCGTTGGATTAGCGTGTAACTTCAGAATTGGATAGTGGTAACTTTTAACACTTTAACGTTTGTACTTCTTCACCTCTTAGGCTATGATTGGAACCCATAAAGATTTGCTGCTCCTTGAGGATACGCCATCAAATGCATCTAATACCGTCACCGGTGATATTGATGGACTAACAGAGGTAATTATAACTTATCTTTCGAGTTGAGACAATTTTCAAATTGAGCATGTAAACAAATGTGACATGGTGATACATGTCTACGGGTTTAGGATTTATACCGTGTACAGTGTTCATACTCACAACCTTACAAATTGTTCGTTACTTTCGACAGGACTTGATCTTGAAGTTTGATCACCAGATCCGATCCGCGTAATCTTTGGTTCTATTAAAAACAGTGTTGACATCTCTAAGGATACCGATGAAACACCCCCATGCAAGCGAAAGTCTCCAGCAGATTCCGGGTCATCTTCTGTGTCCCATCCACTAAAACAGATTAAACAAGAAAAGTAGTTCTTCTGCATGCTTTTTTTTAGTCGTACTTTTTTTGATATGTGAGCAGACTAGTATTAGACTCAATGTTTTTATGAGTTTCATTCTCCCGGAATTAAGGTTGTCGTTCTTGGAATTATAAGACAAATCGTATTGTTGTGGATTTGACTGGAGTATTGAATTTATTGTGTCATTTTAATATTAGCTGTTGTCATCAACCCGGTATTCAAACGCCTGAAAGTGGAATACTTCACTGAATATATATAATTTTCATTTACGTACCTTGGTGACATACAATCTACATCATTCGTAAGGTATAGTCATTCCCAAAAAAACATAAGAAGTCATATCACGTGGCGTACCGTTAGAACGTTGATCGAAGTCATTGAAAGCCAACTAGCAGGTGACGAACCCTGCGTTTTAGGATTAAAACATGAGGGTGTTCTTCTAACAATTTTAGGATTTTTCGAAGAAACGCGTGTGCATCACATGAAACGATTGAAGATGTCAACCAGAAATTTGTTAACGACACAATTAACCAATCAAGGACGATATGTTCAAATAAAATGTATTCCCGTGCTGGCACGGGTGTACATACTAGTAATAATAAACCATGAATGTGTGACGTGTACTTGACACGTCACCAAAAAATAAAATAACGCATATTCATACGTCATATCCACGTCACCTTGAACAACTTACGTGGCAGCTCTGCATCAAATAAACGGTTCGGATTTGATCGAATATAACAAAAAACAGAAGCAACAAATATGATTCACTTATAAGGTGGAGCATCTAACGGATCTGATTTGGTCAAATGATGTAAGAAGAAATCAACGGTTTATAACCATTTAGATTTCGGCTGGGACAAGGGAGCAACAATGTTAATTATCATTCATTTTCACATTAAACCACAATAAACAGTGTTGTACATATTAGAAAATAATCAACTGTTACTATATTAGTTGGTTATATATATTAAGCAATAATATAACTTTTTTCGGATAGTGGATACATAAAAAATAATAATTCGCAACGGTGCTGTACATATTTATGTTAATTATCATTCAAAATCGTCATTAACCACAATCAATTGTAATAGCCAATTTCGGTGGATAATTCGAGGTCATCAAAATGTAACTCCCACGGTCAAAACAAATCAAAAACACGATGCCATTTTTTTCGCCTTCTTCATAACCATCATTTAATGTGTTGATGCAATTTTACTCACAAATGAAAATTGCAAACCTTTAAATTGTTATTACTAGTATGCATTACCCGCGCACTGCACGGGTATACATTTTTTTTTTCGAATTTAAGTTAAAATTATTTTAATATTAATTTGAAATATAAATATATATATATACATATATAATTATGTAAATGTAATTTTTGGAATAAAAAAAGAAAAAAAAATACATGTTTGTAGATTGACTTATTAGAATACAAAAAGCAACCTATAATTCGTTAATCCTTTATTTAATTAGATGAAATATAAAAAGTTGTGTATAATGTTGGATACAGATTTTATTTATTAGTTAATAAAAATATGAGCCTTATTTGATGGTGGTGCAATTTTGGTGAAATCAAACTGTTAAATTTGTATATAAGGTATAACGTTGAATAAAATTAAGCAAATTTTGTTTCACTTTTTTTTTGGTGAAATCAAATCTTGTTTCACCCTGTGTGGATAAAGGGTGCTTGAATTATAAAAATTACTGTAATGTCAAGTTATTATCTTTTTTGGTATAGACAAACTCAAAAGGCCGGTGGGAATTATTATTTTTTTGAGAGGATGGGCGTAATGTGACACTATAAAAACAAATAGCCATCATAAAATTAGTAAACAAAAATCAATTACACAGTAAAGTATTTTTTAATGTGATTTACCATGATCAACTCGTCGTGTCTTCAATGGATAATTCAAGCCAATAGAATCGAATTGAAGAAACCCAATTGAAAGACAAAACAATCTAAAAACAAATTAATAGCACACCGACCTTGTTAGTAACAGAATAGAAATTTGTGATACATAATTTAGGTCAAATCGATCTTTAGCAACCTCATGCAATCAAGTTTCCAACATGGATGCCATTGCATCAAACACTACATCTGGTCCAAATGGTGCTGACTTGCGTGAAGGAAGAGGAAGTGACGATTAGAATAAAAATAACATGCAATCAAATAATTAACACCAAGCAATCATTAAATTGGCTTCTCCCAAGTGAAACAATTCACCAAATTCTATCAATCATATGTCAGCTTCAACAGAATTATAATACAAAAGACCAATGTATAGACTTTGGTTACCTTTTGACATTAAACTACTTGGTAACCATTAACAAATTATTCATCTTGGACAACAGAAGTGATCATATGAAAATAGGATACTCTCAATATACTAATAGGAATCAATGGTTTATGTCTACCAAGTTCAATAGCTAGCAAGAACACAAAATTTGTAGTCATGTTTTCTGAGCCTCATATTCACTACTTTTTTTTTATATTATCATATTCACTACTTACAATTGATATGTTTCCTCCTACAGACTTCATTGACCAACTTCATTTGGTTTGTAGAAGAAAAAGCTAATGAATCAGGGTCGGGTATTTTCTACATTATTCAGATTGCTACTTCTGTCCATGGCTTTCTCTTGTAGGTTCCCTATTCATAGAACAAATATGTGTGTACCTTTATACCAACAAATTTTCTTTCACCAACAAATACAATGTACATGAAAAAATGAGTTAAAATATCAACTACTATCCATAAAGAAACAAAAGAACTCAAGGTAACATATGTCCTAGCAAAAAATAATTACCTCATTAAGGAAAAAAATTGAAAAAAAGGAAAGGGAGATCAATAACGACATTAGCAAAACTCTAAAATCTCAAACTTAAAATGAGCAATATGGGAGTCAGCACCCAGCCCTAACATACCCAACATAAAATTACAGTTTGAAAGTAAAATATTTGAAGAAGAGGAACGAATAAGAATACTGAAAATCAAAAATGAAAAGGAAAAACGAAATCCTACTTGTGGTGAAGATAGACAGTCGCTTGCAAGGTGAGAAAGTGGAAGAAAAAACGAAATCTTCTGTCATTGTCAACTCGTTTCCCATCGCGTCTGAAATCTGTAGAAGAAGAAAAAAGAGAGTTGGATGGTTGAAGAAGTTGCGATAACATTGCGATTACCTGTCCCTACACCAATATTGCGATAACATTTTCCTAAGCTAACGTTTCATTTAAAACCTAAGGAGAATAGATAATATCATCATGCAAACCATCTACTGATTGCTGCAAATTTCGATAAAGTAAGCCAAATCCACTACATGGTTCAGGTGAATAAACAAAATCAAACAAACAAAGAGGAAGTGACGTTAATGTCAAAAACTAAAATTATAAAAATAAAAAATAAAAAATAAAAAAGATGAATAAGTTATGATGATGCTATAGAGTGATGATGTAAGAGAGGCATTGTTGAAATCGCTAAAAGAGGATAGATGAGGAAAATTAGCGTATCACAGCGTTCCAATCGGCCAAGTAGCATGCCACAATCCAACATGCATTCGATTCTAGTTTACAATCGCTGTGGCACAACTCTTCTTCTTCTTGCTTCTCATATTTTCCGCCTTCATCTATCAATCTCTGGTAGATAAAAAAAATAATCCATGCATTTGAAATGAAATTGACCAAAAACAAAAATAGGTGAAAGTAAAACAACAAAGAGAGAGGGAGGATTGAGAAAAGAAGATAAAATAAGCCAATAATTCAATCATGAATCATGAAAAAAGAAGAGTTGAATAGAAAAAGTATATTTACGGTACGTAAAACTCATACTTTCTCTTAGGATCTATGAGTGGAGTCCATGGATTTGGAAAAGTTGTATAAATATTAAATCCATTTTAATGATATATCAATTTCTTTAATTTCAATAATTAATGGCAGAGATATTTTTCTCAAACGCATGGAGTTTAAATTTGTTATTTCTGCATTTGAATTTGAAGGCACAAATTTAACATCATAATCTCCACATGTTAAATTGGAATCTGAATTTTGAATATGGTCAGCAATAAAGCTAAAATAAAAGTAATATAGTAATATAGACCTTGCCAATTTGTATAACATTATATTATATTATATGATATTATTAGTATTTATATTTATATTTATGGTATATAGAATTACTTAATTCTTGGTAAAAAAAAAGTTACTTAATTTAATTATTTAGTAAATGTTTTTATTCCATGCGTTTCATATATGGGAATTTGACCACATTATATGGGCTGATATTGTGGATCATGTTGTTATTGATTTTAATTAGTTCATATTGAAATTCAATGTGTTTAATTGGATCACGCGTTTTTTAAATTATTATATACCGTTTAATTTTATTATTAATTTGGTTTATCAGAGTTTTATATATTTGTTATTTAAAGTTAAATGGATATGTACTGATCCCTTCATAATGTTTACACTCCATTTGAAATTCCCACTTAATTACAAATCAATTCAATTAAAGAGCATTAAAGGTGATGTTTCCCTTTATGGGTGGTGCTAATCGAACAATTAAATCTAAATCAACATGCACCGTTGATCTCTTCTTCATATTTTGACCCTTGATTTTATTGTGATGTGAAGGGATCTAACGGTTGTAAATGTAGGTGTTGATGATGTGGTTAAATGAAGGCTGATTATGACTGATGTGGCGCACGCGTGGACTCCGTAGGCTTAGGTGGATTTGAGGTATCTGCTGACTATTTTTGCTGAATATGTGACATGGAAGCTTAGGTTGCTGTTTCATGATTATATATAATATATAGATTACTGAATACATAATAGAGAAGCATTTGAAATCGCCTTTCCTACTTTTTGTACAGAAATGATGTTTCTCTACAACTCAAACATAATTACGGTGCTTAATTTTCCCACAAAATATGTACCAACTTAATACTAATCAATTTCAATATTTCCTACAAAATGTGGTGCATAATTTCTTCCATATCATACTATAATGACCCATCTAATTTGAAGGAGATTTTCAGATTCACTGTGAAAATATATTTCATACAATATTTCCCACAATCACTATTCAATGTGTAGATTTCTAATCAAGATTTCAAATTCCAAATTCCAAGCTTCTAAGTCCTTCTTCCTTCCTTTGGTCTTCTTTTATCTCCCATAGATCATTTCTTCATCTCTTCAATAGATTAGTATACTAGATCATTTCTTCATCTCTTCACCACCACATTTTCATTTGACAGGTAAAAAATAATGTTTCTATAGACATTCTAATTATTCTGTATTATTATCATATTCTTTTGGTTAGTAATTTTCCTTTTCCCAAATCCACATTAATCCTTATGTTAATTTCTGACTACATGTTTTTTTGTAGATTTTGAGAAATGTTATTATCACTGAGAGAGAAAGGAAGAGAAGGAGTGGGAAGAAGAATAAAAGAGGCTGTGAAACCGCTAACAAGCACGAAGAGCGGGAGATCATGGCCGAGATGGTGCCACCGGCCTACTAGCATGACGATAGGGCCTTCTGCCCTTTGGTTCTTCACTTTTTCTCTTTTCCCTCTTGATTTGAGTAGATTGTTTGTCCTTAAGATTTTATGGGGGTTTATATTTTATTGAAAATAAACAGTAAATCATGGCTGGCTCTTCAAGATATTGAGTTTCACAAAGGATTTGAGATTTTATTAACAATTTCACATATACATTATTTAAAGTGCAAGGTAAATGACTGGCACATTAGATTGTGTGATTTCAGTGTTAGAAGGATTAGTTTTTGCTAGATAATGAAAACCACTACAACAGATCTAGTAGATGGGCAGCGTTTTTTTTTATCCATGGGCAGCGCTTTTGAGCGCTGCTGAACGTGGCGCTGGCTATTCACTCCAACAATGGGTAGCGCTTCCTAAAAAGCGCCACCCATTGCAAAACACGCCCTCCCCAGATACGCAAGCACTTTTTAGAAAGCTACGAATATATCCAAAGCGTCCTCCCAAATACTTAGCGCTTTTTAAAAAGCGTTGAATATATCCAAAGCGTTCTCCCAGATACTTAGCGCTTTTTAAAAAGCGCTGAATATTACCCCTTATACGCAGCGCTTCATTAAAAGCGCTGAATATTGCCTATTTGTGTTACTAAATACCCAGCGCTTTATTAAAAGCGCTGAATATTGCCTATTTGTGTTACTAAATACCCAGCGCTTCATCAAAAGCGCTGAATATTGTCTAAATTTTTTTTTTAATTTTTTTCTGTTTTGTGTGTTTTCCTTTTTATATTTACAAATTACCTGTACAGCCAATCCAATCCAATACATAACAGAATCAATTTGCTAAGAGGAACCCAAATTACATATAACAGAAACAAATTACATAAGAGGAACCAAAACAAAATAGCTAAGAAGTTTCATTATCTAATTCATATGTATCCAAAACAAGCTATCAAGTTACAATATTATGAACCAAAAACTAGCTAGGCTAACTTATATGTATCCAAATGAAACTTTAAAAAAAACGGGAGACATAACTGCACCATTCTCCCCTAAGCTCAGCAATCTGCTCAACAGAGTATGTGTGGCTTTGACAATCGGTAAAATACTGAAATTATATAAATAAATAAAATTAGAATTGAAATGGTTAAATATTGGAAAGAACCACTATTAAATCGAAATCATATAAAAATATATTATAAGTAGATACCTGACGGGGGATAGTCGTTTTCTTTTGGGTAATAATATCCTTCATATATTTCATGACGTAATACCCACAATCAATGTTATTGAATTGTTTAGGACACTACAAAACATAATTAGATTAGTTAATTGTTAAATTGAGTTGAATATAGTTTTTTGACAAAATAATGTAATGTATAAGTTAGAAACTTACAATTATTGGTAACCATTTGACCGTTAATTTATCCACTCCCCAATATGTCCTTAAACATTTGAATAGAATGTCATATAACTATATTAATAACAATATATACATATATAAGTAAAAGTAAGAACTGCTGAGAATGACACAAAATAAACACACTGTTAAAAAGCTCCACAAACCTGTGTGGTTTTTGTAATGATTTTGAAGTGAGTCAAGGTAATACACGGTTTTTTTCCTAGGATTAATTGCATACAAAACCCAATGTCTCCTACAAAATAAATTTAGAATAAGTAATTGACTACTATTAAAAAAATGCATGTTATATAAGAATTAATGAGTAAAAATTCTTACCCTAGATTAACCGGTGCTAGAAGTAAGACATCATCACTTCTATTTTGAGCTTCAATGAAGCGGTCATTGACATAAGTTTGAACAGCAGCCTGGTTTTGTTCCACAAGTGATTGATAATTTGGCAGGCTGGGAAGAACTTGATGAAAGGTTGTACTTTCCGGACACAAGAACAAATATCTATGTGTCTGTTCGGAAGGGACCACAATGTCCTCGTACAAGTACCTACATTTAGATATATAAATATATATCTATATATATATATAAATTAAATTAACGATATAATAAAATTAAATCGACAATGTCAAATAATAAATTACATAGTACCTGACATATATATTCATAACAATACCGGTTGCCTCATCCGCATCACATACAGAGACGGATATCCTCACGTCCGACTATATGAGGCAAGCCACTCCAAAAATTTCTTCATCAAAATTTATGATAAGCAATTTGTCTTTCATCATGTATTTTCAGACGCTGCGTCGGCCTCACCAATCTTCATATAAGCTTCAATGGAAGAGGAAGAGGTGGGGTGAGACAACAATTGGAGAAAGGGAGGGATGAGTCACTTGGCGAGAAGAGGAGGGTGATCGGTCACTTTTGGAGGAGAGGCGGTGTGAAACTTCTACATAAGGGGTGGGTGAGACACTTTTGTAGAAGGGGTGGATCGAGACACTTTCTTGCCAATAGATATTTCCTTGCCAACACTTTTCAAAGGAGACCTTTTCTTGCCGGTGAGACACTTTCTTAGATTTTTCATTTTGGCGCATCTATGTTTAAACAAAAATAATTACTTAGTTAGCACAAATTATATGACAAAAACTATAATTAGTTAGTTACAAATATATTGTCACTTACAACGACAACAAGGCGGATGGCCATGCCACAAAGGTACCAATCTGCAGTGACACCGTCAAGATATCAATCATCGCAATCGGAATGTGCAATGGTGCATCCTCCTAAATGGTACCGCAACTCGACTCTAACATGATTTGGAGGTAGGGGGTAAATTGTGCATCAAAGGACCCAATTCGTTACATGTGTAGCCAATTGCAACCATTTCATGTGGGTTTGAGATATACAATTCACACTCACACTCATTGTTGTCCTAAATCAATTATAAACCACAAAATAATAAAGACATTATTTGATGTTATATATATATATATGTACAATAAATCAATTATAAACCACAAAATAATAAAACAATTAATACCTTAGTTGACGGCATGGTGCAAGCAATCTCGTGCAATCGCTATGTGTGCGAGGGTTGGTGCTTTGAGTGGCATAACATGGCCATAAAGCGATCGCATATCATTAAGTTGAGCTTGCAAACTTTCATACAATGCCATCATCTTTCTCGGTGGTGGGCGGTCATGATTCTCATCATAGACTTTCTGTTTTGGTCCAAAGTACTCGGTTGGTGCTACTCCAAATCCAAAGACCCTCATGCGACGAAAGAGTATTCTTCTTTACCTAAGGCACGTGTAAGGATTTCTTTTTTTGAGCAATCGTGAGCTCTCCCCGTGACATCGATCGTGATATGGCTTCCGATTCACAAAACAAAAGTATAATACATTATAAAAATCATAAAAGTTACAATTAAAATCAGTGAGCTTGAATTTAGGAAATACTTACAATTCTTTCCGACACCTCCTTAGTTTTAGGATCAACAATCTCCTTTTCTTTGTTTAGTCGAGCCTCTACCCACAAAACATGTCGCTCAACACCTTCTTTAGTAGGATCTTTCCCACTCTCCACCAACTATATTTAAATTTACCAAATATTAAGAAACTATTTATAAAAAGTTTCATGAAACTAAAAAAATCAAGCTTATTGTGCCTTACCAATCTCTCTTCAATATGTTGATATGGAGTAGCACCACCTCTATAAGGATACTCACAGCCAGAAGCACACTTTCGATTCTGTTCACTTGCTTTCTATTAAGAGAGATAAGTATACATTAATGTATAATAGATAATTGTCAAATATATTTTATGTTATAACTTAATAGATAGTAGCACTAACCAAGAAGTTTGGATCTTCAGTGCGTCTCCTAACAAATGTGTGCCAATCCTCCTCTGAAATAAACCCACTATATATTGGTGGAGGATTCCAATTGATGTTTCCATTATCATCTTTCAGCCAAGTTTTTGTTAATGTCGTTCTGAAATTTTTATGTAACTTTCCGGCTTCCTTCATTATCCAGTCCTTTTTAGAATCATCCACATCAAAATATTTCTGCTTATGCACATTAAATGAAAATCATATAAATAAATTTATATATATATATATGGGACTACAAAATTACTAAATAAGATAACCAAAAAGATCTAAAATTATATACCTGTATTGTTACCCACAACTCATGTTTTTGTTTCTCCAAAACGGGATTTTTTGTGTGAACCCAAGTAGTGATTGTTATTGGTATCATTTGTTTTACCTTACTACCAAGGAAAGTAATCAAATGAGTGTCGTTTTCTCCAATTGGCGGACCTTAACATTCCATTGGACTCGCATTATGTAAATAGTAAATTAGATCACAAACAATTAAAACTTAGTATTGAATGAAGTTAATTAGCAATTAATTAGTATCTTAAACTTAATTTTTCTTTTCCTTTACTTAATCGGTTGATGATATCCTTTTTATTGTCATTCCACGAGGAGCACGCTTCGATATAGTTTGTAACATCATGATCATCGCCTCACGGTGTCATGCCCACTATCACTATGATCCGCCATCTTACCCGCAATAAAACATAATCATTGTTTGTTATATTTATCCATTTAAAACATCCAACAAAAAAATAAATAATCAGTCAAAGAAGATGAAAATAAGATCCATGTCTATAAAATAACATCTATGTCGGTTACCTTTTCCTTTTCTTCGATATAATTTTTTTGCAATTCGCTCCTTGGTACTTTGTTTTTGACGAATCGTAATTCCATCAAGATGATCATTTCTAACATACACAACATCCTCTCTATAAGTACTTTCCTCTTCTAGTGATGTCCCCAAAAAGGGTCGTCCTCGATACCATCATCATTGGTTTCTTGATCATAAATGTAATTCACTAATTTTTTTGTGTCAAGTAAAACAATAGACCAATTGATATCAATTGGATCGGTGACATAAAACACTTGTTGAGCTTGGGATGCCAAAATAAAAGGCTCATCTTTATATCCCAACTTCTTGAAATTCACCCGCATGAACCCCGACTCATCAATCAGAAACCATTATTATTGTCAACCCACTTACATTGGAACACGGACTCACTCAAACATGGTGTAATCCAACTCCCATATTTGTTCAATGACCCGAAGTATGACATATTCGCAGATACGGGATTTTTGTCTTTGGCACTTGATGTATGCATAGCTTGAGCAACAAGAGTCACCCCACTATTTTGCATTTTACTCGATCATCATGGGTTTTTGTATAGAACGTGTAACCATTAATTAGATAGTGGTGTAAGAGAAAACATGCATATTTGGACCTTTTGCTAACCATCTCAATCTTTTTGAAATCAAGTAGGATTCATAACAAACTCGAAATCAATGTGGTCTTTTAACCACACTATGAAACTCGATTGTGTTCCTTTGTTAACCAAACTTCACTCTTATATGGGAAATCACTCTTAAGTATGTCCATGTGCTTGGCAACATATGAATCAACCTCACTATCATTGTGCAAAACATATAAGTGTGCTTGATGTAGTTCTTCCCTTGACACCATAACTATTTTATATCCCGACATCCCTTTAGTAATGCTTCCTAAGTGATTTGAGACCTTGGAAGTCCCGCAGAATATTCAAGACTAGATAGATAGGCGGTGCGTAACTCAACAGCCTTCTTCAACTATGTAGCGCTCAACAATACAACCCGGGTCGTGATCGGTTTTTCACATATCCTTTTAATATCTTCATGTAACGCTCAAACAGATACATCCATCTCATGTAACATGGGCCACACAATTGTGTCTCTCTAATCAAATGAACTGTTAGATGAATCATTGTTATACCCCAATTTTGTCCGAGTTTTTTTTAATAGTTTTTATTTTGGACTTTTTTCAATCATTTTATTTTGGACTTTTTTTGAAAATTACAAAAAATAGTAGTTTTTTGCGTATTTTCGGGTGTTAGTTTTTAGCTACTATTCGAAGGAAATTTCTCTCTCCTTGGACCTCGTTTTTACGATCTGAACGGTGAAAGTGAAGACATATTTCCCACGAACCCGCTGTAAAAAAATGAAGACGATCCGACGGTTAACGATTCGGAATCGCACTTTTACGATGAGAGGTTTGAGAAAAACGGACAAAAACTGCAGTTATTGCGAAGGCAATTTCTCTCTCCTCAGACCTCGTTCGACGACGATCCGAACGGTGAAAGCGGAGATATATGTGTCACGAACCTGCTGTCAAAAAAAGAAAGACGATCCAACGGTTAACGAATCCGAATCGCAAATTTACGGTGACAGGTTTGAGAAAAACGAAAATTGTGTTTTAAAGGGGAATTGCTTTTCTACTTTGTTTTAGTCCCACATTGCTCACAAGAAACAAGAGCTCCCTAGCAATTGGATATAAAAGGGGTTGAGAGGTGAAGATTAGAGGGGAGATCATTGGCGGGTTAAGTGATCTATTGGGTCAAAGCGATAGCGGCCCATTTCACTAAAAACCTGTCTTTGATCATTTGGACGTTTTGAGTCGGCTTTCCGATTCTCAAAGCGGTTCTTGCGATCTTGAGTCAAAATGGACCAGATTGGAGTCAGGTTGCTGGTCGCTCATCCGGTTCGGCACTCGTCGAGTCCAGGTTAGTTTTGTATTTATTTTGTTTATTTTTATATACATATTTATTTATCATTTATTTGTAATATAATTTATTTATTTATTGTTTATGTATATATTTATTCATATTTGTTTACATATATAGTTATTTATTCATTTATTTTTTTTGCCTAGTCTTTATTTAATTATCGCTTTTTATCTTCTTTTTTTATTTATGCACAAATTAGTTTATTTCTTCAAAATTAAATAAAGACTAAGTCGGTTTGTACAACCAGGGTTAGTCATCATCCTAGACCAATGAGTCGCATACCAAGAATCCTAAAAACGTATAAGTAAATAAATAAATCACTTTTTCCTAAAAATAGGGACTAAGTCGGTTGTACAACAGGGTTAGTCAAGCGTTCTAGAACTAATGAGTACATGCAGTTCAGAGTTCTAGAATACCTATTCTAAAACGGACCCACCTCATATCAAACAATCTTCTCTCAAAAATTCAAAAATCATTTTCAAAAAGTAGGGGACTAAGCCGGTTGTACAATCGGGTTTAGTGCCCGTCTAGAATCAATGAGTCAGCATGCAGTTCAAGGAATCCTAGGACTCCTACACTAAAAAAACACCAACCCACAAACCTTTTTCGGGAAGAACTACGTAGCTTTGATTCCTCCATTGCATCCGGAGGTGCGTAGGAGCAAGAGTCCACTCTTGTCAAGCACTAAAACCAAAAACTTAAATAAGTCTTTTCTTTACAAATAAAAGGGTAATAATTAAATAAATCTTAATTAATTAGACCATGGATGTCGTGGGGTGCTAATACCTTCCCCACACAGAACGACTCCCGAACCCTAACAATGCCTTATCCTAAACATAAAGAGATTTTCCGAATTTGCCCTTAAACTAAAATTTGGTGGCGGCTTCCTTTCGAACCTTCGAAGAATCCATTTCGGATTTTTTGGTCACATCTGTTGGCGACTTCACTGGGACTTAATTTTCTTTAGAGAGTCAAAACCTAGTCTAATTATTTAGGATTAATTTAATTTTTACCCTTCCCTTATTTATTTATTTATTTTTGCATGTTATACTTTTATGTGATATATAAACCCTGTGGTAGAAGACGATATTTGTATGCATGTTTGTTTTGTTTGCAGCTTTGGGTTATTTTAAACTGCTCCTACACACACTACACCTTTACACATCACACACATGTGAGAAAAGTCCTCTACCCGGACTCAAGTGGAAACCTAAGTTAGAACGAGATTGCGTAGTGATGGCTCTCATGGACGACGCCTCGTTGGGTGGTCATGAAAATCTCACCTAGAGTTTGATTCCTTTTAAGGATGCTATCCCTTCTAATAGCTTGCCTATTGTTGGGGTCAGATTCTTGATCTGGGGTCCTTGGCTCTAGGGACCAAGTGTAGGATTCTTTAAAACTACCCTTGTGAGGCTCACTATAAAAGAAACCTTAGACTCACTCCATAGGGTACCCTTCTAGGGTCACAAAGGAGCTTTATACCCTTGCATTCAAACGAACATTAATGCATACCGTCTTTTATCCAAAAAAATTAAAAATCAAAAATTCAAAAATTCAAAAATCAAAATTACATTTTTAGAAAATATACCACATGCATTTTCTTTTTCTTTGCATAACAAAAACAACAAGATAAACATCTTATGTTGCGTACATTTTATGATCTTTGAGAATTAAAAGCTTTATTTTGGAGAGAAGCCATGCATGCTAAAGTCAAAGTTAAACTTTGTACTTTACTCTCCAAATGTAAACTTATAATTCCCGACGCGACAAATAAAATCATACATTATCATTTCATACACATACATTACATTCGCATTTCACATACATTCATTCATTCGTTCGCATTCTCATTTCATGCGCATTCATTCATTTGCATACTTACATCATGCATTATAAAAACAAAACAAAAACAAAACATAATTTTAGAGAAAGATTGTGATGAGAGGTGAGACATTCTTGTGAGGTAAATCATTCTTTTTGAAAAAGTTTAGCCATACTTAGTTGCAAGCTCAAGGCGTTTCAAGGCACTCAATTTTTCAAATTAGCACTCGCTCACATTTTTTCAACAAAGTGTTGCATCTCATCCACCCCATGATGAATGACCAAAATAGTCCATCAAAATTTCATTCATGTTAAACCGATGTTAACTCTCTATGAAGCATTCGTGTAGTGATTTATGTGTCACATGTGTCTTCATTCTTGTTTGAGTCGCTTAATGTCCCTACATTGTCATCATCCCCGCCCAAGTCTAATCCCACCCCGACCACCCTAAAGTACATACTCCCTTACCTAGTCGACTTTTTGGTTTGTTCTCACTAATGAAATAACGCTTTAGGCCTTCCATACACAGGGCAAATTTGTGATCTCTAAAATACCTTGTCAACGTTGTATTCCTTTGGTGCAAGTCCTTTACAAAAAAAAAAAAAATTCAAAAGGCCCGTTAGGTTGAAAACTCGTAAGAGCAAACCTAAGCAAAAATTAGGCATAAAAAATAATAAAGAAAAAAAGAGCAAATATATAAAAATAAGTAAATTATTGTCCTTGAGTTAATTTTTGAGAAACCGAGCAATCACGATTTGAAATGAAGTTTGGACCATCATTCCATATCCTCAAAAATCCTTCGCTACCCACCTTAAGCCAAAAATCCCAAACCCTAGACAAGGATCGATTCCGCATCAAAAATGGTGCATCACTTTTATCACTCACTCACTCAAAAGAAAGAGAAAGAAAATTCACAAAAAAAGTGAAAAAGAGAGGATTGAAAAGAAAAATTCGGAAAAAAAGTAAAAGTAGTAAGAATCGTGAGTCGATATTTCGCACAATTAAACGCATAAGAGATCCTTGTCCGAAATAAACCTCAAACACTTCCCAATCCATCTAAACAGATCCATTCTACCACGAGACATGTAGGAGATTCTTGTCTCAATAGACCTCTCAAACACTCCTTTGAGCCTAATAAACCCTTCTTTCATAAGCCATTAACCATTAGCCAAACTACATCTTGAATAAAATCATTTGTCTCATCAATCCTCAAACCATTCCTTTGGCCTCAACATCCTATCCTCCATAAACCCTTGGCTACATTACAATTCTAAACAAGTTCATCCAACCATGAGGCACATCAATTACTCAATAAAATCTCAAACACTCCTTTGAGCCTAAAAACCATTTCCTTCATAAATCATCACCCATTAGCCAAGTTACATCACCAAATCATTTGTCCCATCATCATCAAACACCTCTTTGAGCCCAATTATCCCTTCCTTCATAAATCATTAACCACCGCCACATTACAAACCCTCTTGAGTTCGTTTCGATCATTGACTGATTGCTTTTGTTTTCTCAAAGTTTTAATTTTAGGACAAGTAAGTTTATTTATTTATAATATGTTTGCTCAAAAAAATATATCTCAAAAAAACAAAAGAAAAGAAAAATCAAAAGGCTTGTACCACAAGATTCATTCAAGTTACAGCTTATACTAAGACAAGGTCTAGTGATCACCAAGTGTAGTTTTCATCATAGCAAACTCAAGACTATTGTAGTCCGAGAGTCATTCTAAAGATAACCAAAAGTTTATACTAGGATCATCACCTAGATCCTAAAGTGGGGCATCCCTTTCACCATCTATTCCATTTGAACTGGGGAAATTTATGCAGTGTCCATCCCATACCACACCCAAACCCTATAGCCATACCTGCACAAACTCCAAAACCCATAACCCTAACTCCGTCACCTTTCCCAATCTCACTAAAGGCAACCATTCAAACACCATTCCAAGTGGGCAATCCTGTCATTCTTCACTCCACCTACAATTGGGGAAATTAACCTACACCCATCTCATCTCTCTCGTTATATTCACGCCGCAAAACCATATCGGGCAATTTCTCAACCCAAGATCCCAAATATACCCTTTCGTAATGCTACTCTGGTTGGGTCAATTTTGTCCTTACCATAAATGGGGAAACACCATCCTCACATGGGTCGAGATAAAATCTCTTGCTTTCCGCCTCTCATTCCAAAGCCAATGCATTCCCAATTCAAAGATCTTCTACACCCCTAGCTTGTCACCACTAGACATGGGGCAAATCTAAATTGGGGCGACCCCTGCATTTCTTGGCTTGGGAAAACCTACCTTTCATGACCTTGACAAAGACCACTCACTCATTCACCCCTTCATGTGCCACAAATGTCCACACCCTAGGTCTTTAGAACCCCAAGTTAACTGACTCATTCATCTATATTCGCACTACTATACATCTTCACAAAACAATGCTTTAGAGAGAGAAAACACAAGTTGATCATATGATGCTAAAAATCCACTTAGGTAACTTTGTGGACATAAACTTTGGTCATCATGGGGCATCATAATGGAAGAGAAAATGAACGAGCTTGCAAATACAATCAAGTACCTTTTCGTGTCGTTGTCTCAGAGATAACGACCTTGAGATTGCCGAAGTTTGAATCAAAACTAACTTTTCCAAAGAATGATCAATATTCATCTCCGCCTCTCGTATCCAAAGCCTCACATCTCATCATCACAAAAAAATGTTTCTACACCCAATCAATCATTTCATATCATCGCACCATGAACCATAGCATTTGCATTCAATCATTTCATTTGCATCATATTCACATTTGCATTTCATGCATTTAGTACGTAACAAGCAAAAAGCAAAAAACAAAAAGGAAAAAATCATTCCACCAGATACCAATCATCGCGACGCACGCGTGCACCATTAATTGCATTGCCAAATGAAGAAAGCTTTTCCTCTCGGGAAGATGCATTGTTGGGTATGCTCGGATAAACACGATAAGTGTCATTCCCTACGTTTTGTTCCTCTCGATATCGCCGCTTTAAGCGTTAATCTCATATCATAGCACGAGATCACCAAGTTGATCCTCGGACCGAGTGGTCCTTCAGAGCACTACGCTCCTTCGCGCCCTAAGTGGCCCGTGTCGCAACGTCGAGTCGAGCCCGGCGGACCTTCGCGCACCCGAGTGGTCCTTCGGACTAGTTGTGTCGCCCTAAGGCACGATGGGACGCCCTTCATGGTCAACATATCGGTTCTAGACCGATCTTGACCCATCATGGCCGCTTCGAATATAAAGGCCCCCTCGCACCGCTTAACTAGTACCGTAGCTAGTTGCGCTCCTTCGCACCACGATGGTCCTTCAATTAAGGCCTCAGCGGCCTTCCGCACTCGAGTGGTCCTTCGTGAGCCTTAGTGCTCCTTTAGGTCCTTGTTGACCCTTCATTCAACTCTCGATTAATGCGCCAAGTATTAACCACTCCCTCTTATATCTCAAACCCTTCGCTTCCTCTTAAATGGACAAAATTGACGTTTATTCTATCTTTTATTTCTATTTTCACTACGAAAATTTGAATACACTTCACCTTTTCTAGTAAAATATAAATAAAGAGGGGCAGCTGTTATACCCCAATTTTGTCAGAGTTTTTTTAATAGTTTTTATTTTGGACTTTTTCAATCATTTTATTTTGGACTTTTTTTGAAAATTACAAAAATAGTAGTTTTTTGCGTATTTTCTGGTGTTAGTTTTTAGCTACTATTCGAAGGAAATTTTCTCTCCTTGGACCTCGTTTTTACGATCTGAACGGTGAAAGTGAAGACATATTTCCCCACGAACCCATTGTTAAAAAAAAAAATGAAGACGATCCGACGGTTAACGATTCCGAATCGCACTTTTACGATGAGAGGTTTGAGAAAAATGGACAAAACTCGCAGTTATTGCGAAGGCAATTTCTCTCTCCTCAGACCTCGTTTGACGATCCGAACGGTGAAAGCGGAGATATATGTGTCACGAACCTGCTGTCAAAAAAAAGAAAGACGATCCAACGGTTAACGAATCCGAATCGCAAATTTACTGTGACAGTTTGAGAAAAACGAAAATTGTGTTTTAAAGGGGAATTGCTTTCTCTACTTTGTTTTAGTCCCACATTGCTCACAAGAAACAAGAGCTCCCTAGCAATTGGATATAAAAGGGGTTGAGAGGTGAAGATTAGAGGGGAGATCATTGGCGGGTTAAGTGATCTATTGGGTCAAAGCGATAGCGGCCCATTTCACTAAAAACCCGTCTTTGATCATTTGGACGTTTTGAGTCGGCTTCCAGATTCTCAAAGCGGTTCTTGCGATCTTGGAGTCAAAATGGACCGATTGGAGTCCGGTTGGTCGCTTTCGATCGGTTCGGCACTCGTCGAGTCCAAAGTTAGTTTTGTATTTATTTTGTTTATTTTTATATACATATTTATTTATCATTTATTTGTAATATAATTTATTTATTTATTGTTTATGTATATATTTATTCATATTTGTTTACATATATAGTTATTTATTCATTTATTTTTTTGCCTAGTCTTTATTTAATTATCGTTTTATCTTCTTTTTTTATTTATGCACAAATTAGTTTATTTCTTCAAAATTAAATAAAAGACTAAGTCGGTTACCTGGCAGGGTTAGTCATCATCCTAGGACCAATGAAATGAGCATGCAGATTCAAGAATCATAAAAACGTATAAGTAAATAAATAAATCACTTTTTCCTAAAAATAGGGGACTAAGTCGGTTGTACAACCGGGTTAGTCAGCGTTCTAGAACTAATGAGCTGTACAGTTCAGGAGTTCTAGAATACCTATTCTAAAACGGACCCACCTCATATCAAACAATCTTCTCTCAAAAATTCAAAAATCATTTTCAAAAAGTAGGGGACTAAGCTGGTTGTACAATCGGGTTAGTCAGTGGCGTCTAGGAATCAAGTGAGTCAGACATGCAGTTCAAGGAATCCTAGGACCCCTACACTAAAAAACACCAACCCACAAACCTTTTTTCAGGAAGAACTACGTAGCTTTGATTCCTCCATTGCATCCGGAGGTACGTAGGAGCAAGAGTCCACTCTTGTCAAGCACTAAAAACCAAAAACTTAAATAAGTCTTTTCTTTACAAATAAAAGGGTAATAATTAAATAAATCTTAATTAATTAGACCATGGATGTCGTGGGGTGCTAATACCTTCCCCACACAGAACGACTCCCGAACCCTAACAATGCCTTATCCTAAACATAAAGAGATTTTCCGAATTTGCCCTTAAACTAAAATTTGGTGGCGGCTTCCTTTCGAACCTTCGAAGAATCCATTCCCGGATTTTTCGGTCGCTACAATCATTATGTCAAAAAATGAAGGTGGGAAATACATCTCAAGCTCACACAAAGTGACAGTAATTTCTCTTTGCAATGATGACAACTTTCTAGGGTCAATCACTCTACTACAAATCGCCTTAAAGAAGTAACAAAGTTTGGTTAGCGTCTGGCGCACTTTCTTAGGCAAAATGGATCGTATACCAATTGGGAGCAAATTCTCCATTAGAACATGACAATCATGGGACTTTAAAGACTTTAACTTAAGGTCTTTCATGGATACAAGGTTTGTAACATTTTAAGAATACCCCTCTGGAACTTTTACTCCATGAAGAAACTTACAAAACACACGGTCTTCTCCTTTTTAGATAGAGTATGAGTGCCGGAGGTAGATATGTACGTGTACCCTTCTTTATCGGACCCATTCTGGTCTCAACCCCATACTAAGCAAGTCCAACCTCGAGTTGATGGTATCTTTAGTCTTTCCGGCATATTGAGTAAGGTACCAATGACACTTTCAAAGACATTTTTTCAACATGCATCACATCAATGAAGTGTCTTACATATAATGACTTCCAAGTATGGTAAGTCAAAGAAAATCGACTTTTTCTTCCACCCCGTTTGGCAACCTCTCCCGCAAATGGCTTCCCAAATTTAATGTTCAAATCTTTCACCTTTTCAAACAGCTTGTTCACCCGTCAAAGCCGTGGGAGCTTTACGGGTTTCGGTATTCCCATTGAATACCTTTTTCAGCAGTTGATACTGATGAGTAGATGGCAAAAATCTACGATGACCAGGGTAGATATTCTTCCTACCATGTTCCAACCACATCCAATCGGTGTTATCTTCACATATAGGGCATGCACACCGACCTTTCGATCTTGCACCAGATAGATTGCCGTATCTTTGGAAAGTCATTAATTGTGCCAAAAATCATAGCCCTCAAGTTGAAACTTTCTTCCGAACCCATCATACACCTCTACTCCATTCTCCCACATTAGCTTCAAGTCTTCAATTAAAGGATCCAAGTATACATCAATATCATTTCCCGGTTGCTTGGGCCCAGAAATTAACAAAGACAACATCATATATTTGCGTTTCATGCAAAGCCATGGAGGTAAGTTATAAATCGCTAATATCACGGGCCATGTAATTGTGGGAGCTACTCGAATACCGTGCGGGTTAAAACCATCGGCAGACAATGCAAGTCGAGGTTTCTTGGATCCAACCCAAATCGGGATAATCAATATCAAATTTTTTCCATTGCGGAGAATCTGCCGGGTGTCGTAACATGCCATCTTTAATCCTTTCATCCTCATGCCATGTCAAGTTTTTTGCATCTTCGAACTACGGTACATACGCCTAAATCGAGGAATTATGGGAAAATACCACAACACCTTTTTCGGGAGAGAATCTTTCTTTTATACCGCGATGCATTACATTTAGGACACGACTTTAAAAATGCATGTTCATTCCGAAATAGAATGCAATCATTGGGACAAGCGTGTATCTTATCATAGTTCAAGCCAATGGACCCTAACATTTGTTTTGCATCATACGTCCGAGAAGGGAGCACATTATCCTTCGCAACATTTCTTTCAATAGTGTGAGTAATTCAAGAAAGCTCTTATCCGTCCATCCGTGGCAAGTTTTCAAGTTATACAATTTTATCACGGCCAATAATTTTGTGAATTCAAGATACAACCTCATACAACGGCGTCTCTGCATCCGTTATCAACTTCTCAAACATTTGAGGACGGTCATTAAGATCGTCTTCAAAAGCCTTTGCCATCTCTTCAAATTCATCCCCAACAAACGTAGGTATTTTGGTGTCAACCGGTGCACATCTCTCAAGACTATTACCCATATTCAAGATTCAACTCTTTCCTCACCATGCATTGTCCAACAAGTGTAAGTTTGATCAATTCCATTACCCTTTAAATGTCCCCCCAACTCAAATCTCGCATTAATCGATTTTACATAGCAACAACGTAAGCAGGACATATCATATTACTAGATCTCCTAAACGTTGAACATCACAGTTCACAAAATAATCCACTCCATCTCTATATTCCTTGGACAGACGATCAAGTGGACATCCACTTTCTATCCATAATGTCCCAATATCTATAATAAATTCGGATAAGAGAATTTACAATTTTATTGAAGCTAAGACATTCAATCAACTAGCTAGTAGTTTCAACTAAACAAATCAAAGACTTTGATGTCTTCTATATAGTCATTAATTCTTCATATAAAATAAACAAAAGAACAAAAAAGTACGAACAAGTGGAAGCAACACTCGACAAATATCCAACCACATTTGTGAACTCGAACTAGAACGAACTCTCGAACCAAGACAAACTCGAACAACGATCGCGAAGCTCAGACAAAAAAAAAACTCCCAAAACCTAACAAACAATTCGCATATTCGATTTAGGCATATTTGATTTTACTAATATAGATGACACACACTTTGCTTAAAAAAATCTATCCTTTGAGAATCAAAATCTCAACAAAACCAAGCAACAAACACATATCAACTAATTTCTCTCCTATCAAACACATTCAACTAATTTTACACATATCAAACACATACAAATACATTCAACATATTCCTCTCTTATCAAATATTTTTTTCACACATTCAACATATTCCAATCAAACTACATATTCATCTCCAACCTAACAAAAAACCTAAAAAACAAAAAACAAAATAGAGAACTAACCTTTGAGAGAAGATGAGGACAAGCAATGAGGACTATGGGTGCTAGAGAGGATTGAGACAAGCAATGTGGGTTTTGGGGTTATTGTGGGTTTGGGGGTTTGTGGGTTTGGGGGTTATTGTGGGTTTATGGGTTTGTGGGTTTGGGGGTTTGTGGGTGGTGCTAGAGAGAACGAGAGTGAGGAGAGTTGAGAGAGGAAGAGCTAATGAGAGTGAGGAGAGAAGAGAATCAGAACACCCCAAAGTAATTCAATTATTTATTTAATTGGGTTATTTAAGGTTTACAACATTTTAATTAAACTAAGTGAGTAATGTAGAGTGTTTAGTTCATTTAGGAAGTGCTTAAGTATTTAAAGAGGTGAGTGTAGAGGCCCATGATTTATTAGAGGCCCATGGCCATTAAGAAGCCCATGGTGCATGACTAAAAAGGGGAAGCCGTAGGAAGAAGCTCATTGTAACAAAAATGTCAAGAAAAGTCAAAGGAAAGTAAGAGAGAGAAGTTGGTAGGTGAGATTAGTTTCTAGAGAGAAGAAGGAGAACATTGGAGTGGAAGGAGCTCGGAATCAAGGGAGAAGAGAGCCGTGAGCGTTAACTGGAAGGTTTCAGTGAAGAGGGTGTGTTCTACTCGATTGATCAAGGTAGTAGGCCGAGTAGAGCGAGGTGAGATAGTTTAGAGAGAGGAAGAGGAATGCAGGCGTGGAAGAGCTCAATGCCAAGGAGGAGGAGGAGTGAAATGTTGGTGATGGTTGGTGATTCTTAGTAGATCGGGAAGGCTTGGTGGAGAGAGTGCTACTTCTTCAATCTTTTGAGGTTAGGGGGTTCTCTCTTTCATCTATGATAGAATATATGATGTGTGTTATGTGTGAGTAGACTACAGGAATGATTTACGAAGTCATGCCTTATACGTTTTGTGTGTTTGATATGTTTGAAGTTGTGTTTAGTTTCACTTCAGTGAAGTGGTGTTGTGTTTGAAGTTATGCTTTGATGTTGTGTTTTTGACTCACTTCAGTGGAGTCGTATAGAGTGGATGGGAGAGTTGGTCATTACCAGGGATCAAGGAGTGAAATGGGAGCTGGGGAGACTCTTAGTCCCAGTGAGCTAGAATGAGTGAGAGTTAGCTATTTAAGTGAATTGTATGAGGATCGGAGTAGGTATTGTCGGGGTGTAGGGGTGTTAAGAGTTGCGTAATTATGCCTAAGTGTGGCTGTTGAAGTGCAGGGGATGTTCGTCGAAGTCAGCATGGCCGAGATGTATGAAGGTCGTAGTGGTACGGAAGTGTTGTGTTCCACTGTCAGTTGTCGAAGGGTAAGTTGTCAAAGGGTATGGTTGTCGAAGGGTAAGTTGTCAAAGGGTATGGTTGTCGAAGGGTATGTTGTCGAAGGGTATGTTGTCGAGGTGTTTAGTGTCGAGGCGTAGCAGTATGGGCGTCGACTTGTAGCTACTGAAGTGTAGGGTGTGTGGGCCGAGGTGGAGGTTTGAGAGGGGCGCCAATCATGGCAGCCCATGCGCCTGTGGGTGCGAGAATGGGTGGCGTGTGTGCGTGTGTCACTAGCCGAGGTGTGTTGGCGCTGTGAGGGGCGCCAAGGAGGGCAGCCCAGTACGCTGGTGTAGTGCATGTGCGAGTGTGAGTGCGCCAGCGGGCGTAATGTGCGCCGGATAGGGCGAGTGTGTGTGCGTTGTGTGCCGAGGTGTTGTGTGGTGCTGAGGTGCCTAGCTATACCGAGGTGCATTTCCTAGCATTGTCTTAGAGGTGCGTGTTAAGCGTCGAGGTGCCCTTTAGTGTCGAGGTGCCGTTTTAACACTCGTATAGCGTAAGTAGATGTTGAAGCGCCACCGTGAGTGTTATTTAATGCCATTTTCGTTTAAGTGGTGAATGGTGTAGTCAACGTTTTAGTCCTAGGTGACGTTGTGGCTCTCGTAGTGGATTGTTTTTGGTCCACTACTAGGTGCCGAGGTGTTTGGTGGCCAGGGCGGCGGCCACTAGCATTTGTTGGCCGATGTAGAGGCGTCGGCCTTAGCGATATTGACGATATATGTGCGTTGTTTGGCCTTATGGCTATGTGTGTAGAAGAGTACTACATGATGAAGTCCCCGAGGGGCATATATTAAAATGAATGAAATGGAGATGAGAGGACTTGGCCCTAGAGGTGGCAGAGGACTTAGGTCCTATTTATGAATAAAGGTCGCGGTCTAATTGGTGGAGTTTTGAGATGGTGTTATGACTTAATTAAATAATGTATATGTTGTGTGTTATGCATTGTTCATGGCGTCGCATAAATCATAAGCATTTGGTGAAAGCAGAGGACTTGGTCCTAAGGACTTGATCCAACGGTGATCTGAGAGGACTTTGGTCCCTAAGGACTTGATCCAACGGTGATGCAGAAGACTTGGTCTTAATGGATCCATCATGCATATACCACGAAAGGATGGGTTGCATCATTCATATAAATCATGCAAGCGATTGGTAGTATTATTTTGTGTTATGAACTGAGGTGTCATAGCCTGTTGAGAGGATTTGTTTTGTGTGAGCCGAGTCGTTCTGGTGTTTCTACGTGTCCTTCTCTAGCATAATGTTTATCATATATTTTATTATTTGTGAAAAGAGACTCACCCTAGCATTTTTTATGTTGCCTGCTCTCGTGGCGACAAACAGGTGATGTGCAGGTGATCCTGAGTGAAGGTCCTTTCTTCCCTCAGTCTAGTTGTGGCGTCTTGCTCTGTGACGTCGAACTGGGGAGCCGGGTAGTCTATTAGTGGTTTAAGATTATTGTTGAACTGTAATAAATTGTTGTAGTAGAATTTGAGGGTTCGCCCCATTAAACCTGGCTATGTATCATGCAATTATATATTATATTTTCAGTGAAAGTGATGTTTGATGAACGTAGCATTCCCTTGAGGATGTATCTTTAAAAAGAAAAACGATTTTGAACTCTGATTTTATAAATTAAAGTATTAATAGTAAGGGGGTGTTACAAGAACCGTGAGAGAGAGACGTGAGCGAGAGAGAGAGAGGTTTGTGGGTTTTTGGGTGTGGGTTTTTCTTGAGAGTGAGGCAGAACGTGACGCAGAGAGAGAGAGAAAGAAAGCGCGAAGGAAATGAAAATAAGAGAGAAAGCGAGCGGGCAAAAAAAAAAAATTAAAGCAATACTCAGCGTTTCTAAAAAAATTTGAATATGTCAAGAACAGCGTGTGTTATGGGCGGCGTTTGTGTAAAAGCGCCGAGTATTACTGGCGTGATGGGTAGCGTTTGGTGTAAAAAAGCCGAGTATGTGTAGAGAACGCATGTGAGATGCGCGGCGTTTGGAGAGAAAAACACCGAGTATATGGTGAGAAGCATGTGAGATGATGGTAGCGTTTTTAAAGAAACGCGGTTATATGGTGAGAACGCATGTGAGATGCGTAAGCGTTTTTAAAGAAAGCGCTGGTAAGGCTCGCGCGTTCTACGCGATGGGCAGCGTTTTTTTAAAAACGCTGGTTATGGGGGTTTATATTTTATTGAAAATAAACAGTAAATCATGGCTGGCTCATCAAGATATTGAGTTTCACAAAGGATTTGAGATTTTATTAACAATTTCACATATACATTATTTAAAGTGCAAGGTAAATGACTGGCACATTAGATTGTGTGATTTCAGTGTTAGAAGGATTAGTTTTTGCTAGATAATGAAAACGGATGACTCTTTATATTGTTTATATTGTTGTGTTTGTTTGATATTTGGTTGTGCGATTTCGTTTAGATTCCCTTTCTATTCTTCATTCAATTTCATTTTTCTCATTGTTTAGATTTTATTTGTTAACTTCTCTACTCTCCCATTGTATTCGCATATGCTCCTATTCGATGTTTCTACGAAGAAGAGAACGAACTATGTTGGGAGAAGGCATGGATTTTTCATTTTTATTTTCTATATATATTTTTCTTCCAATGGGAAATGTACGAATTATTCGTACCAGAGTTCTAATGGGAAACGTATGAGAGTCACACTTTTTAATCATATAAACGACAAAAACATAAAACTGATTATTTTTCATCGATGACTAAATTGGAAACTATTACTTACGATGATATGTATACCCGTACAGCGCACAAATAATGCATACTAGTATATATATATATATATATATATATATATATATATATATATATATATATATATATATATATATATATATATATATATATATATATATATATCACCAAATCATCAGGGTCGGCCCACGGCCCAAGCAAGGGCTTGAGGCCTCAAATAAAACCTTTCTCTATTAAGGAAAAGGGGCCTCAAATTTACTTTAGATAGTTCGCAATGCGGTCCAAACATAATGATACAGCATAACCAAAATGCTAAATGTAAGTATCAGTTCATCAATTAGGTGCAAGGTTCAAGTCCCATTGAGGCTAATATTTCTCCTTTTTGTCATTTCTTTAAAAAAATGTACTTTGTTTTCTTGTAAAAAAAATGCCATAGTATAAATTATAATTATAATTGCAATTGTTTTGTTTTTTGCTACGCTACATAGTCTGCAATGTGTGTGTTTGTGTTTTTATTTCCAATTTAATAGAGATTACTAATTAGATAAGGTGCAATTCAAAGTAAGTTAAGTTGTGAAAATACGTTATACAAGTCAAAATTAAAAAAGTATATGAACAATCTTTATCTTAATTGCATTTGATGTTATTAGTATATCAAGTTCAATTTCTTTGTCAAAAAAAAAAATCAATTTTAATTTTTTAATTAATGGCTTCAATTCAACCTTATATCTCTCTATTTTCAATTTCAATATGCCTGTTGCTTTTTCAATTTAACATTTTAATTATTTTCTCTATTTTGTTTGTGCTTTTAAAATTTGTTATTGTGCAATCAATATTTCTACTCAATCTCCTCTCACAATCTCACAATTTGATTGTGTAATTTTACACTTCTGCTCGCGGTGACCTCGTCTGACATCGTTGTTGTTGCGAGATTGTGATTTAAGGTGCCATGTCCTGTTTCGGCAGTGGTTTTGTGGGGAGCGAGCAGATGGTGGTGTGTCTTTGAGCGGAGCTTTGGTGTGGTCTATCCTCTTGAGCGATGTCGTGTGGCGTCTGCACTCCTATTTCTCTCTTCTACAATTAGCCACCAAGCTTATTGTTCTAATCTCTTGTTAAGATCAACAATTGATAAAATTTGACTTGATATCAACAATGTCTCAAAAAAGATTAAATGGATTAGCTTTATTATCGGTTGAAAAAGAAATGTAAAGTGATATTGATTACAATAGTTTGATATATGATTTTGCATCACAAAAACCTCAAAACATGAAATTTAAATAAAAATAAAATAATTTTTCAAAAAGAATTCGCTAAAATAAAAAACGGACCTCATTTTCGAAGCTCATTTTAAGCCTCGCCTAGTATTTGGGCGACTATGGTCATCAATTTAACGGACACGTCATATTTGGTTAACGGGATTAGAAGAAAAATTAAAAGGGTAATGTTGTTGATGTTTAAAACATTAAGAACGAATTTGAAAAAATAATAAAAGAAAGTGTGAAATTTAAAAATAACTCATAGGACTTAATTTAAATAAATTTTGGAATAATATAACATGATTTGTTCCACGAGAATGATGGGGACTTTGAACATGTATATCATGAGGACAAATGGGACAACACTCATTAGTTGCAATAATTATACAGATATGCATATAAAGACTACGGTTTATCGTTTTTCTTGACTCTAATAATTGGGTCTATACTACTATGATAATTATATAAAAGACTCATTAGACATGCTTTATTATTTTTCTTGACTTTAATTGGGTTTATACGTCTACAAAAGAAGGAAGAAAGCACAAAAGTTAACAGTTTGATTGATGTCAAAATAAGGACAAAAATAAATAGTTATCACATGGGTGATTTTCCTGTACCCAATTAAATCCATCATTGTCCACGTAAGCTGACCAGTACATGCACTGCTTCCATTCAATTCTTTATTGTATAATTTTTTTTTTTGACACATTGTATAAAATCTTTCACCGATCAGGTTTAAGAATGCTAGTAGGATCTTTCAATAAATACGTCACAGTGTTGTCATATTCTTTTCATGAACGAACTTAGACATAATTTAAATAGTCTGGACAACACCTCGTGAAAAAATGACAAATTTAAAATAGTTAAAAAATGAGTCTCAAATAAAAAATTAGATAAATATTAAAATCTAAAAATATAAAAGTATCATTTAAAAACAATTTGGGCATTTATCCAGTGTTCTTTTATATATCAGTGCTAGTGTTATTATCCCGTGTTTTTTTATATATCAGTACAGCTATCTCGTGTTTTTACATACATCATTGCAATTATATATCCCGTGTTTTTTTATATTTCGATAAAGTTATCACGTGTTTTTTAATATATCAGTAAAGTTATCTCATAGTTTCAATTGATTATTTTTAGTTGATTAATAGATTATAGTAGACAGTAACAGATAGATGGTAGATTATCAAATATTTTGATAAAGTGTTTTTATATATCGGTGCGATTATCCGGTGTTTTTATACATATCATTCTGATTATCTCGTGTGTTTTTACATATTAGTATAGTTATCCCATGTTTTTTTTATATATCAGTGCAGTTATCTCATAGTTTCAATTGATTATTTTAGTTGATTAATACATTATAGTAGATAGTAAAAGATAGATTATCAAATATATCGGTCTGATTATCCGTGTTTTTATATATCAGTATAGTTGAAATAGTCATCAAGTTTTCCTTTTTTTTATATATTAATATCGTGTTTTTTTATATATCAGTGAAGTTATCCTGTATTTTTATATATTAGTGAAGTTATCTCGTAGTTTAGATTGATTATTTTAGTATATTAGTAGATTTGATTTGATTTGAATTTGAAATTTTTTAAAAAAAAAAAAAAAAAAAAAAAGAGGGAAAAGTTAAAAAAAAATTCGAGTGAGAAGAAAGTGCATTGGGAGAAGAAATTTGAAAAAAAAATATGTGATAGTAAATTACAATGTTGCCCTTAGTTAGAGGAGTTGTCAAATAAATAGGGAAACTTGTTTGAGTAATTTAAGTATGGTTTGTTGTATAAATAGATATTAGATTAGTAGATAGTGGGTAAAGAAAGTTGGTGAGTTTGATTTGAATTTTGAAAAAAAAGTAAGAGAAAATAGAAAAAAAGTGGGAGTGAGAAGAAAATGAATTGAGAGAAGAAATTTGATAAAAGTATGATATATAGTAAATTACAATGTTGTCCTTAGTCAGATGAATTGTCAAGTAAATTGGGAGGCTTGTTTGAGTAATTTAAATGTGGTTTGTTTGTATAAATAGATTAAGTGTGGTTTGTTTGTATAAATAGATAAATAGATATTAGGTTAGATAGTAAATAGGAGTAAATTGTAAATTATTTAATATTAATTTAATTATATTAGATTATGTAGTGGATTAAAAAAATTGGAAAAAGAAATATTTTTAAATAAAGGGTGTGGGGGCACTAATATTAGATGTGTAAGAAGTAAGAAATATTGGGAAATGTGAGATTGAAAGAGAGTGAGTGAGAAAGGAAGAGAATGTAGAATTAAAAAATGATAAATAAAACAAAAGTGGTGATGTGTCAAAAAAAGTAAGATGTCTAAAATTGTAATTTAGTAAGTTGTTTGTTTGTATAAATTGATGATATTAGATAAATAGATATTAGATTAGATTACATTAGATTACATTAGATTAGTATAGTTATTATCACATGTTTTTTTATATATCAATGTAGTTATCTCATAGTTTCAATTGATTATTTTAGTTGATTAGTAGATTATAGTAAATAGATAGAAGATTATCAAATATATCAGTGCAGTTATCCCGTGTTTTTTATATATCAGAATAGTTATCCTGTGTTTTTTATATATCAATACAGTTATCCCGTGTTTTAAATATTAATCAGTAGTTGAAATAGTCATTAAGTTTTCCTTTTTTTATATATTAATATCGTGTTTTTTTATATATATCAGTGAAGTTATCCCGTGTTTTTATATATTAGTGCAGTTATCTCGTTGTTTAGATTGATTATTTTAGTTTATTAGTAGATTTGATTTGAATTTCAAAATTTGAAAAAAAAAAAGAAAAAAAAAGAGGGGAAACTTAAAGAAAAATTGGAGTGAGAAAAAAGTGCATTGGGAGAAGAAATTTGAAAAAGAATGTGATAGTAAATTACAATGTTGCCTTTAGTTAGATTAGTTGTCAAATAAATAGGGAAACTTGTTTGAGTAATTTAAGTATGGTTTGTTTGTATAAATAAATATTAGATTAGATTAGTAGATAGTGGGTAAAGAAAGTTGGTGAGTTTGATTTGAATTTTGAGAAAAAAAAAGTAAGAGAAAGTAGGAAAAAAGGAAAAGGAAAGGATACTCTCAAGTGATATGAGAGTCCAGTGAAATCCTAACCATTCATTAAAGAGAGAGAAGATGTGGGTATAGTATAATAAATAAGATAGAGGTGAGCTTTAAAGGTGAGATTGTTAACACTTTATTTCCTCAAGTTTTTTTTCCACTTGAGAGAATCCATTCCCGGAAAAAAGTGAGAGTGAGAAGAAAATGCATTGAGAGAATAAATTTGATAAAAGTATGATAGTAAATTACAATGTTGTCCTTAGTCAGATGAATTGCCAAGTAAATAGGGAGACTTGTTTGAGTAATTTAAATGTAGTTTGTTTGTCTAAATAGGTTAAGTGTGGTTTGTTTGTATAAATAGATAAATAGATATTAGGTTAGATAGTAAATAGGAGTAAATTGTAGATTATTTAATATTATATAGTGGATTAAAAAAAATTGGGAAAAAAATATTTTTAAATAAAGGGTGTGGGGCCACTAATAGTAGATGTGTAAGAAGTAAGAAATATTGGAAAATGTGAGATTGAAAGAGAGTGAGTGAGAAATGAAGAGAAAATAGTATTAAAAAAGGATAAATAAAATAAAAGTGGTGATGTGTCAAAAAAGTAAGATGTCTAAAATTGTAATTTTGTAAGTTGTTTTTTTGTATAAATAGATATTAGATTTGATTAGATAGGAATAACAACAAATGATGATGATTATTTGTTTTGGTTACAAAAAATTTAAGGTGAGGGGACGGACTTGACTAGTCAAAAGCGAGAGAAGACCTTACCTCACTCTAAAGGAGGCCCTAGTGGGAGTTGAAACTCGGGATCTCTCAGATAGAACTCCCGTCAATCATGCTCCACTAGGTCAACCCTTTCGGGTGATGATTATGAATATAATAAAGATAATGTAATTGAAAACTATTGCAAAAGAATAATGAAAATGAAGCAAAACGTGTAATGACAAAATGCTGTTTGGTACTTACATGAGAAAATAAAGACATGTAATATTAAACAGATATGCATCACGCGGTGTTTTCTCCTTTAGTCATAAAAAGTTTCATTCAAAAGTATACAATCAATTATTGTTTATTTTAGATTGGACAATAAAATTACTAACACTTTTTTTAGCGTGTAATTGGTGAGCAATATTCAACGAGTTTATAGTGATTAATCTACGTCAAGAGACCAAACTGATAATGTGCACTCGGATTTGTCGGTCTGTGTAATTCTCTTTTTTCACATAGAATTTTTGCCACACAAAAACTCAAACTTGAGACTTTGAGGTGGGATCTGAACCCAGTTATGAAATTAGTGATAGTGTAAACGTTTTTCATGGACTTAATTAGACATGCGATTTATCTTTTTGTAATTGCTATCTATAAATAACCACCAACCCATTAACCATAAAGTAATTTCACTTCAGAGCTCAAGACATAGTTTCAGATTGAGCATCCCAAACAATTTCCATATACATCACAAGTAAGTTGAATTGATCACCATGTTTTGTTATATGTTCAATCTGTTTTGTGTAGTGGCCATTCTGTTCATCCATCTGACTACTGTAAGTTTGCATGCCAACAAGTGTGTGGAGCTAGAGAAGCAAGCTCTTGTCAAAAAAAATTTAGAGTAGGTCTCATTGGTGGAAATATAGTTCTTAACTCATGGAAGGGTGAAAACTGTTTCGAATGGGAAGGAATTTCATGTGATAATTTAACTGGTCATGTAACCGGTTTGGTTCATCAAGGGCTTGGTGTGGGAGGTAAGTTAGATCCTTCAATATGTAAACTACAACATTTAACTTCTTTAAATGTTAATGGTAACTATTTAGAAGGAAAGATCCCAAAATGCATTGGTTCACTTGGTCAGTTGACCGAGTTGGATCTTGCAGGTAATGATTTTGTTAGTGTGATTCCTTCTACTTTGGGAAACCTTTCCAATTTGGAAACTCTTGGCCTAGGCAATACTCACTTAGTTTTTTTTTTGATAAGCAAGAATGTATTGATGGGGGCACTAGGGGTGCACCAACCCAATCAGAACATACAAGAATGGAAGGGGGAGGGCCTCCTTAAAACCTCCCTGAGCCAAAACCCATTGGGAGAAAGACTCAGGCAGGGAAAAAGAGTACCTCAATAATTGTATGTGAATGCTTACAAAGTATAAATACATCCTAGTGGATTATTAAACCAGTCCGAAAAAACCAATCCACTAGTTCTCCCCCTTCTAGATATAAAACAACCCCAAGATACAAATTTAATAGATGTTACAATTGAGTTAACATTAGCTACCACCCCTTGGAACATGACCTTATTTCGCGCCTGCCATAACTGCCACACAGTGGCAGACCAAAATATATGTTGCAGCTTAATTGCTTTCCTTCCTCTGACCAGTCCACCCATCTCCTTAAACATGACCAGCCTGTCCTCTTCTGCAATACCTTCCACACTCAACCAATTAAATACATTGTTCCATACTGATCGTACCTAGACCAATGAAGTGTTGAAGTTGTTGTCCTGTGACTAGACCGGTCGTTGAATAGGGGAAAGGACCGGTCTTGGCTTCACGCTGAGTACCTCGGGTGTTACCTGCAAAGACACTCCGACGATCAAGTAAGTGGTCGCTCGGGCAGATAACACAAGGTAAGAGAACGTACCTGAAGCCATATGCGAATGGCGTATATATACTGCTGGTTACCGACCGCATTGCGAAGATTTCGGCTGGCTAGCGCAAAGTGCGCTCCAAGCAACCGAGCTTGGGCCGGCTATGCTGATATGGGCCGACGGCCCAAATGTTACTAGAACCTCTCGGTTTCTTTGATACACCCGAGCGGTTGCCCCCAAGCCTAGGTAAACATGGTTGAGGCTTAGATCGTTGCCCGTCGTGTCGTGTTGTAGCGGCGGCGGGTTGCATTCTTGTGCAATCGGTCTCCATCTCTTGAAGTGCGTGGTTGCTCAGCGCTAAGTCGGGAGGTGGTCGCTGCCACTGCCGAGGTGTGGACGTTGCCACTGCCGAGGTGTGGTCGCTGCCACAGCCGAGCATGTGGACGCTGCCACTGCCGAGGTGTGGATGCTTTGCCATTCATCTTTGAAGCGATCAATTGGTCAAGACTCGGCCGACCTCCTTAACTTACGAAGTCTACTTGGATCTTGCTCGTTTTAGGAGGTGCGATCATTCTCGGGTCGCTCAAATTTGTTCAAGTGTTGTCACACATTGCCTATTTTGTTTCAGAAACAACTCGATCGTGACCTCGGCGGCCGCGTATCGTAGCGGACTTGTTCGACGCAGCGTTTTGCGATTTTTGGCAGCGGGCTTTCTAGGTTCGATTTAGACGGCCCTCATTGCGATAGTTGTAGCGGTCTCTTCTAGCCGTGTTCGGCGATCAATGCTTGTTATTGGGTAATTGCTTGACCTCGGTCATTCGATGGCCCGATGGTTGTGCCAACTCGGCGGCGCCAGCGACGAGGTCAACGCGGTGACATTCGATTGGGCCAACTCGATGGGGCTCGATTGGGCCAACTTCGGTGGCGCTTCGTTGTAGACCGCTCGGGGCCTACGCTTGTTTGTGGGTCGCCGGACACTTGGGCCATTTCGATGTCGCTCGATTGGGCCAACTTCGGTGGCGCTTCGTTGTAGACCGCTCGGGGCCTCACGCTTGTTTGTGGGTCGCCGACCGCCAGGCCATTTCGATGGCGCTCGATTGGAGCAACTTCGGTGGCGCTCGTTGTAGACCGCTCGAGGCTACGCTTGTTTGTGGGTCCCCGACCCTTGGGCCATTCGATGGCGCTCGGCGAGAACCTATGGCGCTCTCTGCTGCTACTTCGCACGGCGAGCTACCAATCATACATTCTTGCATGCGAAATAAATTACAAAGTACTACTTTTAAAAGCCGGGCCTCGATAAAAAACCACGGTGGGGAAAAAGAGCGCGCGACATTTATTCATAAATCGTTAGTCTGTCTTGTTATCACGAGGATATGTCTTGTTCTTGGCGACCTATCCTGCTCTTTCTCGGGCGCGCGCACGGCGACCTTTCTAGCGAATAGTGCTTCTTCATAGGCCATATGATCGTTGGCCCGCCGTAGGAATATGGTGAGATCCATGTAACGATTTAGGCGAACTCTTACGAAAAGGCGTGGTCGGTCGACCCACGCTTGAGATACGCTTGTCTCTATTAGTCGGTCGCGCTTTGATCGGCCTCGGCGTTGATTGCTCTATGTCTTGTCTCAATGATTCGTTGTCCTCTTGGATAATCGTATCCAAGTGCTCTTCATGCCGCCTCAGGCATCTGTTGGCCGTGTAGTTGGCAAGAATGTTCGACCGGGCCGTCCCAAGGCGAGATGGTGTTGGGCGGCGCAGACTCTCCCACCACTCGGTGCTCGTTCCTCGGCGATCGTGGAAAGAAGTCTACACTTCATGAGTCGTTCCTAGCTCCTATAGGCTGCGATAATTGTTGAAGTACCTTAAGTGTGCATGCGGATCCCCACGGCCGTTGAACTTATTCAAATTTGGGGGCTTCCTCGGTGTCTCTCGGGGATCTGATAGCAGTGTATCTCTCTAACTAAAGGTCTATGGCGGTCGGGATACCACTCGGCCCAAAAGGCTGCATTGGAAGGTATGCCCCATTACTCGGCATTTCGTAGAACACCTGCTGCTCATTTGGCGGACCATGCGACGGTTGCATTTGAGAAGATTGTCCCCTGGGTCGCCCGAAATGGTCTCTCCTCGGTCATTGGGGACATCCACGATTTCTCCATCACGATAGTCATCAAACTCTTAAATCACGAGTCCCACGATCGACTTCTCGACCTTCGAGAACCAGGAGGACTCGGAGAGAATACACGGTAGGCGGCGACGACTCGGGGCGATAGGCGGGATCTTCATCTCCATAATCGAGAGAACGGCGTCTGCGCGCGTTCTGCTAGAAGGCGACTTTGTGTGCCCTATTTCGGCGTCTTGAGGATTGGCGAAATACTTCTCGGCGGCGCTCGCCGAGGAGGCGTCACGGTGGTGGCGAGAAAAGCGACCTTGAGCGAGAGGTTCTCCGTTGGCCGCTCATTTGGCGGGCCGAGTCGACCCTCTTTCGTATTGAGCGATCAACTCGTCTCGATCCGCAATGAGGTGATTCTTGTTTTGCGACGCGAAGGATGACACGAGTGATATGCTCGGCAAAGGCTCTGCAATCCACCGCCTCGGCCGGCTCGGCCGGTATCGGTTGATGAGCAGGCTGTTGTACTTGTTCTAGGATAGGTCCTCGGCCGCCCTGCACTGAGGGCTCTTGGCGAGGGTTTCCTTGCGATCCATGCTCGGTTTGAGTACGTCCTCGGAGTGCATTGTTGAGGATGTTGCCGGAGGGGTTGAGTCGAGGCGAGGCCGCGCGCTGGGGCGATCGCGTGGAGCCATGAATGAAGTAGGATAGCGCTCGGGCCTCCCACTATGGTCGCCAATTGATCGTACCATGACCAATGAAGTGTTGAAGTTGTTGTCCTGTGACTAGACCGGTCGTTGAATAGGGGAAAGGACCGGTCATGGCTTCACGCTGAGTACCTCGGGTGTTACGCAAAGACACTCGACGATCAACTAAGTGGTCGCTCGGGCGGATAACACAAGGTAAGAGAAGCGTGCACGAAGCCATATGCGAATGGCGTATATATCTTCTTTGATTACCGAGCCGCATTGCGAAGATTTCGGCGGCTAGCGCAAAGTGCGCTCCAAGCAAGCCGAGCTTGGGCGGCTATCTTGATATGGGCGGCGGCCCAAATGTTACTAGAACCTCTCGGTTTCTTTGATACACCGGAACACATACCCTTTTGACCGCCGGGCATGTGCGAGAAAAGATGATCTGCAGATTCCGAGAAACCTCCAACAAAATACCAATACAGCCGACGGAATGTCGACGTCCACAAAGATTTGCGCGCAAGTACCGTCGGATCCTCCACCATTAGTTGATCATTACGGTGGTTGCCTATCCAAATATAGCATGATTTTACCAGAAACCACGAGTGCATCCGGTGTCCAAATCCACCTATCCTCCACGTCCCCGCAAAAATTAATTCCTGCGAGAATATCAAATAACATAGCGATGTGCCAACATCTGCGACCCGCAATTTGGATCGAAAATACTCCACTCCCGAGTCCAAATGAACGAAGCATCCCATCGGCCCATATTTGTTATAAAATCATCCTCTCCTCCACATGCGTCTAGAGCGCAGTAGGAAATAGTGCGACAAGCGACCGGACCGGTCAATTATCCTTCCAAAATTTCACCGTTTGGCCGTTGCCTACTCTTTTTTTCATAGCATTATTAAACCAGCCCACACCCATTGTTGTGTCCTCCCCAATAAGAGCCAAATCTCTCCACCATATTGACGGTTTCCTTACCAAATTAGAGGGCCCGTATTCTCCGAACCAATGTCTCTCTGAACCATACCTCGCATCTATCACACTCCTCCATAGCTGTGTATTCTCCCCATGTAATATTCTCCATCTCCACTTGGTTAACAGAGACATATTAAACACACTAAGATCCTTGACCCCCAACCCGCCCATCTTCTTTGGTTTACATATTTGTTCCCATTTAACCCACGCCATCTTTTTGGTTTCACCACCACCACCCCATAAGAAATTCCTTTGCATTTTTTGCATATCCCCTATTACCTTCTTAGGAGCCCTATACATTGAGAACAAATACAATGGAAGAGATGATAATCTTGAGTTAATTAAAGCAACCCTACCTCCAATTGATAACTTCATACTTCTCAATTTGTGTGTGCTTTGAAAGAGTCTAATCTAGGTTTCCAAGTACTTGACCTCCTTGGATTAGCCCCAATGGAACACCAAGAAACTTAAAAGGTAGCGTCCCAATGTTGCATGCCAAAAAGGATGAGATTCCATTGATGACCCTATCCTCCACATTCACCCCAATCACGTTGCTTTTGGAGAAATTAACCTTGAGCCTCGAGGCCAATTCAAAGCTTCTAAGAATAGCTTTGACACTCCAAATACTTCTGTCATTCCCATCACACATGAAGATTGTGTCATCAGCAAATTGCAACATAGATATAAATACATCCTTGGACACATTAAAACCCCTTAAGCATTCAGCCTCTTCACCTTTCCTTACTAACCCCGCAAGTCCTTCAGCTGCCAATAAGAATAAAAACGGGGCCAATGGATCTCCTTGCTTGATCCTCTTTTAACCCCGCAATACTCACTTAGTTGTCAATATCTCGAATGGATTTATGGCCTTTCTAATTTAAGATACCTTGATATGGCACAAGTGAATCTTAATCGTGTCGTTGATTGGGTATTAGCAATAAGCAAGCTTCATTCTCTATCAGAGCTTCATTTAAATTACTGTGGACTTCGTCATGTCAATTATGAATTTATTCACCAATTGAATTCTTCAACTTCTCTTAAAATTCTCGATCTGCAAGGAAATAATTTGAACTCCTCAATTCTTCCATGGGTGCTTAATGCTAGCAAAGTCCTCACACACCTTTATCTACCAAGTAAGTATTTGCAACATAGTAATTCTTCCCCATGGGTTTTATTTGGTAATCACTAGTTTAGTATTGACATGGCGAAAATTTAGTCACAACATTTGGTCACACACACAAAGCAGAAATAAATGCACCAATAAAATAATAGTTGTGTGTTTTCCCAAGTGCATTTATTGCTTTTTGTGTGTGTGTGACCATAAGATGTGACTAAATTTTTGTGACCACCTAAAATTGCTCTCATATGCATCCACGGATTTTTACCAAATAGAGTCATAGAACTCGCATGGCTTTGAAAACATGATTAGTTAATGTTCCTAACTATTTCTAAGACTGAAGATAATCAAGAACACAGTGAACAATCTCGCGTGAATAGTAAAATTGTTCAACCTTTTCATTAGCCTCTTTCGGCGAGTAATATAGTAATACAATCATTAATGGCTAATAATTACTTGATCGTTACATAATAATGGTATACATTACATAATAAAAGTCGATTTACGTGGTAGCATCGACCATTGGGTAGACCAAGCATTTTAAATGGAGCCGATCCTAGTAGACTTGGCCGAGTGTTTCATCGAGTGCTCTGACCATCCCTAGGTGAGTCTGGATCCAGTCCCTCAAGCTTTGCTTTGAGTCTGCGGCATCGGGATAATGCTCGGCCGGGTCGTGAACACAGTCCCTCAAGCGATGAATGCGGAGCGTGAAGTCGCTCAAAGGTATGTATATTCATCAGGTTTGGGGTCGTATGTGCTTTGGTTGGCGACCGAGCGTTGTAGTCGATGTGACATTTTGACTTTTGACTGTCAGTTATGACTTGATCGTTTTGGGAGTTGCATTTGACTTCTACCGTTTTTGTGCACTTCATTAATGTTGTTATCATCACTTGCTTTTCCCTTGCCTATATAAAGAGGAAATGGTGTCACGCGCTTGCTACTTACTTTTAACTCTTCCTTCTTCATTCTATTGAGTTGTTGTTCCTGTTTTGCTGTTGTGTTGCCTACATGGATTGTTTATTTTGTCAGGTCGCCACTCCCTCCTTGAGCTCTGCACACAATCTTAAAGGGCTTCGACATCCTAAGATTGTTGGGGGCCTCAAGGTAGGAGTTGTAGACTTTCGTCACTTGTGGATGTTTGTTATTGCAGCTGGTGCTGCGATGTTCATACTGAGATTGTGTGGAGAGCTCAAAAGGGGGTTGTGCCTGCAGGTTGGGGTTGCCACGAGCAGGTAGTTGATTGTACTCCTCCAATGTAGAAGAAGTTTCCCTCGGCGACTCCTCACAGGCCAGATCCAAGTTTTCTGTTGTCTTCCAATGTGCTGCCCAGGTGGCTTTGGAGAGGTTTCCAGCATTGGAGGCAATGCTTCACTACCGCTCCATCTTCCCGTGGGCCTTCCTTTAGAAGGCTTAGCTCCTTCTTCCGGTGGATCTACAGGATAGGGGAGTGATCCTTCCTTTCGAAGGTTTCCTTCGTCGTGCTGACCGAAAGTTGCTGCCGATGATGGCTGGCATGGATTCCTGCAGAGTAGGAGTCTTTCGAAGAAAACCTGCAAGCTTTCAATTTGTAATTCCAAAAAGGGCTCGGCTTAGAGCCGATCATATGTTATGTAACCGATGAATAGTGTGTATTAACTGAAGTATGCAAGTAATAAGAGAATTTATATTTTGAGTAAAATGTCTCTTTATGATTCTTTCGTTATCTGAGGGTTTTTGTCACCGAGGACACTTTGCTGCATGCCGCGGGATAGTGGTTTAGCGCGGGTTTCGACGCGTCCCTGACGTGCTGACACGCGCCCTATAGATGTGACTCTTGATGGACAGTTAATGTCGTCAATACTTGGAAACTGTGCATTTCTTAACTGCCGCGCTGGGTAGCAGACACGTGGCTTCATCGCTGCCATTGAATGCGAAGCGCCTTGTATCAGAGCCATTGGTTCTTTAGGCATTCCCGCTCGTTGATGGGAGTAATCAGGACCGTTGATTAGATGGGGATATTTCAAAATAGAAACTCTATCTCATTTTCTTCCTTTCGCTCCCTTTCTCTTTGCCAACAAATATTTACATCACCTTCACCTCTACGTTTCCACTCTCACTTCTGATTACCTTGGTGAATCACGCCTAGTTCTCAACCTTTGCTTCTTTAGTCACTCGACATTCAGGTACGTTCTTCCCTCTTTCTGGTATCTATTAGTGACTATTGTATACTTCTCTTCTTCGTTTCCTTGTCAATTTGATTTACATTCTTCAAATTCAAATTATACCTGCAAAAACGGTTCCACATGGTTTCGATTATAAGCATTAGTAGTGAGAGTGAAGAAGAGGTTACTTCTAATTTTAAGTGTAGCAATAGTCCCTACATGCCTAAGCCTACTTGTGGCTGTCCTGTAAAATGTGTTTGTGTTTCTTGAATTGAGCTGGCCAATAAGCACCATGAAATGAGAAAAACAATCAGGTTTTCAACTGGTTTAAATGAGAATTTTGCTATGATAAGATCTCAAATTTGTTAGTGGATCCTTTTCCTAGTATCAACAGAATATTTTCCATGGTAATCCTGTAAAGGTACAAGACGGATTGCAGAATGAAACTTGTTACTGTTCTATTGAATCAAATGACTATATAATAGCCTTATTTACATCAGATATAGGAAGAGAGTTTGTTGCACATTTTGCTAACTAACTTTCTGTTATACATAGTTATTTAACTAACTCATGTGCTAATTAATACAATCTACTAATACTAATTCTATCTCAACAATCTCTCCCTTAAGCTAAAGGTTAACAAAGATAACATTTAGCTTACATACTAACCAACTGCTAAAAACATTGAACCATAGAATCATAATGATGAGGAGCCTTGATCATTGCGGTGACCATGGCAACTCTGCAGCACCTTCAATCAAACTCAACCATTCCAAGTTCCTTTACGAGTCTTAGAAACACATCTTTGCTTCTTTGGTTTTGTAAACATATACGCTACTTGATCCTTTGATCCCAGAGAAATTGATTCAATTTCTCCACCCTTCACAAGCTCTCTAAGGTAGTGATATCTCACCTCAATATGCTTACTTCGCCCATGAAGAATTGGGTTCTGGAGAGTTTTATTGCGGAGGAATTATCACACATGATTGTAACACAATCCTTCTCTAAGCATTGAAGCTCCTTTAGTACTTTCTTCAACCACATTTGCTTGACAAAGCTGCTGCTCCTGTGACTACAAATTCTGCCTCGATTGATGACAAGGTTACTATAGGTTGTTTCTTTGACATCCAAGCCACTTGCACCTCCACTCATCAGGAATGCATAACCAGAAGTACTTTTCCTATCCACTACATCTCCTGCATAATCACTGTCAGTGTATCCTACTAGATTCATTCTCTCCCCTCTTCTGTACATTATTCCCATGTTGATAGTTCCTTGCGGATATCTTAGGATTCTCTTTGTTCGCTAGCCAATGTAATTGAGTAAAGGCGACTCATATACTGCTAATCAAGCTTACAGTATACATGAGATCAGGTCTAGTTGCTGTTATGTACATTAGGCTTCCAACAAGCTGTTTATACAGAGTTTCATCAACCTTCTCACCTCCTTCATCTTTATCAAGTTTAGTTCCTGACACCATTGGCACTCTGACCGAATTGCAACCTTTCATATCAAATTTTTCAATAATTTCTGCAGCATATCTCCTCTGCATTATTCCAATGCCTTCAGAGGATTGAATGACTTCAATTCCTAGAAAATATTTCATTCTTCCCAGATCATTCATGCTAAATTCCTTCTCCATTTCTTTCTTAAATTCTGTCAGCATATCTTTACTATTTCCTGTGTAAACTAGATCATCCACATATATGCTTACCATGAGAATTTCTTCATTTTCTCCATGCTTTATGAATAAGGTCTGTTCATTCTTGCTAGATTCAAATCCCTGCTCTATGAAATATCTTTCAATCTGTTGAACCGGGCAGTGGCGCTGCTTTAGACCATACAAAGCTTTGTACAATCTATACACTTTGTGCTCACTTCCTTTCACAACATATCCCTTTGGTTGCTCAATGTACACCTCCTCAGTTAAAGTACCATACAGAAATGCTGATTTCACATCCAATTGGTATAGAGTCCACCCTTTCTGTGCTGCTATTGCCATGATTATTCTTATGGTATCAAGTGCGCTACTTGGAGCAAATATCTACGTGTAATCAACCCCTTGTTGTTGTGAGTAACCTTTTGCCACAAGCCTTGCTTTGTATTTGTCTACTTCACCATTTTCATTTAGTTTAGTCTTGTACACCCACTTTACTCCAATTCTTTTTGCTCCTCTAGGTAACTCAACTAATTTCCATGTTTCATTCTTAACTATTGAAGCTATTTCATTGTCCATAGCTTCTCTCCATCTTGCATCTTTGGCAAACAACCTCAAAGGTATCGGGATCACAAATTCTTTGCATAAGCTTCTTCTTCCTCTTGAGATAGGCCTCACTGTCACATAATCCCTTAGATGCTCGGGTGGTCTTCTCACTCTCCTTTCATCATCTGTCATTACTGTCTAGCTTCACTTCTCTCACTACTGATTCTGTTGCACTTGAGTTCTCCTCCTTCTATGTCACTTTGTCTTCATCATCACTCACTTTGTAACTCTGGAGTTTTCCAACTAAACTCAGCATTCACTTCTGTTTATACTCTTCCATCCAATTCGGACTTCATTTTCTTGAATACCACATCTCTACTCATTATTATTCTTCTTTCAATTGGATCATACAGTCTGTATCCTTTTGTCTCACTACTCATTCCAAGCAAGACACACTTCTTGCTTTTCTCTTCAAGTTTAGTTCTCTTGACATCAGGGATGTGAACATGTCCTATACACCCAAAAACTCTTAGGTGTGATACACAAGGCTTACAACCACTCCAAGCTTCTTGAGGTGTCTGTTACTCACAAAGAAGTGTGGCGACCTATTTAGTACATACACTATCCAATTCAAAGCCTCTGGCCACATACTCTTGGGCATTTTCTTACCAATTAAAATTGATCTAACTCCATTCATTATTGTTCTATTTTTCCTCTCAGCAACTCCATTCTGCTGAGGGGTGTATGCTGCAGTTAAATTCCTCTTAATTCCTTCTTCTACACAGAATTTGTCAAATTCCTTTGATGTGAATTCACCCCCCCTATCTGTCCTCAAACACTTAAGCTTAAGATTGCTTTCTTTCTCTACCAGAATCTTAAAGTGTTTGAACTTTTCAAAAGCCTCTGATTTCTCTATTAACAAATACACCCAAATTTTTCTAGAAAAATCATCAATGAAACTAAGGAAATACCTCTTATTGCTGGTTGAGGTTGGTGTTATTGGTCCACATATGTCAGCATGCACAAGTTCTAGTCTTTCACTTGCTCTCCATTTGCTTTTCTTTGGAATTGGATCTCTATGTTGCTTCCCCTTCAAGCAATCTTCACACACTTTCATGCTGTCTGTTAACTGTGGCAGACCTGTTACCATATTCTTACTTGCAAGCATCTTCAAATTTTTCATTCCTAGATGGCCATATCTGCAATGCCACAGATATGTCTCATCCTCATTAGAGGTCTGTAAGCATTTCTCATCTATCTCCTTGCCTTCAATTACCAGATCAGATATGAGTTTATACATTCTGTTGGTCTCCATTAATGATTCAAACATCAATCCTTTCTTCTTATGATAGATTTTACAATACCCCTCATCAAATAGAATAGCCAAACCCTTCTCTTGTAGCTGGCCTATGCTCAAGAGATTACTAGCTCGGGAACATAGAAAACATCTGTAATTGTGTAGGTAATTCCACGCACCTTGACTCTTATGCTTCCTTTTCCTTCCACCTTTAACCTTGCATCATTTCCAAGCCTGATGTACTTCTTGAAGTTCTCATCTAATTCAATAAACCATTTTCATTTCCCACTCATGTGGTTAGAACACCCCGAGTCAAGATACCATGCTTCCACCTTTCTTCTTTCCTTCTCTTCAATTTGAGTAATTGCCATCAGTATCATGGATTCATTTGCCATCATATATTCATCCTTTCCATCTTCATTTCGAGATAGTCACACCTTCTTCACGACTCCTTGCCATTGCGGCATTGATTCTTCTTCTTGACCTCTGCATAATTCACATCCTTGTCCCATTACGGACATTCATTTTCGTAATGGCTCAATTTCTTGCATTTGAAACATTCCACAGTCTCCTTGCTTTGCCTGCCACGACCCCTACCTCTTCCTCGTGATGCAGCACCTCTTCCTCTTTGGTAGCCACTACCAGAACCTCTTCCTTGTGTCTCAGTCTTTAAAGCCTGTTCTTCCTCTTTCTTTTGAAATCTTGTTATGTTTTGCTCATGAACAATCAGAGAGCTATGCACTTCATCCACTGTCATTTTATCTGTGTCATGTGATTCTGATATTGAACATACAATGTGACTGTATTTCTCAGTCAAAGAACGCAAGATTTTCTCCACAATGACTCCATCATCTATCTTTTCACCATGAATACGCATCTTGTTTGCTATCTGCATCACTTTAGGTATGTATTCAGTGATTGTTTCCCCAGATTTCATTTCCATTGCTTCAAACTCCTTTCTCAAGCCTTGCAAAGTCGCTCTCTTGACTCTATGATTTCCTTGATACTTTTTCTTCAAAGAATCCCAAATTGCTTTGGAGGTATCCTTATCAGAAATCGTTTCAAGAGTTGGTCGATTAATTGCTTGAAATAAGTAGTTCTTGGCTTTCAAGTCCTTGAGTTTATGCTCCTCTATCCTTTTTCTCACGAACTTCACTCATCGCGACACCGCTCTCGGTTCTTTGATTCCCTTCTCGATCAAAACCGGTATTCCTTTGATGCGAGAAAATTCTCCATGAGCAAGCACCAATGCTCATAATGTCCATCAATCGGGGTATGGATGGTTGCATGTAATTGCCTTCACCTCCATTCGCGTTTCCGTTCGTCGCCATTGTTGATACTCTTGAGAAATTGAGATTTCTCGCTTTGTTTATTCGAGGCCCTTGAGAGGGCTCGATGCCAATTTGTAAAGGTACAAGGCGGATTTGAGAATGAAACTTATTCTTGTTCTATTGAATCAAATGACTATATAATAGCCTTATTTACATCGGATATAGGAAGAGAGTTTGTTGCACATTTTGCTAACTAACTTTACATTATACATGATTATTTAACTAACTCATGTGCTAATTAATACAATCTACTAATACTAATTCTATCTCAACAAATCCAACATGAAAGACAACTTTCTAGTAGTGAGGATACAAAGGTACTAGCTGCTAATGTTGACACTAGAAGATCTGTCCCTTCATATGGAAGAGGCGGAGGAGGATACATCAATGCATGTGGCAACAGAAAGCAGTGGCAAGGTATGCACTCATTGTGGAAGGAATTGACACACAGTTGAAACATGCTACAAGAAACATGGCTTCCCTCCAAATTGGCCTAGAAATGCTTCCAATCTTTGTCAACTCTGGTGGAGATAATTTGAACAGAATGAGGTGGCTAAAGTTGGTACAACTCAAGAGCGATATAATGATTGATGTATGCATTCTGATGAGAACAATGTTACTAAGAAAGCATCATCCTCAAACAATTATGTTAACATGATTTCTATTGATAAGTCTCGATCGGGTATATTCCCTCTTATTTGTGCCTTGAATTTCAAACATCTTGGCTCTTGGATCATTGGTTATGGAGCCACTAATCATATTTGTTCCTCACTCCATTATTTCAAAAGTTATCATTCCATTAAGTTAGTTAACATATAAGATTGCCAAATGGTAATTGTTCAATTGCTAAATTCTGCATGGCACATTTGAGTTCTCTTCTTATTACACCCTCACTAATGTGTTGTATGTTCTGGTTTCTCTCTCAATCTTACATCTGTGCCAAAATTGCTTGTTGCTAACATCAAAGTTGATTTTTGTGGCCCTTAATGTAAAATACAGTTTTGAAGACCAAAAGGATGATTGGTTTGGGTGTGATGTTTGAAGGACTCATATATTTGGAGATTGAGAGCAGGAGATCCAAAACACAAATTCAAGAAGGAAGTGAAGATAGACTTCGAGAGATAGCCTTATGGCATTTTAGACTAGGACATTTGTCCAATAGTAGAATGAAACTCATGAATTTTGATTTTCCTTTTGTGAAACTTGATATGAGTGATCCATGTGTGATGTTTGTCATTATGCTAGACACAAGAAACTCCCTTATACTCTAAGTTCTAGAAAAGCTTCAAAATGTTATGAAATGATACATTTAGATATATGGGGACCTATTTCTTCTCCTTCAATCATGGTCATAAATATTTTTTAAGCTGCTCTAGATGATTATAGTAGATACACATGGGTGATTTTGTTGAAAACAAAGGGTGAAGTCAGATAATCACATTAAAACCTTTGTGAACTTGATAGAAACCCAACATGACACCAAAATCAAGATTATTAGAAGTGATAATGGACTGAGTTCCTAATACCAGAATTTTATGCCTCAAAAGAAATTGTCCATCAAACTAGTTGTATTGAAACTCCCCAACAAAATGGGAGAGTTGAGAGAAAACACCAACATATATTGAATGTAGGAAGAGCCCTCCTATTTCACTCTAAATTGCCAAAAGCAGTATTGGAATTATGTTGTTCTTCATGCCATCTACATCATAAACCGAGTCCCCACTCTTATTCTACAAAACAAGCCACCTTATCTACTCCAAAAGGGAACTCGGCTGACCTTAACACGTTAAAGGTGTTTGGATGCCTTGCATATGCATCTACATTACAAAATCACATAACCAAACTTGATCCTAGAGCTAGAAAATCTGTGTTTCTAGGATATAGACCAGTGTAATAGGAGCTGTTTTGTTAGACCTAAACAAACAGAGAAATTTTCATTTCTAGAAATGTTATTTATCATGAACATGTCTTACCTTACAAAGGTTCAATTTCCATCTCAAAATGGCATTATTTTTAACCAATATTGAACCCTTCATTACAAAAACCACGAAGTGGGCACCGATACTACTAAGGAAACTATTGTTGAGCCTACTACTCGAGAGTGAGTAGCGATTGAGGAAATCTAGCGAGAGAAAAGCAAACACCATCCTATCTCTCAGAATATATATGTCTCCTGCAGAACATAGTTTTTACGTTGTCTTAAGTAATGATCTGAGAACCTCAATACTATGTGGATGCTACTTGCTTGGAATGAATCTATGCGAGAAAGAACTGGAAGCTTTTGATAAGAATGGAACTTGGGAACTTGTTGATATGCCTACTAATGTGAAACCCATTGGCAACAAATGAGTGTACAAGATTAAGCATAAAGTCGATGGCTCTATTGAAAGATACAAAGCTAGCTAGATTGGTAGCCAAGGGCTACAATCAGATTGAGGGTCTTTATTTCTTTGATACATTTTATTGGCGGTAGCTTCTACGGAAAAAATGGAATCTACATCGGTTAGATGTTAACAATGCCTTCTTGCATGGGAACCAGAGGAAGATGTCTATATGGACGTTCCTAAAGGAGTACAATGCAGCTAATAAGAGAACCGGTATGCAATCTCAAGGCGTCCCTATATGGATTGAAACAAGCAAGTAGGAAATGGTATGAAAAACTCACTACTCTATTACTTGCTCAAGGTTACAAGTAGTCACCGGTGATCATTCACTATTCACTTGTAAACTTGGTGAAAATTTTCTTGCTTTACTTGTTTATGTTGATGAGATAATACCGATAGGGAATTCACTAGTTGAGTTTGAGAGAATCAAACAAGTCCTTGATAATGCCTTCAAAATCAAAGACTTGGGAACTCTTAAATATTTTGTTGGCCGAGAAGTTGCTCACTCTAGCAAAGTCATATCCAAAGAAAATATTGCTTAGACTTGTTGCTTTAAATAGATGTCCTTTTGTCTTGAATAATTATCAATGAAGAATACACGGTTCCATTGATCAATTTCTCTTGTTCTATTTGCTCCTAGTGAGCTTAACCCTTTCATTCATGAATTATGAACTTATTAAGATGGCATCGTAGAGCTCCTCTAGCTCTACATACCTTGATTTCTTACATTCTTCACCTTTGTTTCCTTTTCTCATTTTACGAGTTGTGAAGAGATGGCCCAAAACAACAACAATAATGGCGCTAGTTGTTTAGGCGCATTAGGAACATGACAACAACAACCTCCTAAGGATCCTAGCACAGATCAAACCAGTCCCTACTTTGTTCACCCAAGTGATGGCCCAAGATCGATCACCGCGTGACTCTTGCATTGAGTGCTACAGCAACAATTATCGCAGATTGGTCTAGATCCATGAAGAGAGCTCTTGGTGGTAAGAACAAACTTGATTTTGTTGATGGAACTATAGAGGAACTTTGATTCCTTCATCCTAGTTTTAAAGCATGGAATAGATGTAATATGTTAGCTCATTCATGGATAATGAATTCGCTTGTTGAATCAATAGGGCAAAGCATTGTTTTTCTTGAATATGCTATTGATGTTTGGAAAAATTTAAAGAACGATTTTCACAAGGAGACTTATCGAAATTTCTGAGTTATAATGTGAGATATATGCCTCAAAGCAAGGTAGAGGTGTCAAAATGGATGGATTGGATGAATATAAATTTGGATTATAATGGATGGATTGGAGAAATCCATTTAAAAATTTATAGGGTTTTTTTTTGTACCCCCAACCCTTCCCCATATACCCCCACCGAAAATTCAAATCACAAAATGCCCATACAGCGTATTTTTTAAAAAAATTTGGTCGATATATACACCCCTCAGCGTATATCGATCCCTATGGTATTTTTTATTTGAAGTCAAATAAAAATTAATTAAGCCACGAAAATAGGTTTAGTGTGTAGTTCGTTAAAAGCGTGGCGATGTTATCGTCGAACAAATAATTTAGGCTAAAAAATCGGTTTTTAGGGCAACATACTCGATCGTAATGAAACCACGACCATTAAATCCATAAGAAGTCCCTTCTAGGGAGTCTTGATTCTTGATTTTTTTCGGATTTAATGGCTGTGGTTTCATTACGATCAGAGTATGTTGCCCGAAAACCGATTTTTTAGCCTAAATTATTTGTTCGACGTATAACATTGTCACGTTTTAACGAACTACACACTAAACCTATTTTCGTGGCTTAATTAATTTTTATTTGAAAATAGGTTTAGTGTGTAGTTCGTTAAAGCGTGGCGATGTTATCGTCGAACAAATAATTTAGGCTAAAAAATCGGTTTTGGGCAACATACTCGATCGTAATGAAACCACGACCATTAAATCCATAAGAAGTCCTTCTAGGGAGTCTTGATTCTTGATTTTTTGGATTTAATGGCTGTGGTTTCATTACGATCGAGTATGTTGCCCTAAAACCGATTTTTTAGCCTAAATTATTTGTTCGACGATAACATTGTCATCGCGTTTTAACGAACTACACACTAAACCTATTTTCAGGGCTTAATTAATTTTTATTTGGTTTAAAATAAAAAAAATACCATAGAGATACCATAAGGATCGTATATACGCCAGAGGGGGTGTATATACGACCCTTACATTTGGCCATCGTATATACACCCCCCCAAGGCGTATATACGATTAGGGTGGGGGTTTGCCAATCGTATATACGCCTTGGGGGTGTATATACGATGGCCAAATGGAAGGGTCGTATATACACCCCCCAGGTGTATATACGATTGGCCAAATTTTTAAAAAAAAAAATTACATTTTCAGAAGGACATTTTAGGATTTCACTTTTCGGTGGGGGTATCTGGGGAAGGTGGTACAAAAAAAAACCCAAATTTATATCCATTAGGATTGTACCAAAAAATCCAATCCAATCCATCCATTAAAAAAAAGTCCATCCACTACGCCAGAATTGTAAAAAGAGATCGCCACCTTTAGTAGCGTTTATAAAAAAACGCTACCCATTTTAATAACACGCTACACCATTAGTAGCGTTTTACTTTAAAACGCTACCAATTAGGTAACACGCTAGAGCGGATCCTAGCGCTTTTACTTAAAACGCTAGCAAATTAGAAAACACGCTAGACGGATCCTAGCGCTTTTATTCAAAAAACGCTAGCCAATTAGAAAACACGCTAGATAGATCCCTAGCGTTTTTATAAAGCGCTAGCTATTTAGAAAACACTCTAGACAGATCCCTAGCGCTTGTTTTCAAAACGCTAGCCAATTAGAAAACACGCTAGATAGATCCTAGCGTTTTTATAAAACGCTAGGTATTTAGTAAACACTCTAGATGCATCCTCAGCGCTTTTATTCAAAACGCTAGGTATTTAGAAAACACGCTAGATAGATCCTAGCGTTTTTAGAAAACGCTAGGTATGGTTAAATAATATTTTTTTGTTTCCCATTGAGCTACTTCCTTTCTCATTAACTAACACTCTCACCCGAAACGCAAAATCACTCACCCGTAAACGCATAAAACCCTAACACCCTAACTCAAATTAACATCATCTCTCTCAACGAAAATCATCTCTCTCGGTGAACATCATCTCTCTCACTCGGACAACATTGGTGAGTTTTTGTTCCTTGCTCTGTTTCTTGTTAGATATTAATTATGGGTTCTAGTTTAGAAATATATTAGTTTTGTCACTTGTGCACACTAGACTCTTCTTCTTTTTTTACCACTAGCCTCTTCTTGTTAAACATAAATTAATTATTTGGAAGACTATAATATGATATAGATATAGCTTGGGAAAATATATAAGGAGTGGATTTGAAAAAATTTTAAAAGAGGAATTTTTGTTTGTTTTTATATGAATTGATTCTTCATTATATTCGAATTGCTTGATGGGTCATATGTTAAAGTTCTCTTCTCAGGATTTTATTATAAATATAATTTGGAAATTATGGATAGAAATTGGATGTCCGCCAATAAATGCGTCCAAGGAGTATATGCATTTGGAGTGGATTATTTTGTGAATTTGTCTTTGTTGAGCGTTTAGGGACTTCTAGTGGTATGAAATGTCCTTGTTTAAGGTGTTGTTATGTAAAATCGATTCTTTGCAGAGGAGTTGGTACGACATTTAAAGGCGAATGGAATTGATCAAAGTTACACTTGTTGGATAATGCACGGTGAGAAAAAGGTGAATCTTCAAATATGAATGATATTAGTAAGAGATATATGGCCGGTTGACACCGGAACACATTCATTTGATGCGAACGAATTTGAAGAGATGGCAAAGGTGGTTGAAGAGGATCTTAATGATTGTCTGAAATGTTTGAGAAGTTGATAAGCGATGCAGAGACACCATTGTATGCGGGTTGTAATGAATTCACAAAATTATTGGTTGTGATCAAGTTGTATAACTTGAAAACTCGCCACGGATGGACGGATAAGAGCTTTACCTGATTTACTCTCACTTACGAAAGAAATGTTGCGAATGATAATGTGCTTCCTTCTCGGACGTATGATGCAAAGCAAATGTTGGGGTCTATTGGCTTGAACTATGAGAAGATACACGCTTGTCCGAATGATTGCATTTTATTTGGAATGAACATGCGTTGTTAAAGTCGTGTCCTAAATGTAATGCACCGTGATATAAGAAGAAAGAGTCCGCTCCACAAAAGGTGTTGTGGTATTTTCCTATAATTCCTCGATTTAGGCGCATGTATCGTAGTTCGGAAGATGCAAAACACTTGACATGGCATGAGGATGAAAGGATTAAAGATGGTATGCTCGACACGGCAGATTCTCCGCAATGGAAAAAATCAATATTGAGTATCCTAATTTCTGGGGATGACCGAGAAACCTACGCCTTGCATTGTCTGGTGATGGATTTAACCCATACGGTATCGAGTAGCTCCCACAAGATACATGGCCCGTGATTTTGGCGATTTATAACTTATCGCCGTGGCTTTGCATGAAACGCAAATATATGATCTTGTCTTTGTTAATTTCAGGCCCAAACAACCGAGGAAATGATATTGATGTATACTTGGCTCCTTTAATTGAAGACTTGAAGCAAATGTGGGAGGCTCGGGGTAGAGGTGTATGATGGGTTCGAGAGAAGAAAGTTTCACCACGAGGGCTATGATCTTTGGCACAATTAACGACTTTCTGCATACGGCAATCTATCCGGCAGTGCAGTAACAAAGGCGGTGTGCATGCCCTATATGTGAAGACAACACAGATTGGATGTGGTTGGAACATGGTAAGAAGAATATCTATCTTGGTCATCGTAGATTTTTGCCATCAACTCATCACTATCGATTGTGGAGAAAGGCATTTGATGGGAATACAGAAACACGTAGAGCTCCCCCCGCCTTTGTGGGCGAGCAGTATTTGAAAAGGTGGAAGATTTGAACATTAAATTTGGGAAGCCTTTTGCGGGGAGAGATTGCCAAGCGGGGTGGAAGAAAAAGTCGATTTTCTTTGAGTTGCCATACTGGAAGTCATTATATGTAAGGCATTTCATTGATGTGATGCATGTTGAAAAGAATGTCTTGAAAGTGTCATTGGTACCTTACTCAATATGCTTGGGTAAGACTAAAGATACCATCAACTCAAGGTTGGATTTGGTTAGTATGGGTTTGAGACCGAATTGGGTCAGGTAAAGAAGGGTACACGTACATATCTACCTCCGCACTTCATACTCTATCTAGAAAGGAGAAGGCGTCTTTTGTGAGTTTCTTCATGGAGTTAAAGTTCCAGAGGATACTCTTCAAATGTGGCGACTCTTGTATCGATTAAAGACCTCAAGTTAAAGTCTCTAAAGTCCCACGATTGTCATGTTCTCATGGAGAATTTGCTACCCATTGGTATTCAATCCATTTTGCCTAAGAAAGTGCGTCGGACCTTAACCAAACTTTGTTTATTCTTTAAGGCGATTTGTAGTAGAGTGATTGACCTGGAAAGTTGCCAACATTGCAAAGAGAAATTCTTGTCACTTTGTGTGAGCTTGAGATGTATTTCCACCTTCCTTTTTCGACATAATGATTCATCTAATAGTTCATCAGTTAGAGAGACACAATTGTGTGGCCCATGTTACATGAGATGGATGTATCCGTTTGAGCGTTACATGAAGATATTAAAAGGATATGTGAAAAATCGATCACGACACGAGGGTTGTATTGTTGAGCGCTACATAGTTGAAGAGGCTATTGAGTTTTGCACGGGCTATCTATCTAGTCTTGAATATTCCGTGGGATTTGCCAAGGTCTCGTCATGCGGGAAGGATTAGTAAAGGGATGATGGGAAATAAATTAGTGATGGTATCAAGGAAAGAACTAGAGCAAGCACACTTATACGTTCTTCACAATGATAGTGAGGTTGATTCATATGTTGCCAAGCACAAGGAGATTCTTAAGAGTCAATTCCGGGAAAGAAGCAAGTTTGGTTAGCAAAAGAACACAATAGGAGTTTCATAGTGTGGCTAAAACATCACATTGATGGTGAGTGTGTTTGAATCCTACTTGATTTCAAAAAGATTGAGATGGTTAGCAAAAGGTCCAAATATACATGTCTTCTCTTACAAATGACTATCTAATGAGCGAGTGCACTTTCTATACAAAAGAACAAGATGATCGAGTAAAATGCAAAATAGTGGGGTGACTCTTGTAGCTCATTCTATGCATGCATCCGAGTGCAAAGATAGAAATCCCATATATGCGAATATGTCTTACTTTGGCTTCATTGAACACATATGGGAGTTGGATTACAATATGTTTCAGGAGCACGTGTTCAAATGTGAATGGGTTGACAATAATATTGGTTTCTGATTGATGAATTAGGGTTCATGCGGGTGAATTTCAACAAGTTAGGATATAAAGATGAACCTTTTATTTTAGCATCGCAAGCTCAACAAGTGTTTTATGTCATCGATCCGATTAATATCAATTGGTCTATTGTTCTATTGGTGACAAAAAATTTGTGTATAACAACGATGATGATGAAGCACCCGATGATGTTGGTGTTGAGACGACCCGTTCTTGAGAACATCGGAACCAATAATAGGGAAAATACTTCTATAGAGGATGTTGTATATTTTAGAAAAGATCATAATGATGGAATTTTTATTCGTCGGAAAAAAATACCAAGACGCGAATTGCAAACAAAATTTTATCTAGGAAAAGGAAAAGGTAATATAGACTTAATGATTTCTCGTTATTTTTTATTAATAGATAATTATTATATTGTTTTTGTAAATTTAACAATAACATGGATTATGTTATATTGCAGTCGGATGGCATCACTTAGTGATCATGAGATCTAGTGGTCAAGGCAGTAGTCATTTATGTTATATATGGTATAGCTTTAATTTGTAGCTACTTTTGAGTTTCATAATGTAAGTTACTTATGATGTTGTATGATTTGTAAACAAAAATATCTATTAATAGGTTGAATTTTGTGTGTATCTATATATTGGATTGTAATGATATTGGCTGAATTTTGTTGGAATGATATTTGATGAATTTTCTTTGGAAGGGAATGAATTAATAATAGGTTGTAATTAAAAGGGAGAATAAACAAAAATAAAAAAATAATTAAAAAAATCAGTCAATAGGTAGCGTTTTAGAGTGAAAACGCTAGAAATGAAGTTAAAAATTCATTCAATACCTAGCGTTTTAAAGTTAAAGCGCTAGGAATTGTAAAGAGGAGCTAGAGGATCCCTAGCGTTTTTCTGACGCTAGGAATGCTAATAAAAGGTGCTATAGCATCCCTAGCGTTTTACATAAAGCGCTAGGAATGCTAGTAAAGGTGCTATAGCATCCCCTGGCGTTTTACTGAAAACGCTAGGAATGCTATAGCACCTTACTTAGCATTCCTAGCGTTTTACGAAAACGCTAGGAATGGTAAACACGCCGCTAGTTGATCCTAGCGTTTTACATAAAACGCTAGGAATGCTAGTAAAAGGTGCTATAGCATCCCTAGCGTTTTACATTAAGCGCTAGGAATGCTAGTAAAGGTGTTATAGCATCCCCTGCGCTTTTTTAAAACGCTAGGAATGCTATAGCACCTTTACTAGCATTCCTAGCGTTACGTAAAACGCTAGGAATGGTAAACACGCAGCGCTAGTTGATCCCTCAGCGTTTTATGTAAAAAGCGCTAGGAATGCTATTAAAATTTTTACAAGTAGCGCGCCTCTCATCTCCTCACACACTCACGCGTAACCCGAACTCATCTACCTAACTTTTCTCCACGAACAACCCGAACTCATCTTCGTTCATCTTCGTTCATCGTACCTCTTCGTTCATCTTCGTTCATCACCGTTGCACATTTCGTTCATCTCCACGCACAACACAGGTTACTGTTATACCCCAATTTTGTCCGTCTTCTTTTTCTCGCTTTAGTCGTTTATTTTTAGTAAGGCGTGTTTTGAGTCGCATGATTACGAGAATTATTAGTGTAGAGTCTCGGTTACTAATTTCAATCACTCCGTTCAACTAAATCGAAACGCCGTTGTTTAAATTAGGCACGCACGCGAATGATCGATCTTTTCGCGCGTTCTTCAATTTAACGTCCGTATTCGAGTTTAATCGTACGTAAGCAGGTCTACCTAAAGTCTTTTTTCACAAAAAGCTGGTTTAAATTCAGATTTAATAATGCGATTCCGAGTTAATTTTGGGGTTTTAGTTAACGCGCCCCATTTCTTTTATTTTTGGTCTAGTTTTAGCGTATTTGTCGAGTCCGGCCCGTCCTCGTCTTTGTATTTGGCCTGACTCCTTTTTCTTATTATTTTATTCGTATTTTGTTTATTTAATTTATTTAAGCATATATACAGCCCAAAAATGTCAAAAGAAATTCTACTTAGTTTAATTTACAATTTAAAAGCACTTAAGAATCAAATAAGTCCAAAAATACAAAAAAAAATAATACTAAAAATACAAAAAAAATAAGAAACAAAAAAAACGAAAATTAAGTAAAGGAAGCGAGATCAGTAATCTCTAAAGTGCATTTCTTGCTCTCCAAGACTACTCAGCAAGCCCACATTATCAGATCTGCAAAAGCCCAGTCAAACAACAATTAATGCTAAAACCTAATTTCTACCTATAAATAAACGGTTAACCTAGAGTCTAAAGACAGAGGAGGCGTTTGCAAATATTATCGAAAAATAAGGATTAGGGCTTCACATTGGAACCCTAATCACCTAAACACGTTTTTGTGAGATCCGAAAATTTGAGCAAGCGACTAAAGTGAAGGATTAACGTGCAACGCTTGCAACACGTAATTCATTGATGATGATCTTGACCAAAAGCTTCATTGCAAATCAATGGCATCGTTACCATCTCAAATGCAAGGTTCTTTTATACTTTCTCCTATTTGTTAAACCACGATTTTTATTCTTTTTTTTTTTTCTTCATGTTTCAATCTAGATAATGAAAATCTGTGAATATGCTTGTACCGACAATAACGTGATGAAATTTTTAGTTTCATGCCATACTTATATGTGGATATTGTTATTTTAGCTGATGAATTTTGTGGAGAGATTTGTCTCATGTTCCAAATTATGGTTGGCTTAACTTGTAGGATCAATATAATTAACAACAAATCAAATGTATTCTGAACACTTTACAAGTAATTATTATTGACAATTATATAGTGTCTAGGAAGGTTCTATATTGGCCAGGGAGGTGTCGGATTTAGGCTTGTAGCGTAAATGATTAGCCTTGAAAACAAGTGTTTGTCCTAGTTATTGAAATTAATGTGATTTATGTTTGGAAAATTTATAAGAAAAGTGATTTTTATCAGTTCATTTGTTTGGATTGTTTGGGTCAAAATTGATTGAGTGTAAAATTTCATTGAATTGAATTTTAGAGTCATTTCCACTTAGAATCAATTCCAAGCCACCGTAACAGCTACAAAATGGAGCTTCTATTTAGAATCGATTTTGAGGCTATAAAAATCAAATTCGGATGTAGGAGGTCAAATGTCTTTAAGAAGTCAAATAAGCGGCTAAGTCGGTTGTACACCGGGTTAGCCATCATTTTAGGACCAATGAGTACATGCAGTTCGGTAATCCTATAAAAACTTAATAAAATATAAATAAATCATTTTTCCATAAATAAGCGGCTAAGTCGGTTGTACAACCAAGGTTAGCCATCATTTAGGACCAATGAGTACATCTGATTCGATAATCCTATAAAAAACTTAATAAAATATAAATAAATCATTTTTCCATAAATAAACGGCTAAGTCGGTTGTACAACCGGGTTAGTCATTATTTTAGGACCAATGAGTTGTACAGTTCAGTAATCCTACAAAAAATACTTAATATAAATAAATTATTTTTCTTATAAATAGGGGACTAAGTCGGTTGTACAATCGGGTTAGTCAGCGTTCTAGAATTAATGGGTACATGCATTTCAGAGTTCTAGAATACCTATTCTAAAATCAACCCATCTCACAACTCCTTTCAAAAATTCAAAAATCATTTTCAAAAAGTAGGAGACTAAGTCGGTTGTACAATCGGGTTAGTCAGCGCCCTAGGAATCAAGTGAGTGTTCCAGTTCAAGGAATCCTAGACCCCTACATTAAAAAACACCAACCAATAAATCTTTTTCAGGAAGAACTACGTAGCTTTGATTCCTCCATTGCATCCGGAGGTACGTAGGAGCAAGATTCAACCCTTGTCAAGCACTAAAAAACAAAAACCTAAATAAGTCTTTTCTTTACAAGTAAAAGGGTAATTATTAAATAAATCTTAAATTAATTAGACAATAGGATGTCGTGGGGTGCTAATACCTTCCCCACACATAACGACTCCCGAACCCTAACAACGCCTTATCTTAAAACTTAAAGGGATTTTCCGAATTTGCCCTTAAACTAAAATTTGGTGGCGGCTTCCTTTCGAACTTGAAGAATCCTTTCCGGATTTTTCTGGTCGCTCTGTTGGCGACTTCACTTTGGGACTTATATTTTTAGAGAGTCAAAACCTAGTCTAATTATTTAGGATTAATTTAATTTTTACCCTTCCTTTATTTATTTATTTTATTTTTCGCATCTTATACTTTTATGTGATTTATGAACCCTAGGATAGAAGGCGATATTTGCATATGTGTTTGTTTGTGCATTTGCATGACTTTTGGGTTGTTTTTAAATTGCTCCTACACACACTTCACAATTACACTACGCACACACATGTGAGAAATGTCCTCTACCCGGACTCGAGCATAAACCTAAGTTAGAACGAGATTGCGTAGATGATGGCTGCGGGGACGTGACGTCTCGTTGGGTGGTCACGAAAATCTCACCTAGAGTTTGATTCCTTTTGAGGATGCTATCCCTTCTAATAGCTTGCCTATTCTTTGGGTCGATGTTCTTATTTGAGTCCTTGGCTCTAGGGACCATGTGTAGGATTCTTTAGAACTATCCCCGTGAGGTTCACTATAAAAGAAACCTTAGACCCACTCTGTAAGATACATTTCTAGGGTCACAAAGGAGCTTTATACCCTCGCATTCAAACAAATATTTATGCATACCGTATTCTATCCAAAAAAAAATCATCAAAAAAACAAAAATCATTTTTACTACCTTTTAGAAAATATACCACATGCATACAAACAAATAAACATCTATTGTTGCATGCACTTTTATGACCGTCGAGAACTAAAATCTTTACCTTGAGAGAAGCTGCACCTTTGAAGTCGAAATTAAATTTTGTACTTTACTCTCCAATGAAAAGTTTATAATTCCCGACATGATAAATAAAATCATATGTTATCATTTCATGCACATGCATTATCATTTCATTCACATTTCATGCACATACATTATCATTTCATTCACACTTCATGCACATGCATTATCATTTCATTCATATTTCATGCACATTCATTTGCATACTTACATCGTGCATTATAAAAAAATCAGCATAATATTAGGAAAAATGTGATGAGAGGTGAGGCATTCTTGTGAAATAAATCATTCTTTTGGAAAAGTTTAGTCATACTTCGTTTGCAAGCTCAAGTTGTTTCAAGTCACTTAGTTTTTCAAATTTTTAGCTTGCTCACATTTTTTAACCGAACAATGAAATGTCCATAAAAAAATTTTCTATTATGTTTTAACTAATGAAGCATTTGTGTAGAGACTTGGGTAACATGTGTTTGAGTCAGTTAGCGTCCCTACCTTGCCATCATCCCCTGTCAAAGTCTAATCCCACCCCGACCACCCATAAAGTACATACTCCCCACATCTGTACATAGTTGACGCGTTTCGGGTGGTTCCCCTAAGTGAAATAACACTTTATGCCCTCCATCTTTGGGGCAAATGTGTGATCTCTAAAATACCTTGTCAATGTTGTATTCCCTTGGTGCAAGTCCTTTACCAAAAAAAAAATATAAAAATGCCCGTTAGGTTGAAAACTCGTAAGAGCGGCCTAAGCAAAAATTAGGGAATAAAAAAAAGAGAAATAAAGAAAAAAGAGCAAATATATAAAAGTAAATGAATTATTGTCCTTAAGTTAATTTTTGAGAAAACTAGCAATCATGTTTTGAAATGAAGTTTGACCATCTTCCCCTATCCTCAAAAAATCCTTTGCCACCCACCTTAAGCCAAAATCCAAAGAAACTTTCAATCACCCTAGACAAGGATCAATTCCACATCAAAAATGGTGTATCATTTTTATCAAGTCACTCAGCTCGAAAGAAAGAAAAAGAAAAAAATCAAAATCAAAAAAAAGTGAAATAAAAAAAAAAAGGTTCGAAAAACCACGAAAAAGCAAAAGTGGCACAATTATGAGCTGATACTTCTTACCATTAAATGCATAAGAGATCCTTGTCTGAAATAAACCCCCAAACACTTCCCTTGTCCTCAATATCCTATCCTTCATAAACCCTTGGCCAAGTCACATCCCTAAACAAGTCCATCCTACCATGAGACACATCAATTACTGTCTCTCAATACGCCTCAAACACTCCTTTGAGCCTGACAACCATTTCCTTCATAAATCATCACCCATTAGCCAAGTTACTTCACCAAATCATTTGTCCCATCAATCATCAAACACTTCATTGAGCCTAATAACACCTTATTTCACAAACCATTAACCATTAGCCAAATCATACCGCTCAAAAAAAAATCATTCGTCCCATCAATCCCCAAACACTACCTTGAGCCCAATTATCATTTCCCTCATAAATCACTAAACCATCGGCCACATTCCGATCAATGACCGATTGCTTTTGTTTTCTCAAAGTTTTAATCTTAGGACAAATAAGTTTATTTATTTACAATATGTTTGCTCAAAAAAATATATCTCAAAAAAAAAAAAGTCAAAAGGCTTGCACCACAAGATTCATTCAAATTACAGTTATACTAAGACAAGGTTTAGTGATCACCAAGTGGTGTTGTCATCATAGCGAAAACTCAAGACTATCATAGTCTGGGAATCATTTTATAGAGAACCAAAAGTTTATACTAGGATCGTCATCGATATCCTAGAGTGGGGCATCCCGTTTACCATCTATTCCATTTGAACTTGGGGAAATTTTTCCAGTATCCATCCCATGCCACCCCCAGTCTATACAGCCGCATTTAACCATTCCAACAACCCATAACCTTAACTCCGTCACCTAACCATTCGAAATACCATTCCAAGTGGGGCAATCCTGTCGCTCTTCACTCCACCTTCAAATGGGAAATTCACCCTGCACCCATCTCATCCCCTTGCCATATTCACAGCCAAAAAAGCATACCGGGGCAGTTTCTCAACTCACTATCCTAAATGTTTCTACTCTAGTCGGGGCAATCTTGTCCTTACCATAATTAGGGAAACATCAAACTCTATGGGTTGAGACAACATCTCCTAAGTCATCATCTTCTACACCCCTAGCTTGTCACCACTAGACAGGGGCAGATACTCACCGCCATCAAATCTAAATTGGGGCAGTCCTGCATTCCTTGGCTTGGAAAAACTTACCTTTCATGACATTGACAAAGTCCATTCAGTCATTCACCCCTTCATGTGCCACAGATGTCCACACCCTAGGTCTTTAGAACCCCAAGTTAACTGACTCATTCATCTATATTCGCACTACTATACATCTTCACAAAACAATGCTTTAGAGAGAGAAAACACAAGTTGGACATATGATGTTGGAAATCCACTTATTTAGCTTTGTGGACCAAAACTTCGGTCATCATGGGGCATCAAAATGGAAGAAAAAGTGAGCGAGCTTGCAAATACTTTTTCACATCGGTGTCTGTAAATAACAACCTTGAGATTGCCGAAGTTTGAATCAAATCTAATCTTTCCAAAGAATTATCAATATTCATCTCCGCCTCTCGCATCCAAAGTCTCACATCTCGTCATTACCAAAAATGTTTCTATACCCCAATCACTCATATCATATCATATCACATCATATCATATCATATCACATCATATCATATCATATCATATCATATCATATCATATCATCACCTCATGCACCATAGCATTTGCACCCGAGAATTTCTTTGCACATTTGGCATTCATCATTTTTCAATAAAAAAATAAAATAAAAAATAAAACAAACAAAACAAAAACAAAAAAACAAAAAAGCGAAAAGCAATAAGCAAAAAGAGAAAAGGAAAAAGTCATTCCACATCCTACCAGATACCAATCATTGCTTGCACCATTAATTGCTTCATCAAACGTAGATTGGTTTTCCCTTTCTCGGTAGATGCATTTGTTAGGTGTGCTCGGATAAACACGATCAGTGTTAGTCCCTATTTTGCTCCTCTAATATCAGCGCTTTAAGCGCTGATCTCATATCATATCACAGATCACCAGGTTGATCCCTCAGACCCCGAGTGGTCCTTCAGAGCACTACGCTCCTTCGATGCCCCCTGGCCAAGGTCGCAAACGTCGAGTCGAGCCCGGCGGACCTTCGGACCCGCGTGGTCCTTCTCGGACTAGTTGTGTCACCTAAGACACGGTGTACGTCCTTCATGGTCAACATATCGATTCTAGACCCGATCTTGACCCATCATGGCCGCTTTCGAGTATAAAGGCCCCCTCGGGCCGTTTAATTAGTACCGTAGCTAATTGCGCTCCTTCGCACCACGATGGTCCTTCAATTAAGGCCTAGGCGAGCCTTTCGGACCTTAAGTGGTCCTTCAGAGCCTTGTCGCTCCTTCGGACCACGAGTGGTCCTTGAGCCTTAGTGCTCCTTCGAGGTCCTTATCGACCCTTCATTCAAATCTCGGTTAATGCGCCAAGTATTAACCACTCCTCTTATCTCTCAAACTTTCCACTTCCCTTAAGCGGACAAAATTAGCGTCTATCTTATCTTTATTCCTATTTCTACTACGAAAGTTCTAGAGCTCAAAGACTTTCTAGTAAAATATTAATAAAGAGGGGCGATTGTTATACCCCAATTTTGTCCGTCTTCTTTTCTCGCTTTAGTCGTTTATTTTTAGTAAGGCGTGTTTGAGTCGCATGATTACGAGAATTATTAGTGTAGAGTCTCGGTTACTAATTTCAATCACTCCGTTCAACTAAATCAAACGCCGTTGTTTAAATTAGGCACGCACGCGAATGATCGATCTTTTCGCGCGTTCTTCAATTTAACGTCCGTATTCGAGTTTAATCGCACGTAGGCGTGTCTACCTAAAGTCTTTTTCACAAAAAGTGGTTTAAATTCAGATTTAATAATGCGATTCCGAGTTAATTTTGGGGTTTTAGTTAACGCGCCCATTTCTTTTATTTTTGGTCTAGTTTTAGCGTATTTGTCGTAGTCCGGCCCGTCCTCGTCTTTGTATTTGGCTTTGACTCCTTTTTCTTATTATTTTATTCGTATTTTGTTTATTTAATTTATTTAAGCATATATACTGCCCAAAAATGTCAAAAGAAATTCTACTTAGTTTAATTTACAATTTAAAAGCACTTAAGAATCAAATAAGTCCAAAAATACAAAAAAATAATACTAAAAATACAAAAAAATAAGAAACAAAAAAACGAAAATTAAGTAAAGGGAGCGGCATCGGTAATCTGGGAGTGCTTTTCTTGCTCTCCAAGACTACTCAAGAAGCCCACATTATCGGATCTGCAAAAAGCCTCAAACAACAATTAATGCTAAAACCTAATTTCTACCTATAAATAAAGCGGTTAACCTAGAGTCTAAAGACAGAGGAGGCGGTTTGCAAAAATATTACTGAAAAATAAGGATTAGGGCTTCACATTGGAACCCTAATCACCTAAACACGTTTTTGTGAGATCTGAAAATTTGAGCAAGCAGCAGCTAAAGTGAAGGATTAACGTGCAACGCTTGCAACACAGAATTCATTGATGATGCTGACCAAAAGCTTCATTGCAAATCTGAATGGCATCGTTACCATCTCAAATGCAAGGTTCTTTTATACTTTCTCCCTATTTGTTAAACCCTGATTTTTTATTCTTTTTTTGTTTTTTCTTCATGTTTCAATCTAGATAATGAAAATCTGTGAATATGCTTGTACCGACAATAACGTGATGAAATTTTCAGTTTCATGCCATACTTATATGTGGATATTGTTATTTTAGCTGATGAATTTTGTGGAGAGATTTGTCTCATGTTCCAAATTATGGTTGGCTTAACTTGTAGGATCAATATAATTAACAACAAATCAAATGTATTCTGAACACTTTACAAGTAATTATTATTGACAATTATATAGTGTCTAGGAAGGTTCTATATTGGCCAGGGAGGTGTCGGATTTAGGCTTGTAGCGTAAATGATTAGCCTTGAAAACAAGTGTTTGTCCTAGTTATTGAAATTAATGTGATTTATGTTTGGAAAATTTATAAGAAAAGTGATTTTTATCGGTTCATTTGTTTGGATTGTTTGGGTCAAAATTGATTGAGTGTAAAATTTCATTGAATTGAATTTTAGAGTCATTTCCACTTAGAATCAATTCCAAGCCACCGTAACAGCTACAAAATGGAGCTTCTATTTAGAATCGATTTTGAGGCTATAAAAATCAAATTCGGATGTAGGAGGTCAAATGTCTTTAAGAAGTCAAATAAACGGCTAAGTCGGTTGTACAACCGGGTTAGCCATCATTTTAGGACCAATGAGTCACATGCAGTTCGGTAATCCTATAAAAACTTAATAAAATATAAATAAATCATTTTTCCATAAATAAGCGGCTAAGTCGGTTGTACAAGCAAGGTTAGCCATCATTTTAGGACCAATGAGTCATGCGATTCAATAATCCTATAAAAAACTTAATAAAATATAAATAAATCATTTTTCCATAAATAAACGGCTAAGTCGGTTGTACAACCGGGTTAGTCATTATTTTAGGACCAATGAGTTATCTGATTCGATAATCCTACAAAAATACTTAATATAAATAAATTATTTTTCTTATAAATAGGGACTAAGTCGGTTGTACAATCCCGGGTTAGTCGTTCTAGAATTAATGGGTCAGATTCGGGGAGTTCTAGAATACCTATTCTAAAATCAACCCATCTCACAACTCCTTTCAAAAATTCAAAAATCATTTTCAAAAAGTAGGAGACTAAGTCGGTTGTACAATCGGGTTAGTCAGGCGCCCTAGGAATCAGTGAGCTGTACAGTTCAAGGAATCCTAGGACCCCTACATTAAAAAACACCAACCAATAAATCTTTTCGGGAAGAACTACGTAGCTTTGATTCCTCCATTGCATCTGGAGGTACGTAGGAGCAAGATTCAACCCTTGTCAAGCACTAAAAAACAAAAACCTAAATAAGTCTTTTCTTTACAAGTAAAAGGGTAATTATTAAATAAATCTTAAATTAATTAGACAATAGGATGTCGTGGGGTGCTAATACCTTCCCCACACATAACGACTCCCGAACCCTAACAACGCCTTATCTTAAAACTTAAAGGGATTTTCCGAATTTGCCCTTAAACTAAAATTTGGTGGCGGCTTCCTTTCGAACTTCGAAGAATCCTTTCCCGGATTTTTCGGTCGCTACATTACCCATTTCGTTCATCTCCACGCACAACCTGGTTACCCATTTCGTTCATCTCCACGCACATTTCTCAGGTATGGATTTACTTTTTTCTCCTGATTGTACATAGATTGCCACTGCTTGCATGTTAGTTATAACAATGTTCTGTTATTGGCATTTTGAACAAAAGATTTGATACTAGTCTGTACATGGCTTCTAGGTTACTCTTACTCTAAGTTTACTCTAGGTTACTTAGTGCATGTTAGTTATAACAATGTTCTGTTATTGGCATTTTGAACAAAAGATGAACTCTTGATACTAGTCTATACATGGCTTCTAGGTTACTCTTACTCTAGGTTTACTCTAGGTTACTTAGTGCATGTTAGTTATAACAATGTTCTGTTATTGGCATTTTGAACAAAAGATGAACTCTTGATACTAGTCTGTACATGGCTTCTAGGTTACTCTAGGTTTACTCTATGTATGTTTACTCTAGGTTACTTAGTGCATGGCTTTGATTATTACTTTGTGCATGGCTTCTTCTATATTTTGTTAAGTGTTTGTTGGTTCTAAACAATTAGAAAGCTAAAACTCACTGAGTCTTATTCATTTGGGTGATTGCAAGTCAGATGGCATCACATAGTGATCACGATAGTAGTCAGGGTGGTGATGGGGGTGATAGAAACACAAAGAAGTTCACTCCCCGAGGAATTACATCGAAAAAGAATATCGTCAATCGGATAAGTAAAGGACACGAGAAATATAAGGTAAGTTAATTACTAATTATTAATGTTGTTCTCTACCTTTCCAAGTTATCTAATTATTTAATGATTTAATTATTTAAGGTCCAGATGGAGTGTTAAAGGTTTGCCAATTGGAGACAACGGCACAAATTTAATTAGCTTTATTGGTACTAAGGTGAAGCAAATCTTTCCAATTTCAATTAAAAGTTGGAATGAGAAAGATAATCGAGTTTTGCCTAAAGCTGAAAGATGATTTTTGGGACTTAATACGGGTATATAATTTTAGACCTCTTTAATAATCTTATTTAGTGATTTTTAGTTATATTTATTTAATCCATTTTTATGTATAACTAGAAACACTTTGATGTCGATGAGTCCGAAGAGATTGGATATTGAAGGAAGCGGGAAGGTTGCATAGGGCTTACAGAGGCGATGTGGGAAAAAGTATTCAAAGCGTCACGATGGGACCATCGGGACAGAGAGCCTCAAAGATGTATGCCGGAATTATAACTAAGGAGGATTGGACCAAATTTGTAGATATACGCACTCTGAGATCCGGATTTCTGGTTAGTATATTAATTATTTAAGTTATATATATATATTTCACAAGTAGATATCATTCATTAATGTATACTTATCTTTTTAAATAGAAAAAGAGCAAAGCGAATAAAGAAAGAGCTTCTAATCCCGAGTACCCTTATAGAGGAGGTTCTAGTGGATATCAAATTCTCGAAGAAAGATTGGTAAGACACAATTAGTTTAATTTATTATGATTTAATGAATCTTTTAATTTACTGATTGATTAACAATTATTAAACTTAAATAGTTCTTGGAAGAGGGGAAAGATCCAACTCAAGAATCCTTGATCGCACGATTGTGCGGTTAGAGGCCCGACAAAACAAGGATGGGGAGATTGTGGATCCGAAAACTAAGGAGGTCAAGGACAAAATTGTAAGTATTCCAAAATTCATGAAAAAATTGCAAGTTGGAATTTGTGTCGACTATATTTTTTAATCCGTTACTCGATTTTTTTGACACGTGAACATATTTTTTATTGTCGATTAAATTTCTTTGACACTTGTTTATTATTTTTATCCGTTACTCGATTTTTTTGACACGTGGACATATTTTTATTCTCGATTAAATTTCTTTGACACTTGTTTATTATTTTTATCCGTTACTCGATTTTTTTGACACGTGGACATATTTTTTATTCTCGATTAAATTTCTTTGACACTTGTTTATTATTTTTATCCGTTACTCGATTTTTTTGACACGTGGACATATTTTTTATTCTCGATTAAATTTCACTTGACACTTGTTTATTAATTTTATCCGTTATTTATGTTTGTGCATCGCAAAGCATATCACAATCAGTATCACAAGGAGATTTAACAGATTGTGATGGTCACCAAGATGTCCTTGCTCGTGCCTTGGGAAGGGAAGAGAGACAGTGGTCGGATTAGAGGTTATGGATATGGGATTCCTCCGACAACCGTGTTTGGGCCAAAGAAGAGCCAAAGCAAAGGAGTGCGGGATTGTAAAGTCATGGCGGAAAAGTATGACGAGCTATCCAAGAATGTTCTTTGTGCTAATGGAAGAGAGAGACAGGATGTTTAAGCGACTCTTGGCACAAAGGATTGGTGCACCATCCCCTCTTTGCACCACCCCTGCTTTGAACCTATTGAGCCTCTTTGCACCCCATAGCGCCGAGATAGTTGCACCATCCCTTCAACACGGTATTTAACAAAACTCGACTGCTTTTTTGTAAATATGTATTTGATAAAATTATCATGTATATTTATTTTTCTTTATAATTGATTTAGGATAAGCTGTGAATGTGAGCTATATATTGCAAACCCACATCGAAAGGTTGCAGTGGGTTTGATATGTAACCAATTGAGTGCCACATTGCACAATCAGGCCATGCACGAAAACCATTTGAGAGTTAGGGTAGACTATTCAATAGAGGGTGCACCATTGCTGCATTCCAATTGCTAATGCGGATATATTTCTATTGTGGATCAAGCACTTAGTACTTTTGTGGCATGGCTTTGAACAACTTGTCGTTGTAAGTGACAATATTTTTGTTAATAATTAAATGACTATAATGTGTGTTAACTAACTAGCTAATTAATCATTTTTTAATATATACTAGGTACCCCATGTGTCCCGACCTTCCCTTCCATGAAAGTTTCCCAACCTTCCCTTCCACTACCAAACTCTCCGACCATCTTCTATACTGACCAGTCCAACATGTTGGTCAATTTCCCAATGATGAATTCGAACTACATCGATTCTCTAAAGGTCCACATTCAAAAAATGAACCAGGACGACTCGATTTATTTACCGCCCGATAACATTGTGGGCCTGGATCAGTTGGTAATGATCAACATCGAGGATATGAAAGCTATAGTTGAGATGGATTGGGCACTCGCCATCGATATCGAGTATACGGAGGTATGTATTAAATTATTTGTACACAATAGTTGTTTATATTAGAGTATATATTAGAGTATATATATGAGGATCTGAAAGTTGTATATATATTATTTATAGGTTTTTGTACAATCGTCTTCTGGTCCCTTCTCAACGGACACAGAAGTATTTCTTCTTGTGTCCGGCTTGTATAGTTGTGTTTCATAAAGGTAACACAGAGGAACGCATTACGGCTAAAAAGAGTGAAGTACAAAGTTATATCCATTCACGCTTCATGGAAGCCAAGCATTTGAAGGGCGACTCTTTATTTTTGGCACCACTCAATAATGGGTGAGAAATTTAGTCTTCAATCACTTGTTTAATTATTTTGAGGATTGTATTATAGTGTAAATTAATGTGTACTCATTCGTTCTTCATTTACTTGCAGGCAACATTGGGTACTCTTTGCAATAAACCCTAAGCAAAATGTTGTCTATTATCTGGATTCACTTCAAGGCCATTACAACGTCTACGAAGACTTCGTAGAATCAGTTGAGAGGTGTGTATGTGTAACCCTCTCATTTTAATTTGTATAATTTAATATATGTATTTTGTTTAACTTAACGTTATATATATATATGTATGGCGTTCTGAGATGCTTTGAAAGAATACTTGGGATTATCTACGAGTAAAACAAGATGGCTACCCATAAGCTGTAAGCTTTTTAAGAATCATTCTTATAATTTTAATTGATTTTTGGTCATAAAAATGTGACAATTAAGTTATAATCTTTTGCTTTGTAGTGTCCTAAACAACCAAATAGCAATGATTGTGGGTACTATGTTATGAGGTATATGAAAGAGATTATCACTCATGACAAAGTAATAATCCCAACCAAGGTAACTACTTAGATTTATTTTTATATTGATAGTATAATACTTACTCACATTTAATAAACATTTTAATTCTAATTTTATTTCATTTTTTTTTGAGTATTTTCCCAAACTTCAAAAAACTCGAATTACTCTGTTTGAACAACTTATGCAGATAAGGGGAGTGGTGCCATTATGTTTCTAGCTTTTTGTAGCAAGTTTTGAGATTCATAATAGTTTAGTTATTATTTATGTTGTATATATTGGATTTATATTATGTTGTAAGTACTTCTTAGAATGATATATATTGGATTGGAAATATTATTTGATGAATTTTGTTGGTGAATTTTGTTTGAATGATATATTGGATTGGAATGTATTTTCTGAATTTGTTGAAAAGGAATGAATTTATAGGTTGTAATTAAAATGGAGAACAAACCAAAATAAAAAAATATTTAAAAAAATTCAGTCAATAGGTAGCGTTTTAGAGTGAAAACGCTAGAAATGAAGTTAAAAATTCATTCAATACCTAGCGTTTTAAAGATAAAACGCTAGGAATTGTAAAAGAGCTAGAGAGGATCCTAGCGTTTTCTGCAAAACGCTAGGAATGCTAATAAAGGTGCTATAGCATTCCTAGCGTTTTATATAAAACGCTAGGAATGCTAGTAAAAAGGTGCTATAGCATCCCTAGCGTTTTATATAAAGCGCTAGGAATGCTAGTAAAAAAAGTGCTATAGCATCCCTAGCGTTTTATATAAAGCGCTAGGAATGCTAGTAAAAAGGTGCTATAGCATCCTAGCGTTTTTATAAAAGCGCTAGGTATGGTAGTAAAAGGGCTATAGTATCCTAGCGTTTTAATTTAAAGCGCTAGGAATGGTAGTAAAAAGGAGCTATGGGATCCCTAGCGTTTTTATTTAAAACGCTAGGAATGGTAGTAAAATGAGCTATGGGATCCCTAGCGTTTATAGAAAACGCTAGGAATTGTAAAAAGCGCTGGGTCAATGGCTAGCGTTTTATATAAAACGCCACGTATGTCTAAAACATTTGGGTAAATGGCTAGCGTTTCTTAAAAAGCGCTACTAATGGGGTGTACGCATTAGTAGCGCCAGACTTCTCTAGCGTTTAAAAGCGCTACCAATGCCCAAAAACGCGACAAACCTTTATGCTGTTTGGCGTAGTGATCCAATCCATCCATTAACAAAAATTTGAATAGACTTTTTTATATTTTGTGGATCCCTCTATCTCATATCGTCTCTTAACTTTTTTTATCTCACATTTAAAATATAAATGTGAAGAGAAGGAAAGAGAGAATAGAGGGGAGAGAGAATAGAGGGATCCACAAAATATAAATGTGAAGAGAAGAGAATAGAGGGGAGAGAGATAGAGATAAGAATGAGAGAGGAAAGAGAAAAGTGGGTTTTAAATGTGAGATAAAAAAAGTTAAGAGACAATATGAGATAGAGGGATCCACAAAATATAAATGTGAAGAGAAGGAAAGAGAGAATAGAGGGGAGAGAGATAGAGATAAGAATGAGAGAGGAAAGAGAAAAGTGGGTTTTAAATATGAGATAAAAAAAGTTAAGAGACAATATGAGATAGAGGGATCCATGAAAATATAAAAAGTGAGATATATGCCTTAAGGTTTCTCTAACTTTTTAGTAAATATATTTTCTCTCTCTTACTCTTATCTTTCTCAATTCTCTCTCTCTTTCTATCTATCTATCTATCTCTTCACATTTCTAATTTTTAATCTATCCATAATCTATTTAATCAAAAGACCACTACTAAAATTTCTATTTTTATTTCTTCTATTTAATCTTTATAAATATTAGATGGGAAAATATATTTACTTTTATTAATAAATATTTGTTTTTTATAAAAGAAAAATAGAGATTTTAGTAAGAGAGAAGATCCTACATATCTATTAAATTATTGCAATCAAACCTTAAGGCATATATTTACTAAAAAGTGAGAGAAACCTTAAGGCATATTTAGTAAATTATTTCTTGATGATAATTTATAAAAACAAATATTTAGGTTTGATTGCAATAATTTAATAGATGTAGGGATCTTCCCCTACTAAAATCTCTATTTTTCTTTTATAAAAAATATTTATTAATAAAAGTAAATATATTTTCCCATCTAATATTTATAAAGATTAAATAGAAGAAATAAAAATAGAAATTTTAGTAGTGAATGTTTTAATGGATAGATGAAAAATTAGAAATGTGAAGAGATAGATAGATAGATAGATAGATAGAGAGAGAGAGAGAGAGAGAGAGAGAATTGAGAAAGAAAAGAGTGAGAGAGAGGAAAGAGAAAAATTAGTTTTAAAAGTGAGATAAAAAAGTTAATAGATGATATGAGAAAGTAGAACCCATAAAAGATAAAAGTGATATAAAATAATTGGAACGACATATTTATCCTCAAAAAGTGAATTTTATAATTCTCTTTTTATCTTTCTTTCGAGTTTTAACGGGTAAACATTACATGTTGTTATAATTTCATTATTTTTAATTTCTTAGCAAAACTCAGTTTTTATTTCTTATCAAGTTAAAAGATTTATATTGTAATTGAATCTTATCTGAGTTTATTTATATGAAGAATACGATGTTACCCGTGCGTATGTACAGGTATCTACGTGCGTATGTACAGGTATCTGTTAGTTATGAAACTACACTACAGTTATTCAACACCAAAACTTACAAAATTATATCATCTTAAAATGTCTTCATACGTGGAAACCCACGAAAACAAGTCGTGCCTGCGTGGTCTTTGCTAGTTAGAATTACTCTTCTATATTTTAATAAAGAGAAATATAGAGAGTTGTTGTTTGGTGTGCATGAAAAGAGCATAAAAACACTCAATTCTATTATATATATAATAAATACCACACCCCGTCGAGTTCATCGAATAACAATACAACACCCAACATTAATTCTGAGAAATTAAACATTTCAAACTAAGGGATGGTGGGGATTGGGGAAATAATGTCACAACTAGGCTCAATTATAGCTACCATAATGTTCATGTATGCCATGTTTGAGCAATTCTTCTTGATTTTGGAGAAAGCAAGGAAAACTGAAGAGGAAGAAAATGTCTCCATTGAATTGAATCAGTCACTACAAGAAAAGCTTGTTTTAGCCACCAGCAATTGCCACGGATTCTGTCAGTAATTTGCCACGGATTTGCGACGGCATGTGTAAAAAGAAAGAGCGCGAAATTTCCCGCTAGTGTTTGCCACGGGTTTGCCACGGACATGTGAAAGAACAGAAATTTGCGACGGAGATGCCGTGGCAAGTCCGTGGCAAACCATTTATCAAAATAAAACACCCACGATAGATCTAAAAAACAAACCATTTATCAAAATAAAACACCCACGATAGATCTAAAAAACAGAAGATGCTTCTCTTCTCTCTCCCTAAAACAGAACGACACTTCTCTTCTCTCTGTCCTCCTCCTTGCGCCTCCACCACCTCAGTCTCCTCCTCCGATCTCCACCCTCCACCGTCCTCCGGCCTCCTCCGCCCTCTCCACCCTCCACGTTCTCCTCTTCCACTCTCCTCTTTCAACCTTCTTTGGTTTGTGCGGTAAACATTCTTCTATCGCAAATCGAAACACACACGGTTCCACTCCCCAATCGCAAATAGTTCAAGAGCTTCTACTGAGCAAATCATTTAACACTTCGCAAATCAAATCCAGAACCCTAGTTCCCTTTGCAAATCGTTCGAGAACCCTAATCCCTTTGTAAATTGCATCGCTCCCTACTTCCTTCGCAAATCGCAAGAACCCGGTCCACTACGGCAAATAACGCTCTGATTTTGCTTCATTGGTTCGATTATGTGGTCTCGAGTTGAATAGAGTGTGAGCATATTTAATGGAGTTTCTTAGTGTCACGATAATATGATTACAAATCGATGAAGTCTCTATTCAATTAATTTTTCCATAGGGTTTCTATGTTGATTAAGAATCAGTTGTCTAAAATCTCCTTTCCTATGATTTCTCATTTTTGTGTGAATGCAGATGATTTTGTAGGTCGAATTATATGTATGTGCAGGTACTTTTCCAACAGGTTGATAACACATGCTTATCTTAGTTTGTTTGCTATTTTTATTTACCCTTTGATTTGCCATTTTTTAGTGCATGTATTCTTATGTTTAGCTCGAAGCTTTTTACTCTGACTGTTTAGCTTTTTTATTTTCTCTTTAATTCCTTTTATTATTCATATACAGGTCTTGGTGTGTCTGCTTCAGTTACTGGTTTCTTTTCTTATGGAGTGAGAGTTAATCCTTGTTTTAATTGATTTTTGGATGATGAGAAATCTATATGAACCTGGGATAATAAATCTATATAGTTTCAATACTTATCAAGGCAATGGTTGAGAGATTATTGATGGTGTAGGTTCTGTCATGAGGGCTCTCTTCTTTACAAAGCTTGATTCTGATTTCCTAGGAAGATGAGGTGTACCAGTTTCAAATGTAGTAAGCTTTAAGCCTTCACTTACATGAACATTTATATAGGTTTCAAATGTAGTAAGCTTAAGCCTTGTGATCTGTTAATAGTGTGTGATGAAGTATGCTTATTGGAAAATTTTCCAACTGTGTTTCACCTACTTAGAATCAAGAAACGTGTTAGAGAATGGTGTTTTGAATTTGCCATTTAATAATTTAGTTATCTGTAGTGGCAAAATATTATGAATTGATGGTAATCTTGAGTTTCTAGTAAATGTGGTTTCAACTCTATTTTGATAAGAGTTGTGATGATTTCCTCACTTTTTATTTTTACAATTTGATTTCCCTTTTATTCATCAATTTCTTCCCTTATTTGTCGATATCTAGATTTAGTATTCCAAATTTATACAATTAATTCTATTTAATTGTATATAATAACTATGTTCTTACTTGAGAGAATTGTGGCTATTTGATAATTTGCTCTTACTTTTCTTTTTCAAAATTTTTGCTTAAGAGAATTTCAAAGCACCCATTGAACTTCTTTGGCTATTGCAGTAGGAGTTAAGCGAGAAAGAAATTGTGGATAAAATCGTCAAAAAGGTGACCGTTGCTTCACTTGTATAATTTGACTTTGATTTGATCTAAGGTCATACATGCGACTCCATATTACTTGTGGCGGTTCCCATCAAGTGATTTTGTTGTGATGCTTTTTCATTATGATGGTTTTGTTGATGGATGGAAGAATTTAGCATGGAGTAGTCGTGCCATACATGTATCTGCTATCAACCAAACAAAATGGTACAATCATTTCATTTCATATGTGATTTTGTTTTCCCCTAATTGTTTTGTCTACAATGAAGATTAAAGATTAAATTCAATTCGTGTATAATTATTAAACAAATAATTTCTATATGATGGCATAGGTGGTTTGCTAAGCGGTTTTGCATCGGACATAGTTTCTTGACTACAATTATATATTTCTCAGGATGAGGACCTTCTTGTGGATAATTTCGACCGAAAAGGTGAGGATAAAACTTACACACGACTGCGGTGGATCGTGGTAAATCGAAGTTCATCATCCACCGGCGGTTCGTAAAGAAGGATCAAAAGTGCCTGAGTTAAACTCATTTACTCCCCCCTCTAGCAATGATGTTTGATTGGTAGATTTAGATGCTTCATATCTTGCATCGGATTTCTTGTAGTAGTCAATATTTGTTTTCAAAATTGCTAAAGTTCTTTGTTGGTATCACGATTTCCCTATATCTGAAGGTATTACAAGTTCAAAGGTGGTGGAAGGTGTGATGGCAATAGCATTGCTCCTCCTTGCTTAGGGTAAACTTGTGCACACTATCTTACATTATTTTCTAGTAACTCCGTTTCTAACTCATTACATCATTTTTGCTTCTAAATAGAATTTTGTAATTTGATTTGTAAAGAACTAATTTTGCGGTGGGTGGAAATGATGGCACGAGTGTTTTCTAAAAAATCTTGGCGGTGCGTATGGCATATGGTCGGTATAGATAAGAAAAACCAAGTCAACTTGTTATGAACCATATTGTGAAAATTATGATAAACCATTTACGGTTGAGAGCATGATATATATAATGAGAGGAGTTCTATAAATGTAAACAAAATGGCTTGCAGATCTTTCGGTTTGGCTTGGTTTTTCCATATTCAACTAATCATCTTTCTATCTCAACAGAATGACTTAATCCATGCGTGGGGCTGGATAGGCGGCTTGGTTATTGTGCCGCTGGTAACTTGCTTGTACCATACTAGGCGGCATATTCATTTCATACTAAATCAATCCTTCGGTGTGGTTGTTATTCATCTCTCACTCGGGCAATATTTCGGGGTGATCGAATGAGAAATGTCGGTGTGGTGGATTACGAGTACATAGTTCATCCGGGTGCGATGCTTTGAAGGTGTTTACGTGAATGGGGGTGGTCGATATATGCATGGTTTTTGTATTCTTCAAACATGATTCTATGAATACAACTTAATTTTGTAACTGATTTTGATATATAACTTTTCATTTCTGTGCACTAATGTACAAATACTTTGTTCATATTATATGCCTTTCATTTGCAAGCCTAGATTATGGGTATGTAGAATTTGCTATAAAAATAAGCTAGGATTGTATCATTTTGATTTGTTGCAACTGCCTAGTTGTGAAAGGGATACTCCCTTTGTGGAAACTAATAACATAAATTTTTAATATCTGAATTGTATCCTTTATATTTTTTAATACCTCCTAGCTAAATTTCAAGTGTAGGGAGTTTGATTCTAAATAATTGTGATGATAACATTGACTAATGAATCGGTTGAAGAATTAAAATTATGATTTAATTTTTTTTTAATTTTTGCGACGGTTTGCGATGAAATTTGCGACGACTTTGCCACGGATAATTGCGACGGATTTGCGACGAAAAAATTTGCCACGGAAAAGTCCGTCGCAAACGATTTGGCGACGGCGTTTTTGCCACCATTTTTATGCGTGGCAAATGTTGTTTTCTTGCGGAAATTTGTACATTTGCGGCGGAAATGTGCGTGGCAAATCAACGATTTTCTTGTAATGAGTTACGTTTACATCGGGGGAGAAGAATGAAGTATTTGTACAAGCTTATACAAAACTAACTAGTGCCTCTAATCTAGCAAGTATCGACTAAAGAGCAATTAAGCGTGCTAATTATAATAATCATCTAATAGTAACTACAAATTGACCTTAAGTGAATAAGCCTAAAAGCAGTACAAGTCAACATCCCCTCAAGTTGGGTGTGCAAATTACACAAGCCCAACTTGGAGATGAAAGCTGTTGAAGGAGGTAATGTGCGAGAGATTTTGTAAAGACATCGGCAAGTGACAATGCGAGTAAGTATGTGAGCGGCGGTGGATGACTTTCTTTTGAATCTTTTCTCGTATTACATGACAATCAATCTCAATGTGTTTCGTTCTTTCATGGAAAGTAGGATTATGTGCCAAGTAGATTCTTTGCTTTATTATCACGATAGATGGATGAAGGGTGGTTTGAACTAGCTGCAGATCCTTGAGTAAGTAGTGTAGCCATTGAACTTCACAAGTAAGGCTTGCAAGGGCTCTATATATATATTCAAACACGAGGAAGATCTAGAGAGCGGTATTTTGTTTCTTTGACTTCCAAGAGACAAGAAATTTGAACCAATAAACACACAATAGCGGTGATGGACCTTCTAGTATCAAACAACAAGCCCAATCGAGTTGGAAAAAGGTGAGATATGTAATTTATTTGCTGCTGGAAACCATAAGCCTTGAAAGGGAGCTTTCTTGAGATATCTCAGTACTCGGGTTGCTGCTTGAAAGTGAATGTCAGATGGTTTGCTCACGAATTGGCTTGATTCTTTGCCTGAAATGCTATGTGCAGTCGAGTATGTGTGAGGTATAAAAGGCGCCCAATTAAACGCCTGTAGGCAAACTAATCTTTGTAGGGTGTCCCTCCGTCAATTGAGCTTCACCGAGGGATCTGCAAGTGTGGATGAAGGCTTGGCTGCAAGATTTCCACTATCTTCAAGGAGTTCAGAGTATATTTTCTCGATTTAATACCGGACCGACTTTGGACCTTGCCACTTCAAGGCCAAGAAAGAACCGTAGAGGACCTAAGTCCTTGATACGAAACTTAGAATCAAGGAGATATTTAACGGTATGTATTTCTGTATATTGTTACCACCAACACAATATCATCCACATAAATCAATACAACGGTAATCAAGGATGCAACTAGCTTGACAAAGAGAGAGTGGTCGACCTTGGATTGTGAAAAACCCATGGAAATGAGTGTGGTAGTGAGCTTGTGGTTCCATTGCCCTACTAGCTTTGCTTGAGGCCATATAAGGACTTATGAAGTCTGCATACTTTGTTGGAATTATCGAAATAGGTATTTGTAAACCTTGAGGAATAGTCATGTACACCTCCTCACTTAAGTCACCATGTAGAAAAGCATTGTTCACATCTAGTTGCTCGAGGAACCAATTTTTAGAAATTTATTATAGCGAGAATGACCCGAACTGTAGTCATTTTCACTACAGGACTAAAGGTATCAAAATAATCGACTCCCTCCAATTGGGTGTACCCCTTTGCTACAAGTCTAGCTTTGTGACGCTCAAGAGAACCATCGGCCTTGTATTTGGTTTTATAAACCCATTTACAACCAATTGGAGTCTTCCGCGAGGAAGCTCGGCAAGCATGAGACCAAGTATTGTTTAAGGCTAAGGCAGCAAGTTCATCTTGCATTGCCTTTTGCCAACATTGGTGTAGGGAAGCTTGTGTATAGGTAAGAGGGTCAGAATTAGAAAGACACGGTGCAGCAGAAATTTTTGTAAGGTAAGGAGCATTTATCATAGCATAGGACAGATGACAATGGATAAAGAGAGGAAGTACCTTTTGGATGATTGGCTCAGCTGGAGAAGCTACAATGATAATCCTTCAAGTAACTAGGTTGGTGAATAATTCTAGTTGAATGCCTAAGTGGTTGTTGTGGGTGATTGGTGTCTGAATTTGAGGAATTTGTGCTAGCAGGTGAATGTGAAGTGTTTGAGGTATCATTTGAATGTAAGGTTTACGGATATCGGTGGGATTAATGTTTAAAGGTGTATGCAGTGGTGAGTCTGCAGATGTGGTTGGTATATTGTGTTGAGCATTGGTGTGAGGTATATTTGTGGGTTCAATGGTCGTAGGTGGTGTGGTGTCTAGAAAGAAAGGCTCAAGGCAAGGGGAAGGAGTCTGTAAGGTAGGTATAGGTATGGAATTTGTAGTTTCTAAGGTGTGATGTAAAGGAAAATGATCTTCATAAAAGATAACATTAAGTGATTGGATAAGTTTATGTGAAGAAAGATCATAGAGAATGTAACCTTTGATCCCTTCCTTGAATCCTAAGAAAATGGTTTTTGTAGCTCTTTGGTCAAATTTGGTTCTATTGGCTGTGAGTGTGGAGGAATAAGCAAGGCAACCGAAAGTTTTGAGGTAAGTAAGGTCAGACAGTTTGTTGTGTAAGGCTTCAAATGGTGATTTGTTGTGGAGGATGGGTGTAGGAATTCGATTGATGAGATGTACAACATGTTGGACAGCAAAGTTCCACAACTTATGAGGCAATTTGGCTTGAAAGAAAAGGGCTCTAGCAACATTTAAAATGTGTTGGTGTTTTCTCTCAACAAGGCCATTTTGTTGAGGGGTTTCAACGCATGACCGTTGGTGTATGATTCCTTTGCTAGAGAAAAATTCATGCATCGGGAACTCTACACCATTGTCAACGTAAGCATTTAAGTTTGGTGTTGAATTGTGTTTCAATGTAGGCAATGAAGGATTGAAGGTGGAGTGCGGGTCTCGGACTTGGTTTTCATAAGTATTATCCATGTATATCTACTAAAGTCATCAACTAATGTAAGAAAATACTTATAACCTAGTATCGATGTATGAGAATAGGGCCCCCAAATGTCAACATGAAGTAAATCAAAGATATGTGAAGTTGTGGAAGTGCTTAAAGAAAGGAAAGCTTTCTTTGTTTTGCATAATGGCAAATGTCACAAGGAGAAGTATTATTCTCAAATTGAATAAAAGGAAATTGTTTTGAAATACAATTTTGCCTATACAATGAAGTTTTAAAAAAAGCGCATCCATAAGCGCTTCATTATAAAATTTGCTTAATGATAGGAAGGAACTGGAATGAGTAGCGCTCGTAGGTAAAACGCTGCGTATGGGTAAAATAAGGAGGTCAATGTGTGGCGCTTTTGCAAAAGCGCGATTATGGCACTACGCCGATTTGTCAAACCAGTAGCTTTTTAAAAAGCGGCGCCCATTGCTTCACGCGCGTTCTCCCAATACCAGCGCTTTTTAAAAGCGTTGCCCATTGCTTCACGCGTTCTCCCGATACCAGCGCTTTTTAAAAGCGGCTGGGTACTACTACCAAAATAAATCGGATCTCAAATCTTCTCTTCCTCCATCTTCCTCATCAACCCCTCAATATCTTCTTCCTTGACGTTCCCAACATCCACAAAATGATCAACCAAATGGCCGTCTTGAGCGCCTCACCCACTGCGTCTCATGCTGAATCTTCTCTCTCCTCCACTCTCTTCTCTCCAACCACCCAACCCTTCCATTCCTTCACCGTTTTCATCCTCGAAGTTTCCTCGAACCCTTCACCGACACTAACACCAACCATAACCCTATCTATGAACCCTTAACTAAAGTTGTTAACTTGGATCTCCCAATCGATGACCCGAGAAAGAAGCGTTTAGAAATCCTCATGGGGATGAAGTTTTTCGTTCTTTGGGTTTGTTTTGTTTTTCCCTAATTATTCAACTTTTTGGGGAAACTGGGTTTTATATTGAGGATTTGTTTGTTAGAGAGTGTTATAGAAGGAAAGGGTTTGGGAAAATGTTACTACATTGTTGCTAAACAAATTTGTTAAAATGGGTTATGGAAGAGTTGAATGGGTTGTTCTTGATTGGAATGTTAATGCTATTAAATTTTATGAAGATATGGGTGCTACGATTTTTGCGGGAATAGAGACTTTGCGGACTCTTTGGAACAAATTTGGAAGCTTATGGAACCACGATTGAAAACATTAAAAGGTTTTCTTTTAGTTTTTATTTTATATAAATTAGAATAAGAAAGAAAAGAATTTGGGTATGGTATTACTATTAGGCTACTTTTAATAGTCTTTGTTGTAATTTGAGTTTGGACTTTGGAATGTAATGTTGTTTTACTTATGCAGACTTGTTATTTTAATTGGATATTGATGTTTTATTTAGCTTCTGATTTTGTTTAGGTAATGTTGGTGTGTAGAATGAAATGTTTGGTTAATCTTGTGTCATTCTAAAGCTTGAGTTAAATGTGGAAGTTATAAGCTTCTTTTATATTGTTTGTCTCTCTTTGTTTTCATGTTCTTGTGGAATAGATATGTTAGATTATAGAGAGTCCTAAATCGCACATTAACACACAACAATGAATGCACATAAAAGTACTAAGTCATTGTATAAATTCAAGCAATCTTCTTGAACAATATTGATAATTGATAATGTATTGTTTAAGCAATGGTGCATATTAATTCTTTTGAACTCCAATTTTATTTGTTTGTTTATACTTTTGGATGTATGATTTTAATTTTTTATGATGTATGATTTAATTGAGTTTAAATACAACAAATTCATAGATATCACTATTAAAAATATTTTGGATGTATGATTTAATTTTTTTGTTGCAAATATAAAATGGAAAATAAACAAAAAGCGAAAAAAACTTAAAAAAATTAAACAATGGGCAGCGCTTTTAAGGAAGTCTTTGCCTATAGGGGACAAGTTTGGGCAATGGGCAGCGCTTTTTAGGAAGCGCTGCCTATTTGAGGACGTGTTTGGGCAATGGGCAGCGCTTATTGTTGGAGTGGAATACGTGGCGCCACGTTGTGAGCCAAAAGCGCTGCCATGGATGAAAAAAAGCGGCGCCTATATACTAAGTGCATTTGTAGTGTATCATGAGATAAATGTCCTAGTCTCATGTGCCATAGTCTACTATTATCTAAAAGAGAGGTATTGGACTTACAATCCGAACTAGGTGGTATGAGAGCATTACAAACAGAATAGTAGTCACTAACAGAGTTAGTTACTTGAGTGGAAATATTGAAGAGCTTCTTCTCCAACTTAGCTAATCCAATTATCTGCTTGGTATGGGCCTGAAAGAAAAGACAACCTTCATCACAGAAAAAGGCAAAGATTTTGCTGCTAATTACTAGTTCAGGGACTGATATAAGGTTAGAACCAAAGTTTTCAACATACAACACATTATAGAGAACTATATCATCAGTTAGATGTACAGTGCCTATGTGTGTGGAAAAAGCAGAGGTGTGATTGGGACATTTAATTTTGATAGGTTTAATGGGTTTGCAACTAGAAAACAAGCTAAAATCTGAAATGATATGATCGGTAGCACCCGAGTCAATTATCCAAAAAATTAACTTCTCACCAGAAACTTGATCAAGTGTGGAAATTGTGTTGGTAGCAGGGGAATGACTCATAATAGTGTTTCTTTGAATGTGATGAACTTTGAGCTTTCTGCATAGATTGCTGCAGCATGTCGATTAGGCCCTTATCGATCTGCGGTAAAACTAAAAATTTGGTGGTACCCTTTGTTAGTAGCTTGTTTACGATTTTACGGTTTACGTCCTTGGTTTCAATCGAGTTGGCAGAGTTCCTTTGTTTGGCTGACTGATAGCGGTGGAAAACCATGGAGAAAGTAACAAGTCTCAATACTGTGGTTAGTCTTGTTACAATGTGTGCATAGTCTAGATTGCCCCCTGCCAAATCCACGGCCTGATCTTCCTCTACCACGGTTACCGGTTCCTCCTCTATTGAAACTTTGAACATTATTCACAATGGAGGAAGACTTACTGTCTGTATCATTCTCAGTGGCTGCAGGAGGTTGATTGTTAACATTCATATTCCTTTCTTGTTGAATAACAAGTGATACGGCTTTAGTAATTTGGGGAAGGAGTCCATCATCATAATTTGACCCCCCAACATGTGAGTAATTAGAGGCGTATGTGCAAAATTGTCACGTTGACCTAGCCGATCCAACGGTGGCGGGCTTGTTGTAGGCTTAGGCTAGTCGAAATGGACAATAGAGACCATATATATATCGAGAGTTGAACCAACCGCGATTTATTTAGGTAACAGTTCAACTAGTTGACTCTTAGATTCAATTCTCGCAACATTGATGTCAACAATCAAATGGTGAATATCAACATAATCATCTATTAGGCGGACTAACGTGTCCCTATTAGTAAACCCGAGGACTTATTTTAATATTAACTACTTTTTGAGACCAAATTGAGCACCAAATTTTTACTCAAGAGTCGTCAGAGAAGAAAGATAATAATATAATAATAGGAACTCAAGAAAATTTAAACAAAAAGATGATGGTTATATATAGATGAACACATTATGAGAAACAAAAAAATATTTGGACATAGGTTTTTAGAAAAAATCGAGCATAAGCCAATTTACAACACCAAATTAACCAAGTTTTTTAGACTATTTAGCCAACCTGCTTTTTCACAGTTTTCGAGGCGTTGTTAAAAAACTTGGTTAATTGATCACGTGGCTAATAGTCTCAAAAACTTAGTTAATTGGTGTTGTAAGTTGGTTTTTGTCGATTTTTGTCTAAAAATATATGTCTATATAACAACATTGTTGTTATGAGAAATTACATATGAATAAACTTTACAACAATGTTATATGGGCGTGATTTTTAGACAAAAATCACAAAACCAACTCTACAACACAACGATTAATCAAGTTTTTAGACTATTAGTAAGTGATCAATTAACCAAGTTTTTAATCAGCGTATAAACATTTGTGAAAACACAGGTTGACTAATTGTCTAAAAAACTTGGTTAATTGGTACTGTAAGTTGGTTTTTGTCTATTTTTGTCAAAAATTCAATGTCCAAATAAAATTTTTGTAAACTTTATATGATGTATAGATCTTTGACCGTCCTTTACTCAAGTAGTCAAGTATGAATAAAATATCTCTTCTTACAAAAACAATTACAACAATCTTTATATAAGTAGGAAATGTAATGAAAAATGTTCTGAATATATTGATATACATATCAGAATCTCATAATTCTTTTTTTATTATTTTTATTGTAAAGTAAATTCTTCAAATTGGGTCATGAGTATATTTGTCAAAATTTTTGTAGTATTTTTATCAAAATAGCGATTATTGAAAACAACAATCTTTATATAAGCGGAAATGTGTGAAAAATCACTCTACAAATATCTTGATATCATCTGTGAGATCTAAAATTTATTCTTTTTATTATTTTTATTGTAAAGTAAATTTTTGATTAGGTCATGATATATTTGTCAAAAATTTTGTAGTATTTTTTCTCAAAATAGCATTATTGAAACACAACAATTATGATGAACACAACTACCACACAATTCACATCCACTCCCTCTTTCCCCACTCTCTGTCTTTTGTTTTTTCAATTAAATCACGCCTCAGTCGACACTCTTCTCTCTCTTATTTACTTCCTGTCCCAGTAAAAATGTCTTCATATGTGGAAGTGGAGGAAGCTCACACGAAAATATCCTGTGCCTTCATGGTAATTGCAAGTTGGAATTACTCTCATATTTTAAGCATGAATTCTACTATTTATAAATACCACAAACTCCTTGAATTCATTGAACACAAAAAATACAACAACAACAACACAACACCCAATATTATTTCTAAGAAATCAAACATTTCAAAGCAAAAGATGGTGGTCGGAATTGGGGAAATATGGTCACAACTAGGTTCAATTATGGCTACCATAATGTTTATCTATGCCATGTTTGAGAAATTTTTCCCACCTCGTCTTCGTACCTATATTAGAAAACACACTCAAAAATTCACAAACCTTCTATACCCTTACATCAAAATAACCTTCCTGAATTCTTATCAGGTGAAAGATTAAAAAAAAGTGAAGCTTACACAACAATTCAAACCTACCTAAGTTCAAACTCATCACAAAGAGCAAGAAGACTCAAAGCTGAAGTAGTCAAAGATAGTCAAACTCCACTTGTTCTTACTATGGATGACAATCAAGAAATCACAGATGAGTTCAAAAGTGTTAAAGTTTGGTGGACTGCTAAGCACACTACTCCAAGATCACAATCATTTTCAATGTACCCTACTTCTGATGAAAGAAGATTTTTCACTCTCACTTTTCATAAATCTCACCGTGATCTTATCATTAGTGAATATATAACACATGTGATGGAAGAAGGAAAAACTATTGCTAAAAAGAATAGGCAATTGAAGCTTTACACTAATAACCCTAGTAATGCTTGGGGGGGTTATAAAAGCACTAAGTGGAGTCACACAACTTTTGAACACCCTGCTAGATTTGAAACACTTGCTATGGATCCATTAAAGAAGGAAGAGATATTAAATGATCTTGTTAAGTTTAAGAGAGGAAAAGAGTATTATGCTAAAGTTGGTAAAGCTTGGAAACGTGGGTATTTGCTGTTTGGTCCTCCGGGGACTGGAAAGTCAACTATGATAGCTGCTATGGCTAATTTCATGAACTATGATGTTTATGATCTTGAGTTAACAGCTGTTAAGGATAATACTGATTTGAGAAGGCTTTTGATTGAGACATCAAGTAAATCAATTATAGTTATTGAGGATATTGATTGTTCTCTTGACTTTACTGGTCAAAGAAAGAAGAAAAGGTCAAAGATGAGGATGATGATGATGTTAAGAAGAATCCTGTTAAGAAAATGGCTGAAGATGATGAGAATAAAGGAAGTAAAGTAACACTTTCTGGGTTGTTGAATTTTATTGATGGGATTTGGTCAGCATCATGTGGAGGAGAGAGGATTATAATATTCACAACAAATTTTGTTGAGAAACTTGATCCTGCTCTTATTAGGAGAGGAAGGATGGATAAGCATATAGAAATGTCATATTGTAGTTATGAAGCTTTTAAGGTTCTTGCTATGAATTACTTGGATGTTGATGAGTCAGATAGTTTGTTGTTTTCTGTTATTGAGAAGTTGTTGGGTGAGATTAATATGACACCTGCTGATGTTGCTGAGAATCTTATGCGAATTCGGTTACTGAAGATTCTGAGAGTTGTTTGAAGAATTTGATTGAGGCTCTTGAGATTGCTAAGAAGAAGGCAGAGGAGGAAGAAGCAAAGAAGAAGGCTGAGGATGAGGAAGCAAAGAAAAAGGCTGATGATGAGGGAGAGAAAGATAAACAAGAGTTGGCTCAAGTGAATGAAGAAGTGAAGGCTAGTGAAAATCTGGGGAAGTAGTGAAGGAGAATGGTGTTATTAATTAGAAATTATGGTTAATTAATTTCAGTAATATGCATGCATTTTGGTCAATAAAAAAAGTAATATGCATGCATGAAGCATGATGCTTTATTATTTTAATAAAACAATAGTTTCGTATTATATGCAGCTCTTATGCAAATTTGACTGCTTTGAATTATAATGATTGAGATGTGCATAGAAGATGTCAATGTTCTAAATAACGGTCGCGATCACGTCGCGGTCGCGTTAAAGAACTTTCAGCGATTTAATTTATTTATATTCGTCGCGGTATGGATGTCATGAAAATTTAACTAAAATTATTTATCGTGAAAATCGTTTTGTCGCGGTATCGATCACTACCGAGACAGTTTTGTCGTGGCCGTTTTCGGCGTAACAGACTGTTTTTTAGAACTTGAGAGATGGGTCAAGGTACTTGGTATCTTCCAACATTTCACATACCACTTTTTAATGTTTGGTTTTAGTCCCTTCAATATGAGTGGAGAATGGGCTAAAATCAAATCTTTTCATATTACAGGTACTAAAGTGGATAAAACATATATTTGCAAGGACGAAAAATAAATTTTTAAATTTACAAGGACTAAACTGATCAAACGTATATTTACAACGACGAAAATTAAAATTTTATTTTATAGAGACTAAACTTGATCACACGTGTATTTACGGGGACTAATATACTTAAACCAAAAAATAACTTACAAAATACTGACTAAATCTTGCCTACATATGTAATTTCATAAAAAAAATAATAAGTGCGGTTTCTCGTTCAATTTCTTCCCAAAATGGAGGGAAACAAAACTTGGAATGGAACTCAGTAAAAGTTTTCTTTCCTTTCTATCGGTAAATATAACCCTTCTTTTCCATATAACCTTACTAGTACTTTCTGCTTGTCAAGTGCATGTTTTTTCCCTTCAACTATGGTGCTTTTATATCCTTTTGCAGGAAGAAACTGTGGAGGATAAAGGAACTGTTGATTCAAATTAAAAGAATGAAGAATCTTGTATCAATTACTATAATAAAACTCAAATTAGGAAATACATTACACATCATGTAAAGTAAATAATGGATATTGCTGGCACAAAGGTTCATTCCATCGCCCCCCACACACACACACTACCATGAAGTGAACGCCTGCACATATGAAAACTTTTTTATCTTAAGTCTCTAAAAAATCTTAACTATATGAAAAATAATAAGTGATTATCAAAGTGTGTAAAATTACCGAGAAAATGTTGCAATGACCAGGATCAGCAAGATGTTGCAACAAATTATCAATAGGACCATCATCACCAGTATAAATAGCTTGAAACCAAAACCCAACAAAAGCCAACATAGCAAGTCTACCATTCTTAATCTCTTTAGTCCTCAAAACCATAACTGGTTCAGGTGATCCACGTCCCCACATCATAGGATCAAACCATAACCCACCAGGGTAACCAACATCAGTTTTTGGATTGGGCCTATTTGGTAATTTGGGCTCAATATCAACACTTCCTGGGTTAACTATATCAGCCCATCTTCTACCTTCAACCCAACCCATTAATACTAGTTGTACAATAAATAAGGTTGTTGGATCTGCAAAGTATTCTTGTTCACCAGCATTAATCCATGAGTAGTTTTTAATGTAACCCATTCTTTCTAGTAATTCTGGTATTAATATTCCTGATACTCCTAACATTGCCCATCTTGAATGCATTAGCTCTGCTTGTGCAAACCATTTCAACAACTCTGGATCTGACCCTGTTGATATTAAATTTGTTGAGATTAAGACTATTCTTTGTTGTTGCCAAAGCGATGCAACGATAACCTTATCGATACCTTGAGTGATAAACCGGCAATAAAACCGAAACTAACGAGAATCCAATTTCGATCTTGTTACGCGCGAAATCGATTTAATCTTGAAGAACAAGATGCGCAACAAGTTCATACAACTTATTGGAATGACAAATAAACTTGAATTTGCAGAATTAACACCGATTAAGAAATTACCCAATATGAACCCTAGAAATTGGGAATAACCAAATTGCGCGAATTGAAACACAAACACAGAATTGTTGACGCAGTTCAGCATCCAGATTGGATACCTACATCTGCGGGATCATACAAACCGTATTGATCCATATTCATTGATTCTTGAAAGAGTTATGAATCTCAAAACTCAAAGCTCTTCTCCAAAAGGAATTTGAAATGAAAGACTTGGGACAAGCTAGAAAAATCCTAGGAATGGAGATAAAGAGGAAAGAGGATTCATCCGAATTGGTAGTCAATCAAGAGAGGTTATGCTATGAAGGTACTTAGTAGGTTTAATATGAATTACGCAAAATCTACTAAGATACCCATAGGAGCTCGATTCAAGTATCGTCTGCTGCTTTGATTGTCCTACAATGAGATGAAGAAAAGAAGGAAATGGATAACATACCCTATGCTAGTGATGTTGGTAGCTTGATGTACTCGATGGTGTGCACTAGGCCCGACCTAGCTTATGCTTTAAGCTTGGTTAGCGAGATACTGTCTAACCACTGGAAAACTGACATTGGAGTCTTTGTGAAAGCAGATTCGAGGTACTTAAATGGAGCGCAAAGTTGGGATTGAGATACAAAGAAGAGGCTCATGATTCGGGTGGAGTTGTGGGATATGTAGATTATGATTTTTGCGGGAGATAGGGACAAGAGAAGATCCACTAGCTTGGTTATGTATTTACCTTGTTTGGTAACACTATAAGTTGGAAAGCTTCACTCCAACATGTAGTGGCACTTTCAACCACCGAGGCGAGAATACATTGGCATAACAGAGGCCTTGAGGAAGCTACATGGTTGAAAGAGTTGGTAAATGAGCTTGGTGTGGAGCAAGAGAGTGTAAAGGTGTATTGTGACAACCAAAGTGCAATCCACTTATGCAAAAACAACTCATTTCACGAGAGAACAAAGCATATTGACATAAGATTGCATTGGATCAAAGATGTAATTCTTTGATGGCAAGGTGCAAGTTCCTGAGTGCATACTTCGAGAATCCTGCAAACTTTATTACTAAAGTGGTACCATTGTCAAAGTTCAAGCATTGCTTGAATTTGCTCAATGTGGATCAAGGTTAGTTAAGGAGGTTTTGGGTTATGCAGATCGGGTAAAATTGGTCTATTGACATTGGTTTTTGCTTGAGTTGCCAAGGTGGAGATTGTTAATGTGTGGCAACTCATTAGTGTGACTAAGCTTCCAAGTTATCCTACGTGGCATGCTTCTACAAGAGAAAGAATTTGAAAGCTAGGTTTGGCGGGAAAAGTAGTTAATTCGGTTACTATGTGAAACTAACATGTAATCGATTGTAACAGCATATAAATTACTGCTTTAGCTAGGATTATGTACGTGAATCATTTCTGGGCTTGTGTGGAGTGAAAACACTGGGATTCAAGGGTAAAGGGAAGTGAGGGGGAAACACATTTGGGTCACCATTGTTGTAATCTTCATAGATCACACTAATGAGTTGCCACACATTAACAAAATTAATGTGTCAGAAGATTTTGAGTCAATAAAATGAGATTAGGTAAATTACCTACATTTTTTAAAAATGCACATTAGGAAGGTGGAGAACAGTAAAAACTAAGTGTGGTGTTAACCAAAGTAAAAAGATACCTAATCCAGAGAGGTCAAAACCAAAATCACCAGTGTAAACTGCAATAAGAGAAATGACAAAGTATTAAGAAAGTGATAGATATGAGAACCAAAAATTGAGTAAAACATTATGTTCAATAAATTATTGGGTTTTATTTTTGGTACCACCTCATCATCTACCACACCCCATAATATCCCAAATGGACAAAAATACCCCTACTTTTTCCAAAAATTACATGGTTTGTTTAAAAAAAAAAAAAAAAAAATTGGAATTTGGAATTACCTCTAATTAGAAAAGATTTCAGAATTACCTATTTACGAGGTAATCAAGAAATTAATTTTTATTCGAACGAATAATTTAAATTTAAAAAATCGGTTTTTGAATGACATACTACGATCGTAATGAAACCACGACCATTAGAAGCGAAAAAATCAAGAATCAAGACTCCGTAGAAGGGACTTCTTACGGGACTACTGACCTCAAAATCCCAAATTCCATCGTTTACTTATTTTTACGATTTTTTTAATTTTTCATAGTCTCCAAAAATCTAAAAAAAAAAAATTGTATAGCCTTATTTTGGTTTTGTTAGATTTTTAGTGGTGTTTTTATATTTTTTAGAGTAGTTTTGACTATTTTTAGTAGCCTTTTAGTAATAAAAATTAAAACAAATCATATATATATACATTTCTTGCCGTCAGTCTGGATTGGCGGGATGCAGATGTCATTTCGTTCACCTCTTGGCGTCTTATTTTTGGTCATTTTTAGACATTTTGGACCCATAATTGTATTTGTACTTTCTATTTTATGTTGGTCATTTTATATATTTTGACGTATTGTTATTAAATCGTAAATCGTTAAGTATCATATTCCAATAAAAACGCGTTTAAATCTTAATATAAACTTTAAAAAATTAAAAATTTGAAATTACATTTTTAGAGAGTAATTAAAATTTTTCATGATTATGAACCGGAATTACCTTTTTAGAAGTAATTAGAAATTTTAATTTTTTTGAACAGGAATTCTTTATTTTGAGGTAATTAGAAAATTTAATTTTTTTTTAAAACGCGAGGGTATTATTGGCATTTTTGTAATATGGGGGTGTGGTAGATGATGAGAAGTACGAAAAATAAAACCCTAAATTATTGGTTTACCTGCCATCAAGCCACTGAGGAGGTGAAGTACCAGGGAACCACAAAGGCCTATCTGGAGGAAGTGGTTCACAAACATCTGACACTCCTTTTGTTGCATTTCTAATTGTTAAGCTTCTTCTTCTACTCAACCATGTGGTCCTGCTTCTTCTTTCATGGAAAACCTTTTGTTGCCGTATTTCTCTGCATCCAAACACAAGTAGTAATAAATGAGCAAAAAGTTTATAAATTAATTGGTTTAGCCAAAATTAAGGAACTGACCTGTTTGGTAGAGTTGACAATGAAGTGGAGGAAATTGCTAAAGCCATGAATCTCTCTTATTGTTGGAATGGAACAAATGTCCCTTATGATGGATGGGGCTTTATCACTTTATCTGTTATATATGGATGGATGATGGATAACCTGTGATATTATGCTTGTGGAATAGAAATGTAAGCAAGGGCCAATACTATTTGAATTTCGCACGTGCACTTGATATGGATAGGCAGAGCTTCAAAACTTCCAGTTGGGATCAATATTTGTTTTCTTTCGAAAGAGATTGTGTCATTTAAACATTTTCTGGCTTAAAAACTTCCACTTGGGTAATATTTCTGGTTTTTTTTAAAAAAATATTCAAGTTTCGGGATGAGATGAGATATAATAGAATTAGGCATTTTTTTTCCACTCCCCCTCCTATTCACAAAACTCCTAATTTTTTTTTAAAAAATCCCAAAACTACAACTTTCCACACTCCCCTCCCTCTTCACCTTCACAGTGATCCCCTCACTCCATCGCTTTTCTCTCGCGACCTCTCTCTCACGAACTCTCTCTCACTCACCTACTCCTTCCTCCCTCTCTCCTCTTTCTCTTATCGTTCTGCTCCATGTTTTTCTGGTTTAGGGTATGGTTTGGTACTAAAGTACTGAACCCTTTCAAAAAATTTAAAAAAAAAAAAGTGTGGTGCTAGTACTAAACCTTAGTATTGTACATTTGTTTCAATTTTTTTAAAAAACACGTGTGATACTAAGATATTGAACTGGTATTGAACCTTAGTATCGTAGCAATTTTTCTATTTTGTGTCTATATTGTTGATATTTTGATTTTTTGGGGTTTTAACATTGTTTTTCACTGCTTTAGGTATGACAGGACTAGGGGTGGTTAGGGGTGGTGTTTCTTACAAGCCATGGAAGCGTGCTTGAGTGTTTTACTGCTTTTGTTCATTGTACACCATTGTTTTTGGATTACCATTGGTGTATGAAGAGTCTCGAGAAGCTTTGGTAGAACTCGAGCCATAGATAGAAGATAAAAGTAAGTTACAAGTAGTTAATATTGTTAGCTAGCTTATCCTATTATGCAACTGTTTCTGTTACTTTGAGTTCATAATTTGTTTCATTCATGTAGATGCATTAGTACCTTGCCATGATACAATAAATGTAACCAATTACCAAGTAATCAATTACTCTAATATGGTATACCAATCGCAAAACACTATCTTCCGCTTTCTCCTTCTCCGTTTCTTTTCCTTTCCAAATTCAAGAAACCTTCTAGTTCAATAATTGCAACCATAGCCAATCACGTACCAGCTAGTCCTTTACAGGATCAACTCAGTGTATGTTACATACACCCAAATGAAAACCCCTCACTAGTCTTGGTGACACCAGCTCTTGATGGTCTCAATTACCACAGCTGGAGCAGAGCAAGGCAATGTACTCATTGTGGTAAACTGTCACACTATTGAACGGTGTTACTTAAAACACCAGTTTCTAAAGGCAACCAAGAATTTACCAAATTTTAAATCGACGACTAACAGCAATTAATAACATGATCGTGCAGAACTTTTACACAGAAATATCATAAACAACAGAAGTATCTATACAACAAAAAATCCTTGTGCTTCGTCCTTAACTGCTGCATACTGGATCAGCTCCATATAGCAGAATTAAGAAGAAATAAAAAGGCATCGACATGAGTAAAGTTATATAAGTGACAATTGCTCACCAATTGAGGTGAGGGCATCTCATGAGCATCAATAAGCAAAATGTTTGCTCGTCATAGTAGCTCAATTTTGCCACTCTCTAAAAGTGGTTTAATTGATTTGTAACATATGAAATAAAGGACACCAGGCTCCATCTCTAACAGCCTCGACCTGCCACAATAATCAAATTAAATTGAATCGTTTCATATTAAAAACCAGAATGTATAAATTCATGAAGAAAAAAAAAAGAGAATTGCCTGTCATCAACAGGTCCATCTCCAAGTTGAATGCCTGTGAGATATTCTTTACTTCTACATAAAACAAATGTGTCTAGCCGTGGTCCTGGCACTGAAACATGCAAAATAAATTAATTGCAATAGTAGACAGTTTGTTGTACTTGTAGCAAGATATACACCTAAGGATTAATATTTCTGTCAAACAAGAAAGAATCACTTCAGTTATCTGTAAACTATAAGGTTTATAAGATGGCTAATCACAAGCGGTGATCAGACTTTAACTATAGGAATAACAATCTGAAATCTGAGACGACGCGTAAAGAAACGTAGAAAGCATGGTAGATAAGGGGGAACTCTACCCCAACCCTCTTCTCTTTTCAATTTTGTAGGTTTGCATGGTGAGAGTATGGACGAATAAAACACCGAATCGGACACAGACATGATTATAGTCCAAAATATACAACACTGGAACATCACACATATGTATATAACTAATTATAAAGCTAAATAATTACATACACACACAAATAAAGTGTAATTGAAATGTTATACAATCATATATCATGTTAATCTTTCAAAAAATTTAAAATCACAAATACATTTAAAATAGAGTTAGCCCTCCAAAGCCCTCCCCTCAAAAACCCTCTCACAAACTAGTAGAACCAGAGGAATAGGGAATCCGAAGAGAGCACTCTCTGGCTCTATCGGAGGTATTTTATTGATATTGAGGAAAAAGAAAGTACACAGATGCTAACCTAATTAGCACCTCCACTAATCTTCCAGATTAGCAAACTCTAGAAATGAACAAGATGATCTTAACTCTAGTCATGCCTCCCCTTTATATACTAGGGAACAAAGGTAGAGCACAAGTTAAGATAACTACTTGTTAACTAACTAATTCCTAATAACTAGAAAACTAACTAAGTAACTAACTAACTAACAAAACAAGGCAATTAAAACATGTCATAAAACTAATAGGAAAATACAAACAATAGAACAGTAAAATATACTAAAACAGAACTAGAGATACTCTGCTCACTGTTTTGCAGTAGCAGACTTCTTTTTCTTCCTTTGATAAGTCAATAGGGGCCTAACAACTCCCTCCTCCTTAAAATTAACCTTGTCCTCAAGGTTGAAGGTGGGAATTGTGTCTGAATGGTAGTTGTATCCTCCCATAGTCCCATGTAGCTTCTTCAGTAGGATGACCCTTCCATTTAATCAATACCTGCTGCACAGAAGAATTTTGCTGTATAACCCCGTTGTTGTAGGACTTCTTCTGGTTCATAGAGTTCAATAGGTCCCTGGAGGTCTGTAGGTAGTTGTTCTGTCACTTGGTGATCACCAATAGCCAATTTGAGTTGGGATACGTGAAAAACAGGGTGTATGCGAGCTGTTGGAGGTAGTTGCAGTTGAAAAGCCACAGAGCCAATCTATTTAGTGACTAAGAATGGTCCATAGTACCTCGGGGCAATCTTAGGATGAAGCTTAGTAGGCATAGAAGATTCTCTGTGAGGTCTAATTTTGAGAAAAACTTTATCTCCAACTTTGATTGGTGAAGATTTACGATGTTTGTTTGCAAACTTACTCATGTGCTCTTGAGCTCTCAAGAGATGTTGTTTGAGCTGCTGTAGTGCTTCGTCCTAGTCATTAAATCCTGAGCCACTGATTCCACCAGTGTTTCGCCAGTGACATATCTAATTAGAGTGGGAGGGGGCGTCCATAGACAATTTCAAAGGAGAACACTTTGCACTCTTATGGTGGCTTGTGTTGTACCAATATTCAGCCCATGGTAAGCAATCCAACCATCCCTTAGGTTGTTCAGCACAAAAACAACGCAAATAAGTCTCTAGTGTCCGGTTCAAAACCTCTGTTTGTCCATCACTTTGGGGATGGTAAGCAGAACTCATGTGTAACTTGGTTCCTTGCAGTCTAAAAATCTCTTGCCAGAAAGAACTGAGAAACAGAGCATCTCTGTCACTAACTATTGAGAGTGGTACTCCATGGAGTCTAATGATCTCTTTGGTGAATACTCTAGCAACAATGCTTGCGGTATAGGGGTGTTTTAAGGGAATAAAGTGTCCAAATTTGCTCAAGCGGTCTACCACTACTAGAATAACCTCATAACCCTTTATTTTGGGTAATTAAACAATGAAGTCCATGCTTATATCTTCCCAAATACGGTTAGGGATCGGGAGAGGTTGTAAGAGGCCAGCAGGAGAGGAGGCAATGTATTTACTTCGTTGACATATTTAACAGGATGCTACAAACTTGGTAACAGTTCCTTTGATGCCAATCCAATGTAGTGATTGAGTAATTCTTCTAAGTGTCTTATATATGCCAGAATGTCCTCCACTAGGTGAAGAGTGAAAAGCATCTAGGATCACAGGAATCCATTTGGAACTAGAAGAAAGAACTAACCTACCCTTGTAGAATAATCTACCTTGCTCGGAGTATATTGACTGTGTGAATCAGGGTCTTGTGTTAGCTCAGCAATTATTTTTTTGAGTATGTCATCTTGAAGGACTTCTTCATCTATGGAACTAATGTCCTAATGTCCTCCCAAAGTGGTTTACTCACTGCTTGTAATTCGGTTCCTCAAATTGTCTAGATAGTACATCAGCAACTGTGTTTGTAGACCCTTTCTTATAAACTACTTCAAAGTCATAGCCTAATAGTTTTGTTATCCAGTTTTGTTGGTTATGAGAGATGACTTTCTGCTCAAGTAAGCGCTCTTGTGATCGGTATGGACTTGGAATCTCCTACCTATGAGGTATGGTCTCCAATGGAGGATGGAAAGGGTCAAGGCCATCAATTCTTTCTCATATGTGGATTTAGCTAGAGAGGTATCAGATAGAGCTTTGCTAAAAAAGGCAATAGGTCGTTTATTTTGAGTGAGGACAGCTCCTATACCTAAACCTGAGGCATCACACTCCACACAAAAAGGTTGGTCAAAATTTTGCATTGCAAGCACAGGGGCTGTGGTGACAGCTTTCTGCAGTATATGGAAAGCTGTAGTGCTCTCGTCAGTCCAATAAAATTCCCCCTTCTTAAGTAAGTTGGTGAGAGGTCTAGCTATTTTACCGTAGTTGCTAACAAAATGTCTATAGTAGCCTGTGAGACCTAGAAACCCTCTTAAAGCTTTAATAGTCTTGGGAATTGGCCATTGGAGGATAGCAGAAACTTTCTGGGGATCCATAGCAACCCCCTCTTGATTGATCACATGACCTAGATAGTTAATCTTAGACTTACCAAAATCACACTTTTTGAAATTAGCATGAAAGGAATGTGTTTCTAAGGTGTCAAGCACTTGTTTCAAATGTGTGAGGCGGTCTTGCCAAGTGGGACTATACACTAGAATGTCGTCAAAAAAGACTAAGACAAAGTGTCTGAGGAAAGGTTTTAAAGTGTCATTCATGGCATGATGAAAAGTTGCAGGGGCATTAGTTAGCCCAAAGGGCATTACTAAGGATTCATAGTGGCCATGGTGTGTCCTAAAAGCTGTTTTAGGAATTTCTTGTTCAGCCATATGTATTTGGTGGTATCCGACCCTTAGATCTATCTTAGAGAAGACTTGTGCACCGTGTAGTTCATCTAGTAATTCCTCAATCATAGGGATGGGAAACTTGTCAGGTATGGTAGCTTTATTTAAGGCCCGGTAGTCTACACAAAAGCGCCAACTACCATCCTTCTTTTTAACGAGGATAACAGGGCTGCTAAAAGGGCTGGTGCTAGGTCTGATTATACCAGCAGAGAGCATTTCCTCCACTTGCTTCTCAATTTCATTCTTTTGGAGGTGAGGATATCTATAGGGTCTGACAATGATAGGTCCTTCACCGTGTTTTAAAGGTATCTGGTGATCTATATTTCTTCTAGGGGGAGGGTATTTGGCTCTTGAAAGACATGAGTGTAGGAATCTAATAGAGACTGTAGGTCATTGGTGGTGGTGGCAGTTTCAGAACTGCCAAGGTGAATAACTGGTGTTGTGTATGTGGAATTGGTGTTCCAAAGCATTGCTACCCCTTCAACCTCAGCCAATTTGAACATTTGTTGAGGAGAAATAAAAGTTTTGCCTAAGCTAGGGTCTCTATCGGAGGTATTTTATTGATATTGAGGAAAAAGAAAGTACACAGATGCTAACCTAAGCACCTCCACTAATCTTCCAGATTAGCAAACTCTAGAAATGAACAAGATGATCTTAACTCTAGTCATGCCTCCCCTTTATATACTAGGGAACAAAGGTAGAGCACAAGTTAAGATAACTACTTGTTAACTAACTAATTCCTAATAACTAGAAAACTAACTAAGTAACTAACTAACAAAACAAGGCAATTAAAACATGTCATAAAACTAATAGGAAAATACAAACAATAGAACAGTAAAATATACTAAAACAGAACTAGAGATACTCTGCTCACTGTTTTGCAGTAGCAGACTTCTTTTTCTTCCTTTGATAAGTCAATAGGGACCTAACACAAACATACTCTAAGGGGGTTTTAGGAGGGGAAGGGAGGGAGGCGCTTATTTTTCAATTTTAAATTGAGTAAGTTATAAAATATCAATAAGCATAAATGAAATTTGACTAAAATTGTTATATTGTTATCTATCATGTTATTCTTTTACTTTTTTAAAATCTCAAATACATTTTAAAATATATACTAATCTTTTTTAAGTCTTCCCCTCCCCTCCCCTCCTAAAACCCCCTCCCAAACACACCCTAAAGGATTTTGCACTTTACGAAACAAAGTTCAAACTTAACAACGATTTGTAGTGAAGGCTTTTGCACTGACAGAAACTAAGTTCAAACTTAACATGGATTTGTAGTGTTTGTAACGCCAAATGTTGTTTAAACATTTTAGTACCCACCTAATGAATTTTTTCACTATGTCAATGCCATATTGTGATATATATATATATATATATATATATATATATATATATATATATATATAGTAAAGAAAATCGATACATATCAAATGAAATAGCTCTTTCACGAATTTCTCCTAGTGCATTGCATGGGTCCTCAAATATAGTATATGATCAACATGACAAACTATAAATTGAGAATTAAGATTGTCTATTCACCTTTTTAAAAAATGTTGATGAGCTTTACAGTTTTTATATGACAATGACACTCACAAAAATAATAATGACGTCAGAACATAGGTCAAAACCATAATATTGGGGAGTGAAATGGGCAAGAAGATGATGAAACTAAAACACATAGGGAGAGTCACCAACAACAACCGACACATAGGTGTGCCAGACAACAACAGACACGACAGGGGCAAGATGTCAGACACCAGAGCAGGCCCAATTTTGAAGATGAAGGTTAAGCACCTTGTTGTATAATAATTTAAAAGATTTCAGGAAGTTTATTTTTTTAAGATTATGATAGGAGGGTCGACGAGGTGCCCAATAAAAGAAATTAATTGTGACACCAGAGGGGTCTCCGATCGTGTTATGTCGATGTCAATGAGTATTGACACATCGACACGACATTCATAATAGGGGTTTGTGCTTCATAGATGTGGACAAATGCAAGTTGAATAAGTGGCGAATTACAGATTTAGGATAGGGTTTGATACGTAGATACAACCTTATACTATGTGCTTTAGGCCTAATTTAATCCCAAAAGTTAACTCAATAGGTGAATGGTCCTAAACCTTATAGGGACTACTTAGGTCATATCTCTAGTCAACGCCGAATTTCATCAGCCACAAATTACATAAACAGCTAAAAGCATAACAATCATAATATGTTAATACTTATATTACGTAAGGTACTGCAGAACTGATTGTTATACTTATATGACCTAAGACAGAACTGATTGCTAGACTTATAGAAATGCATTCAATCCAATAATTGCAAACTCTTTCATATTACTTGCAAAAATACTAACAATTGACTGCAAGGGATAGTAAATTACCCATGTCATCCTCGTCACTAGTTACAGATTGCTTTGGAAAAGACTCATAATTTTGAGGCAGTTTTGATAGAACACACTCATCTAGATGATTTTTTAGGTCACCTGTGCACCTGCAACCAGAAAACTAGATTCAAAAACCAAAAGAAGCGTAATTTTAAGCTATCAGTTAAAACACAATGGAAATCAGAAAAATATGTAAGGGATAGCCTTACCTTTGAGTGAAATCTTTCTCATCCTTAGAAAGCCTGCTCCAAAGTTCTCCAGTTTTTTGGATGTGGAACATGTACTTCTCAATCTGTAACAAAAACATGTTTATAAATCTAAACAAAATGCAATCAACTGAATCCTGAAATAGGTCATGCCTATTCACATCTTGACCACTACTCAAATATTTCAGCAATTAATAGGTACACTATTTATCAAAAAACATAAAATATACGACTGTAAAAGTATTAGACTTTAATTGTAGTTTTGGTCCTTCACATTCCCAAATCCACGATTTTGGACCCCTACTTAATTTTGCACGAACATGGTCCTTACACTTTTCCAATTGCACTTTTAGTTCCCCAAAATTGTTTGTTTTTGTACTTTTGGTTCCCCAAAATCCACAATATTTGGACCAAAAGTGCAATCAGAAAAGTGTTGGGACCAAATTCATGAAAAATAAAAAATTTGGGGACTAAATTCATGAAAAATATAGCAAAATTGTGGATTTGGAAAATTGAGGGGACTAAAAGTGAAATTAAGCCAAAATATTATCGGCATTTGGCAAAATAAAATCTATACCCTATATGAAAAATCTCAATTTAAATCAACTTAAAGATTAGTATGGTCCCTACTAATAATGCTCGAGCTTAAGGTAACAATAAACTTTATTTGTTCACTTTTCTTAACTGCTATCAAATGAAGCAATTTGACTTAGAACCCATAGTAATCCTACTGCTATCAGCCTATCAGTGTAAAGCTAAAAGCTTATGGCTGGTTACCTTCTGGATCCGGATGCGAAGATATGATCTTAAGAGAAACAGTGTTCTATCTATGTCCATCTGATACAGAGATACTGAAAGAGGGTCAGTACCAACAGTTCCTTTATCCTCCACAGTTTCTTCCTGCAAAAGGATATAAAAGCATCATAGTTGAAGGAAAAAACATGCACTTGACAAGCAGAAAGTACTAGTAAGGTTATATGGAAAAGAAGGGTTGTATTTACTTAATGCAGTCACAACAGCAGCAATCAAAATACAAAATTTATAATTTTGAAGAAAATTTAAGCAGAAAAACTTTTCATTAAGTTTGAAGATAACCATAAAAAAGACCACCACTACCAAAACAGTAATGCAAAGTAACTAATAAATGAAAACCCCATAAAGGCACATCTTGTTTCATTTTTCAGTAGACTTTTCTAGAAAAACAAGAACTTTACATAGACATATTGATACCCAAAACTGAAATTCATTGTCATTGGCAATATCTATCAGAAGAAATCACAAAAAGTAAAGGGGATAGGGTTTAAGTATTTAAAAGTTACCATCAATTGAATCTGTTCTTTAACACGGGCGATCAAATCAGATTGAAAGCGAAGAATGTCAGGCGCTGCCTTCTCATTACGCCAAGCTTGTTTAAGAAGCTCAACATCGGTGGTCGAAAGCAAGGCTTCATAATCATCATTAAGCACCGTTGGTCCTCCTTCCACAGAGCTTGAATCCATAAATCATACAATGAAGAAATTCTGCAAGTATTATTTTTCAAGATTTTGCTTTCTCGTTGCTATACACTGCAAATGTATTGGTGTCAAACAGAACTAATATGTTTAATATGTTTGTTAATTTGGGACAGTATATTCTTTTACATACTCATTCACCATTTTATGCTTATTGCAAATTTATATTTCAGTTTACTACTTTATGCATTTTGTTGTCAAAGTTTAGTGCTCTAGCTCTAGAAGCTGAGTTGACATTTTGTTGTCAATTTATTCTTTCGAACTCTATTCAATTCATTAGAGTTCCTAGCTAATTTGAGAATTATTTTGGTTAGTCCCTAGTAATCCAAATTCCCGTTACATAATTGTTAATCTTGACACTGCAGTTGCAAACATTTGAAACGAATGGAAAATTGAAAGTAGGGTTTTAGTGAGAGAAAAGGGGAAATGGGTTATGGGAACAAAATAACTCACTATTACTTACCAATAGGTAACAGACGATGAAGAAGGAGTCGTGGACAGCTCGCCGTCGGAGAAGAGCAGGCGGCAACGGTAACGGTACAAACGAGGGAGAAGAATGATTCACGAGGCTGTTCAAAACTATTTAGTCAGAGTGGTCAAAGTAGAGAAATTTTACTTATTGTTTGTTTGGTAGTCGAGAAAACAAGAAAGTATAGAAATACCTTATTTTCTCTTGTTTGGATGCTTTATAAAATAAGGAAAGAAAAGTTTCAATGAGTTCCATACCAAATTTTGTTTCCCTCCATTTTGGGAAGAAATTGAAGGGAAAACCCCCACATTTTTTAATTTGTAATTTGTAATTGACATGTGATCGAGTTTAGTCCCTATAAAAATAAAATTTTATTTTTCTTCTTTGTAAATATACGATTGATCAATTTAGTCCTTGTAAAAATAAACTTTTATTTTTCATCCTTGTATATATACGTTTTATCTACTTTGGTCCCTGTAATATGAAATTATTTGATTTTAGCCTATTCTCCGCTCATATTGAAGGGACTAAAATCAAATATGAAAAAGTGGTATGCAAATGTGGAGCCCATTTAATCATTGAAATGAGGAATGCTCCATTATAAATTAATGTTGTAAGACACCAAGTACCTTGACCCCATCTCCCATGCACATCTCAATCATTAACTAAAAGCAGTCAAATTTGCATAAGAGCTGCATAATACGAAACTATTGTTTTATTTAAAATAATAAAGCATCATGCTTCATGCATGCATATTACTTTTTTTTTGACCAAAATGCATGCATATTACTGAAATTAATTAACCATAATTTCTAATTAATAACACCATTCTCCTTCACTACTTCCCCAGATTTTTCACTAGCCTTCACTTCTTCATTCACTTGAGTCAACTTTTGTTTATCTTTCTCTCCCTCATCCTCAGCCTTTTTCTTTGCTTCCCCCTCCTCAGCCTTCTTCTTTGCTTCTTCCTCCTCAGCCTTCTTCTTTGCTTCCTCCTCCTCTGCCTTCTTCTTAGCAATCTCAAGAGCCTCAATCAAATTCTTCAAACAACTCTCAGAATCTTCAGTAACCGAATTCGGCATAAGATTCTCAGCAACATCAGCAGGTGTCATATTAATCTCACCCAACAACTTCTCAATAACAGCAAACAACAAACTATCTGACTCATCAACATCCAAGTAATTCATAGCAAGAACCTTAAAAGCTTCATAACTACAATATGACATTTCTATATGCTTATCCATCCTTCCTCTCCTAATAAGAGCAGGATCAAGTTTCTCAACAAAATTTGTTGTGAATATTATAATCCTCTCTCCTCCACATGATGCTGACCAAATCCCATCAATAAAATTCAACAACCCAGAAAGTGTTACCTTACTTCCTTTATTCTCATCATCTTCAGCCATTTTCTTAACAGGATTCTTCTTAACATCATCATCATCCTCGTCTTTGACCTTTTTCTTCTTTCTTTGACCAGTAAGATCAAGAGAACAATCAATATCCTCAATAACTATAATTGATTTACTTGATGTCTCAATCAAAAGCCTTCTCAAATCAGTATTATCCTTAACAGCTGTTAACTCAAGATCATAAACATCATAGTTCATGAAATTAGCCATAGCAGCTATCATAGTTGACTTTCCAGTCCCCGGAGGACCAAACAGCAAATACCCACGTTTCCAAGCTTTACCAACTTTAGCATAATACTCTTTTCCTCTCTTAAACTTAACAAGATCATTTAATATCTCTTCCTTCTTTAATGGATCCATAGCAAGTGTTTCAAATCTAGCAGGGTGTTCAAAAGTTGTGTGACTCCACTTAGTGCTTTTATAACCCCACCAAGCATTACTAGGGTTATTAGTGTAAAGCTTCAATTGCCTATTCTTTTTAGCAATAGTTTTCCTTCTTCCAACACATGTGTTATATATTCACTAGTGATAAGATCACGGTGAGATTTATGAAAAGTGAGAGTGAAATATCTTCTTTCATCAGAAGTAGGGTAGAATGAAAATGATTGTGATCTTGGAGTAGTGTGATTAGCAGTCCACCAAACTTTAACACCTTTGAATTCATCTGTGATTTCTTGATTATCATCCATTGTAAGAACAAGTGGAGTTTGACTATCTTTGACTACTTCAGCTTTGAGTCTTCTTGCTCTTTGCGATGAGTTTGAACTTAGGTAGGTTTGAATTGTTGTGTAAGCTTCACTTTTTTTAGTCTTTCACCTGATAAGAATTCAGGAAGGTTATTGTGATGTAAGGGTATAGAAGGTTTGTGAATTTTTGAGTGTGTTTTCTAATATAGGTACGAAGATGAGGTGGGAAAAATTTCTCAAACATGGCATAAATAAACATTATGGTAGCCATAATTGAACCTAGTTGTGACCATATTTCTCCAATCCCCACCACCATTTTTTGCTTTGAAATGTTTGATTTCTTAGAAATAATATTGGGTGTTGTGTTGTGTTGTGTTGTTGTTGTATTTTTTTGTGTTCAATGAATTAAAGGGGTGTGTGGTATTTATAAGTAGTAGAATTCATGTTTAAAATATGAGAGTAATTCCAACTTGCAATTACCATGAAGGCACGGGATATTTTCGTGTGAGCTTCCACTCCACATATTGAAGACATTTTAATTAAAGTTGATTAAGGTATTGAATAATTATATATAGTTAACAGGGACAGGAAGTAAATAAAGAGAGAAGAGTGACGACTGACGTGTGACCTAATTGGAGAAAAACAAAAGACAGAGAGTGGGAGAAAGTGGGAGTGGATGTGAATTGTGTGGTAGTTGTGCTCATCTGTATTGTTTTTCTAAGAAGAGATATTTTATTCATACTTGACTACTTGAGTAACGGACACTACATCATATAAAGTTGTATTCATATGTAATTTCTCAGAATGTGTTCATCTATAACCATCATCTTTTGTTTATATTTTCTTGAGTTCCTATTATTATATTATTATCTTTTTTCTCCCACGACTTTTGAGTAAAAATTTGACGTTCAATTTGGTCTCAAAAGTAATTAAAATTAAATTTAAAAGTGCACATTTAATTCATATGATTGTCGAGAAAATCCGATTTAGTCATATGATTTCAAAAATTTTAAAAAATCCTTGCAATTACTATACATTACTAGTTTAGTCGCGGTGTTAGTTTAGTGTGTTACACACGTTATAAATTGATGGCGTGGATGCCAAACAAAGATTACTAAAGGCTTATATCATCTTCATCTTCGTTCTTCTTTCCAGAAACACTGTTCTCTATTCCATCTTCTCTCTTATTCTTCCATCTTATCTCTTCTTCTTCCATCTTCTCTCTTCGTTTTCAATCTTCTCTATTTACCCAAAAACATTGTTCGTTGTTTTATAAGTCCCTCAAATATACTAATATGGGACACGTTAGTCCGTCTAATAGATTATGTTGATATTGAGTCATTTGGTTTTTACATCAATGTTGTGAGATACGAGAGTCGGGCGATTCAACTAGTTGAACCATTACCTGAAGAGTCTAACGGTTGGTTCAACCTCGGTAGTTCGGTTGAACCCCCAAAATTGTGGTTGGACCTCTTTGAACCGTCAATTGCCTAGGATTGAACAGTTCAAAATGGTTTTTTTGTCTTATTTATTTATTCTTTCTCCAAAATTTATTAGCTTTTTATATTTTTATTTGTCATTCGGGTCAACTATGGTTAATCTGAATGAACTAATTAAACTATGACTTGGAGAGTCATGATTCGACCTCGATCTAATTTTAAGAACATTGGTGAAATGTCATGTTAGTTTCTTTGATGTGTCTGTTAGGGTTATCCATATGGCCATATAAACGAGTCAAATCTTAAGGGACCCTACTAAGTTTCTTACATTTTTAATTTTGGACTAATTTGGTCCCTTGTGAATGAGTCATGTAACTTCATCTTTTTCTCTATAATTGAACCTTAACTCCAAATTTTGAAGCTCCAATTTGGTTCTACCAAAGCTAACTATTACAACCGGTTTCAATTTTTTGGTCTTTTGCACAAATTTCATAATTTCCTAATGTATTTTGAACAACCACCACTATTTTTGAACTCTAACCACGTTATGTTATTGGCCTAAGATTTCTTAAAGTGTTTCGTATTTTTATGCAACATTTATTCATTCATAAACAATTATAGAGTAAAGCTAATCATGAAATTTATGCAAAACACCACTTGGTTTCTTAAGACGTATTTCAAACATCCGAAGGTCTCTCATTGCGTCAAAGACAGCAATTTAGAAGCAGTGTCTTTCTTTCATAGAAGTAGTATAAAAGAATATCGTATCTACATGGATTAATTAACAAGTACTAAACTAATCGAGATTATTTAATGTTTAGACGAACAAATAGTTTGAGTGATATGTAGAAACTAAAATAAGAGAAATAAATAACAATAATTAAAATGCTAAATTTAATTAATGGAGAGAGATCTAGGGTCACGGTTTCACTTGCAAGGTTCGATTCCTCTATGTTTAATCCTACCTGAATCCCCTTTTTTATTCAATTACCAATCCCTTTACTACTAAAAAGCTATTAACCCGTTTGGTCATTCGCGATTAATATTCTTTTCCTAAATTAACCCTAGTTTGGTCATGCTAGAATTTAAATTTAAGAAAAGCATAAAGTACAAAAATGTTGAATGATTGGAAGACTAAATTAAGGTTTGGTCATTCATTAATTATAGTCTCAATTATCCTATAGGTCCACCAACTAGTTGTAAATACGGCCGCTAATCAACTAATTGATTATAAACATGCAAAGGGTTGTCAATCCTAATTATGTGATAAAAACAATAGGATAATATTAATTGAAATAAAAACTAGGAATTCAAAGCATAAATCAAAACATAAAAGGTCTCTAATCAAGAAGATCCACCTAAGACCCTAGAAAAGGATTTAGCTATCCATAGTGTTCAAGAACATTGGAATAAAATTTAAAGTCATGAATTACAAAATAAAAATAACTCGGAGATTTGAGTAATTTTCGATCCTGTATTCGATCTACGAATTCTGCTCCAAAGCTCTCTCTCACGATGTCAAGAAGCGGGTACCAAGAACTTTCAATCTTGGCAAAAAAACCAAGCGAGTACCAAAAAAATAATTATTTTCCTAAACAACCCACCTTTTAGATTAAATACCAAACTAAGCCACTTTTTTTTTTTCTTTGGTGAACTCGCCCCACCCCTAGTTCATCAAAGGGTTTTTTAATTTTCTTGTATTTAATTTAATTAAAATCTAAATTAATTTAATTTAATTACAATAATTAATTTAAATAATTAGAATAATTAGAATATTTTTGATTAATTTAGATTTTAAATTAATATTCTAATTATTTAAATTAATTATTGTAATTAAATTAAATTAATTTAGATTTTAATTAAATTAAATACAAGAAAATCAAAAAATTAAAAAACCCTTTGATGAACTAGGGGTGGGGGGGCGAGTTCATCAAAGGATTTTAAAAAAAATTGCAAAATTTCTTTGGTGAACTAGGGGGTGGGGAAGCGAGTTCACCAAAAAAAAAAGTGGCTTAGTTTGGTATTTAATCTAAAAGGTGGGTTGTTTAGGAAAATAATTATTTTTTTTGGTATTGTTTGGTTTTTTTGCCTCAATCTTCCCTCTCAGCTATCTGTGTGCGTCGTTCTCCTTCCTTTCCTCTAGGTTAGCGTCAGGTTATGCGGCTACTATTTTGTCAGGTATCTCCCCCTCATGCTGCAAGCCTTCCTTTTATATATAAGCTTTCCTAGGTTTAGGTTAGGCCTTGCAATTTGTTTTTGGGTTTTTTTTTTTTTACCCCCACCCCATCCCTTCCCACCCCCACCCACACTGAAAACCCCAAAATACCCTTCTGAAAACGTATTTTTTTTTAAAATTTTTTGGCCAATCGTATATACACCTGAGGGGGGTATATATACGACTTTTTTTTTTGCCCATCGTATATACACCCTAAAAGATATACGATTGGCACACTCTCACCTTAATCGTATATATGCCTTGGGGGTGTATATACGACCTTTTTTGCCCATCGTATATACACCCCAAAGCGTATATATACGATTGACACACCATCATCTAAATCGTATATACGCCTTGGGGGTGTATATACGATGGGCAAAAAAAAGGGTCGTCGTATATATACCTGTGTGTATATCGACCCCATTGTATTTTTTTAAAATTTTTTAAGTTCAAATAAAAATTATATAAGTCACGAAAATAGGTTTTGTGTGTAGTTCGTTAAAATGTGGCGATGTTATACGTCGAACGAATAATTTAGGCTAAAAATCGGTTTTGGTCAACATACTCCGATCGAAATGAAACCACAGCCATTAGAAGCGAAAAAATCAAGAATCAAGACTCCTTAGAAGGGACTTCTTGGGACTACCGCCTCAAAATCCCAAATTCCATCGTTTACTATTTTTACGATTTTTTTAATTTTTCATAGTCTCCAAAAAATCTAAAAAAATTTGTATAGCCTTATTTTGGTTTTGTTAGATTTTTAGTGGTGTTTTTATAATTTTTTGGAGTAGTTTTGACTAGTTAACGAATTTTTAGTAGCCTTTTAGTAATAAAAATTAAAACAAATTATTAAAAAAATTAAAAACCCATCGTATATACCCCTTTGAGTACGTATATACGATTGGACATAAAATAGCCATCGTATATACATACTCAAGGGGTATATACGATTTTCTTATTTTTTTAAAAAAAAATTAAGTTTTTCAAGGGCATTTTGGGGTTTTTGGTATTGGGTGGGGGTGGGAGGGGAATGGGTGGGGGTATTAAAAAAAACACCCTTTGTTTTTCTCCTCTCACATGCGATGGATCCCTCACAAGATTTCCTAGGCCCTTTTTTATATTCCAGCCCAAATATCCTTCTTTGATTTCAGCCTAGACTTTTATTTCTTTAATCTTTTTTTCATTTTCTGCAAAATAAATAGTAAAGTAAGTCAATAATTTATATAATTAGTAATAATTGCTTCAAAATTGACTCATGAGATATCACTAAAAATGCATTAATTTGGAGTTTATCGGTCTCTTTAATGAAACTAGCTCTAATACCTATGTGATGTCACGAATTCGGCTAAATCTAGTTTGTGTGAAATATATAGTTTTTTTGTTTGGACCATTGCTAGTTGCCCATTGAGTGTCGCGTTTTCAAGAAAAGATTAATATTCACTCGTGCTTTAAAGGCAAATTTTGCACGGTCCCAAATTGAGTTTGTCATCTGCGGGAATCGAACTCAAGAAGCAAGGTCGACTTCGTATCTCTGTGTATCTTTTGGAAAATATATAGTCTAATAGTCGTGAATAAAAATAAAATTATAACCGTAAATTAAATAAGAAGATTAAAAAATTAAAAAGAAACAAAAACAAAGACATTGAAATTCCATAGTTAGAAGGGAAAAGTATAAGGAGTTTTAATAACATAATCCATATTTATTAAATGTAAATAAACTTAATACATAATACGATCAAAACCATACTCTTTCAACATCTATCACTTTGGCTCTTCATCGTTGGGAATTTTGATTTAGCAACAATTGGTGAAGTAGTAAATGTGTTTGTAGTAAATGTGTTTGTTGCACGCGTTAATGTTTATTAAATTTTAGGCTTAAATATCATTTACCCCCCTGCAAATATCACCATAATCCATTTACCCCCCTGTAAAAATAAAAGTTTCAAAATACCCCTTACAAATATAAATCGTTTACGGTTACCCCCCTGCTGTTACATTATGTTGTGTATAATGGGTATAAAGCATTTCTGTTACCTGCAAAATATAAATTGTTTACTGATTTACCCCCTCACAGGGGGTAACTAGAAACATTTATTATTTGCAAGGGGTTTTAAATTTTTGTTTTTACAGGGGGTAAATGGATTATGGTGATATTTGCAGGGGGGTAAATGATAATTAAGCCTAAATTTTAAAACAAATCATGAAAGGGTAGCAACTCTTAAATGGGATTACATTATTGCAGAACTCAACTATCTGTAGCCAACAATATAATGTCACTTTTTCTTTTCATTGATATAATAAGTTAATAACCAACTTGTTATGTACCGTGTCTATGGGTCAGCCGATCCTAGACAATAGGTAGGAGATATGATTAATCAATGAAGGACACGTCAGATGTCTAGTCGAGGTGGGGTGTACCTGCAAAGCCACTCCGATGCTAAAGTCAGTAGCTGGAGATTTAATGCAAGTATATGTGGTAATTAATGCGTACCTCTTTGTTAGCAGTAAATGTTGTATTTATAGAGTCAAAGGATACTTAAGTGTGATGATCTGAACCGTTTAGTAAGGAGGTGTATTGTGGGCCGTTGATGAATGAATATGGGCATTGGTTGTATGGAGGCCCAATCACTTTGTTTTGAGAAGTGGGGGTGTAAATAGTATGGGCATATTTACACCGTGTGAGCTTGCCCTCAAGTCGGGTTTGACTGTCGGGTTAAACTAGATTTGAACCCTATCGAAATAAATCAATTCGCCGAGATCAGAATGCCGAGTTTGCTTTGAGTCCAAAATGAGAGTTACCGATCTTTGAGATTTGATTTCAAAAGTTGGTGGTGCTTCGATTCTCGGAACTGCTTGATGATTTTTTGTGAGTAATAAATTCTTTTGCTTTGAGTGATGTGACCGTTGAGGACTCGAGGCGTTTCTTAATGATGACTCTTCGTTTTGCGTGCAAGCCAATTGATTGGAGTGCGTCGTTTGAGGGTGAACAGTGGGTCCTCTCAGGACCACTATAAATAAAGGTGAGGGTAGATCATTTCTTCTTTTTGGTCCCTCGATTGCTCTGAGTACCGATCTAGTGAATTTGCCGCTTTTCGATCTCGTTCTCTTTATTTCAAGAATTCTTTTCATCATTTATATCGAAGCTTCTTCTGAGGTTAGTAACTTGCTTTAGGCTTATTTTTTCTATTTCCGTTTTCAATTTTCTTCGGACTGGGATCTTGCCCCCAGCCTGCAATCTTCTTTGTCAGGGTGGGGGTTGTCAGCTGGGTTCCGACCCCATTCGAGAACCTATCACGTGCGAATTACCCTGATAATCTGCCCCCATCCCTGTAGGTTAAAAACTGGCGAAGACCAAGCAAACAACTCATGCCGAAACGCTCAAACTTATTGATCAAGCCGAGCAAGCTCGTCAAGCCCGCCACCCCGACATCGGCAAACAAATGGCGGCGAGATCACGAACCGACTCTCATCCAACTGATCGTGAAGAGGTAGATGCTCCGGAGTTTCATGAAGAAGAGAACTCCGGACCGAGAAGGAGTGATAGCAAAAAGGTCTCGAATGGAGAGTCGACTGCTCCACCTTCTGCACATAACACACCGGTTTATGAGTATCGGATGGAGGTAGGCTCAGACCCAAGCTTCTTGGATGATTCTGACTCAGATACAGAGTCTGATGGAAGAAATGGTGATGATCGAATCGACGATCAGGAAGATGTCTCGACCGAGGACATCGATTTGGAAGACAGTGATGAGGAAGAAGAGGAAACTCAAGAGGATATGGACGGAAGCTTTGAGCTTTTGTACGGGTATGAAGATTCTGGCTGCAACAATGTCGACATTCCTGTAGATCCTCCATTAGGAACTCCCCGAGATTATTCGTGGGTGTCTGAATCTCTCTGAGGTTTTAAATCGGTTATGACCTCGGATGTTGATATTAGCAATTTTTCGAAGAGGCTTTACTGGAAAGATCCAGAACGGTGGCGTACTTTTGGGATGGAAGATGACGAGCATGTGGCTACGTACCCCGCCTCTCTTAAGTTCATTATTTATTGGACCACCTTGGCCCATATGAGAATTCGGGCCCCTTTTACTGCTTTTCAACAATCGGTGCTGGCGAGATTAGATCTCGCCCCTTCCCAACTCCACCCAAATGCTTGGGCCTTTGTACGTGCTTTTGAGCTCGTATGCCTTCACTGGTCGGCCCGCTCTCTTGACTTTTTTCCTTCACATGTTTGAAATTAATAAACTGGGTGAGAAAAAGCGTGGAAAACCCGCCCGTTTGGAACACGCCGTCTCCGATCTAGAAAAGGGGTAAAAGTGTTTGACACTTATACTAATAGCTTGAGGAATGAGTGGAAAAATAAATTCTTTTGGGTTGAGCCAGTGCTGCCTGCCGTTGTGGATAGAGTCGGCACCTTTAATGCAGATAACAATATTGTTCTGACAACAAAATTTCCCCTTGGCTGGACTCGTCGTGATGAAAAAACCAAGCACTCTGTTGATGAAAAATACCTGAACTTGGAAGATCAGAAGACTTTGAGGATGCTGATCTTTATTGCGGATAGGGTCGTCACCAATAACGAGAATAAGCCGAATCAGTGGGGTTTTGATACTAAGTCACTAGGTCGGATTCTTCAATGTTTAGTTGAGTAATTTTTATACCTTTGCCGACGTTTTACTTTTTATGTATTTAACTGATCTCTCTTTTTTGCAGACGAGATGGCCCCTAAGAACAAAATGGCGGCTTTGATGGCCCTTGCGGTTGCTGATGCTGATAAAGCTGTGAAGGAGGTCGGGAATGCTAGCAACGTTGCTGCTGCCAAAACCCCTGCTGAGAAAGTTTTCCATGCCCGACCTATTACCACAGTCCATTCTGAAAATGTTGGGGAAGATGAGCAACCTTTAAAATGGAGAAAAAAGGTTGATGGTCGTCTTCCTCCCAAGTCGGGTCATCAAGATCGGGGTAAGGGCGTTATTGAAGTTAGTGACTGTTCCGATTTCCCCTCCAAGAAGAGTAAAAGGCACAAGTCTGCCCCTTTCGATCCTAAAGAATTCATGAACGTCAAAGTCAAGGAATTCAAAGCAGATCATTTCCGTGTTTCTCTCTCTGTATTGGCTAGGATGACCGATCTCGTGGAGGATCAGAAAAAAGATGCTGATTTGAAATTAAAGGGTAAGCTTTCTCTGTTTTAACCTCGTCACTTTTTATCTCAGAATTTTTGTGTTTTTGACCCGCCTTACTCACTCCGTGTTTTCTGTAGACATTGAGGGCAAGTATGAAGAAGCCCGGAAGGTTGTGGATCCACTTCGCTCCGAACTGGAAAAAACACATAAAGAAGTGCATCTGCTTAAAAAAGAGAAAGAGGATTGGGAAATCAAACGTCAAGAGCTTGAAGGTGAATTGAAGCTGGCGAAGGAAAAAGATGAAAAAGATGTTGCTGAGTTGAAGAGACGGGCTGATAAGTTGGCCGAGATTGAGACTTCCACTTCTACTCAAAACATATCCGAGCTTCAGAAGCAGATAAGAGAGCTGATTGAGCAAAAAGATGCAGCTGTGGAAGCCAAAATGCAGGCAGTTGAACTCGGGAAGGAAGGAATAGTGGAGGCTTTCAATAACGCACTTGATCAAGTTGCTGTGGTTATTCCCGACTTTGTAGCCGATCCCAGTATCTTTAAACCAGATTTTTCTGTTCACGATGGGCACATTGTCGAGTTTGACCCAGTAACCAATCAAATGTCTAGGGTCATCTATCCTTCAAAATCGACCTAACTGTCTCTTTGCTTTTAATGTAATTTACTGCTTTCCTCCACATTTCTTCAAACTTGAGGATCCGGCCGTAACCGGGATATTTTGTTTGTTTCTAATTTATAAATGCGCTTATTTCCATAGCTCGTTTTGTGTTTGCATATACCTCGGATAGCTGTAGCCGAAAAACCGATTTTTACTGATCCATCGTTTTGTGTTTGGGGTACCTCCGTACATCTTACCCCCCTGTTTAATCTCGGTTCAATAGATTTCGTTGAAGAGCTTCATCTAGTGGGCGAGATTAAATAATAATGTCATAACAGTATGCTTTGAAAAAGCCAAGTCTATTAATAAGAGAGTACATATGTAATGTCAGAATAGAATGCTTTGAAAAAGCCAAGTCTATTAATAAGAGAGTACATATGTAATGTCGGAATATAATGCTTTGAAAAAGCCAAGTCTATTAAGAAGAGAGTACATATGTAATGTCGGAACGATGGTTCTCCATTAGAGCTTTGAGGAGTAGTTCTGTATGCCCTTAAGACATAAGGGAGTTCTTCAACCCAGTTTCCCTTAGCATCGTCCAACCTTTTCTTCAAACCGTTGAGAACTACCTTGTTTGCACGATTCTACGACCATTTGTTTGAGGATGTTCTACCGAAGTGAATCGATGTTTGATTTTTAAATCAGACATTAATTTCCTGAATCCTTTATCGGCGAATTGAGTTCCATTATCTGTGATTACCACCTCGGGTAACCCGAATCTGGTAATAATCTCTTTTCTGAAGAAAGATATACAGTTTTTTGCACTTATGACGGATAACGGTTTGGCCTCAATCCATTTGGTAAAGTAGTCTACCGCCACAATTAAGAATTTGATTTTTCCTGGGGCCTTCGGAAAAGGTCCTAGAAGGTCTGTTATACCCCAATTTTGTCCGAGTTCTTATATCATTGTAATATTTTTATTTTATTTTATTAAGTAGTGTATGTGCAACAAACGTTTCTATGTACTCAAGTAAAAGATAAGTAGCTTGTGCATATCAACCACAATTAATATAAAGATGCATGATTTGATTCTTGATCAATCATCCCACATGTTATTTCCTTTTGACCCTCTTTGAGTAATTGAAAAAGCAAGTGAAGCAAAGCATAAGAGCTTACAAAATAAGAACAAAAAGATGAAATACCCAAATCTGCAGCTCTATTGCGAAGGCAATTTCTCTCTCCTCGGACCTCTTTTCGACGATCCAAACGGTGAAAGTGGAGATATATGTCTCACGAACCTACTGTCAAAAAATGAAGACGATCCGACGGTTAACGAATCCGGAATCGCACTTTTACGATGAGAGGTTTGAGAAAAACGGACCAAAAACTGCAGCTATTGCGAAGGCAATTTCTCTCTCATCAGACCTCGTTTCAACGATCCGAGCGGTGAAAGCGTAGATATATGTCTCACGAACCTACTGTCAAAAAGAAAGACGATCCAACGGTTAACGAATCCGGAATCGCAATTTTACAGTGTGAGTTTGAGAAAAACGGAATTGTGTTTTAAAGGGAATTGCTTTCTACCTTGTTTTAGTCCCACATCATTGCTCACAAGAAAAAAACAAGAGCTCCTAGCAATTGGATATAAAAGGGGTTGAGAGGTGAAGATTAGAGGGGGATCATTGGCGGGTTAAGTGATCTTTTTGGGTCAAAGCGTTCGCGGCTCATTTCACTAAAAACCCGTCTTTGATCATTTGGACGTTTTGAGTCGGTTTTTCGATTCTCAAAGCGGTTCCTACGGTCTTGGGGTCAAAATGGGCCAGATAGGAGTCCGGTTCGTGATTGACCTGTTCAGATTGCTCAGTCCGGTTCGGCACTCGTCGAGTCCAGGTTAGTTTTGTATTTATTTTGTTTATTTTTATGTACATATTTATTTATCATTTATTTATAATATAATCTATTTATTTATTTATTTGTTTGTTGTTTATTTATATATCTATTCATATTTATTTATGTATATAGTTATTTATTTATTTATTTTAGCCTAGTCTTTATTAATTATCAGTTTTTGTTTTTTTTATGCACAAATTAGTTTATTTCTTCAAAAATCAAATAAAAAGACTAAGTCGGTTGTACAAACAAGGTTAGTCATCATCCTAGGACCAATGAAAGTCATGCAGATCAATAATCCTAAAAAAAACTTATAAGTAAATAAATAAATCACTTTTCCTAAAAATAGGGGACTAAGTCGGTTGTACAACCTAGGGTTAGTCAATGTTCTAGAACTAATGAGTTGTACAATTCAGGAGTTCTAGAATACCTATTCTAAAACCAACTCACCTCACATCAAACAAACTTCTTTCAAAAAACCTCAAAAATACTTTCAAAAAGTAGGGGACTAAGTCGGTTGTACAATCGGGTTAGTCGGCGTCCTAGGAATCGATGGTTTGCTGACGGTTCAAGGAGTCCTAGGACCCTACACTAAAAAAACACCAACCAACAAACCTTTTCGGGAAGAACTACGTAGCTTTGATTCCTCCATTGCATCCGGAGGTACTTAGGAGCAAGAGTCCACTCTTGTCAAGCACTAAAAATTAAAAATTTAATTAAGTCTTTTTCACTATAAATAAAAATGGTAAATATTAATAAACCATAAATAATTAGACGAAGGATGTCGTGGGGTGCTAATACCTTCCCACGCATAACGACTCGAACCTTTAAACTTGCCTTATCCTAAAACTAAAAAGGATTTTCGAATTTGCCCTTAAACTAAAATTTGGTGGCGGCTTCCTTTCGAACTTCGAAGAATCCTTTCCTCGGATTTTTCGGTCGCTCTGAGTCTATCCCCATGCGAAAGGCCATGGGGAGGAGAGTTGTGAGGACCGGTAGGAGGAGCGATATGGATGTTTGCATGGATCGGCACCTCGGACCTTTCTTCACATAATTCCTAGCATCGGTTTCCATGGTTGGCCAAAAGTATCCCACCCTTAACGCTTTCCTGGTTAAGGACCTACCACCTAAATGTTGGCCACAAATTCCTTCATGAATTTCAGCCAACACATGAAGTGATTAATTTGCACAAGAAAGGGGGATTGAATTGTGCTATCTTTTAATTTTTAATACTTGCAAACCTTCGTATTGTTTCTCAAGATATCTTGGATATCGGAAGGTTGAATGTTAGTTGCACAAACAATAAGCAAGTATGCGGTAGTGAAAGATAGTTAACTTTGATGAATTTAGATGTCTTTTATTACCAAAAAGAGTGTTGTTTTCAAAAGATAATCAAAGTAAGACTCATTTAAAATTATGATTTTGACTACAGAAGGTTGATGTATGTAACCTTCTGAAGTGGTTGAAAACTTTAGTGATTGTGAGACAGTTAAAGCAATTAATAAGAAAAGTAAATAATAACACAGTAGAGTTATAGAGATTCACCAAACTATGGCTACTCCTCTCCCCACGTCCACGTGAGAGTTTCCTTATTCTCCAAATAGATTTTACACTTGCTTTAGCTTCAACCGCCAAAGAATTTCACCTACACTCTCTTTTGATCACACACAAAAGACAAGTGCTAACTTACTGACTTCACCAAGTTTGTCTCAACCTACTAGAAAACTCTCTTCTAGTTTCCTAAAGGTATTTCCTGTTGAATAGAATCACAACAACACTCAACCTCTCACTAGGTAGTTTGTTGAGAAACTTTCAAATAGAATCACCAACAACACTCACCTCTCACTAGGTAGTTTGTTGAGAAACTTGCACAATATTTCTTACAATAAGGGGTTTGGGTTTGGGATGATTTAGAAGCTTGTTGATAGATAAATACAAAGTATTTCTAAGAGCATAACAAGCAAACACACTCAAGATAGTTTTCCCAATTCTGAGCTTGTAGTAGCTTTGAGTGTGGAAGAGAAGGTTGGATTTCTTTAGAGAAGCTTGACTTGTAAAAGTTCCAATTCACTCTCATAGTTTGCATTTGAGTAGAGCAGCATTCTATATAGCCATTGAACCTGGAATATGACCGTTGGTGTAACACCCCCTTACTCTCTTTAAATATTTAATTAAAATCAGAGTTCAAAAATTGTTTTTCTTTTAAAAGATACATCCTCAAGGGAATGCTACGTTCACCATACATATGACTTAAAATTAGTCAACATACTCTTTCATTAATAACATATATTGCGTGTTACATATCACGACTTAAATAGGACGAACCCTCAAAAATACATTTAGTTTTGTGATCCAAAACTAGTTCACTAGCACAGCGGAATGACAATAAGTCTCACTTATACAATACATACTCTATACATACTCTAAACCGGTTTAATACATAAAGTAAAATAATGATACTATACTCCCCATCCCTAATGTGACTACTCGAGCTTGACACACTAACTCGGGAAGGCATGGGCACCTTCACTCGATATCACCGCACAATACTGTTTGTCGCCACGAGAGCGAGCAACATAAAATACTAGGGTGAGTCTCTTTGCATAAATAATAACAAATAATATAAGCATTATACGAGGAAGGAAATAGAACACACTCTACAACCATACTAACATACGTCACTAAATACAAACATCGAGAAGCCTCACCTGCTCAAGTAACAAACACTCATCCTCGGTCATATAGCATTCAACTCCCACTCTCGCCGGGAAACATCAATCAAATGTATGAGTGTATGCATGAGTGCAATGCAACCCAAACTCTAGGGTATAATGCATGTGGATCCATCTCTTTTAGGCCACTCTCGAGCCGCCACGCGAGCATATCATCTCTTTTAGGCCACTCAAGGCCGCCACGATGGCATATCGTCGTCGATGCATATGATTCATGAGACTCATGAACAATGCATCACTCACAATCAACCATCTCTTTTAGGCCACTCGCCGCCACGCAGTACATATCATCTCTTGTGTTATTCAACAACACTAAACTCCAGGCATTGCGCATTACCGTCACCACAACATTGCCTATTTCTCTTAGACAACCTCAATAGCACTAAGGCTAACGCCCATCTCACAGGACACCTCTACTCTATAGGTAGTGAACAACTCAATCACTACAACTCAGTCACTACGTGAACCTCTCGTCACCTAGGACTAAAACGTCACATAAGGACCAAATGGAAACACACAGCTCGTAGACAACCTCTAGGCAACTCTCAATTATATTGGACCACTTACTCAGGGCACAAAGCCACATCTCAACCGGCAACCACGGGCATGCCACTTGGACACCCTTGCCGTAACACACTCATCAATGCCTAAAGCATAAGGGCACACCACAATTGGTGCCCACACCATACTCACCACACGTCATTCACTTACACACAGGCGCACACAGCTGCCCCCCTTGGCGCCAGCCCTGCGCCCAACACACGTACCGAACGCACCAAGGCACCCCAAGGCACACCAAGGCACACGGGACAGCCACATTTGGCGCCCTTCCCCGCGCCACACCTCCACACTTAGCGCACCAGCGCGCGGGGCGGCCACACTTGGCGCCCCACACATCCACACGCAGGCGCACACAGCGCCCACGCCCGAGCACACCGCGCGCTCCCAGCGCAAGCAGGCACGCCAAATGGCGCCCCGCCTGCACCAAAGACGCGCGCACGCACAGCGCAACAAAGCGCGCTTGGCGCGCCAACTTTGGCGCCGCCACGAGCACACCTAGGCGCCAAGGCGGCCACATTGTGGCACCCAACCCGTGGCACCCTCATCCAAACCAACCGAGAGCCCTGGCGCCATTTTGCTAGGCAAATGGCGCCACCTCCTAGCCACCCAACCAAAACTGAGGCAAGTGCTCCCTAGGCGCCATTTCCTCAGGGCTTGGCGCCCCTCCTTCTCTTGAACACAACTACTCAAAACAACTCAACCAACTCAACCAAACTCAATTAACTCAATTAACTCAATCAACTCAACTAACTCAATTAACTCAATTAACTCAACTAACTCAATTAACTCAACCACATTTTTAATCCAACAACTCAATTATCAAAATAATCCAAATACACCTAAACACCCATTTATTCACAACAACACAACCACACTCATAAACCACACAAAATACATATCAATCCCATTTCAACAACAACATAATGGGTTCCTCAAAAATCAATTCAACAACTCAAGCAACACAATCAAGCAATCATGTTCACTCATCAATTCAAATACACCTCAATCAATATATATTCACTAATCACTATTCATCATCTTCACCAAATACATCAAATTACACATTCTAAACCCATCACACATACAATTACTCATATTACAAATTATTATGAATGAAAAAGACCCCCTAACCTTTGCAATTTGAAGAATATAAGCTCTCCTATCCTCCAAAAGCCCAAGAACACCAAAACAACCACCAATTCCAACTTTGAGCTCAACACCCCAACAATGGCAAAACAACAAAAACTAGGAATTAGGGATTGAAACTAACATCAATAGATAGAGGAGGAAAAATGGAAGAGAATGAGCTAAAAAGCCCACTTACCTAGTGCTAAGATGGAGAAGATCTCCCTCCTCCTCCTCTCTCTTCACCGCGCCTCCTCCTTTCTTTCTCCTCTCGGTCTCGTTCCTTTCTCTCGCGCGCGTCTCTCTCTGTTCTCTCGGTCCCTTTCTTTCTTTTTTTCATTTCTTTCATTTAACCCACAACAATTCAATTGGGCCTAAATGGGTGGGCTCCTATTCGCACCCCCCTCAATTTAATTCAACTACTCCCTAACTTAATAATACCACCACTCTCTTATTTACTATCTCTCACCTCCATATTCAATTAAACACCTCATTCATTTAATTAAATATGACTAACCACATAACTCCTAAGTAATTAATTAAATAAATATTCAAATTTATTTCGGGGCGTTACAGTTGGAATGGAGGAAATAGCTGTTGGAAATTGTTGTAGCTTTGTAGGTAGGCAATGATGATTTTTGTGCTTTAGGTGGTAGCCTTTCAACCTTCTAAAGCAACCTTTGTGCTTTATCTTGTGTTGACAGCTCTTCATGTCAGCACCATACTCCCTTTTCTTCTTTTCTGTCAATTCAGTCCCTGTTCATGTACTTCATAATATTTTTCATACTTTTATTTGAAGCTTAATTCTAAAGCTTTTTAAACATGAACAATCATGATTTCTAAGATACAAAAATAATCAAGGAGTTCCTCATTACACAGGATAATGTTTCTATAACTTTTATTCCTTGAATACTCATTTGATGCATATTGGATCAAGATTTCGGATATAAACATGTTTCCCAGAAACAAAAGCTTGAAATCTTCAATCTTCTTTTATCCTTCTTGAACAACCAACCTTCTTAACCATATTCTATAGTAAGTCAACCTTCTTTTGACTTCAATCAAACTTTCTGTTGACTATTGGTCAACCTTGTGTTGACTTTTAGTCAACCTTCTGTTTGACTTTTAGTCAACTTCTGTAGAAAGTTACTTTTTCTTTTAAGCTTCTTTAATCAACCTTCTGTTGATGTAACCTTCAGTAATCAACCTTCTTTAAGGTAACATTCGTAGGTAACCTTCTTTTCGCACATTTGAACTTTGAAAAACACTTGGTTTATTTGTAGAGCCAAGATTTTTGCTATGATTCTTATTTCCTGTTCTTTTACACACTTGATTGAAGCTTGTTAAATCATAATAAGTGTTTAGAAAACTTAACTCATTCCTTTAAGTTTGTATCATCAAAACATGGAAAGAGATTTTTATTTCTACAATCTCCCCCTTTTTGGTGATGACAAACTTGAGAGTATGTTTTAAGTTTTCTGTTTCTTAGGAATAGACATTTTAATACACAGTAAATGGATTTAACACATGCATAGCAAAAGGATAATTATCATGTAATAAGTGCAGCAAACATACATAGTTTTGATAATTATCAATTACAAACCATAAAACAGCACAAAATAAACATGTCCAAAAGATTGTTAATTGTCAACAGAAACCCCAAAATATCACTATAAACTAAGTAGCTAGATAATCTCCATTCTCCCCCTTTGTCAACAGCAAAAAGGAGGGAAGAAAGGGAAATTAGGTTGCTACTTTGTAGGAGAAGAATCATCCGAGGAGTTTGAGGATGAAGCAGGTTGAGGAATGTCCTGGAAGGGTTAAGGAGGAGGGAATTCAGGTACTGCAACACCAGGAACCATAGTAGGTACTATGTTCTGCATCACCCATTGCTGGTAGGCATAGTTTCTCTGTGCTTCAAGCCTATTTTCTTGCTGGAGTATTCCAATGCTCATCAGAAGCTTGTTGTTTTGCACCCTCATCTTTTTCATTTCCTTTTCATGATGTGCCCTCATTTTCTTCATTGCATCCAAAACTTCCTTTCTTGTCAGCATATGTGAATGAGTCATCTTTGTTTTTAGAAGGTTTGCTGCTAAGGGGTGCCTTATCAGATGATGAGAGAGGAGCATTCATGGTTTGACAAAAGGATCCAAGAGATCCAAATTGTTTTAACAAATCAGAAGGTAGCTTGGAAGGACCTGATCCTTGGTACCCTCTTAATAATGAAAGAGTCATACATAGGAGAAAACATGAACCTTTGAATGTTCTCAGAAGCAAAAGTATCTTCATGTGATGCTTTTGGATTGTCACGCCATTGTGAAAAAAGATTTGCAATTTGATCAGTTGATCCTTGAACATCTTGATGGAGAGGAGCAGGTGTTGATTCAGCATTTGGACCAATAGAGGGAGCAGGAGTGTGAAGTAACTCTGTGAAAAAAGATTTGCAATTTGATCAGTTGATCCTTGAACATCTTGATGGAGAGGAGCAGGTGTTGATTCAGCATTTGGACCAATAGAGGGAGCAGGAGTGTGAAGTAACTCTGTGAGGGCAATAGAAGCCATGATCTCAGGACTAGTAGCTTGATTCTCATGATGTTCCGGTGTAGCTTGATTTTCAATGTCCCTGACTATCTCATGAACAGCTTGAGAAATAGGAGATAGTGGTTTTGTTGGTTCATTTCTTTGTTCCTCATTCACTTGAGATTGATTCTCATTTAGCTCCCCCTGAGCTAGACCCTCGGGTGTACCTTCTGTATCTCTATGTTCCTCATGAGAGGAAATATATGGCAGAAAAATAACTCCTTGAGAGAAAGGGTAGTATGTAGCTCTATCAGAAGGTTGGGAGTCCATAACAGAAGGTTCAAACTGTGGGTTTTGTTCTCTTTCATTCGGTGGGATAGTTTTGAAGCTTGATTTTCTTGTTTCTCAAAGTTGTGAGATATGTGCATTCCTAATTCAGTGCTAAGGTCTTTATCGAAGCTTCTACTTCCATTTGTGCGAGGATTTGGTCACTTTTAGTGGGAATATCATTTAGGTTTAAAGAGGTTTCAAAAACTTCTTTCCGATCTTGAGAAGGTTACATTTCTATCAAATTTTCAAGTGTCGGATTTGATGGAGCTAAATCTATGGGCTCGATTCGATAATCGTCTTAGATCCTTGTAACTCCCCGAGGAGTTGTCAAGGGTGTATTTTCAAGCAAGGTTTGGCTCATGGATTGGTTCATTAGAGCAAGCGATGTTTAGTTCGAGAAAAATTTCCAGTTTCTTGCTAAATGACTTTAGTCCCATCTGTTTTGCACTTTTAGACCAGAAGGTTGTTTTCTCTTGAATGGATTCTTCTTTAGTAACAGGGATTTTCTTAAATTTAAATAGCTTGGTTAAGAACATGCCATATGGTAAGGATGAAATTTGCCTAATGGTTTTACACATATCAATCATGTAATGAAAAAAGATATATGGAAGGTTTATCTTAGTCCTAGTAATCATATGGTAAACTAAGAGTAAGTCAACAGGTTTTAACTGTTCAAAGCTTCATGCTCTAGGAATTAAAGAGTGAACAACCATGTTGTGCATGATGCGGGCTTCATCCTTCAATGCTGATGATTTAAGTTTCTCCCCAGAATTTTTCATCAGTATCTTCAACACTTCTTCTTGTGTGATTTCTGTTTGGTCATACCAGTCCTTTACATATAGACAAACACCACTCACAGGAATTTTTAGGGCATTTGCAATCATAGTTGGAGTTACTACAATGGTGGTTCCTTTCACCTGAGTAGTGAAGGAGGATTTTGTTTCACTCACGTTCATATACCCATAAAATTCTTTTATCAAGTTGGGATAGATGATTTCCCCTTGAGACAGAATATTTTGCCACCCTTGTGTTTCAATTTGGTCTTGAACATTCCATCCAGAAGCTTTTAATTCTTCTAATAAATAGATTCTTCCAATGAGAACATTTCTCTTACCCCATTTTTCCTTATCAAAAACTTGCGCAGGTAAGATTTGCTCTTCAACTTCAGAAGGTTGATCAAGTTTCTGTTCTTCATCAACCTTTTCCTTTCCTTTATTTCCTCCAAAAGTAATCTTGAATTTAGGCTTTTTGGAAGAGGATTGTGGTTGAAGAGAGGTTTTTCTTTTAAGTTCAAGCTTTGACTCTGCCATCATTTCAGACAGAGTAGAATCATCATCATCAATGGTGATTGGTTGACTTTTCCTTGTGCCAGGACCTTGTATATCTTTGAGAGAACTTGTTTTGATCCTAGTAGATCTTCGAGAGGGAGTGGGTGATGATTTCGAAGACCTTTGTTACGATGGAGAAGCAAACTGAGTAAGAGGAGGTTTCAAGCATTTAAGAGTCTGAGATGGAAGATCATGGGTCGTAGGAGTACTTGCTTTCTTCACGCGAGGAATTTTTGTTCTCACCATTTTTAGAGAGGAGAAGGTTTGCGAAGAAGGGAAGAAAGAGAAGAGGAGAACCGTTTTGAGAGAAGATGAAAGCAATCGGTTTTGAGTGTGCGTGGAAGAGAGAGAGAGACTAGCCGTTGTGAAGTGATGTTGTGCAGTTATGACATGACATAACTGTCATAGACGACAGGTTTAGTTATTTTAGTAACCGAACCTATATTGGATTTATGTGATCCTTCTCAAATTCAACCTTCTGAATTTGATTCTCTCCAAGTGAACCTTCTAAAGATATGAGAAGGTTGGGGTTTTTGAAATATTTTTCTCCTAAGGACATTTTAAAATGTGCAAAGCCTTTTTAATAAAATTGAAACTTTCTTCTAACAAAGCCTTGGTAAATATATCAGCTAATTGATGCTTGGTGTCAATAAAAATAAGTTCCACATCCTTCTTCTGAACATGATCTCTGATAAAATGATGTTTTATATCAATGTGTTTAGACCTAGAATGTTGGATGGGATTTTTTGATAAATTAATAGCACTAGTATTGTCACAATAAATGGGAGTGCATGTGTACCTTATAGAGTAGTCCTCCAATTGATTCTTGATCCATAGAATTTGTGAACAACAACCCGATGAGTGTATACATATTACGCTTGGTGAGTTGATAATGCAATTGAATTTTGTTTTCTACAAGACCAAGAGATTAAGGATTCCCCCAAAATTTGACATGATCCACTAGTACTTTTTCTGTCAATTCTATCACCAGCATAGTCAGCATCACAGTAGCTAATTAGGTCAAAATGAGTATTCTTTTTATACCATAGACCAAGATTAGTTGTTCCCACTAAGTATCTGAATATTCTTTTGACTGCAGTAAGATGAGATTCTTTTGGAGAAACTTGGAATCTAGCACATAAGCCAACTAAAAACACAATGTCAGGTCTACTAGTAGTTAAATATAATAGTGAACCTATCATACCCCTATATTCTATTTCAGAAATTGGTTTTCCTTCTTCATCCTTCTCAATTTGCATGGAAGGATGCATAGGAGTTGCCATGGCTTTTGCGTCATTCATCTTATATTTCTTGAGAAGGTCCTTGATGTAGTTTTCTTGACTAATAAAGATACCTTCATCAAGTTGCTTTATTTGAAGTCCTAGAAAGAATCTTAATTCTCCCATCATACTCATTTCAAACTCACTTTTCATAAGATTCCCAAAATCTTTTGCATGCTTTTTCATTTGTTGATCCAAAAATGATATCATCAACATAAATTTGAACAATCAACAAATCTTTATCAAGAGTTTTCTTAAATAAGGTAGTATCAATATTTCCTCTTGTGAATTTATTTTTGATCAAGAAGCTACTTAACCTTTCATACCAAGCTCTTTGCTTAAGCCCATATAGAGCTTTTGTAAGTTTAAAAACATGGTTTGGTTTCTTTTGATCAACAAAACCAGGAGGTTGATTGACATAAACCTCTTCATTTAAAAAGCCATTTAGAAAAGCACTTTTAACATCCATTTGAAATAATTTGAAATTTTTGTGTGTAAAGAAATGCAAGTAATATTCTAATAGCTTCTAACCTTGCTACAGGAGAAAAAGTCTCATCATAGTCAATACCTTCCTGTTGATTATACCCTTGAGCAACAAGTCTTGCCTTGTTTCTCACCACCTTACCATTTTCATCTAGCTTGTTTACAACACCCATTTGGTTCCTATATAATGATCGATTTTTGGAGGTACAACTAAGTTCCATCCTCATTTTTTCAAATTGAGAGAGTTCTTGATCATTGCTTCTATCCATGATTGATCTTGTATGGCCTCATTGATTGACTTTGGTTCTATTTCAGAGATGAAAGCCATTCCAGCAGCATTGTCTCTAAATGAATTTCTGGTTCTAACAGGATCTGAAGTGCTACCAATAATTTGATCTTGTGGATGATGTACACCATTCTCCAACTTCTTGGTAATTGAGAAGGTTGATCAGAAGCTTGAGTGGCTTCATTTTATTGTTGAGAAGGTTGAACAGAAGCTTCTGTTTCTTCCTTCTCCAACCTGTTTTCATGTTCTGTACCTTCTTCTTTGTTTTGGATGGTCTCATCAACATCAATTACTTCATTTGAACTGTTAGTTTCATTAAAGAGAATATGCATGCTTTCTTCTACAATTTGAGTCCTAAGGTTATATACTCTATAAGCCTTTGATGATGTTGAATATCCCAGAAAAATTCCTTTGTCTGATTTAGAATCAAATTTTCCTAGATTATCTTTGTTATTCAAAATGAAACAAGTGCAACCAAATACACGAAAGTATGCAATGGTTGGTTTTCTATTTTTCCAAATTTCATAGGGGGTTTTCTCAACAATTTTTCTAATGGAAACTCTATTCAAAATATAGCAGGCTGTGTTTATAGCTTCTGCCCAAAAATATTTTTCAATTTTTGAATCTTCTAAAAGTGTTCTTGCCATTTCTTGCAAAGTTCTATTTTTCCTTTCTACAACTCCATTTTGTTGTGGAGTTCTAGGACATGAGAAATTGTGAGTAGTTCCATTTTCATCAAAAAGTTTTGAAAAGAGAAATTTTCAAATTCTCCTCATGATCACTTCTTACTGAAATAACATTTGTTCCTTTTTCATTTTGAACTTTCTTTAGAAACACTTTGAATGCTTCAAAAGCTTCATCTTTGTTTTTCAAGAATAGCACCCATGCGAATCTAGAGAAATCATCTACAATTACAAAACCATATCTTTTTCCATTGAGGCTAGCGGTTTTGGTAGGACCAAATAAGTCTATGTGAAGCGATTCTAGTGACCTTTGGGATGTGATCATGTTTTTAGGTTTGAAACTTGATTTGACATGTTTACCATGAACACATGCTTCACACACTCTATCTTTTCAAAATTGATTTTTGGTAGTCCTCGACTAGTTCCTTTTTGGAAAGTTTTGAAATAGTTTGCATGCTTATGTGGCAGTTCTTCTATGCCAAATCCATTTGTCATTTTCATAAGACATAAGGTAAGTTTCTTGAGATAGTTCATCAAGACATAGGCTATCTGATTTTTATTTCTAGATGCGATAAACAAGACTTTACAGAGGAGATTTCTTTAATAAAACATTTATCGATTTAAAAGAAACTTTATGACCACTATCACATAGTTGACTAATACTTAACAAGTTATGCTTTAAACCTTCTACATATTGAACATTCTTAATTTTAGGGATTTAGAATTACCTATAGTACCTATACCTTTGATGCAAGCCTTATCATCATTGCCAAAGATGACATAGCCTCCATCTATTCTCTCCATTGAGAGAAATTTATCTCTTTCCCCTGTCATGTGCCTTGAACATCCACTTGTCTAAGAACCATGACTTTTCTTGGATGCTAAGAGGCATTCTGCTTTTGAGATGTTAGTAGTGATTTAGGTACCCAATAATTTTTGGGTCCTTCGTGGTTAGTTTTCTTACAATGGAAGCTTCTTTCAGTTTATAGCATACAGAAATATCATGACCAGAATGTTTGCAATATGTGCACTTTGTTTTAGGCTTTCTAGTTCTAGAGTTCTTCTCAGTTTGTTTTTCTATAGGTAGCTCAAAGGTTTTCTGTATAGACATAGCTAGATCTTTAGTTAAAACAGAAACTTTTTCTTTGAGAAGGTTATTTTGTTTTTCAAGGTCAGAGTGTATAAGATTTGGTTGTTCAGAGACCTTATCTTTCAAAAGTTTGTGTTATTCAGAAAGTTTAAAGTGAGAATGTTGAAGAGTTTGAACTGTTTTTATCAAATATTCATTTTGTTTTTGAAGCTCTTCATTCTCCCTTTTTGCATTCAAGAGTTGATTTTTGAACATCACACATTTTGAGCCAAAGTGTTTGAATCAGATAATAGGTTTTCAAAAGCATGTTCAGTATCTTTGCATGAAGCACAAGTGTAGCGACCGAAAAATCCGGGAATGGATTCTTCGAAGTTCGAAAGGAAGCCGCCACCAAATTTTAGTTTAAGGGCAAATTCGGAAAATCCCTTTTAGTTTTAGGATAAGGCAAGTTTAAAGGTTCGGGAGTCGTTATGCGTGGGGAAGGTATTAGCACCCCACGACATCCTTCGTCTAATTATTTATGGTTTATTAATATTTACCCTTTTTATTTATAGTGAAAAAGACTTAATTAAATTTTTAATTTTTAGTGCTTGACAAGAGTGGACTCTTGCTCCTACGTACCTCCGGATGCAATGGAGGAATCAAAGCTACGTAGTTCTTCCTGAAAAAGTTTGTGGGTTAGTGTTTTTTAGTGTAGGGGTTCTAGGTTTCCTTGAGGCTATGCATACCATCGATTTCTAGACGACTAACCCGATTGTACAACCGACTTAGTCCCCTACTTTTTGAAAGTGATTTTTGAATTTTTGAAAAGAGTTGTGAGATGGGTTGATTTTAGAATAGGTATTCTAGGGCTCTGAGAATGCATGACTCATTAGTTCTAGAAACTGACTAACCCGATCTGACAAATTAACTTAATCCCCTATTTTTAGGAAAACGGTTTACTTGTATTTATTAAATTTGCAGGGTTACTGAACTGTATAGCTCATTGGCCCTAAAATAATGACCAACCCGGTTGTACAACCGACTTAGCCGTTTATTTAATTTTGCGAGAAAAGTAATTATATTTGAGTTGGAAAAAGACTTAAAAAGTAAATCAGAGGGTGAAAATAGTAAATTTGGGTTTTATTAATAGCAGGGTGTTGTATAATTATTAAGGGGTGCAATGGCGAAAGCCAGATTCGCATAGGGAGGCCCGTATATGCTGGCCCGGGCTTAAGTGAGGAGGGTGTATGCATGAATAAGAGGGTGCATCTAATAATCTGAATATTAAAAAATTAAAAATAAGAAATAAAAGGAGGCGGTATATGAAGCGAGAGCTAACCACGAGAATGAAAAAACCCTAAAAAAAACTTATCTCCTCTCCCCTGTTTAATTCGGTATGCCATGCTAGAGATAGGGAAGAGGCGAAAATTCCGGCTTCCCACGATGGGGCGAGATTAGTGGCGAGGAACTCGCATGGGTTTCTGAGATAGGCGAGGAGGTAGTGAGAGAAGGAAGAGGAATGGTTTCGGTTACGGGTGGTGATGGGGTGGCGCCGGCGACGGGAATCCGCGCGGCGATAACGCTGTAGCTTTCTCTCTCTCCCCAGGTTCGGTTTTGGTGATGACCGTTTGAAGGAAGCTTTGGCGTTAGTGGAATGGTGGGGTTTTTTACGGTTTTGGGGTCGGTTCTTTGGGGTGGTTGTCCGATTTCTAAAGGCGTCGCGAGCTCTCTCGCGGAGAAGATGGCCGAGCTCGGCGTGATTAATGTCGAGTGTATTATTCCTTTATTTGTTTGATTTTAAAGCTTTCTCGTGCGATTCTCCTACCCATTTTGTCTCGATTATTTCTTGGTTTGTTCTTGACTCTTTTTTTAATGGATCTGGTTCTCATTTGTTTAAAAATGTGTATTTTGATTCCCTAGTCACCATAAAGCGAGTTGCTATATTTTTAGACAACACCACGACACACGAACACATATTAACATGTTTGACAAATCACGGTTTCATACATATGCATATATATTTTTGACATAAGCATTTATTGACCCGAATATATGTTAACACGTTTTGACAAATCTGAATACACATGCATATATTTTGACACAAAGCAGATTTATTGAACATATGAAACTTGAACATTATTACATCAATTTCAGAATTAAGAATGCATTGGGTAACACCTACCTTTATTCCAGCCTCTGTTTTGACTCCTTGTATGCTTGAATGATTGTAACCACGGCAACTGCTGTGCTTTCGAACCGCTTCTGCCGTTACTCAGATTTTAGAACCGTGTCTATTGGATTAGGGTTTCGATGTGAAACTCTAATCCTATTTTTTGGTAATTTCGCAGTAATTTTTACGCTCACGATTTACGTGTGTTTTAGACTCTAGGTTAACTGCTTATTTATAGGTAGAAATTAGGTTTTAGCATTTATTATTTTTAACCAGGCTTTTACTCTATTTCAGGTTGGAACCCAAGCCCAATAGCATTTATAGTGACTTGGAATCTTTGCTTGAAACCCTGATTTGCTATTTATTTTTGTATTTTCGGATTTGTTATTTTTGCATTTTTAGTATTTATTTATTTTTGTATTTTTGGACTTATTTGACTCTTAAGTGCTTCTAATTTGTAGTTTAAATTAAGTAGAATTATTTTTGATGTTTTGGACTCTTAAATACTTTTAAAAGCGTAAATTAAACTAAATAGAATTTTTGACATTTTTGGATTGTATATATGCTTAAATGAATTAAATAAACAAAATAAGAATAAAAGTAATAAGAAAATGAAGTCAAGCCAAATACAAAGGCGATAACGGGCGGACTCGACAAACGCTAAAACTAGACCAAAAATAAAAGAAATGGGCGCGTTAACTAAAACCCCAAAATTAACTTGGAATCGCATTATTAAGTCTCGAATTTAAACCAAATTTTGAGAAAAAGAATGCCTTTAGGTAGACACCTTTACGTGCGGCTAAACCCAAATCTGTGAGACTAAATTGAAGAACGCGCGAAAAGATCGATCATTCGGCGTGCGTGCTTAATTTAAACAATGGTATCTTGATTTAATTGAGCAGGGAGATCGAGATTGGTTCGGGTTGGTAGCCGAGACTCTACACTAATATTTCCCATACTCACGCTGACTCTGAAACACGCCGCTAGCAAGAAAAAGAAGGCGAACAAAATTGGGGTATAATAATTTGCCTCTTTATTAATATTTTACTAGAAAGTCTTTGAGCTCTAGAACTTTCGTAGTAGAGAATAAAGATAAGATAGATGCTAATTTTGTCCGTTTAAGGAAGTGGAAGGTTTGAGAGATAAGAGGAGTGGTTAATACTTGGCGCATCAACCAGAGATTTGAATGAAGGGTCAACAAGGACTGAAGGAGCACTAAGGCTCGAAGGACCACTCGAGGAGTCGAAGGAGCGACAAGGCTCGAAGGACCACTTAAGGTCCGAAGGTCGCTAGGCCTTAATTGAAGGACCATCGTGGTGCGAAGGAGCGCGATTAGCTATGGTACTAATTAAGCGATGCGAGGGGCCTTTATACTCGGCGGCCATGATGGGTCAAGATCGGATCCGAGGCGATATGTTGACCATGAAGGGCGTACACCGTGTCTTAGGCCGACACAACTAGTGCGAAGGACCACTCGGGAGTGCGAGAAGGTCCGTCGGGCTCGACTACGACGTTTGCGACACGGGCCACTTAGGGTGCGAAGGGCGTAGTGCTCGAAGGACCACTCGAGTCCGAGGATCAACTTGGTGATGCGTGATACGATATGAGATCAGCGCAAAGCGGCGACATTAGAGGAACAAAATAGGGACTAACAACGATCGTGCTTATCAGGGCACACCTAACAAATGCATCTACCAAGAAAGGGAAAACCAATCTACATTTGATGAAGCAATTAATGGTGCAAGCAATGATTGGTATCACAGTAGGATGTGGAATGACTTTTTCCTTTTCTCTTTTTGCTTATTGCTTTTCGCTTTTTGTTTTTGTTTTTGTTTTGTTTGTTTTATTAATTTTTTTATTGAAAAATGATGAATGCCAAATGTGCAAATGAAATGCTCAAGGTGCAAATGCTATGGTGCATGAGGTGATGATATGATATGATATGATATGATATGATATGATGTGATATGATATGATATGATATGATATGATATGATATGATATGATATGATATGATATGATATGATATGATATGATGTGATATGATATGATATGAGTGATTGGGGTATAGAAACATTTTTGTAATGGCGAGATGTGAGACTTTAGATGCGAGAAATAGAGGTGAATATTGATCATTCTTTGAAAAGAATAGTTTTGATTCAATACTTCAGCAATCTCAATGTTGTTATTTCTGAGACACTCGATGTGAAAAAGTATTTGCAAGCTCGTTCATTTTCTCTTCCATTTTGATGCCCCATGATGACCGAAGTTTTGGCCCACACAACTAAATAAGTGGATTTCCAACATCATATGATCAACTTGTGTTTTTCTCTCTAAAGCATTGTTTTGTGAAGATGTATAGTAGTGCGAATATAGATGAATGAGTCGATTAACTTGGGGTTCTAAAGACCTAGGGTGTGGACATTTGTGGCACATGAAGGGTGAATGACAAGTTTTGGGTAAAGTCATGAAAGGTGGGCTTTCCCGAGCCAAGAAATGCGGGATTGCCCCAATTTAGACTTGATGATGGTGAGTGAATAACTTTGTCTAGTGATGACAATAACTAGGGACAGAGGAAATGATGAGCTAGGAATGCCACGACTTTGGAGGCGAAGGTGGAAAGCAATGGGCTTCATCTCAACACATGGAGTTTGGTGTTGCCCCATTTATGGTAAGGACAGATTGCCCTGACTAGAGTAGCAACATATAGGGTAATGAGTTGAGAAATTGCCCTGTATGGCTTTGTTGATGTGGATATAACAAGGGGATGAGATGGGTGTATGGTGAATGTCCCCATTTGTAGGTGGAGTGAAGGGTGATAGGGTTGCCCCACTTGATACTTGATAATTCGGACGGTTGTTTTGGTGAGGTTGTGGAAAGTCCGGAGTTAGGGTAATGGGTTTTGGAGTTTATGCAGGTATGGCAATGGGTGTGTGTGGTATGACAACTGTACAAATTTCCCAAGTTCGAATGGAATGGGTGGTGAAAGGGATGCCCCGCTATAGGATATAGGTGACGATCCTAGTATAAACTTTTGGTTACCTTTAAAATGACTCTCAGACTACAATAGTCTTGAGTTTGCTATGATGAAAACTACACTTGGTGATCACTAGACCTTGTCTTAGTATAACTGTAACTTGAATGAATCTTGTGGTGCAAGCCTTTTGATTTTCTTTTCCTTTGAGTTTTTTTTTTTGAGATATATTTTTTTGAGCAAACATATTGTAAATAAATAAACTTATTTGTCCTAAGATTAAAACTTTGAGAAACAAAAGCAATCGGTCATTGATCGGAATGTGGCCGATGGTTTAGTGATTTATGAGGGAAATGATAATTGGGCTCAAGGTAGTGTTTGGGGATTGATGGGACGGATGATTTTTTTTTTTTTTTGAGCGGTATGATTTGGCTAATGGTTTGTGAAAGAAGGGGTTATTAGGCTCAATGAAGTGTTTGATGATTGATGGGACAAATGATTTGGTGATGTAACTTGGCTAATGGGTGATGATTTATGAAGGAAATGGTTGTCAGGCTCAAAGGAGTGTTTGAGGGTCTATTGAGACAGTAATTGATGTGTCTCACGGTAGGATGGACTTGTTTAGGGATGTGACTTGACCAAGGGTTTATGAAAGATAGGATATTGAGGACAAGGGAAGTGTTTGGGGTTTGTTTCAGACAAGGATCTCTTATGCATTTAATGGCAAGAAGTATCAGCTCATAATTGTACCACTTTTGCTTTTTCGTGGTTTTTCGATCCTCTTTTTTCACTTTTCTTTATTTTGATTTTTCCTTTTTCTTTTTCTTCACTTCGAGTGAGTGATTTGATAAAAGCAGTACACCATTTTTGATGTGGAATTGATCCTTGTCTAGGGTGATTGAAAGTTTCTTTGGATTTTGGCTTAAGGTGGGTGGCAAATGGTTTCTTGAGGATATGGGAAGATGGTTAAACTTTATTTCAAAACATGATTGCTCGTTTTCTCAAAGATTAACTTAAGGACAATAATTTACATACTTTTTATATATTTGCTCTTTTTTCTTTATTTCCTTTTTTTTATGCCCTAATTTTGCTTAGGCCGCTCTTACGAGTTTTCGACCTAACGGGTCTTTTTGATTTTTTTTTTTGTAAAGGACTTGCACCAGGGGAATACAATGTTGACAAGGTATTTTAGAGATCACAAATTTGCCCCAGTATGGAGGGCCTAAAGTGTTATTTCACTAGGGGAACCAACCGAAACGTCAACTATGTACTAATGTGGGGAGTATGGGTGGTGGGGTGGGCTTAGACTTTGGCGGGGAATGATGGTAAGGTAGGACCTTAAGCGACTCAGAGCAAAAATAAGCACACATGTTACCCAAGTCACTACACAAATGCTTCGAGAGAGTTAACACTTAAAACATGATAGAAATTTTTATGGTCATTTCGGTCATTTATCATGGGATGGAAGAGATGCAACGTTTGGTTAAAAAATGTGAGCAAGCTAAAAATTTGAAAAAGCGGGTGACTTGAAACACCTTGAGCTTGCAACGAAGTATGGCTAAACTTTTTCAAAAGAATTATTTATCTCACAAGAATGCCTCACCTCTCATCACAATCTTTCTCTCAAAATTATGTTTTTCGTTTTTATAATGCATGGCGTAAGTATGCAAATGAATGAATGCGCATGAAATGAGAATGCGAATGAACGAATGAATGTATGTGAAATGCGAATGTGACGTGGGTATATGAAATGATAACATATGGTTTTATTCGTCATGTCGGGGAATTATAAACTTTTCATTGGAGAGTAAAGTACAAAATTTAATTTTGACTTCAGCGTGCACGGCTTCTCTCCAAGGTAAAGATTTTAATTCTCTAACGGTCATAAAAGTGTATGCAACGAATAAATGTTTATTTGTTGTATGCATGTGGTATATTTTCGAAAAAGTAGTAAAAAAATTGATTTTGGTTTTTTTGATATTTTTTTTGATAGAAGATGGTATGCATAAATATTTGTTTGAATGCGAGGGTATAAAGCTCCTTTGTGACCCTAGAAATGTATCTTACAGAGTGGGTCTAAGGTTTCTTTTATAGTGAACCTCACAGGGATGGTTTTAAAGAATCCTACACATGGTCCCTAGAGCCAAGGACTCCAGTCAAGAACACTGACCCCAACAATAGGCAAGCTATTAGAAGGGATAGCATCCTCAAAAGGAATCAAACTCTAGGTGAGATTTTCGTGACCACCCAACGAGACGTACGTCCCATGAAGCCATCACTACGCAATCTCGTTCTAACTTAGATTTGTGCTCGAGTCGGGTAGAGGACTTTTCTCACGTGTGTGAAGTGTAGAAGTGAAGTGTGTGTAGGAGCAATTTAAAAACAACCCAAAAAGTCAGCAAGCAGACAAACAAACATATATACATATATTGTCTTCTACCCTAGGGTTTACACGATAAATAACATAATTATGCAAAAGTAAATAAATAAAGAAAAGGGTAAAAATTGAATTAATCCTAAATTAATTAGACTAGGTTTTGACTCTCTAAAAATAAATAAGTCCCCAGTGAAGTCGCCATGACTATAGCGGCCAGAAAAATCCGGGAATGGATTCTTCGAAGTTCGAAAGGAAGCCGCCACCAAATTTTAGTTTAAGGGCAAATTCGGAAAATCCCTTTTAGTTTTAGGATAAGGCAAGTTTAAAGGTTCGGGAGTCGTTATGCGTGGGGAAGGTATTAGCACCCTTACGACATCCTTAAATCTAATTATTTATGGTTTATTAATATTTACCCTTTTTATTTATAGTGAAAAAGACTTAATTAAACTTTTAATTTTTAGTGCTTGACAAGAGTGGACTCTTGCTCCTACGTACCTCCGGATGCAATGGAGGAATCAAAGCTACGTAGTTCTTCCTGAAAAAGTTTGTGGGTTAGTGTTTTTTTAGTGTAGGGGTTCTAGGATTCCTTGAACTGCATGACTCATCGATTCTAGGACAGTGACTAACCCGATTGTACAACCGACTTAGTCCCTACTTTTTGAAATTTTTGAATTTTGAAAAGAGTTGTGAGATGGGTTGATTTTAGAATAGGTATTCTAGGGCTCTGGCTATCTGACTCATTAGTTCTAGAATTGACTAACCATTTATCTGTAGACTTAATCCCTATTTTTAGGAAAAGCGGTTTACTTGTATTTATTAAATTTGTAGGAGTAAGCCGAATCATCTGACTCATTGGCCTAAAATAATGACCAACCCGGTTGTACAACCGACTTAGCCGTTTATTTAATTTTGCGAGAAAAGTAATTATATTTGAGTTGGAAAAAGACTTAAAAAGTAAATCGAGAGGTGAAAATAGTAAATTTGGGTTTTATTAATAGCGGTGTTGTATAATTATTAAGGGTGCAATGGCGCTTGGTTCGCATAGGAGAGGCCCGGTATGCGGCCTGGGCTTAAGTGAGGAGGGTGTATGCATGAATAAGAGGGTGCATCTAATAATCTGAATATTAAAAAAATTAAAAATAAGAAATAAAAGGAGACGGTATATGAAGCGAGAGCTAACCACGAGAATGAAAAAAACCTAAAAAAACTCATCTCCTCTCCTGTTTAATTCGGTGCGCAGCACTAGAGATAGAGGAAGAGGCGAAAATTCCGTCGGCTTCCACGGTGGGGCGAGATTAGTGGCGAGGAACTCGCCCGGTTTCTGAGATAGAGGCGAGGTAGTGAGAGAAGGAAGAGGAATGGTTTCGGTTACGGGTGGTGATGGGGTGGCGCGGCGACGAATCCCGCCAGCGATAACGTGATAAGCTTCTCTCTCTCTCCCCAGGTTGGTTTTGGTGATGGCCGTTTGAGCGAAGCTTTGGCGTTAGTGGAATGGTGGGGTTTTACGGTTTTGGGTTCGGTTCTTTGGGGTGGTTGTCCGGTTTCTAAAGGCGTCGCGGAGCTCTCGTAGGAGAAGATGGCCGAGAGCTCTCGGCGTGATTAAGGTCGATGTATTATTCCTTTATTTGTTTGATTTTAAAGCTTTCTGCAGTGCGATTCTCTCCTACCCATTTTGTCTACGATTATTTCTTTGGTTTGTTCTTGACTCTTTTTTTAATGGATCTGGTTCTCATTTGTTTAAAAAATGTGTATTTTGATTCCTAGTCACCATAAGCGAGTTGCTATATTTTTAGACAACACACGGCTACACGAACACATATTAACATGTTTGACAAATCGGTTTCATACATATGCATATATATTTTTGACATAAGATTTATTGACCGAATATATGTTAACACGTTTTGACAAATCTGAAATACACATGCATATATTTTGACACAAAGCAGATTTATTGAACATATGAAACTTGAACATTATTACATCAATTTTGAATTAAGAATGCATTGGGTAACACCTACCTTTATTCCGACCTCTGTTTTGACTCCTTGTATGCTTGAATGATTGTAACCACGGCAAGCTGCTTTGTGCTTTCAACCGCTTCTGCCGTTACTCAAATTTTAGAACAGTGTCTATTGGATTAGGGTTTCGATGTGAAACTCTAATCCTATTTTTTATTAATTTATGATAATTTTTACGCTCTGATTTCTATGTGTTTTAGACTCTAGGTTAAGCTGCTTATTTATAGGTAGAAATTAGGTTTTAGCATTTATTATTTTTAACCGGAGGCTTTTACTCTATTTGAGGTTGGAACCCGAAGCCCGATAGCGGTATAGTGACTTGGAATCTTTGCTTGAAACCCTCATTTGCTATTTATTTTTGTATTTTCGGATTTGTTATTTTTGCATTTTTAGTATTTATTTATTTTTGTATTTTTGGACTTATTTGACTCTTAAGTGCTTCTAATTTGTAGTTTAAATTAAGTAGAATTATTTTTGATGTTTTGGACTCTTAAATACTTTTAAAGCGTAAATTAAACTAAATAGAATTTTTGACATTTTTGGATTGTATATATGCTTAAATGAATTAAATAAACAAAATAAGAATAAAAGTAATAAGAAAATGAAGTCAAGCCAAATACAAAGGCGATAACGTGGTCGGACTCGACAAGCGCTAAAACTAGACCAAAAATAAAAGAAATGGGCGCGTTAACTAAAACCCCAAAATTAACTTGGAATTGCATTATTAAGTCTGAATTTAAACTAAATTTTGAGAAAAGAATGCCTTTAGGTAGACACCTTTACGTGCGGCTAAACCCAAATCGCGAGACTAAATTGAAGAAGCAGCGCGAAAAGATCGATCATTGGCGTGCGTGTAATTTAAACAATGGTATCTTGATTTAATTGAGCGGGAGATCGAGATTGGTTCGGGTTGGTAGCAGAGACTCTACACTAATATTTCCCATACTCGCGCGACTCGAAACACGCGCTAGCAAGAAAAAGAAGAGCGGACAAAATTGGGGTATAACAACAAGTTTGTGATTTAGAAGTGTTTACCTATTCTAGGTCGAGTATCTTCTCTGAAGCTTGAGTTGATTGATTCCATACTTGATGTAGGAAATATTTGAGAAGGTTCCTCAGTCGGCCATGAGACAAAAATTTGCAATATCTTCATCATGAGTGCAGTCGGTTTCTTACGAGTCATCCCATGTGGTAAGTAGAGCCTTCTTCTTTGGTGTGAGCTTCTGTTGCCTCCTTTTAGCTTTGGAAATTCATTTTTGAAATGTCGGGTTTGTTACATTCATAGCATCTGAGGAGTAGTTTTACTAGTGCCTTCACCTTTAGGTTGATCTTTCTTGAAAAAGGGTTTTCTGTTATTATTCTTTCTAAATGCCCATCTTCTCAACCTTCTGGTGATTAGAGCCATTTCATCCTCATCATCAATGTCATTTTCATCGTCTTCACTTTCTTCTTGAGTATCCTCTTGAGCTTTAAGTGCCATAGCTTTAGAAGGTTGTGGAGATTTTTGAGAAGCTTTGAGTGCAATAGTTTTAACCTTCTTTGGTTGAAGCTCATCCATGATTTCTTGTTCATGAACTTTTAGAGATCCAAGTAGATCTTCTATTTTGAGAATAGAGAGATCTTTAGCTTACATTATAGCGATCACTTTAGGTCTCCATAACTTTGGAAGGCATCTTAGGAGTTTTCTTACTTTGGCTTGATTTGAGTAGGTATTTCCCAGAGAGTTCAAATCATTTGTTATTGTTGTGAATCGCTAAACATCTCGAGAAATTGTTTCTTGCTCCTCCATTTTGAATGTTTCAAATTTATGGATGAGAAGGTTGATCTTTGCTTCTTTGACTAGGTACATTTCCTTCATGGGCGTCTTGATGTATCCCAGATTTCTTTGGCGGTTTCTTTCCGACTACTTTATCATATTCACTTCTACTAGAGCACATGTTAGATAAAATTTAGCTTTAGAGTTTAGAAGTACCATGCGTTTATCTTGGTGTCGGTGTTTACGGGCTTAGTCATAGTAGTCCCATCATCAAGAGTTGTAGTAGGTTCAAAAGGACCATCTTCAACAATTCCCCCAAATGTCGATTGTCTTGAGATTCTAGGAACAATCTCATTTGATCTTTCCAATAATAGTAATGTTCACCGGTGAATCACGGTGGTCTATTTCTTGAAGCTCCTTACGGAAGGAACATCACGAGTTAGAATGATGACTCATCACTTCTTCCGGGATCTTTACTCTCTGCTTTGCAAAGTGTGCTCATTACTAGAGGTGAGTCGATGCCAATTGAAGTGATTAATTTGCACAAGAAAGGGGATTGAATTGTGCTATCTTTTTAATTTTAATACTGCAACCTTACGTATTGTTTCTCAAGATATCTTGGATATCGAAGGTTGAATGTTAGTTGCACAAACAATAAGCAAGCATGAGTGAGTAGTGAAAGATAGTTAACTTTGATGAATTTAGATGTCTTTTATTACACAAAGAGTGTTGTTTTCAAAAGATAATCAAAGTAAGACTCATTTAAAATTATGATTTTGACTCTGAGAAGGTGATGTATGTAACCTTACGAAGTGGTTGAAAACTTTAGTGATTGTGAGACGAGTTAAAGCAATTAATAAGAAAAGCATATAATAACACGGTAGAGTTATAGAGGTTCACCAGTGTGGCTACTCCTCTCCCACGTCCACATGAGAGTTTCCACTTTATTCTCCAAATAGATTTTACACTTGCTTTACCTTCAAGCGCCAAAGACTTTCACCTACACTCTCTTTTGATCACACACAAAAGACAAGTGCTAACACACTGACTTCACCAAATTTGTCTCGACCTACTAGAAAACTCTCTTCTAGTTTCCTAAAGGTATTACTGTTGAATAGAATCACCAACACCACTCACCTCTCACTAGGTAGTTTGTTGAGAAACTTTCAAATAGAATCAACAACAACACTCACCTCTCACTAGGTAGTTTGTTGAGAAACTTGCACAATATTTCTTACAATAAGGGGTTTGGGTTTGGGATGATTTAGAAGCTTGTTGATAGATAAATACAAAGTATTTCTAAGAGCATAACAAGCAAACACACTCAAGATAGTTTTCCCAATTCTGAACTTGTAGTAGCTTTGAGTGGGGAAGAGAAGGTTGGATTTCTTTAGAGAAGCTTGACTTGTAAAAGTTTCAATTGACTCTCATAGTTTGCATTTGAGTAGAAGCGACATTCTATATAGCCATTGAACTGGAATATGGCCAGTTTGAATGGAGAAATAGCCGTTGGAAATTGTTGTAGCTTTGTAGGTAGGCAATGATGATTTTTGTGCTTTAGGTGGTAGCCTTTCAACCTTCTAAAGCAACCTTTGTGCTTTATCTTGTGTTGTGACTCTTCATATCGACCTTATACTCTCCCTTTTCTTCTTTTACTTGTCAATTCGGTCCACTGTTCATGTACTTCATAATATTTTTCATACTTTTATTTTGAAGCTTCTAAAGCTTTTTAAACATGAACAAACATGATTTCTAAGATACAAAAATAATCAAGGAGTTCCTCATTACATAGGATAATGTTTTATAACTTTTATTCCTTGAATACTCATTTGATGCATATTGGATCAAGATTTGGATATAAACATGTTTCCGAAACAAAAGCTTGAAATCTTCAATCTTCTTTTATCCTTCTTGAACAACCAACCTTCTTAACCATATTCCATAGTAAGTCAACCTTCTTTTGACTTCAATCAAACTTTCGTTGACTATTGGTCAACCTTGTGTTGACTTTTAGTCAACATACGCTTGACTTTCGATCAACCTTACGTAGAAAGTTACTTTTTCTTTTAAGCTTCTTTAATCAATATACGTAATCAACCTTCTTTAAGGTAACCTTACTGTAGGTAACCTTCTTTTGGCACATTTGAACTTTGAAAAACACTTGGTTTATTTGTAGAGCCAAGATTTTTGCTATGATTCTTATTTCCTTTTCTTTTACACACTTGATTGAAACTTGTTAAATCATAATAAGTGTTTAGAAAACTTAACTCTTTCCTTTAAGTTTGTATCATCAAAACATGGAAAGAGATTTTTATTTCTACAACACATAGTCGGCCTCCTCGTGTTCTATGCATTTTAACAAAGGTGAAGAGAGTGCCTTTTTATAAAGACCTCCATTGATCATTGAAAAAGAAGTTGCCTTTCTTCGGATGATCTTGGCTTTCCCGGGATTTGAAGGTTCTACCTCGGCGTTATGTAGTCGAAGATGGGAGCAATCAAGTTTCGCTTTCACCTACTACACACTGCGATGAAATCAAGTGTAAGTCGTCTTCAATACTAGGTTTCTTTGAGGATTTCTTGTATCACCGATCGGTGATTTCTCAATGTCTTGGTGCTCGCTAACTTGGAAAGGACATCGCCCTCACATTATCCGTTCTCGAGCGTGCTTTATCTCGGCAGTGAAATTGGGTAAGCAATACTCTCACATGGTTCAAATATTTTTGGAGACTCGCGTCTTTCGCCTGCATCTTGTCCCTCGATGCGGGAGACAACAGTGAATCGATATTGAGATTTAGCAGAGTAATTCGGAGGTCCAAAGCCAATCGGAGACTGCGATGCATGCTTCATATTACGCTTGATTATTTGAAGTTGAAAACTTGAAGGTGAGTGATAATTCTATAACGACTCGGAAGGACTCTCGAGAATGATTCTGCTCCACTCCCGCGCCGGGATTGGAAGATCCATCCACATGGATTGTCCATATCTAAATCATCGATTCTGCGAAGTCATTTACGCCACAAAATCGGCTAACACTTGAGCTATCATCGCCCGGCCTTGATTCATATTTGATGCCAAACTCGAACAACTCTGACCAGACGATTACCGCTACGAAAGATCGGCGATGCAAGATTTGTCGGATTGGGTGGTTTGTTCGAACAACCACTTGGTGAGATACGAAATAAGGTCGAGAGGCGTCGAGTTGCTATTCACGAAGCCAAAGAAATTTTCTCAATTTTTTGATCTAGGACTTACGGTCCTTGCGAGCTTTGCTCACAAAGTAAAGCGGACTACGCCGCTTCATTCGTTTCTCGGACGATACTTTGATGCCGTCGGATATCGAGAGGTACAAATATAATATTTCCCGAGTTCGGGTTGGGTTAATATTGGAGGCTCGATAATACTTTCTTTAGTTGGGTGGCGCCTCGTCCGATTACGCGTCGGACAAATTGGACTCCTTCTTCAAAAAGTTTGAAAAGAGGTAGTGATTTGAAAGCGACATTTGATATAAAGCGAGATAGAAGCGACAATCATGCCATTTAATTTACGAACTTCCTTCTTTGTGCTTGGAGCTTTCATCTCGGTTCACATACTGCATTTGTTTGGATTTGCCTCAATACCTCTTTCGGTGAGGTAGAATCCCAAAACTTTCGGCTTTGACACGAATGTACATTTTTCGAATTTAGCCTCATCCTATTTTTTCCTTGTCTCGGCAAAAATCTCTTTAAGATTGGTGACATGACAATGCTTGCTTACTTTTTGCGATCATATCGTCCAAGTAAACTTCCATAATTTGCCGATTTGATTTTTGAACACTTTATTCATCATTCTCTAATAAAGTCGCTCTGCATTTTCAACGAAAGGCATAACTTCGGTAACAAAAATTTCATGATCGGTCATGAATGCGGTCTTCTCTTGATCGAGGAAACATCGAATTTGATTATATCACGAATATCGTCCATAAATTAAATGATAAGAGGCAAAATCAGGATGCGTGGTCAACTAAGCGATCAATATTTGGAGCCAGGAAAAGCGTCTTTAGGACATGACTCATTAAGATCGATTATAATCAATGCATATCCGCCATTTTCCATTATATTTCTTAACAAGTCTGATTTGAGAGCCAAGTGGTGTACTTGACTTCATTTACAAATTTAGCTCTAATTAAATTGTTGTCATACCCCAATTTTGTCAGGCTTAGGTCAAAACCTAATTTTCCCAAAAATAAATAAATAAAAGAAAAGCATCATGCATTGCATTTAGGGTCCTAAAAGTCATTTCAAAGTTTCTAAAATCATTTTTAAAGTTGAAATGCACTTTTTGGACAAATTAGAATTTTTAAGGTAAGGGCATTTTGGTCATTTTTAGCCACAGGATGATTTTCTCGTCAAAAATATGCACACACCAAAAGTACATTTTCTCTTATCCAAGAGAATTTTTGTACAATTTTTAGAGAGAATATCCTAGCCTAAAATAATTAAAATGCATTTTCCCCATTTTTTATTGCATAAAAAAATATATTAAAAGATCATTAAATATTTCCCAATTACTAAGTGACAAATTTTGTTGTCTAGAGTAATTAGGGAGGTTATTTTATGATGACCAAAAACATGTAACATATTTCTAATAGGTGCATTCCCATTTTGCATGCCCAAAAATTCAAAATTCAAAATACAAAAATGGGAAGTGTCCTCAATAAGACAAAACACCAAAAAAACAAGCATTTTTTTTATTTTTCCTTCCCATTTCAGCTCATACCATGCGCATACCCCCTCCATTCCACTCTCTCTCTTTCTAGAAGCTTCTACACACTTCTTTTCTTATTCACTAAGATTTGATTTGTTCTTATCCTTAACTTTGCGCTCTTTGGTAAATTACCTCACTCACCTACACTAATACTTCCACCCAAAAATGCAAACTTACTTCTTTGGTAACACCCCATTACAAAAATACCCTTAACCCTATCTCACAAAACACCCCTTTCCCAAAATAAATAAAAGTTTATTCCTTTTTCTTTTTTTCCTATGGCTTTGCGCTCACTCCTCTCACCTTCACTCTTATTTTGTGTTTCTTCAATACCCTAATCCATGTGATGATCCATCTCAACCCTCCATTTAATTTTAAGACTCAATCTTAGAGGCACATCAAAAACAAAAGACAATGATACCCTTAAACCTAAAAATCCCTATAAATAGATCCTCATTTCCCACTCTCACAAGTTTTACCTCTTCACACTCATTTCTCTAAATCAAGCAGCAAAACCCTTCTCCCAAACACCCCCAGCCCGAAGCCTCTCCCTCCTTCCTCTCCTCCATTCCTTCACCTTCATCCACCAAAACACCTTCAAACCTATCTCTCACTACCTTAGCTTTTCCTTCCTCACTCAGAAAATCAAGCAACAAAACCTTCTCCTCCATCAAGCTCAAGGCCGTAGCTCATCCTCTCCCTCTCCTACATTTTTTTTCATTTCTTCCTTCCTCTCTTAGAAATAAGGTAAAACCCTTGATACCTTTGCATCATCTTCAAGCATTTTACATTAGAACTTATTTTCTTTTCTTCATCTTGCATTTTCTTCATTATTTAGCATATTTATCATTTTCATTTTCATAATGTAGCTTGTTGTCGTTGGTGGGTGAGATTTGGCATCTCACCCTTAATAAATGGATTTATGATGCTTTATGTTAATTTTGTTGTCATTTCACTAAACCAAAAAATATGCTCAAGTTGATTTTGTGTTTCTTCATTTAATTTTGTTGTGAGTATTTTATTTTAGTAGTAAATGTTGTTATTGTTAGTTGTTGATGATCTAGTCATATGATCTATCACTAGTGCTTAAGGCACTTTGATTTGAGTGATAGAGATGACTAGAAGGGATTCAACTCATTATATTTGATCTTATGTGTCTTGTGATTTAAATTTAGTTTTGTTTAGTTATTGATGATCTTGCAAAAGGATTCCCACTAAGTACTTAGTACTTTTGATCTAAAGTGGTGAAGATTGCAAGAAGGGATTCAAGTTCATTTTCATAATTTAATGTCGTTTTCATTTCGCATGTTGTGAATAAATTAGGCTTTGCTTGATTTAGATGTATTTCTTGGTTTAGTTATTGATGATCTTGCAAAGGATTCACCACTAAGCACCTAGTTGCTTTTGATTTAAAGTCTTGAAGATTGCAAGAAAGGATTCAAGTCTATTTCATAGTTTAAATGTTTAGTGTTCTTGTAACTTAATTATGTTGTTGTTGGTTGTTGATGATCTTGCTAAATGGCTCACAAAGTGTTTAGAGTATTCAATCCAAGTGGTGAAGATGGCTAGAAAGGATTCAATAGATTTAATTTTTGTACAAATTGTCCTTTCATTCTTTGCTTTATCTCTTAATAGTTCTTGTAAAATAATCATAGGTTTTGCTTAATACTCAAAGTTTTCCTTGCGCTTAGTTTTGGCCATGGGCCTATTCCATTGAATAATATTGCTTGGTCCATAATTAGGGTTAGATTTTAGGGTTTTGGTTTCACCATGTGTGCCTTTAGGTTAAGGTTTAGGTTTGAGGTTTATGTTGCTAGATTGTTTTTTAGGTTGAATAAATACATGCCTTGCTTGATACTTATCTTGCAATTTCACATGTTAGCTTAGATTTATGCCTCATGGTACTCTCGTGTATTAATTGTTGATTACCTTTGCTTATGAATTTGCAATTGTTGCGTTTTGGTTTAGAATAAAAAGGATTTGCAAATGTTCTACTTTCTTTTCAAAGCCCCAAGTCAAATGTTTTCTAATAAAAACCTAAGGCACTTTTCATAAATAAAATCATTAGCCATCACTCGAAGCTTTCGCTTGTTTGATCGTTAATGATGGAGTTACTAGTGGTAGTCACTCGAAGCTTAGCTTGTTTGACTATCATGAAAGCTCCACACCTTAATCAAATATAAATCAATTCAAAATTCAAAAACAATATGAGTCATTAGTGGTAATTATCACTATGACTCATCCACTTTCAAAATCATTTCAAAAAGATAATAAAGCGTTGCGACTAGTAATCAACGAGTAATTGCTCGTGATTATCGGTCCTAACACTTTTCTTTCAAGTTAGTAGTGAGCGCCACTCGAAGCCAATGCTTGTTTGGTATTCATGAGCGCTTGAGTCCTATTTCCAAAACCCAAAAGATAAGATAAAAACAAAACATGATTTTCTCAAAATCAAAAGAATTAAGAACTACGTAGCTTTGATCCTCGGTCAATGAAGTGCGTAGAGACTTAAGGTCATATCGTCAAGCTCGCTTTCAAAAAATCCCAAAGCCGTCTTGGACGCAAAAGAACCAAGAACTACGTAGCTTTGATCCCTCGGTCATTGAAGTGCGTAGAATAAGGTCATATCCCGTCAAGCACTCTTTTAAAAAATCTTAGTTTAGTTTCACTTTTTCAAAAAAATCCCAAAAGATTTCTCTCTCTTGTTTTCTAAAAACTCCTTCAAATAAAAGGAAAAGAAAAGAAGTAGAACAATTATTTTCAAATCAAACAATCCAAACCACACATCGAATTAATGGTTCCCTTTCGGTAGAAAGGAGGTGTGGAAGTGCTAATACCTTCCCCACACCTAAGCGACCCCAGAACCTACATTTGTTTTTGAAAGACCACTCGCCTTTTTGTAAAAAGACCTTTTCTAATGTTTTTGGTCTAAAAACTAAAATATTAGTAAGCGGCTTCACAATTTTCACGTTGTACCTTTGAGAAATCCCAAGCGAGATTTTTAGGTATAACAGTGGCGACTTCATGGGGACATTTTTTTAAAAAAAGTGGGTCAAGCCTAATTAATTCGATGTGTGGTTCAAAGTGTTTGATTTGAATTAGTTTTTCGTTTTACTTCTTCATTTCCTTACCTTTTTTCTTTTCTTTCTTTATATACTTATAATTATGCATGCTTCCCCATCTATTATAATCCCCTCTTCTCCGCTCCCTTTCTTGAGGTAAGCTATATATGGTTGTTGATGACACCTTAGGTTAGTTAATTTGTTTTGAAGTGATGCTAAACCTTAGGGTAGGCGACATATTCTTTGTTTTATACATGCAGGTGAGTGCTGGTTTTCCTTGCGGTGGGGAGGGTAGATTTTAGAAAAGTATGTCCTCGACCACACACTTTCACACCTTACATTTTATATGTTATGAGTGGGCTCTATGCCGGATCAACAAAACCTAGGAGAGTGGAGGCGATTGGTAGTGTCATTGAGACTTTTGTGCATCGATACTCATGAAAGTCTCAAACAGCAGTGCGCTTTCTCATGGCCTTCACAGCTTGGTAGTTCGCTACATTTGTGGATCTTGCGGTATGAGGATTCTATAACTCTGGTAGCCATTGTGAGAGTGTGAATTAGAACTACATGGAAGGAACCTTTGAAGTTGCCCAGAACTTAAGATTCCCACCTTTGTAGGACACGAGGACATACAAATTGTGTGTTGCATTGTAGTTTAGACATGTCTTTCCTAAAAAGAAAATTTTCAAAAAAAAAAAAAGAAAAGATTGCTATTGTAGCCTTTTCTTTTCTTGCGTCCGTACTAAGCGACATATGACCCACTTTTCAAAAAAAAAAAAGAAAAAGAGTTACTTACGTAGCTTTTTTCCTACCGGTCTATATGAAGCGATTGTCTGCGTCCGTACTTTCAAAAAAGAAAACTGAGTTATCGCAAATAAAGTTTTTCTAACCTTGCATTTGCATAAAGCATCATTGTCATTGGCATACATCAACGCATTGCATAAATTTAAGTTTACGCAACTCACGCATTCATGGTGCATTTCATTTGCATTTGCTTGTCGAGGACCACCAAGTAATGCACCATCTTGTCATAGGTGTATCAAAGTGGATGTTGGTAGCACGAGGCAATGTGTAGCCACTATGGGTCCAATTGAGAGGATTCCTTCGATTTAGCATATGGGAATATCCAAGCTCTTACGATTGAATGTTCAAGAAAAGGCGCTCTTGTGGCTTTAAGCCAATTCTATGATTACGATCACGAGTGCTTCTTCTTCAAAATTTCCAGCTTTCGCCCACACTAGAAAGTACGGCGAGCTTTTGGGATTCTCGGACTCGAGCAAAGGCCCTATCGGTTCGAGGGCGTATTACAACGATGAGAGGTTAGCAACATTGTTGAGGATTGGTAAGGATCAAGCGAGATTCTGAACCGAAAAGAAATGGTGTGTAGGGTATCCACAAGAATACTTTGAAGACCTAATGCAATCTTATGCTCTAGCCAAGAATTGGGGTCCGTTCAAGTTGGTATTAGCTCTTACCATATTTGGGGTCGTCCTTTTTCCTCGGATAGAAATATATTGATGAAGATGCAATTGGAGCCTTCTTAGCCTTCAAAGATGCCAAAAACCCGTCAATCCCGTGCTGCCATTCTTGCTAACACGTATCATGCTTTCACCAAATCCACGGTCGATTCGGTACAAAGAAGATATGCCTTTCCGTTCACGTCCTCTATGCAGCTTATTCTTCATGTGGTCCATAACCAAATCTAGATGTCAAAGAGTTAATTTCCTATGCTCTAAGTTGTGAGGTGAAGGTCGAACTACTTGAGAATGGTTCGAGTTTACGCAAAACATTAATGACCTCCAAATCAGGATGGTACAACTGCTGCATGTTGGAATGACAGGACCTACGGTATTGCTCGGTTGTGGAAGCTTTGAGCGTGCCTCTCATGGGGACTCAAGGGTGCATCAACTATAACCCCTCATTAACTTTAAGGCAACTCGGTTACCACTATGAAGAACTCACCCTCCGAAATGACATCTTTGTCCGTATCTACCTCTATAAGGGGATGCCTAGATGCGGTGACTTGCTTCGAAGAGTTCAGCGATCATGGGAATCAGTAGTGCAAAAAGGAAGTGAAGAATTGTCAAAAAGAACTAGTGATGTCACCTTGACCAATGGCTTAAGGACAAGCTTGAGTGTAAGATCACCAAATCAAGGGATGCTTACCCTTGAGGAGGAGATTCAAGAACCTTATGTCCCTACCCATGAGGAGTTGAATGAAGCTAAATTCACTTTAGCAAAGGTAGAAAGAGGAGAAGAAAGCCTTGCAAACCAAGTTGGAAGAGATGACTCTAGAAAAGGAAAGGTTAGAGGAAGAAAATGCTATCAAGATGATCATTTGTGGAAGAAAGTGTCAAGCGATTCAAGAGGAGGAACAAAGCAAAATAGAGGCCCAAGGATTTACGAAAAAGAGCAGAGAAGAACTCCGGTAGTACAAACAAAAAGCAAGGAAAGGCGCTTGAGGAAGCCCAAGAGTGGAAGATATTAGCCCACCAGTCAGAGCAAGAATCACACACTGGTGAGAGAATTGAAGGGTCGAATTTGAGGAACCTTGAGAGGAGAAAAATGCTTTGTTGAGGAGATCCTCAAAGAATATCAACAAGCCTTGAGTTTTGAGAGAGAAATATTTGGTGAATTAAAGGTAACCTTCGCCGTAAATGCGGAGGAGGCCTCTGAGCCAGTCAGAGTTGAGAGTCGATGATTGGGAAGAAACGCTACTTGGAATTAATAGGGAAAATTGAGGAGCAAGAGATCATTAAAGAGCTAAGGAGGAAATCCGGATGTGGAAGGGCAAGTTCTCAAAGTTATCCATTTGGCTAGTCAAGCTATGGCGGGGAGTTCCCAAAAATCTAAAGCGTAGAAATTTGAAATGTGTTTCTTCAACACCCTCGAGAGGTATACAAGTTTGTGAAGTATTGTAGGGCTTTGGTCATGGAATTCAAGGAACAATCTCGAGAGAGCAAGAAGTCGACCAAGAAAAGGAAGAAAGCAGAAGAGTTTAAAGCCATTTTATGTCGAGTTGATTAGATGTATTTCTTTATCTAAAGCATTTGCTCACGAATATTGTATTACGAAATATTGTACTCCTTTACTTTATTTCATTTTGAATATGGTACCACCTTTTCCATTGGCCAAAAGTCGTTAAAGCTTGTTGTCCTTGATGAATGAAGTGTTTGGTTTGCTATTTTGATTCCCCATTCCTTTCACTTTCTAAAAAAGAAAAAAAAAAAAAGAATAAAAAAGAAAAAAAAAAAGAAAAGAAAGGAAGGAAAGATTAGCGCGCCTAGAACAAGATGAGGCATTACGTGGTTCCCGGCGTCGAGCAAGCATTATGCATACATTCATACATTCATCCATGCATCTTTCTTTTTTTCGCTCTTATGTAATAAACGTCTAAATAAGCGAGAAAGGCAAAGGTAGTGCGACAACGCCGGTATTGGACACGCTCGCGGGCGGAGGATGGCAATCTTAGCGAGATGTCGATCCACCTCGGCCCAAGAAGAGAGAATCGAATCCTCGGCTCGGACTCGGCGAATGAAAGTGGGGCAAGCGGAGCCCTCGTGGTACGAATCGAGCCGGATAGCTCTGGTAGCTCGGTCGAGAATGATCTGAAATGAGGAATGAGATGAATGCTTTAAAAGCACGGATGAGTGAGGTGATGAGGCTCTTGTTGTCCTTGAAAGATGGGAATGATTTTGAGGTGCTTGATGCTTTGCTTATGGCCTTCCTTTGGGATACACTCCTCCAAGTCAAGAAGCAAATCGGGAGGTTGGTCTGTGTCGACCAGCAGCGAGAATGTGCGGCCGATTGTCTGTTGGGCCGGAAGAATGCTTCTTGAACCGGGTCGATTCCTCACCCAATTGTTATACCTCGGCCGCTCCTCGAATCTCGCTACACCACGGCTATGTTTCCGCAAACTCGGGGCTTTGTGTCTAGGAACTCTGCTTATCCCGGGTTCAACACTCAATCTTCTGCCACCGCGATATGTTGTAAGTAATTCTCCTCGGGGTTATTCCACTTTGAACACCCGGAGCCAAGGAACAATTCCAAATGTTAGAAGAAAGGCTAAGGATGGTGAAGGTTTTGGCTTGAGCTAGAGAGCAAGAGATTTGTGCCTTATCCCCGATGTGGTGCTACCCCCAAAGTTCAAGGTCCACGACTTTGACAAGTATAGAAGTGCCAGCTTGCGAAAGAGTCATCGACGATGTCACTGCGCGAGAAAATGTCTACTTACTCCCGGGATGACAAATTTGTTAATCCATTGCTTCCGATCTGACCTATTTGGGGCATCTCTCAAGCCTGGTACATGAAGTTAGAACCATCCCAAATCCGTTCTTTGGAAAGATTTGGCGGATGCTTTCTCAAGCAGTATCAATACAATGCGAGATATATGGCGCGGATCGGACACAGTGCGAGAACATGAGTAAGAAAGAGCGATGAATCATTCAAGGAGTATGCCCGAGAGATGGAGGGCTTTGGTGCGCAAGTTACACCCCTGCGCTAGACAAAGAGTTGGTTTCTATGTTCATGGAAACCTTGCCGTCGTTGTATTATGACTTTGATCGGTAGTGTCTCATCGACTTTTGATTTGGTGATTGTAGGAGAGAGGTTGGAAAGTGGATTGAGAAGCGGGAAGATTTCACAAGGACTCACCGATGTGCAAACCCCGAGAAAAAGTCATTCTCGGCTTCCTAAAAGAAAGAAGGAGAAACCAATGCCATTACCATCAACCCACCATATCGGCCACCTGATATTCCGGTCCCCACTCCCGTACATCTAAAGCGGCCGTCCATTCCAAAACAACGATCAAAGCGACTACCAAAAAGCCTACCAAAGCAGAACCTTTGACCCAATTCCCATGTCCTACACTGGACCTTTTTAACTACCTTATCACCAACAAGCTCATCAACACAAGGCCCATGAAACACATCGGTAGCCTTACTTTAAAAGGGTACAATCCTAATACTTTGTGCTTTCCATGAAGGAAGCGATGGGGCATGTTGTGGAGGCTGCAAAGCCTTCAAAAAAGTGGTACAAGATTTGATAGATGCAAAAGGCATAACTTTCAAACAAGAGGATCCAAATATTACCTGACCATTGCTAGGGTCATCGGAGGCCATTCTACCAACGCTATAGAAAGTTACGGTGGGCGATTGGTAAAGAAAGTACGAGATCAAGACTCCTCTAAGTATCATTTATGATGAGTTATCTTGGTGAGGTTATTAACAAAGGATGTTGCCATGAAGAAGGTGTCTTGACTCTCTTTTTGTGTGTAGGAGATTGCGAAAGCTTCCACGATGATCCTGCGAGGACTTGATGGATCGATACATGGTCGGTAGGAATTCATGGTATGGGGATGAAGTATTGACTCTATATTGAGGCTGGTGATAGAAAGGTGAGAGAGCGGTTGAAGTCTGTGATTCTGATCCAAGAATGGTTCAAGTCGAGGCTCGACCAACGATCATTGAAGACTGAGTTCCTTTCTCATGCAAGGAAGAAACCATTGAGGAAATAACATCATTACACGCAAAGAAGGGATGTTGGGACACCACAGGAGAGCCTAGTGGAAAATTTGACTATTTGGTCGGGTATGATGCCCTGAAAGCGCCGAATCCGTATAGAAGATATCCATTACGAGGATGGGGTGAGGAGGGTGAGCAATACAATCGGATAAATTGTCATCGAAGAAGAATTATTGAAGAAAGCGAGGGTCGGGATATGGTTTGTCGCGACGTTGCGGGGAGAAGAAGTTGGCAGCTGGAAGATCGTCGATTTCTGTTGTTTTCATTTCAAAGTAATGATTTTTGTAATGCAAATCCTTTGGCTCTGCCCAAGAGCCTTAGGACATTTTCATAAGGGCATGCATGTTTCCTTTTAAGATATCATCTATCGATAAAATGTAGTTTTGAATTCTCGAATGAATAAAAATTGCTTTTTGTGTCTTCATTTTGTGTCTCCATTCTTGCTTGTTCATTGCTTTTCTATTCCATAAATGCTGAGATCTAAAATGAATGTCTCTGGAAATAATAATGCCAATGGTTCATATGTTAATTTTGATTACCCGTTAATCAAGTGAGGAAGATGTTGAGGATGGTGGGAGACTCCTCCGAATTGATGAGAATGGTTGAGCAAGAAGAAAAGGTTATTCTACCATATGAGGAAACTATTGAGATTGTCAATTTAGGCGCAGAGAGTGAAAAGAAAGAAGTTAAGATTGGCACTTCAATGAAAAGGGGAATATGAGAGGTTGGTCCAACTCTGCGTGATTATGTTGACATCTTTGCATGGTCGTATGAGGATATGCCGGATTAGATCTTCGATATAGTGGTGCACAAGCTGAGTCAAGCACAGAATGCTCTCGATTAAGCGAAGTTAAGAAGGATGAAGCTTTGAGATGTCTTTAAAGATCGAGAGATGAAGTGAAGAAAGCAGTTTGTATTTGGTTTCCTAGCCGTAGCTAAATACCCGCGATGGGTTGCTAACATTGTGCAGTGCCCAAAAGGATGGGAAAGTTAGAATGTGCGTTGATTACAGAGAACTGAATCGGGCGATCCCAAAGATGACTTTCCTTGCCTCATATTGATGTACTAGTAGATAGCACAGCCACAACAACTCCCTTTTCTCCTTCATGGGCCCGGGTATTCGGGTTATAATCAGTTAAAATGGCTCCACGAGGATATGGAAAGGCGACTTTTCGACCGCTTGGGGGCGTTACATTATAAAGTCATGCCGATTCGGGTTGAAGAAGCAGCGGTGCTACCTATCAAAGGGCTATGGTCACGTTGTTTCATGACATGATGCACAAAGAAATAGAGGTCTATGTGGATGATATGATTGCAAAGTCCAAAAGCGATGAGGAGCATATTGTTAACTGCGAAGCTCTTGACCGGTTGCGAAAATTCAAGCTCGAGTTAAACAGGCTAAGTGCACGCCCGAGGTGAGTCGGGAAAATTTGTTGGGGTTTATCGTCGATCAAAAGGGATAGAGGTGGATCCGGACAAAGCACGTGCAATTCTCGAAATGCTGCTCCTAGAAACGAGAGAAAGAAGTTGGGGTTTTCTTGGAAGATTGAACTATATTTCGAGGTTTATCTTCGATTAAGCGCCACACATGTGAGCGATTTTCAAATTCTTTGTGCAAGAATCAAGAGACTAAGTGGAATGATGATTGCCAAGAAGCTTTGAGAAGATTAAGAAATACTTGCAGAATCCACCTATTTTAATGCCTCCAGGTGCATGGTAGACCTTTGATCACATATCGCGGTGTTAGAAAATTCTATGGGTTGTGTGCTAGGGCAACATGCATAATGGCCCAGCAAGAAGGAGCATGCAATTTATTATACGAGCAAGAAGTTCCTTGATGCGTGAGACGAGGTACTCATTACTAGAAAAGACTTGTTGTGCCTTGGCTTGCGCTCCTCCAGTTTAAGGCGGTACATGTTAAGTCATACCACTTGGTTAGTTTCAAAGATGGATCCTATCAAGTATATCTTCGAGAAGCTGCGCTCCACGGGAAGAATCGCTAGATGGCGAATGCGATTGTGTCGAATATGACCTTCTTTATGTCACTCAAAGGCCATAAAAGGTAGTGCGTTGGCGAATACACAGCACATCTCGACCTATTGAAGATTATCGGTCAATGCGGTGTGATTTCCACGATGAGGACATTATGGCTCTGTTTGAAGAAGGAAAGTCCCGAGGAGAATGAAAGATGGAGAGTAGTGTTCGGCGGTGCTTCCAATGATTATGGGCACGGAGTGGGCGGTGTTGATCTCCACGACAATCGTTTCATACCAATCACCACTAGACTAAGTTTCTATGTCACGAAACAATATTGCGAGTATGAAGCATGTATTGCAGGTATTGAGTGACTCTAGATTGGAAAGTCAAAAGACTAGATGTGTCACGGAGACTCGACTCTAGTCATTCATCAAGTGAATGGAGATTGGGAGGCGAGAGATCGAGTTGATACTCTATAGAGATTATATCGAGAGAATTGGTTGAACCCTTTGAAGAAATCACGTTTGACATACGCCTCATGAGAATCAGCAGGTGATGCATTGGCTACTTGTCTTCAATGTTTAATATCAAGCTGCGATAAGAATTTAACCCGGATCGAATTCGACATCGAAGTTTGCCGCACATTATCACCAACTCTTGTGCAGCAATTGAAGATGAGGAAAATGATAAGCCTTGGTATCATGACATCAAGCGGTTACATCCAGAAGCAGTATCCTCCAGGGCATCAGAAAATGATAAAGAACACTTAGAAGGTTGTCGATGAATTTCTTCACGAGCGGTGAAGTGCTCTACAAAAGGAACCATGACAAAGTACTCTTAGGTGTGTGGCAAAGGAGGAGCGAGAAAAGATCATGAGAGAGAGGTGCATGAAGGCACGTTCGGAACTCACTCCGGTAGGGCATACTATGGCAAGAAAGATATTAAGAGTGGCTACTCTCTGCTGGTTGCGAGATGGAAGGTGGCGCTCACTGATTTTGTGAGAAAATGCCACAAATGTCGGTTATCTTTGCGACCATATTCATGTTCCACGGCCGTTAAATGTCGACGCATCTTGGCCATTTTCAATGTGGGGCATGGATGTCATTGGTCCCATTAGAGCCCGAAAGCGTCAAGCGGGCACCGCTTCATTCTAGTTGCGATTGATTACTTCACCGAATGGGTTGAAGGCGCCTCGTATTCAGCATAACTAGTTAAAGTGGTTGCCAAGTTTGTAAAAAGGACACGGTGTGTCGATATGGTCTCCCCGAGATAAAATCATCACAGGACAATGGTGGCAATCACGAATAGTAAGATGATGAAAGAGTTGTGCCACGAGTTCAAGATTAAGCATCACAATTCCTCTCCCTACTAGTCCAAAGATGAGCAGAGCGGTTGAGGCGACCAACAAGAATATCAAGAGAATTGTATGCGAGAAAATGGTAGTGACCTACCAGGAGGATGGCGCGAAATGCTTCCTTTTTGCTTTGCACGGGTATCGTACCTCGGTGCGCGCCGGCCGAGGCAACCCCTTTCTCTCTAGTGTATGGGTCGGAAGCGATTCTTCCCATTGAGGTTGAGATACCATCTCTCAGAGAGTGCTTATGGAAGCCAAGTTAGAAGAGGTTGAATGGGTTCAAACCCGTCTAGATCGATTGAATCTCATTGAAGAAAAGAGTTGCGACTTTGTGTCACGGTCGGTTGTATCGATGAAAGGATGAAAGCAGTTCGACAAGAAAGTTCGATCGCGAGAATTGTGAGCGAGGAGACTTGTGCTCAAAAAAGGTCTGCTTTATTCAAAGTGACCCAGTGGGAAATGGACTCTACCTATGACGGACCATATGTGGTAAAGAAAGCCTTTGCGGAGGAGCATTAATACTCACGGCATGGATGGTGAAGAACTTCGAGAACCAGTCAATTGATTCGATTAAAAGTACTACGCGCTGAGAAAAATAAAAAAAGAGAAAGATAGGCCAAACAGAAGTAGCTCGCTAGGTTGAAAACCCAGAGAAATGGCCTAGACAAAATTGAGCGACCGGTGGATTGAAAACCCCAAAAGAGGCGATCGAGCAAAAATTAGGAGTCGAGAAAAAGTTGGACTTAAAGAGATAAAAAGAGGCAAGCGGCGTCTCAAAAGCTTGGATAAAAGGGTGATCAAAGCTATAGATATGGCGATTGGCATCAAGTGTTCGAGACAAAAGAACATTCATAAGATCTCTGCGTCCATTTCCTTGCTTTTAGTTTGAAAAAATTTCAATGTACTCCTTTCGATCGGTGATGACGTGCTGCACGTCTGGTTTCCATATGAATAAAAGTCCAAATTTTCACTCTGTCGATTAATCTTTGCTTTCTTTTCATTTACGCTTTAAAACTATGTTTTATGGTAGATGATAGATAAATCATGGAAATGTGCATAAATCATAGCATTAAGATTATTGCGAAATTTTTGAAAATAACAACAAAAAGAGCGATCTTTCGATCAAGTAAACTCAAAAAAATCAAATAAATGCGCTGATCGCGTTGGAACAAAAGGGCGAGCTCGGCTCTCGAATCGTTATCATAGATGGTTGTGATGTCCCATGATACAAGTTCAGGGTTGGTCGGGCGATGAAAAGAAAAGCCAAAAGAGCAAAAGAGCAAAAATATATAAAAATGAAAAAAAAAGAGGTTGAAAAAAAAAAACAAAAGACAATAAACAAAGTCATGCATTACTTGCATCAAGCGTAAGATCATGCACTCATCGGTCATGCATCATAAAGTAGAGAAAAAGAAAAATTCGGGCATTGCATTACATGCACCATAAAGAAAAGAAAAAGAAAATAGCAATCATGGCATTTGCATTGCATGCGTTTGTTCATCTCAACATGCAGTCTGAAGAGGAATAGGCACCGGCATTAATGTTCGACTTGAGTTCCAAAGACCCCTCGGTGGAAAGATCGAGAAAGAAAAGAAGAAGAAAAAAAGCGTCAGCGCGCAAAAAGCAAATAAGCGTCCAAGTGCGCAAGAAAAGAAACGAGCGCCCAGCGCGCAAAGAAAAAGAGCACCAAGTGTGCAAAGAGGTCTCACATCGTATCACGAGCAGCGCGATGGACGCGACCCCATGCGAGGCATAGTGGAATAGTTGTATCGAGCCTAAGAATCGGTGGGCCAGCGCGATTGATCACGCTATACTCGATTCGGATGTGCTGATCCCCGATTCGCTTCGAAAGACCGAGATTTCAGGAAGAGCGTGCTCCTCAAAGCTACGTGCAAACTTCCGGATTAAATCGAGAGTTCGTTTAAGGATTGAGGTTTAGGCAACCTTTGGGCATTTCTGCATTTTGCACGCCGAGTGCCCATTTCTTGCTTCGTGCACGCGGTACCCTTTTTATCTTTTACTGTCAACCACGCTAAGTGTTCATTCTTGCTTTTTCAAAATGTAGAAGGCTAAGTAGTCATCATGATAGGGCGGCTTGAATTGATCACTCGAGAATCAGGGAAAAAAAAAAAAAAAAAAAGGAGAAAGCAGAAAGGAAATTCGGATTTTGACCTAAGTAGACAAAATCGGCATAATTTCTGAATTCTTTATCTCTATTTTTGCCTCGGAATATGTTTGGCCAATTCATATTCCTTGTCAAAATCTAGATAAAGAGAGCTAATTGTCATACCCCAATTTTGTCAGAAGCAGGTCAAAACCTAATTTCCCAAAAATAAATAAATAAAAGAAAAGCATCATGCATTGCATTTAGGGTCCTAAAAGTCATTTCAAAGTTTCTAAAATCATTTTTAAAGTTGAAATGCACTTTTTGGACAAATTAGATTTTTAAGGTAAGGGGCATTTTGGTCATTTTTAGCCACAGGATGATTTTCGTCAAAAATATACACACACCAAAAGTACATTTTCTCTTATCCAAGAGAATTTTTGTACAATTTTAGAGAGAATATCTAGCCTAAAATAATTAAAATGCATTTTCCCCATTTTTATTGCATAAAAAATATATTAAAAGATCATTAAATATTTCCCAATTACTAAGTGACAAATTTTGTTGTCTAGAGTAATTAGGGAGGTTATTTTATGATGACCAAAAACATGTAACATTTTTTCTAATAGGTGCATTCCCATTTTGCATGCCCAAAATTCAAAATTCAAAATGCAAAAATGGGAAGTGTCCTCAAATAAGATAGCTAAAATAACCAAAAACAAGCATTTTTTATTTTTCCTTCCCATTTCAGCTCATACCATGCATACCCCCTCCATTCCACTCTCTCTTTCTAGAAAGCTTCTACACATGCTTTTCTTATTCACTAAGATTTGATTTGTTCTATCTAACTTTGCCTCTTTTGGTAAATTACATCAACTCACACTACACTAATACTTCCACCCAAAATGCAAACTTACTTCTTTGGTAACACCCCATTACAAAAATACCTCCTTAACCTATCTCACAAAACACCCCTTTCCCCAAAATAAATAAAGTTTATTCCTTTTTCTTTTTTTTTCCTATGGCTTACGCTCACGCTCCTCTCCCTTCACTCTTATTTTGTGTTTCTTCAATACCCACAATCCATGTGATGATCCATCTCAACCCTCCATTTAATTTTAAGACTCAATCTTAGGAGGCACATCAAAAACAAAAGACAATGATGCCCTTAAACCTAAAAATCCCTATAAATAGATCCTCATTTCCCCACTCTCATGAGTTTTACCTCTTCACACTCATTTCTCTAAATCAAACTAACCAAAACCCTTACTCCCAGACACCCTGAGCGAAGCCTCTCCCTCCTTCCTCTCCTCCATTCCTTCACCTTCATCCACCAAAACACCTTCAAACCTATCTCTCACTACCTTAGCTTTTCCTTCCTCACTCAGAAAATCAAGCAACAAAACCTTCTCCTCCATTAGAGCTCAGTCGTAGCTAGCTCGTCCTCTCCTCTCTACATTTTTTTTCATTTCTTTCCTTCCTCTCTTAGAAATAAGGTAAAAACCCTTGATACCTTTGCATCATCTTCAAGCATTTTACATTAGAACTTATTTTCTTTTCTTCATCTTGCATTTTCTTCATTATTTAGCATATTTATCATTTTCATTTCATAATGTAGCTTGATTATCGTTGGTGGGTGAGATTTGGCATCTCACCCTTAATAAATGGATTTATGATGCTTTATGTTAATTTTGTTGTCATTTCACTAAACCAAAAAATATGCTCAAGTTGATTTTGTGTTTCTTCATTTAATTTTTGTTGTGAGTATTTTATTTTAGTAGTAAATGTTGTTATTGTTAGTTGTTGATGATCTAGTCATATGATCACATCACTTGAGTGCTTAAGCACTTTGATTTGAGTGATAGAGATGACTGAAGGGATTCAACTCATTATATTTGATCTTATGTGTCTTGTGATTTAAATTTAGTTTTGTTTAGTTATTGATGATCTTGCAAAGGATTCCCACTAAGTACTTAGTACTTTTGATCTAAAGTGGTGAAGATTGCAAGAAGGGATTCAAGTTCATTTTCATAATTTAATGTCGTTTTCATTTACGCATGTTGTTGTGAATAAATTAGGCTTTGCTTGATTTAGATGTATTTCTTGGTTTAGTTATTGATGATCTTTGCAAAAGGATTCACCACTAAGCACCTAGTTGCTTTTGATTTAAAAGTGCTGAAAGATTGCAAGAAAGATTCAAGTCTATTTCATAGTTACCCAAATGTTTAGTGTTCTTGTAACTTAATTATGTTGTTGTTGGTTGTTGATGATCTTTTAAATGACTCCACAAAGTGTTTAAGTATTCAATCAGGAGTGGTGAAGATGGCTAGAAAGGATTCAATATGATTTAATTTTGTACAAATTGTCCTTTCATTCTTTGCTTTATCTGTAATAGTTCTTGTAAAATAATCATAGAGTTTTGCTTAATACTCAAAGTTTTCCTTATGCAGCTTAGTTTTGGCCATGGGCCTATTCCATTGAATAATATTGCTTGGTCCATAATTAGGAGTTAGATTTTAGGTTTTGGTTTCACCCATGTGTGCCTTTAGGTTAAGGTTTAGGTTTGAGGTTTATGTTGCTGGGATTGTTTTTAGGTTGAATAAATACATGCCTTGCTTGATACTTATCTTGCAATTTCACATGTTAGCTTAGATTTATGCCTCATAGGTACTCTAAGTGTATTAATTGTTGATTACCTTTTATGAATTTGCAATTGTTGCGTTTTGGTTTAGAATAAAAAGAAGTTTGCAAATGTTACTGCTAACGCTCAAGCCCAAGTCAAATGTTTTCCTAATAAACCTAGCAGAGAACTTTTCATAAATAAAATCATTAGCCATCACTCTATAACATGTAACTGAAACGAAGTACAAT